>OY294023.1:18135069-18735069 GCA_958510785.1 Exephanes ischioxanthus | reverse complement strand
GGGTATGAATCCCTCCTCAAATATTATTATTATTATTAATACATTATTAATATTATTATTAATACACGCAGGTCTGACGAAAAAGTTCTTCAACACGATGCTGAAGTTCTGTTTCCCCGAGAGAGATCCGGATGGCATCGAGGAGCCTCCGGCCCCGCAGAGAGACTCTTCGTTCTACGTGCCTATGGAGAGGCGCGACGACGTCGAGAAGATGAAGGAACGAGCTGACAAAAATAAATTATTTATTTACATTAAAATACCGGAAGTTCCCGTTCGAGTGTCTTACAAGGTACTCGAGCTTAGCCGACCGACGACTTCGGCCTCGCTCCATGAAACGCACGTCTAACGGATTGATTTTTCTTTCTCTTTGATACAGGGCAACAAGGAAAAGAATCTGGAGGACGTGCGAGACTTCGCTCTGGTGATACCGACCCTCGAGTACCACAACGTCACGTGGACCTGGCTCGATCTTCTTCTCGCAATGAAGAGTGACTCGAGGCGAGTCATACTCAGTCAGGCTATAAAGCAAAAATTGCAGATAAAACCGCGCGGTCCTCAGGAGGAATCGACCCCCCAGGAAGAGGACAAGGCTCGTCTTCTTCTAGGTGCTAGGCATCTACCCGGCGATGCCCGTAAGAAGAGCGTCTTCAAGTTCAAGTAATTTATCCACAAACGACAAATCGACGGCTTTTCATGCCCGTTCGAATCACACATTATTTTCTCATCAACGGGTTGTGTACTATAAAAAAAAGAAGAAAAAAAAAGACGAACTCTACGAGCTACCTCTCACTTCGTTGTACCGTCAAGTGTCTAGTCCACGACGCGCTGCACAAATTCAAAACAACGCGTTGTCTATTTACTGTATTTTTTTTTTCACCACAAGGCTGATTCGACTTTAGAATAATCGTGAGCATGATAAACATTTACACGCTGGTATTACGTATATTGAGGTAGAGAGACGCTTCGGTCAACAATTTTTTACATTCATACACGGATTTATCGGTACAAAAAATGTTTATTTTTTACTTGTTCGCGGCTTTACATGAGTTTTTTTTTTGAGATATACAAAAATAGATCTTGCAGGTACTTGGTCGAGATAATATACATGTGTTTTTTTGTTGTTTTTTTTTCTGACGATAACAATAGGCGACAACTTATTGTGCGCATTCAAACTGTTGTAAGATATAGCTGGCTATCGATGTATCCTCAATAATACATTCTGAATGGAGTAAAACTAAACTTCGATAACACGTTCTTAATTGTACACGTTAAAAAATAACAATTGCCTCTTCCCACTACGATAATCGAAGAGTCTTCGAGTATAAAAATATCCTCTTTAAAAATACGGAAGAACTTTCAGAGTTTCGACGGTAGCATTTCCTTCCACCACGACGGACGTTCGAGGTTCTCCTTGTTACCGCGAATCGAAGCCTCCAGATGTTCGTATACCTGCGAATTCGAACGATTAAAGATCGTCGGATAATTTTTGACGAGGTCGTTTTTTTTTACCTTCCCATCGGCCATCCCGAGGGCCGACTGCAAGACGAAATCGGGCGGTGCAAAAGCGTCCACGAGTGACATCGCCTCGTTGACGAGTTCCCTCGAGAGTTCGACGATACCCTGTCGCAAAAATTCGCTCATACGGGACTCGCTCGAGGCGTATCCACCGGCGTAAAGATCACCGAGTCTCCTCTCGAGAAGCCACGCGCCGAAGAGCGAACAGAGCTTCGACAGTACAGCTCGTTCTTCCGGTTGCCATTTGGGATTGCCTAATTCCCGCAGAAAATTCCTGAACACGGCTCGCTGCAAAAATCGCGTAAAAAATATTACAGTCCAATACCGGAAACGACCTCGAAATAATAACGCGGGGACAAAATAAAGCTTCACCCACCTCGCCGTACACCAGGGTGAGTGTCCTGGCGAAGAACATCTGCGAATCATTTCTTGCGTTCCAATCGTCGAGACTCTGACTCTTGAGGGCTTCGAAACGCTCCTGAGTCTTTTCCAGATAATAACAGACGAGCCACTCGAAGGCCTCCTGGAGTTTCTCAGGATCCATAGATTCCTCGACGGTCTTGGATGTGAATCTTCGCTGAAGAATATTCCTTCCCTTCGACAAAAAATCCGCCGATCCCAGAGGCGAAGCTATCGATTTGCCCTTTACGAAATTCGGCCACTGGGCCAGGAGCCAGTTGCTCGTTTGCTGGAGAAGCACGTTGTTCTCGCCCTCGTATGTGCAGTTGGCATCATGATTTTGTCGCAGATCTCCGAGACGGGCGACTGCGAAAAGGAAAAATAATCGATCGATTAATCGCCGTTCAGACATATCAAAAACTTCCGTCCCGGTTCAGCCCGGGCTCAGTCGGTCACAAAAACTGTAATCGACTTTTCTCACGGATTCTCGTATGTACGGTCAAAAGAAAATCACATCGAAAGCAGATGTTATCTCGGCTTTAGATGAGACTTTTCTTTTGAACGTGAAATGCCAGAATCCGTGAGAAAAGTGTATTACAGTTTTCGTTACCGACCGTACTATTGCGCATCCTCTTAAGGTCATATGAAATACAACCATCGGTTATAAAACTTGTAGTGAATGCCGTTTTGAGACCGCATTCCACAGAGGAAGTAGTACATTACTTCACGAGGGCGAAAAACGTTTTTCTAACGAGTGTGAGTTTGCAGGACGAGCCGAAGGCGAGTGCTGTAATCACACGAGTTAGAAAAAGTGTTTCGTACATCCCTCGTGCGAAACACTTTTTCTAACTCGTGTGATTACAGCACTCGCCTTCGGCTCGTGCTGCAAACTCACACTCGTTAGAAAAACGTTTTTCGCCCTCGTGGAGTAATGTACTATTTTTCCCGACCACGCTAAAAAGGCCCTATTTAATGCCTGCAACGGGGGTGGAAAATGGACGATTCTTGACGAACGGCAGGAAAAGTAATTTAGCGGGAGGAAAAGTGATTTAGCGCGAGGAAAAGTTCACTTTTCCTTCCGCTCGTCAAGAATCGTCCACTTTCCACCCCCGTTGCAGGCATAGAAATATAGCCACTTTTTAGTACAGTCGGGGAAAAAATAGCTTATGCCACTCGGAAGGAAGTGCATTTTCACCTCGTGTCAATTTCTCACTTATAAAACTTCACATTCGGTGAAAAGACGCACTTTCCTCCCTTGTGGCATAATATACTGATTCTCGGGGGATCGGCAGACGCAGGGAAAGACAATTTTTTTTCCTCTCCAGACTGCGGCGAGGAAAACGAAAACTGTCTTTCCCTGCGTATGCCACTTCCCCAGGGAAAGCCAATTTTCTTTTACCTCGGCGGACTGCGGTCTCAAAGCGGCGATCAGTACAATTTTTGTTACCGACGGCAATATTTCACATCACCTTCAATAATCTCGAGGTTTAAGCTCTTTTTAAGTGCTTTTTTTTTACCCTTGAGATATCCGTGACCGCCGCAAGCTTCCCGACAATCTTGAATAGCGTCTCGCACCATCCACGAGCAAAGCGGCTTCGTGGCGGACGATAGAGCGTGAATCTCCAGTCCCTCGGCCGCGACCTCGTCCTTGTTTCCGGATTCGAATATCTTACCCCGAAACTCTCGAGCTTGCAATACGAAGTTCGCCGAGAACATATTTACGGCGTAGGTCATCGCCACCATCGGCATGAGTCTAGCGTTCAGGGCTTGATACTCGATAACGGGCAACTCCTCGCCGTCCGAGGGTCCGAATTGTTTTCTGACCGAGCAGTAACGAAGGGCTATCGTCACAGCTGCGCTGAGATAGTTCGCCGTTATGTTCGTGATGTTTACTCGGCCAATCGAGAGCGCGCCCAGGGAAGCGCCGAATCTCTTGCTCGGATCTTTCACCACCGGAACGTATTTTCCGTCGACCGTTACATCGCCCATTTTATCGAGGAGACTCTCTCGCGGTATCCGGTAATTGTGGAACATCACGAATCCGTTGTCCACCCCGTTCAGACCGACCTTCTCTCCGAGATCACCCACGGTAACACCGCTCATAGGCAGCATAGTCTTCGGGTCGCGAACCTGAACGACGAATATATTCAAGCCGTGTTTCACTTTGTCCGGAGTTATCAGCTGGGCGAAGACGAGAGCGTGCGTTGCAAACTTGCCTAGAACATAAATATGAAAATATTTTTAGTTTATTATCTTCTACTTCTAGTTTATTATCGGCGAAAGAGAATGTATCGAGATCGTTACCCAGACAGCCGACCCAGAACTTGGCGGCCTCGAAGTCTGGCGTGTTGAGGATGTAACTTTCAGATCGAGGATCGTATGTGGCCGTCGTTCGCATTCCCTTCACGTTGGATCCGTGCGCGGTTTCGGTCAATGCGAAGCAGCCTCTGTACTGTTATTTAATATTATGTATAAAAGAAAAAAGGCACAAAAATGGTACAAATACTTTGAACATGGCTTCCTCATGTTTACTGTTTTGTGCATAACTTTTGGTATGAGAAATTTCGTTGTTCGATTTTATCTTCTTCATAGAGGAAGCTATAATTATAATACAATTTTCGCAATGAAAAAAAAAGGAAAATGGTATTCTTTGAAAATTACAAATTCATCAGATAGACACATACACAAACAGTATGCGCACACATATCCTTATAGCAGGTCAAAAAACATTTGTTAACGAAATTTATCGTAGAGGAAATTATGCGCAAAACAGTGAAACATTAATTCATGTGCAAATTACTTTGCACCATTTTTTTTTCTTTGAGATTTTAATGGTATTTTCACAACCATTGTCATCATTGTCTAATGTATTTTTTTCGTCGCATATTACGAATATCCAACTTATTTTACTTCTAAAGTGATGTTTGATGCAGAAACGCCTGTAGGGCGTAATAAACAATTTTTCCAACAATGTCAAGATCTTATAAAATTTAAACGATTAGACCCATTTTCACATAATTTAACACCAGACATTGTACAGTATTAGTTCATTAATTAGCCAAGTTTGAAGTCGATACTTGTTTACTGGAATTAGTCTATTTGTAGTAATTTTTCAAAACAGTCAAAATTTTACAAATTCCGATCACTCGGATATATTTTGGCCAAATGTAATACCAAAGGTCTTTGATCGTAGTATTATTATATTTATATGCGGTTTTAGGGCGAAGGCTCAACATTTACGCGAGGTAACGCTACGACAGACATTTTTCAAAAATTTCAAAATCTCGCAAAATCGTCATGAAAATTGCACCGAAAAAGAGACGTGACCACTTAACTAGTGTACAAAACTTCGACCAGATATCTCAAAACGTTTCCAAATTACAGCCGAATCTAAAATCTCGAATCTTTTTTTATAACAAGAACACCTTCCTCTATGAGAAAAAAAAATCGTAGATTATTTTTTTCGCCTTAGACGAATATACCTCGCCGGACATGATCTTCTGGATGTACTGCATGTGTCGATCCGAGCCCATAGAAATCAGAACTCCGGGTACCATGCTGTGGTTCAGCCCGTTGACGATCGGCAGTGAGCCGTCGTATGCGAACATAACGTTGAAGTAACTTGATTGGTCCGGAAGCTAAAAGTGAGATATTTCCAACATTAGGCGACGAAATCTTCGCGCAAATATCTTCGCATTTTTTTTCTCACCGAGAAATTATTATCCGCGAGTACTTTCATCTGGGCCATGCATCGTCTTCGTGCCTCGTCCAGCGTCGGGCTCTTCGCGGGTTTCTGGAAGACCTCCGAACTCTCTATCAGCCTGAAGAGTCTGTCCTGCAAAAGGGTCGAAAAAAAAAACTGTTATATTTCGCTACGTAATAAATTATTGTGTCGATCGTTACCTGATCCATACCTGATATTCCAGACATTCTTCGCCGTAGAGATTCAGTTTCATCGATTTCCAGTCGAAACTCGCACGTTTACGGTAACCGTCCAGAGGACCCTTGGGCAGGTCCCTTATCAACCCTTTGAGCTTCATTGTGCTAGCGCTCGTACCACTAGACCGAGGACAAAAAAAATTAATGCTTGAGCTCGCAGAAAGCGCACTTCCAATGTCTCTTCTAGTACAGTGCACACAGATATGAGCTGCAGAAAACTGTTGTTGCAGTTTTATGCATCAGCAGCATATGACTCGACGTATATTCAGATTATCTTATTGTACTTTGTACTTATATTACTCTGGAATATATTCTATCGAATACCGGGGGGTGGGGGGGAGCGTTTTCGAGGAGCTTCGATTCTTGAATAGCTTTATCGCTGAATGAATTTGTTTGATAATTTTTTGAATCTATATTTTTTAATTTCGTTATCAATTTTGATGATTGTCGACGCCCATATGCAATTTTCATATTCAAGGGGACTACGCATCGGAAAATCTCGATTTTGTTTCCTCATAGAGGAAGCTATGTTTCGTAAAAAAAAAATGCAAGATATTAATATCAGTGTATTAGAAATGATCGTAAACGTCGAGAAATGTGACTTTCATCTGGCGTCCAGATGTGCGTGTGCGTGTGCGTGTGCGACATGCTTGCATCGTTTAGAACGACCATACTCAGAAACGGCTTGAGATGACATTTCTGTTCACCGTATTATCGGAGTCTACTAACGCGGAGGGCCCGGACGTGTTGGGTGCTCCGGACAACGCGGAAGCTCGGTTGATTGAAGGTCGGATAAGCGAGGTTCTACTGTACCGTGAATAACTTACACCGGAGTTCCCGGAGATAATCGAATTGAGCTCGTATATCGTTAATTTGCAATGATAGACCAACGGCACCGATGCAGTAATCGATCCTTGATTACCCGCGGAATGGTAAACCGTGACTGATCCGTTGCGCTGTTTAACAATTTATCGGACTATCAATCCGATAAATTGAATGAAATTGGAAAACCGCCCACCTTGACGTGGCGAGAGTGGGTCAGTCGAGGGACAGGACAGCGCCGAGCGCGTATCTCCGAATCATGCTTCCCCTCGCCATCGCAACTATCTTCATCGTTGTGTCGACGGTGAGCAGGTAAGGTCATGTGCCGACCAGCGATTTAGCTTCGAACCACTAAGAAATTGAGATTTTTCAGTTCGAAGATCGATAGGTTCTGCGACCGGGTGAAGCTGCAACCTCACGAGGAGTTGATCGACGTGATGGTCGAGGAGATATCCGTTCGCAGCAAATGCATGGTATTCGTGCTCGACGACTATTATCGGAGTGCGATGAGCTTCGATTGGATCCGAAGATCGTCCGCCGTTCCCATGTACGTGGTAAGAATCGATGCAATCTTCTTCCACGCATTACAGGCGATCAGAGGTGGGCAAATACACTAAGTACTCGAAGTACGTATTGAAGTATCAAGTACTGAGTCAGTGCCCAGTACTCAGAATTACAGCAATTCAGTTCTGCCTGTACTCAATACGTCAGTACTCAAGAACTGGCCAGCGCTCAAGAACTGGCCAGTACTTCAAGTACTCGAGACTTCAATACGCGCTTCAAGTACTCGAGACTTCAATACGTACTTCAAGTACTTGAGACTTCAATACCTTACTCAAGTACTCGATACTTCAATACGTACTTCACGTACTCGATACTTCAATGCGTACTTCAAGTACTTGATACTTCAATACGTATTTCAACTACTCAATATTTGAATACGTACTGCAAGTACTTGGTACTTCAATACGTGCTGTAAGTACTCGGTAATTCAATACGTACTTCAAGTACTCGATACTTGAACACGTACTTCCAGTACTTAGGGTATTTGCCGAGCTCTGCAGCAGATTATTATCGAGTTATTCACACGAGAGCGTGATAACAATTCGTGAGCAGATTGGTATCCGCGATAGCGAAGATTTCTTCCCACCGAGCGACCGGCTCGCCTCGATTCTCAGGCAGAGCAAGGATAACGGCTGCGACGCGTACGTAATACTCGCATCGAACGGACTGCAGGTCTCCAGATTCCTCGAGTACACCGAGAAGTGCGTACGAATTTTTTCTCCCTCCGTCCACCGGCGTGAGAGCCGTAATACGCGAACTTCTTTCTACTCTCTTTCAGGGATCGCGTGATAAACACCCGTGGCTTATTCCTTATGATCCACGACCGGAGACTTTTCGACGAGAGCCTCAAGCATATCTGGAACAGAATAACGAACGTCGTATTCGTTCGGCGGTTCAGCGGAGCGAGGAGACGGTCCGGCGATCGTTCGTCCCGCGAGACCGTAAATCTGGAGACGGTTTATTATCCCGTGCGAGTAAAGGGGTTCGTCGTCACGCGTTATCTCGATACCTGGTACCGCGGCAAGTTCCGCCACGGCGTGAACCACTTCCCTCCGAAGACCGAGAATCTCAGAAGGAAATCTCTGAGGGTTGCGGTCTTTCAGCACATTCCAGCCGTTACCAACGCAGCGGTCACGACTTTCGACCGATCGCCGGAGTACGAAACCCACAGCGCCGGAAGCGAAGCCTTGGCCGACAAAGCTCTCGGTATCGAGTTCGAGATTATGAAGGCCATAGCTCGAAAGATCAATTTCGTACCGGAGTTCTACGTTCCGTACGGAGTGAAAACAGCCAGATGGGGAAGCGCCGGGGAAAACGAGAGCTTCGACGGACTGCTGGGCGAGGCTGTGGCCGGAAATGCGGCATTCTTCGTCGGCGATCTTCACTACACTCTGAGGCATTATCGGCTGCTCGATCTATCGTTTCCCTACAACACGGAGTGCCTCACTTTCCTCACTCCCGAAGCCCTCACCGATAATTCATGGAAGCTTCTCATCGTTCCGTTCAAGTGGGCCAAGTTTTTGCATCCGTCTGAAATAATCATTACTTAGATTCCGAATTAATACATGGATATCAAGTTAGTACTTTCGGACAGTTTTACCCCGCGTGAGTTCCGTGAGAATTGAGAGAGGAATTGCAAACACTTCTCGATGGGATAAAAATCTGGAAAAAATCAACCATGTGGAAAGTGCTGAGAAGACTGATTTTGCATAATCATAATTCCAAAATGTTCTTAAAAAATTCATGAAAAAAAAAAAAAATTCCCAACGAATCACCCGGCAACCTAACTTTTTTTTTTTATGAAAACGATTTGTCAACTTTTCTGAATACGTATGAATTTATTCAGAATTTCGTTAATTTTTTTTAATTGCGTTTTTAGCTGATAGAAAACATAATTTTCAAAAATTCCACAAAATTCTGAAAAAATGCATACGTATTCAAAAAGATTAATAAATTGTTTTTATATGTTTTATATGTTGTTTGTTGTTGTCCATAAACAAAAAATTAAGTTTCCGGGGGATTTGTTGAACAATTTGTTTTACATTCATTTGTTAATAAGATTTTTGAGTTATTATTATGCAAAATCAAACTTTTCAGCACCTTTCATATGCTTGATTTTTTTCAGATTTTTATCCCACCGAGAAGTGTTCGCAATTCTCTCTCAATTCTCTCCGAACTCACGTGAGGTCGACTGTCCACAAATACTACCTTAACAGAGTGTGTTTGTATTGCAGACTGTATACCTGGATAGCGGTGATCCTGACTCTCGTTCTCGGAGCCGGCACGTTTCATCTCTTCGCTCTGACCTATCAGAGATACATAAATTCGGAGACCTCGAGTAGCGAAGATTCAAGGTCGACGAAACCGCCGATGAAGAGGAGACTCGATGAGAATTCCCGAAATCCTCGAGCGAGAAAGGATCGAAGTTCTCGGAGCTTGGAACTGTTCGCCGAGCCGGATAACAGTATTCTCTACACGTACAGCATGTTGCTGCAGGTGTCCTTGCCGCGAATTCCGACGGCCTGGGCAGTGCGTGTCTTCATTGGCTGGTGGTGGCTCTACAGTATCCTCGTGACGGTGGCGTACCGGGCCAGCATGACGGCGACTCTGGCCAATCCCATCGGCAGGTAAGACGAATCCGAGGACGAGGGTGAAAATTCGACGAGGGTGATCATTCGACCAGGGTGAAAATTCGGCCAGGGTGAAAATTCTGCCAGGGTGAAAATTCTACCAGGGTAAAAATGCTACCAGGGTAAAAATTCTATCAGGGTAAAAATTCCGCCAGGGTGGAAATTCTACCAGGGTGGAAATTCTATCAGGGTGGAAATTCTATCAGGGTGGAAATTCTACGGGGGTGAAAATACGACCAGGGTGAACATTCTACCAGGGTGAAAATTCTACCTGCGTGAAAATTCTACCAGGGTGAAAGATTTTTGTCTGAATCGTTTTGCCGTTACAGGGTGACCATTGACACCATTTCCGCGCTGGCCAAGAGTCGAATAGCCGTCGGAGGATGGAGCGACGAGAACAGAGATCTCTTTTTGGCATCGTCGGACGAGGACGTTCGAAAGATCGGCGAGAAATTCGAACTGACGACCGACGAGGAAGATGCCATAGCCCGGGTGGCCAATGGAACTTTTTCTTACTACGAGAGTATATACGTTCTGAAACAGGCTCGAGCTCTGCGACAGCGACTGGAGTACGATCAGAAGATCAACGCGGCGATACACGAGCAGACTCTGAAAGCCGATAGGGATCTGCACGTCATGCGAGAGTGCCTCATAAACATGCCCGTGTCCATCGGCATGAACAAAAATTCGCCGCTCAAGGAGCAAGTCGATGTCATGGTATGTCGCCAAGTGAATTATTCGAAAATTATTACTCATAAGATTAACACTCTGCAGATTAGTCGTAAGATTAATACTCTGAAGTATATTGGTCATAAGATTTATACTCTGAAGATTATTGTTCTCAAGATTAATACTCTGAAGTATTAATTCTATAATAGTACCGAAGTACATATTCTATTTAAAAATTGCGAATAAATCCCATTCGATGAGCTAATACGCTGATAGACAAAGCAGCAAGGAACGCAGCACATGACACAATAATTACGGCACGTGCTGCACATGCCGTAATTATTGTGTCATGTGCTGCGTTTAGTGCTGCTTTGTCCATCAGGGTTAATAGTCTGAAGATTATGACTCATAAGATTAATACTCTGAAGACTATTACTTATAAGATTAATACTCTGATTGAGATTAATACTGAAAAGATTAATAACTCGACACCAGGCAAAATATTTTTTTTTTTTAACTATTGTTAAGAAACTGTACAATTTACCTCGAATAGAGTCGGAAAGAGAATGGCAAAAAATTTTATCTTGCAGATAAGACAAATGATGGAAGCAGGTTTTATCAGTAAATGGCTGAGTGACGTGACAGAGTGGTCCAAGATAGTCGAGCTGAGATACAAGTCTCCGCCGGAACAGACTCTGGTAAACCTGCACAAGCTTCACGGAGCCTTGGTCGCTCTGGGTATCGGTTACTTTTTCAGTTTCGTTGCCCTTGCAACCGAAATACTTCACTGGAAATACGTCGTGATGCGCGACCCACTTTACGACAAATATCAGATGGATATATATTACGCCCATGCGCGACGATAAAAATTATGTGATGCAAAGTAACAGCAGATCGTGGAATGTACTGTATATACTGCATATTTAGCTGGCATTAATGTATGTATAGCAAGGAGACGAAGGCGACGATGAACATTTTAAAGAATTAACCTGCGAGCGTCAAGTTCTCCACTTAAGCTAGTTCTGTCACTTTTTTGCATAATATTCGCATAATAATAATCCCACAATTTTATTAACAAATTGATGAAAAAAAGGGGTCAACAAATTTCCAGGAAAACCGTTTTCTTTTCTTTTTTTTTTTTATGAAAATGATTCATTCATTTTTCGGAATACGTATGAATTTTTTCAGATATTTAAATTTGCTTTGAATTTTTTTTTATTTTATATGGAAAAAGAACACAAGATTCGAAGCAAATTTAAAAATCTGACAAAATTCATACGTATTCAGAAAAATGAACGAATCACTTTCGTAATAAAAAAAAAATTAGGTTTACGGGTAATTTTCTAAACAATTAATTTTTTGTTTTATTTGTTGATAACGTTTGAGACTGATTATTATGTGAAATCAATATTTTCAGTACGTTTAATATGCATGATTTTTATCAGATTTTTACACCATCGAGAAGTATTTGCAATTTTATCTCATTTTTCTCGAACTTATGCGAAATGAACACCAAACCACAGAACTACCTTAACGTCAACAAATGTAGAGAAATATTCTGTCTCGAGACAGACACGTCTACGTACTATCTGCGGGCGACGTGAGAGAGTAACATGTTGCAACAATGACTGAATTTGCTATCTCATCGTTATCGGTGGCAGCTAGTTTCCTTAGTTAGAAATTACCGATAGCGCGTAAAAAGCTGTTGCATTATACTGCGACGATTATTACGCAACGGTTTAATGACCGAGGAAGCGTACGGGGAAGAGTATTTGTTCGTTGAAAATGCATTATTTACTTCTGTAATTTATGAACGCGGAGTACGGAGGTTATCCCAATGCACAGCAGCAATTTCGGGCGCAATTCAGCCCTATTTTCAACGGGTAACATATAGGTGGCCGAAAGCGGAACCTATATTATGACTACCTAATAACCTGCAAAACGCCAAATTGAAAGCACCTCTGCCGGCTTTCCGACAGTTTCGAAACAGCTGATCACAGTAAATTTATTCACTCCCATCGAATTTAACGTCTTCGCATTGACCGAGCACGTGTAATTAATATATTAAATCGACTGGATTAACAATCTCATAGTTTTCAAACAAGTACAAAACGATGCTACAGAATTAATGTCCATTTATCGCGAACGTTAGTGCATCGAGACTATTTTGTGCGTTCTTCGATAATCCGAGCGAGACAATGGTTGTCCGACAATACAAGGAGGAGCTCGAGTATTTGGAGAAGATAAACGACTACAGCTGGAGAATAAAGAAGGGTTTTCAGCCGAACATGAAGGTTCCGTTTCGCAGGCCCATGTGCAGTCTTAATTTCCTTGTCGTCCTTACACTTCGATGTTTCGAAAAATTAATTGCGAGATCGCTTAAAGGTGGAGGGCATATTCTACGTCAACAAGACGCTGGAGCATTTGATGCTGGACGAGCTGCGCAATTCCTGCAGGCCCGGAATGGTCGGAGGATTTCTACCGGGCGTTAAACAAATCGCCAATGTAGCCGCGTTACCCGGCATCGTTGGAAGATCCGTGGGCCTCCCCGACGTCCATTCCGGTTATGGCTTTGCCATTGGTATATCATTTATCTATTTATCTATTTATTTACAGTACAGTGGACGGAAAAATCCCTTTTTACATTTTAACAAGTTTTTAAATGTTTTGTCCTTATTTGTAAATAAAAAGAAAACGAGAAAATATTTCACACTTTGTGCGCCAAAAAGAAAATAGTTATTCGGGGTAGAGAACAAACGGTAAACCGTTGACTAGTACATTGCTAAATTACTCAAAGCGAAGAATTCGGTTTGAAACTACAGTCTTGAACTGATGAACGTTTCTCCCGGAGAAAAATTCTTGGTCCGGGTCGTTGGCTCAATTGGCGATGCGGTAGACTCCTGATCTTGCCACTAAGGTGCTTCTCACTGTCGGAACTTCGAACGTTATAATAATAATAATTATTATTATAACGTTATAAGTATAATAATAATTTATTTATTTATTCATTTTGTTATTCACGTAACGAATCCTTTTATGCGTTAATTGCACTATGTGAACATGCATACATATCACAGAGTATCACAGTTGTAGAACTTGCAATAGAAATAAGTACAAGCAGATCGAGTGAGTGAATAAGTTTGTAACAATTCAAGCAGAATGTGCTAAACGTACTGAACGTGCACCCGCTTTAAATAATAATATTTAAAGGAATATTAATGTGTACGAATTATAAACAAAAATCTTTGCTTCAGGGCTTTGCGCCTGGAATAAATGTATTACCAGAGTTTATTATTGTACAGGAAACATGGCAGCTTTCGACATCAACGACCCCAAGTCCATAGTCTCTCCGGGTGGTGTAGGTTTCGATATCAACTGCGGAGTCAGGCTTCTCCGAACGAATCTGTTTGAGAAAGATGTGGCTCCGGTGAAGGTGAGTTTCTGATTACTGCTATTTCAAACAAAACACCCTACCAAGTTAACGGACCGAAAAACGGGCACGTATGTTTCGGGAAAGAAACGGACCGCAACGTTTTTAATTAGCGCTCCGTTGGTCTTCGGTCACGAAAACCATAAGAGGACCAAACCGTTTCCAACAAAAATTTCATTTGCTCCGTTTCCAGTTGCGAGAACTGAAACTGGACTGAACGAGCTGAATGGTCTTTTTTTTGTAACCGAAATATATTGAATTTTGTAAAAAAAAAAAAAAACTTCTCAGTTCTTTTGTTTCTCCGTGAAGAACTTTTGGTTGGAAATGTAATACATCCTTAATACAAGGAATCAGCGGGGAAGCACAATGTCGCAATTTGAAATTACGGCTTTTTGGCTATGAAAAAAAACGGACCACCTCGAGTTTCGTAAAAAAAAGTTCAATTTTCGTTAAAATTAGTTCGGTTCTTTTGCTGTTTTTGCAACCGAAAAAAGGTTTGAACCAAAAAGATGCGGTCCGTTTATCCATTTTATACGGTCCGTTTCGTTACCCAGCGTATGGGTCCGTTTACGGTCGGTTTTACGGTTTTTCCCGAAAAACAGGCGGTCGCACAACTTGCTAGGGCATTGATGATAAATTGTTATATTAATTCTCTTGTTATATTACCATATCTAAATAATAATGAAGTGCAACCAACGGCTTTGCCATTGACCTTCCACCATTCTAAGGTCATGTCATAGCGAAAATACGTCACTTCCGGTTTAAAAATATCACTGTTCGACCAGCAGTCACGTCATATCGGAAATACGTCGGATTGGAAATCTCGTGTTTTGACCGGAACTGCCGTATTTACGCTTTCACGTCCGGTCACTTCCGGTCGAGGAATGCGATTTTCTAACCGAAAGTCACGTATTTCCGCTATGACGCCGCGCATGCCCGGTTGAGAAAGAAGATTTTCAAACTGAAAGTGACTTATTTCCGCTATGACGTCACATCCGGTCGAGAAGTTCGTTTTTCCAAATCGAAAGTCACGTATTTCCGCTATGACGGCACTTCCGGTCGAGAAATGCGAGTTTCAAACTGGGAGTGACCTATTTCGGTTATGACGTCACTTCCGGTCGGGAAATGAGATTTTCAAACTGGAAGTGACGTATTACCTCTATAACATCACTTCCGGTCGAGAAATAAGATTATGCATTATCCCAGGAACAAATAGCCCAAAGCTTATTCGATCACATACCAGTGGGAGTCGGATCGAAGGGTATAATACCGATGAACGCGCGGGATCTCGAGGAGGCGTTGGAAATGGGAATGGATTGGTCTCTGAGGGAGGGTTACATCTGGGCCGAGGATAAGGAACATTGCGAAGAGTACGGAAGAATGCTCAACGCGGATCCCTCCAAAGTTTCGACCAGAGCGAAGAAGCGAGGGCTTCCACAGGTAAAAGAATAATATTCAACTATTAAAAACGATCTCGTCTGAAGTGTTAACGATTCTTTTGAATTTCCAGTTAGGTACTCTTGGAGCCGGTAATCATTACGCCGAAATTCAAGTCGTCGACGAAATTTACGACAAATGGGCAGCATCGAAAATGGGTATCGAGGAGAAGGGACAAGTCTGCGTGATGATACACTCGGGTAGTCGAGGATTCGGTCATCAAGTTGCTACCGGTTAGAATTAACCCTCGCAAGCTTGGAGAATCGGTCACGAAAACGCGATATATTAATGTGACAAAAATAATTTCGCGAATTTGCAGACGCCCTCGTGCAGATGGAGAAGGCTATGAAACGCGACAACATCGAGACGAACGACAGGCAACTCGCCTGTGCACATATAAATTCCCAGGAGGGACAGGATTATTTGAAGTCGATGGCTGCAGCTGCGAATTTCGCGTGGGTCAATCGCAGCTCCATGACATTCCTCAGTCGTCAGGTTTGATCATTTAGTCTCCACGTTGTCATACTTTAATAGTTATTTGTATGGCAAG
Organism: Exephanes ischioxanthus; assembly: GCA_958510785.1. Lineage (NCBI taxonomy): Eukaryota > Metazoa > Arthropoda > Insecta > Hymenoptera > Ichneumonidae > Exephanes > Exephanes ischioxanthus. Next base: position 18,719,114 of record OY294023.1, on the reverse strand, counting down.
CGCGTAGAAAGGGAGTTCTTGACGAGTGTGAAAATGCCGCACGAGCCAAAGGCGAGTGCGGCATACACACGAGTCAGAACTCCCTTTTTCTACGCCCATGCCATTAACATAATGTTTCCTAACAAATTCACGAAAATCACGCTTTCCGTTACCGTGAAGTGTCCGTAGAAAGGCACTTTTCCGCTCTAGTGCGGCAAAAAATACCATATCATGTTTGTACACATGCGCAATATTTTTCCCGCACGCGATGCGAAAAAATTCCTTTCTGCGCACACTTCACAGGAACGGAAAGCGGGATTTTACGTGCTAGTGTTAGGAAAAATTTATTCGACGGTAAATAACCGAAGATTTTTTTTTTTTTTTATAGGCGTTTGCGAAACAATTTCACATGTCTCCGGACGATCTGGATATGCACGTAATTTACGACGTGTCTCACAACATCGCCAAAGTCGAGGAACACATGGTAGACGGCAGACCGAAAACTCTTTTGGTTCACAGAAAGGTACGCGTTAAACCTTTAACCCTTGATCCTTTAACTCGTAACATCTTCGAAAATCTATGGGCAAAGCTCGATTTTATTTTTTAACGTTGCCCTAATAATGTAGTAACGTTATTTTAGAAAAAAAAATTCTAATGACGTAGTCTCGAAATATATGTTTTTTCAAAAAGAATGTTGCTTTTCCGCGGCACTATATGCAGTTCACTGATAAAACTTTAAGCTCAAGATTTCGGAATCCATGTGAAGAAAAAATTATTACAAATTTAAAAAAAGCCTCATCCACTGTTTTCTAACACTTGTGATTTTTAGTTCCGAAAGTAAAAAAGTCGCTGTGTGGGATATTCCCTTAATTGCCCGACTTTTCAATTTTTCCCCTTTACTTATGTAACTTTGCGATCTTGGCAGGGCTCGACGCGAGCTTTTCCGCCTCATCATCCTCTGATCCCGGTGGATTATCAGTTGACCGGTCAGCCTGTGCTCATAGGAGGTACCATGGGAACGTGCAGTTACGTCCTCACTGGCACCGCTCAGGGAATGCAAGAGACCTTCGGCTCTACTTGTCACGGCGCTGTAAGTTCATCGATAATCAGCCAATCGTCCGATTAGCTAGTGACTATCATTTTTAATCGAATTATTTTCTATTAAATCGAATTATTTTCTATTAAATCGAATTATTTTCTATTAAATCGAATTATTTTCCATTAAATCGAATTATTTTCAGGGTCGAGCATTGTCCAGAGCGAAATCTCGTCGTAATCTCGACTACCAGCAAGTGCTCAGTAAGCTCGACGAGCTGGGCATATCGATAAGGGTGGCATCTCCGAAACTGGTGATGGAGGAAGCTCCGGAATCGTACAAGAACGTTACCGACGTCGTCAATACTTGTCACGCGGCTGGGATATCGAAGAAATGCATCAAATTGAGACCAATCGCGGTTATCAAAGGCTGATTGAGAATCTCGGTTCCTACGCGCATCTCACAATTTTCGCTTCGTCGTTACTCTTTCCAGTTAAGATCCAGTGACGCAAACACACTTTGTAACATGTATCTATCGTCGACTTTAAATTAATAAATAATGTAATGAAAACGCCTCATTATTATTATTTTTATTATTTATATTGATTAGCTTGTTTATTAGATAAAATGTACAATCGTCTGATACACAGCGTAAGAAAGCTACATTAGACTAATTCGTTTGACTTTACACAGGAATTAAATTTGTTGTTTCTTTTGTTTTCATTTTTGTTACTATAATATTTATAATATATATTAGACAAGTCCTCCACTGACTAGAGACAGGCAACTAGAAGGAAAAAAAAGTAGTGTGTAATTGTTTGAGTGTTTCGTTTTGCTGCCGTTTCTTGTATATAATTCGGGCAGCGGACAACGGAAGAGAGACCATCACCATAAATAGTCGAGTAATGAGTATATTCAAAGGATGCCCGAGGACCGCGGGCACGATGGAATCGTGCGCGGCTGGGCGTAGAGTGGGTGTACTAAACGTGTATAGAGGGAAAGTAAAAAAAAAAAAAAAATGAATATAGATTACCTAGAACATAATATAGTCACTGGAGGAGATGCTCTCCGAAATACACAGCCAACCAGTAGGACGAGTGGTCGGGAATGCATTCCTTGATTATCGATAAATTCGATGCGATATAATAGATATCTATGTATACTTAGAAAATAATTAACATTACGAAATTATTATATAAATGAGGAGAGGTCGGACGGAGTCTTTTTTTTTTCAGTTTTCTTCTCTTTCGTTCATTTTCGTCTTTATGAGAGATGATAGTCGGGCGATGGTTCGGCTACGGATTCCGTAGTGAATAGAGGATTCGGAAACTCCGGAGGATGTGGCAGTGGACCGGCAGTGTTTGGCTGATGCCTGTAGGCCATTAGCCAGCAGGCTACAGCGATGGCAACGGTCACTAGTGCAACTAGGGCCGTTATCACCATCGCTATTATAAAGCTGAACATCGATACGCAAATATCTTCGACCCGTTGAGCAGAGGGGGCTGTGACAAAAAGAAAAAATTCAATTATAATCCATTTTAGAATTTGAATACAAACAAAACAATTCTTAAATATTACCTGACGCTGGATCGGACGAATATCTCTCCTCTATCCTTTCCATCGTTCTTATAAGATTGGACGTTATCGTTATCTCCTCGCGAAGTTGTCCGTCGAAGCCCTCGGACACGCTGAGAGCGGTGTCGTTGAGCTCGGCGTCGACGTCCCTTCGTCGTCGCCCGAAGGCATTGTAGCCCCGACAATTTACCTGGTCAAACGTTAAACATTCCGATCAGTCAAACGATATTCACAAACTTTATACATCTTATCGTATTGAATTTTGTCGAAATTTATCCAAGCGATCAGATTTGATGGAATTTTGATTTTTTAAAAAATTACTAAAAAATGCAATTCGCGTAGAAATTGAGGCATCAGCCCAAATTTAGCAAAAATTGATTAGCACTGCACAATGTTTGGTATTGAAGTTGGAAAAAAAAGACTGCGCATTTAAATTTCATGAAATTACAACAAAAAAAATCAATTTTCTGAACTTAAAAATTTGTCAATTTTGCGACATTTTTTTTACGTCTGACACGAGCTTCGGAATCAAATATCGTTGGAAGAGTAAAATAAGTTACAGTTTCGTAATGGGTGGTGAGAATAGATTAAAATTAGCCTCACAATGACGAGTTACGCAAATTTCCTCTATGACAAAGCCAAAATCGATCAACGAACTTTTCCATAGAAAAAGCTATGCGCAAGGTTGTAATAAATGAAGAAGTGACGTGCAAATTACTTTGCTCCTTTCTTGACTCTCCGATCAATACTTACGGGTTGACAACGACCGAAGCACACTCTGATGTTGCACTGGAATCGTATGTTGTCGCTGTTCGGAAATTTGAAAGCGTTGAAGCTCGCGACGAGTGCTTCGGATTCGGGATTCTGTTGCCACTCGCCGAATATCGTCGGGTCGGTGGCGCAACCGTTCTCGTCAGTCACGATGTATTCGTTTTCCTTGGTATTCTCGGTTGTCTTTGCGACGCAGTTTCTCGCGAATCCACCGTAGATCGCTGGCAGTGGATTAATTGATTTATCGCACGAGGCAAAAAAATAAAATAAATCGATATGCATCATGAGCTTTAGTCGGAGTACTTACAGGACGGTCGGACTTCGACCTGGAGCTGGAGATTTTCACCGATCTCGGCTGTGTTTATCTCGCTTCCGGTCTGAGTTATTATTCTCATGTCACAGACGGGAGGTGGTCCAGTGTTGGCGATAGTGCCGGCGGTCGTCAGCATCGAAACGTTGAAGCCCAGGGTGACGTTTTGCTCACCCGTTTGATATATACACTTGACGTGATATGCCTGAGCCTTGTAGGTGACGAGCTGCGGATGTTTCTGTATTACGAGAACGAAGCTCGCCTGGCCCTGTGGGTGTTCGAGTAAAAAAAAATTTTATCAAAATAAGTAAGTCGAAATTTAACAGTGGGTATGGCCGTTTTTTTTTTTCGCGCGAGGACATACGTTTACGTGTATGAGACCGCAGTCGCCGAAGGCAACCTTGAACGTCTCCGTTCTGGGTATAGTTTCGGCGGGTATAGATAAAACTCGTCGACACTGCTCGTCCTTGCTGTGGCCCTTGACGTAGAGCACGCCGTCGAAACCGAGACCCTGGACCTGCAACTGGACTTGCACACCGTCCGATAGGCAACTCGCGCCCATGTCGGGTTTCGGGAAGTCCGTACGTCCCGACGGTGGGTTGTACTCTAATTGGACATAAAATTTTTTTGTTAAGACCGTCAATGGATTAGCTGTCGACGGATACATATCAGAACAGGCAGTACTTTGAGTACCGGGTACTTTTTTAGTACTTCAAATACTTAAGTACTTTTTAATACTTTAAGTACTCAAGTACTTTTTAATACTTTAGGTACTTTTTTAAAAATACCATAAAAAAGAGGAATTACGAAAATTTCAATAAGCGATTTTTTACAATAAATTTAGCGGTAAATTTTGACCGTTCAAATTGTATGCAATGTAAATATTTTTTAATGTTACGAAAAAAGATGCAAAGTAATTTGTACATGACTTCCCATTTATCATTTATTACAATTTTGAGCATAGCTTCCCTCTATCAGGAAGCGAAAATCGATCAACGACGGTTCTGATGCACAACTATGCACACTATGCACAACATTTTAATAAATAAGGAAGCCATGCGGAACTTTGCACCTTTTTTTGAAAGCTTAGATAACGCTTGGATAGAAAAGTATAATAGAAAATACCTCAAGTACAAAAAGTACTCAATACATCAAGTATTTGTGATACTTTGTACTTTGTGGTTGATGTATTTTTTGGTGCTCAGCTTTGATATATATTCGTACGCTATTTGAAATTTGTTACTTACGACAGCGCGTGTAGCCGTCACCGCTGTAGCCGGTGATACACGTGCAGGATGCGCGATGTCTCGTCGCTATGCAGCTCGCGTACGCCGCGCAGGTTTCGTTCAAGCAAGGATCCTGGCAGATCTTCGTTGGTTGATCGCAGTATCGGTCGTCGGCGCAATCCTCGTCGCGGGCGCATTCTATGTCGCCAACTGGAAATGATACATTTTACAGGTTGACATACACAGTTACATACACACAATTAAAATCAGAACTGGGCAAATACGCTAAGTATTTGATGTACGTATTGAAGTATCAAGGACATGAAGTACTGCGCGTTAGGTAGTTTCTGAGTAATTACGTATCGAGTACTGGCAAAACTAAATTGCTGAATTTTTGAGTATTGGGCACTGAGTCCGTACTTGGTACTTCAATACGTACTTCAAGTACTTAGTGTATTTGCCCAGCTCTGATTAACGTGATACATTTACAGGATAACTCCTTCGATCGTTAAAAAAGAAAATCCAAAACATTTTGGAGTGCTATATATTACTGATGAGAGAAAAAATAGTTCAGCAAACTTACTAGGTTTGCAGTAGCCTTCGCGGTCGAGTCGGTAGCCGTGTTCGACCAGGCAAACGCATCTTCCGTACTCGTCGATGATCATTCCCTTCTCGAGATCGCAATCGCATCGGCCATCGGGTGTTATGATCATTCCAGCTTCGGGGCGACAGGGAACGCAATTGTCCTGCTCATCCCTGGCGGTGCCAGGCGGACAGACGCAATTTCCATTCTCGTCGCGTACCTGTCCCTTCTCGGTCGCGCACACGTTCGCTGCGGAGAAAATTAATTCTTTTCGTTAGACAGAAAATCCAATAAGATCAAAATAACACGTTACAATTTCTGATACGCGGTACCAGGTATCGGTACCATTATTTCAATTACGCGCTTAGGAGCTTCAGCAACCGCAAAAATATCCGAAAAAATTATGGTAACTTCAGATCATTTTTTATTCCGTTAAAATAATCGCAAAGATATCCAGATTTCAACTTCTGTGCATACGCGTGCGAGACTTTACGCTCACAAGTAGCACAAAAAAAAAAATTAGTTATGAAAAAATGATCTCAATGCGTTCCATATGTCCGTCTGGACGATATCCAAAAGTTACTACCCATCCAAAAAGTTAACTTTTGGACGTAGCATAGCTCACAGTTATCATCCGGATGGACATATGTAACCCATTTACATCACTTTTTCATACCAGATGCCTTTTTGCTACCTGGGCTGCTTGTGCTTGCAAGTTGTCGTTTTTTTTTGTTCGAGTAACCGAAAAAATAATCGCAGCTGTGATATAACGCATAGTCAGAAGTTCAATTATGGTTATTTTTTCGGTTCTTTCTACGGAGTAAAAGGTGACCCCAGGAACTATCGTAATTTTTTCGGTTATTCTACGGTTATTAAAAAAACGAAAAAAACAACAACGATTACTCAAGTTGCTAGGGCGGTTGGGCTGAGATTTACGGCGAGCACTTACGTTTGTCACATCGTATCACGGCGTTTCCTCGGTATCCGGGCAGACATTCGCAGATCATAGTTCTCACGGGTTTCGAGTCTAGGACCTTGCACAGGGCGTTAACGCCGCAGGGCTCGATTTTGGTGCAAGGATTTATGCACTCGCCGTCGAAGCAGGCCGTCTGCGACGGACACTTGTAATCCTCCGTGCATCGCTCCGGCACTAAAATAATAAAAAAAATTCTTTAGTCAAACCATTCTCACCGACTACTTTAGATTTTTTTTTATCCATACAGATCGTGCCATACCTTTGGCGCAACCGGATCGAATATCACCAAAGTATCCCGGTGGGCACGAGCACTCGACGACGTGATTGTAAGTCGAACACTCGAGTTGTCCGCTGCAAGGATTGGCTTCGCAGGGATTCTCGCATCGGTTGTTGACGCAGGCTCTGTTGGTCGGACAATCGGTGTTGCTCTTGCAGCCAAGAATCGAACAGGCGACTCTCGGATTTCCGATGTAGCCGGGCAGGCACTCGCAGACGGCTTGATGATTAATGCCGTAGCACTCGGTGTCCTTGGCGCAGGAGTTGAGCAGCGGAGAGCAAGCCGGAACGCAGGCATTCTGGACGCAGGTGTGAGTGTCGCTGCATTCCCGATTCGATCGACAGCCGGAAACTGAAAGAATCGATAACGATTAATAGGAAATAATTAACAAAAACGAATAAAATCGATAACGATTAATAGGAAATAATTAACAGAAACGAATAAAATCGATCTTTCGGATAAAAAAAAAGACTCCGCTCGACGTACCTCTGACGCACTGTATATCGGGATTGCCGTCGTAACCGCTGATGCATGAGCATATCGGTTTGTGATTGACGACGTTGCAATCGGCGTTCGAGCCGCAGGCGCAGGGATCTTTGCAGAGGGCGTCGACGCAGGCCTTCGAGGGCGCGCAGTCGCTGTCGCTCGTGCACTCCAGTTTGACGAAGGGCGTCGTGGCCTGGCAAGTGCCGCTTCCGCTGCTGATGTAGCCGCTCGGACAGACGCAAACCATCGTGCGAACGGGGAGCGTAGGCAGGACCTTGCACTGGGACGGCGCCGTGCAGGGCTCCACGACGAGGCAAGGATTCTGGCACTTGTTGCTGAAACACGCCAGGCTGTTCGGACAGTCCCCGTCGAGTCGGCACTCGGGCTCCTCCACGGGACGACAGTCGATCTGCGGGTTGCCGACGAAGCCCGCGGGACACCTGCAGCTGGCGACGTGACCTCGAACTCTGCACTCGGCGCGGGCCGTGCAAGGATTCTCGTGCAGGCAGGGATCGATGCACTGCCTGTTGACGCAGGCTCGATCACCCGGACAATCGCCGTTGCTGTAGCAACCGATGACCTGGCATCTCTCGTGAGGATTTCCGAGGAAACCCTCGCGGCAATGACACTCGGCGACGTGGTCGACGGCCAGACACTCGGCGTTCGTGCCGCATGCGAGATCCGCTCTCAGCAGACATGGATTGACGCAGCTCTGGTTGACGCAAGCTTTGTCACGACTGCACTCCGAGTCGGTGCGGCACTCGATCGAGTGGCAGGCCACCTCGGGATTGCCCTGGTAACCCTCGTCGCAGGAGCATATCGGTTTGTGATTCCGTACGAGACAGTTGGCGTTTCTTCCGCAGTTGCAGGGATTTCTGCAACGATGATTGACGCAAGACTCTTTCTGGCCGCACTCGTCGTCACTCTTGCAAGCTCCGACGATGTCCAGGGATACTGAGAGATAAATAGAATGTGGAATATATTATCGAGAATCCGTTGATTATTAGTACTTAGCGATACGAGTGCGGTAAAGTGAAGATTATACGCAGGGTGTGAAGTCGGTCGCGACCCACGTCACAGTCTTCGTGTAATGTATACCGCATTAGTGTCGCATAATATTTTTTTTTCCTAACGCACGCACGTAAAATCCCGCTTTGCGTTCCTGTGAAGTGAGCGCAAAAAGGCACGTTTTCGCAGCATCGGCGAGAAAACTACTGCCTATGCGTACAAACGCAATATGGTATTTTTTCTCGCACTAGTGCGAGAAAATGCACACTTCCCAAAAACGAAAAGCGCGATTTTCGTGAGTTTAGGAGTTTAGGAACAATTATGTGAATGGCAGGGGCGTAGAAAAGGGAATTCTGACGCGTGTGAATGTCGCACTCGTCAGGAACTTCCTTTCTACGCTCTTGCCATACAAATTACTATTGTAAGGAATGCAGGAGAAGTGCTACTTCCATGCCTGCCGAGGGTGGCGAAAGAACTACTCTCTTACTTCTCACCCGTAAAAGCATGCGAGAAAGTAAATTTGCGTGCGAGAAGTAAACTCCAGCTGTCGTGCGCATGCGCCGTGAATTTGCAGTACCCCAGGTAGCAAAAAGATGTAGGGTATGAAAAGTGATCTAAATGGGTTACATTTAGATTACTTTGGTAGATTACTACCAAAAGTTAACTTTTTGGATGGGTGGTAACTTTTGGATATCGTCCAGACGGACATATGGAACCCATTGAGATAACTTTTTGATAACTAATTTTTTGTGCTACCTGGGACGCCTTGCTGTAAATCGCCACTTACGCCACTCTCGATAGACACGAGAAGTAGCACCTCTCGTGCATGTGTTTCATAAAAGATATTTAAAAAATGTGTACTTGTTTTTTCTAAACTTACTTTGTCGACATATACCATCAGAATCCGTGATCCAGCCCTCGGGGCAAGTGCACACCATCGTTCTCACCGGTGTGGTATCGAGCACTCCGCATCTGGCGTTCTCCAGGCAAGGTCTTATCACCTGGCAGGGATTGACGCAGATCTCGTCGATGCAGGCGAGCTTGCTCGGGCAGTCGACATCCTTCCGGCACTCAGGCTCATCCTGCAGCGTCGGACGCTGACAGTACGAGAACGGATCGCCCGCTGAAAGATCCTCGGGGCATCGGCAGAGAGGGATGTGAGTTCTCACGAAGCACTTGGCGTTCTGAGCGCACGGCGATCGTTCGACGCAGGGATCGACGCAACGATTCTTGTCGCAGGCGAGATTCTGAGGACACTCGTAGTCGCTCGTGCACTCGGCCCGCTCGCAGAGCACCTCGGGGTTGCCGAAGTAGCCGGTACCGCAGCGACAAGCCGAACGATGATTCTTTCCGTAACACTCGGCGTTTATCGCGCAATCGTTGTCGAGCAAGCAGGGATTCATGCAACGTCCCTCGTGGCATGTTTCGGCGTACGGACACTCCACATCCGACTCGCACTCAAGCTTCGAACAACCCAGTTGCGGATTTCCGGAATAACCGGGCTGACAGACGCACGACGGATAGTGATCGCTGACGAGACACTTGGCGTTGATTCCGCAGTTGCAGGGATTCGTGCAGCGTCCGTTGACGCACGCTTCCGTTCCGGCACACTCGTTGTTCGACAGACAACCGAGAACGATGGCCGGTGGTATGCACTCGATTCTCGGATCGCCCATGTAGTCGATCGGGCACTTGCATATTGGACCGTGATCGTCCACGTGACAGAGCGAATTTCTGCCGCAAGGCTCGCCGGTCGCGCAGGGATTCACGCATTGCGAATTTATGCACTGTCTGTCGCTCGGACAATCGTTGCTGGCGTAACACTCGGGCAGCTGAGGCGGTATGGGAATTCTCGGCTCGAGGGTACACTCGAGGTAGGGATTTCCAGTGTACTCGTGAGGGCAGCTGCACACTCCGGTGTGCGAAGATGATTTGCACTGGGCGTTTATTCCGCAATGCGTTGTGAAGCAAGCCTCGATGCAGTTCTCGTTGAGGCACTTCTCGTGATCGCTGCACTCGTCGTCCGATCGACACTCGAAGTCGACGTAAACTGCAAAGGATAATCGTTTGGTTAAAAAAGCATCTATGATAGGAAATTGATTTTTCCATTATTTTCTTCACTTTTTGCTTCCTCATAGAAGAAGTTATGTTTGAGTAAAGAAAGTCGAGATTTTAGTGTCAGAGGACTCAACGCTCGAACTCATGTATGGGGTGAAAAACCACACCATGCGATATTGAAAAAATACGACTTTTGCTCATTTTCGTAACGTTTTAGGACTTAAGTGTGATTTTCGCCTCCTAAACTTTAATAAAAGTTTAATTAAATTGTCTGAAACGTCGAGAAAAAAACGTCGTGGGTGCGTAGCAAGCTTGCATCGGTAAAAATTACTGTTACTCGGAATTGATTTGAGACAGCGAATTGAAATTTGGTGCACTAGAATAGTCACGTCTCTTCATTTGGTGCAATTTTTATCAACATCAAGGCCGAATTGGACATTTTACGCGATATTGAAGTTTTTAAAAATATCTCTGGCATCTCGAACTTGTGTAAATTTTGTGCTATCGTCCGAGACCTGCACACAAACATAATATCTTGATGACAGATCGTTTGTATTGAATTTGGCCGAAATCTATCCAAGCGGTCAGATTTTATGGAATTTTTATTTTTTTAGAAAAATTACTAAAAATTCTCTAATTCAAGTAAACATGCAGGTATCGAGCTTAAATTTGTTACGGGAAGAAACTAACACTGTACAAGGTATTGTATTACATTTTTGCGAAGATTGATCTAACCGTTTAATTTCCATGGGAAATATTTAAAAAATTTGTTTTTTACGCCTGACACGAGTTTTCGAATAAAATATCACGCTGAGAGTAAAATGAGTTAGTTTTCTAATCGGCGGTGAAGAGTAGATCAAAAATAGCCTCAAAGCGACGAAAACCGTAAATTACAATTTGCGATTTCGTACAACAAACTTTAACGGTTTCAAATTTACGAGATGTAGAATTTTTTTTGTGTTACGAAAAGTGTGCAAAATCATTTCCATATGGTTTCCTCATGTTTTACAATTCTCCGCATAGTTTCATCTATGAGGAAGCCAAAATCAATCAACGAACGTTCTCATAGAGACCGCTATGCGCAAAATTTTTATAAACGAGGAAGCCGCGTGCAATTTTTTTTTTTTACTCACCAATCTTGCGACATTTTCCGTCCTCGGTCGTGACCGTCTCAGGTGGACACTGGCAAATCATCGTGCGGAGTGGCACAGTCTCGAGAACTCTGCATTCCTGCTCGGCCGTGCACATGTTCGATAAGGCGCAGGGGTCTTGGCATCGTGCGTTAATGCACGCCGTCAACGATGGACAATCGCCGTCCTCCCGGCATTCCGGTGGTTGGTCCGCACCTTCGAGATGAACAGTAAAAAAAATTTTAATCTCCCGACTCAGGCCTCGAAATAAATAAAATTACTAGGATTTTTTGTTTCGCTCGGCGTCTCACCGGTACATTCGACGTAAGGATTTCCAATCAATCCCGGACCGCAGACGCACTTCGGTTGATGATTTCTCGGGATACACTTCGCCGTCTCGGCACAGCTGTCCTCGTCGCAGACCGGCCTGCAGACTCTGTTTCGTCTGTCGCAAGCCTCGTGATCGGCGCAGTCCTCGTTGTAGTGACAAATGGCCGATATACAAGCGACGTGAGGATTTCCCTGAGTTCCACGAGGACAAGTGCATTGGCCTCGGTGAGCCGCTGCGGTGCACTCGGCTCCTCGGCCGCAGGTTATACCGCCAACGAGACAGGGACTGGCGCAGTTGCCGTTTCGGCAAGTCTTATCGTACGGACATTCGTCGTCCACTTTGCATTCCGCTGGAAAAAAAAACCGAATATTTCATTTAGAGACAATCATATTTAACGTATTCAAGATTCATAAGGCACAGAAGTTAATAATGTTCAAGATTCATAAGACATAGAAGTTAATATAATTATAATATAATAAGACAAAATCATTTTTTTTATAGTTTCTCCGGAAAATAAACTATTTGAGAGATGTGACACCTGTCAATGACATCATTGGAGCAACGTTGCTAACTTCGATGCCATAGATTCATCGATTTTGATAACTCACGTCGGAAACATTGAACTTGAGGATTTCCAGCGTAACCATCCGGGCAGTGGCAAGACGGATGATGATTGATGGTTATGCAGTCCGCGTTCGAACCGCAACGATTGCTGGCGCAAGGATTGACGCAGCGTTGATTCACGCAACCGAGATTCGAGGAACAGTCGGAGTTCGATGTGCACTCCGGCAATGGTGTCGGATCTGCGAGAAACATTTTTTTTTGTTTTTTGTCCGTCGAGTTAACACGTAAATTTTGCATAAAGTAACGAGTTACAAAATTTCACTCGTCCACGTTACCTCTGGAACAGCCGACGAACTCGTCTCCAGAGAGTCCTGGTAGGCACGTGCAGACGTGGCGATGATTCTCTACCCTGCATTCGGCAGAGCTCGGGCACGGATTTATTGTGCAGGGACTGACGCAACGACCATTCAGGCAAGCCAGATTCGATGCGCAGTCGGAGTCGGAGTTGCACACTTGTCGGATTTGTTGATCGACTGAAAGAAATATCATACATGAAGTTATTATCATTTTTTTTTTTTTTTTTTTTTTTTTTACAGTAGCCAGAGGAATACTAATTTCATACCTGGTGCGCAGGCGACGGTGGCATCGCCGATGTAATTAGGTAGACATTCGCATATCATCGTTCTCATCGGCAGGGTGTCGACCACCGTGCATATCGCGTTGGCTATACACGGCTCGGACTCCTTGCAGGGATCCTTGCAGCTGCCTGAGAAACAGGCGAGCTTGCTCGGACAATCGGCGTCCACGCTGCACTCGGGAATGTCCACTGTTTCTATTTTTTTTTTTTAAGAATAAAAATCAATTATTCAACCTTAAGTTATGTTAAAAAAATATATATATACAAAAAAGAAAATGACCCTGAAGATATCTGCATCAGACTAAATGTCATCAAGTTATAACGGCCGTGTTTTGCTTCGCACAAACTTTGTTCAGAGAATAAAGTTCTACAAGTGAACCATTTTTTTGCCCCTAAAGCAATGCATTTGTAGAGACTTGCCAGAGATGAAATTTCATGTCTTGCAGATATCTTCGGAGGCGTAAAAAAATAAACGTCGTTTCCGGAAGTGGAGTGAGGGAATTTTACCTTGTCGACAGAAGTCGTACGGATCGCCGACGAGACCCGGAGGACATCTGCAGGTCGGTCGATGATTAATGACCTGGCACTGAGCCGTGGCGGGACATTGGCAGGGATCGACGCACTTGGTGTTGCGACAGGTCAGGAAGGAGGCGCACTCTTGATCGGACGTGCATTCCGGTCGCGTGCAGCTCGATTGAGGATTTCCTATGTACCCGTCAGGACAATAGCAACGGGATCTGTGATATCCATCGGCTTCGCACAGCGCGTTGAGGCCGCACTGGGTCAGCGTACAGACGTCGACGCACTGTTCGTTGATGCAGGCTTCACGGGCCGAGCACTCGTTGTCACTTCGGCAACCGACTATCGAACGGACATGAAAGAAGAAACATTTATTCATTCAGCAAATCATTAATCAACAGCAATGCGGGTCAAACCCGAAGAGATAAATAAATAAATAAATAAATAAATAAATAAATAAATAAATAAATAAATAAATAATCACGGCACTCACGCTCTCGACAATATTGTTGTGGATTTCCGGTGAATCCGTCGGGACAGATGCACACGGCACGATGACTTTGTACGTGGCATCGGCTGTTGAGGCCGCACGAATTCAGAGTGCAAGGATCGACGCATTTCTCGTTCCAGCAGGTCTTGTCGTTCGGACAGTCGGAATTTTGTCTGCACTCGGCTCTCGGCGGTACCTCGATGTTCGCCACCGTGCACTGAATCCTTGGATCCCCGTTGAAGCCGCGCGGGCACGAGCACACGGATTTGTGATTTACCGTCTGGCAGATGGAGTTGACACCGCAGGCGCCAACGCACGGATCTCGGCAGCGTTGGGAGTAACAGGCTCGGTCTCTCGGGCAATCGGCGTTCAGGACGCACTCGGGATAGACACAGAAAGCCGCGCCGTTTCTCACTCGGCACTCGCCGTTAGCGTTGCAGGGTGTTGGATTGCATGGGTCGGTTTCTGAAAGCAAATCAACGAATGGCGTTACGATCATAGCGAAATATTCTCAACGACTTCTCGAAGAACTTTGGACATCGTCTATCCTGAGAAACGCGGTGTCTAACAGATCAAGAACATGAAATTCCATATTTCCAGGTTTTTCAGGTAAAAATCTGAAAAATTCTATGACCTTTTTTCATCGATATTATATGGCATAAGCAGTACATAGTAACAAAAACAAACGAAAAATGCAATGAAATGTTCAATCAATTTTTTTACATGCATATTTAAACAATTTGGCAGTATTTTTTTCAAATGGTCAAATTGTTAAAAATCAAAAGCCTATGCTTTTTGCAGTTAACAAATTATTGCTGTTTTCCAAATCTACTTTAGTCAATGTTTGCTGCTTTATCACATTTTCCTTTACGGATTTCGTCAGTTGATGCTTTATCAAAGAACCGAGAGCGTCATATAAAAATGGCGCAAGGGATTGTAGCTTTGAAACTCTGTGAGAAACGGTTCCATTTCTGTTGCGAGAGTGCGGATGAACGGTAGCTTTGCTTCCAAAAACGGATCTTCTAACAACTTTGATACGATTTCAAATTGTTGCAGTTTTGTATTGTTATAATTATATCGTTGATCATTTTTTCGATGTATTTTTGTATATTTGGTAAAACTGCAAGAGCTCTTTCAATCACCCGAACGTTTTCTAGCCAGCGAATGGCGCAAAAGTTTCTAGAAACAATTCCACCGGGAGTAGAAAGATTTTAAGAAACAGTTTCGAACCGTCTATATCCGTATAGTGTCCTCTTCGAGAACGACTATCCTTAAAGGAATTATACAATGCCCTTAATAATTCGACATTATCCCACTGAACAGCCCGTATCCCATCTTTAAATGCACCGTGAACGGTATGCAAACTACACGAACCCAAATTGAAAAACTGCTTGCCCTGACGCTGATGTCATTGTCAAAATTGGCTTGGAACACTTTGATGAATCAAAAATTAGCATTCAGACCATCCATGAAAATTTAAATTACCCTCATATACGCATCTTTTCAGAAAACGTAATCTTTTTCAATAAAAATATTTTTTTTAGTTCCCGGTGCTCGATGAAATTCCATGAAATTTCCAGGATTTTTTAATAGCCAATTAAATGCCACGAGATTTCCAGATTTCCAGATTTCCAGATTTCCAGGATTACCAGGATTGCTAGACACCATGATTCTAAGAAAGCGCTTAGCAATTGTTGTCGAACTAACCTTTCTTCTCGTAGCATTCGACGAACGGATTTCCGATCAGTGGTACAGGGCAAGAGCACAGAGGACTGTGATTGATCGATCTGCAGAGTGCGGCGACTCCACAAACGTTTCTCTGGCAGGGATCAATGCACTTGTTGTTCTCGCAATTTTTGTCCGCCGGACAGTCGGAGCTGAGAATGCACTCGGGTTGGCAGCCGGTAGGACTGGATGGTTCGCCTTGCAGTCCCGGAAGGCACTTGCAGATAACGCTCAGGCCGATCTTCTGGCACACGGTGTTCGGTCCGCAGGGCGACGGATAGCATGGATCGTCGTCTCTCTTGGGCGGCTCCCGGCAGATCGTGAAGGCGTCGCCGATCGTCGGATACGGACACGAGCAGATCGGTATGTGATTCGCGACGGTGCAGACGGCGCCGACGCCGCAAGTTCCCGGACAAGGATCCTCGCACTTGGTTCTTATGCAAGCTCGCGAGTTCGGACAATCGGTATTGACGAGACACTCGGGATGGCATCCGGCGTAAGGATCGCCTCGGTAGTCGGGCAGGCACTCGCATATTGCCGAATCCTGTCTCTCTCGGCAGTAGGTGTTGACTCCGCAGGGCGAAGGATTGCACGGTCTCGTCGCTGGTCTCGGCTCTTCCGGTACTGTAATTTAGAAAAATAAAGATTAAATCATCAACAGCTTCCCAACTGTTCCTCGGAAAGCTCACCAATTTGTACAGCGTGGAAAGTGTACAATGTAATTTATACACTGTACAGTGGCAAACATTGTAAAAAAAATCATAAAAAAAAATTAAACAATAAAAAAATAAGCTGAGATATAATCGAAAAGCGTTACAAACGAGGCATGCGGTGCTAGCGTTGTTATGTACAGTAATTACAGGCTATGCAACAAATAAAATGACGATTAGTTCAACGTAATTCGATCGACTGAATTATCTTCTAAAAAAATATATTTAAAATATGAAGAAAAAAAAATAGATCTTCAACAGAAAGCACTCGTAGTTGATATTCCCAGGGTCTGGATTCTTACTCTGCTCCTCGCGACAGATCGTGGAGGGATTTCCGACGTATCCGGGTAGGCAAGTGCACCTGGGCTGGTGGAGGGTGACCTGGCAGATGGCATTGAGACCGCAAGATCCGGGACAGGGATCGGCGCATTTGTTGCTGACGCACGCGAGGTTCGTCGGGCATTCGCTGTTGACGCGACACTCGGGTCTACAGTTCGGCGGAGGTCCAAGTAATTCGGGCAAACAGGCGCAGGACGACGAGCCGTCGGGTGTGACGGTGCATCTGGAGTTCGGGCCGCAGGGTGAGGGGTTGCACGGGTCTCTCGGTTTCGGCGGGTCACCTAAATTTCGTCGGGCAAAATAATTACAATCATCCTCAAGCAGGGCCATCTGCCTTCTATTCTCCGTGATCTAAAACTCACTCGATGGGAAACAGTATGCGAACGGATTTCCGTTGTAACGATCCGGACACCTGCATATGGGATTGTGATTTCGAACGTCGCAAAGTGCGTTCTGTCCGCAGGCTCCTACGCAGGGGTTCTGGCATTTCTCGTTCATGCAAGCCTTGGTCTGTTCGCAGTCGGAGCTGATGACGCACTCGGGTCGGCAGCTCGGTGGCACGCCGAAGTAGCCGATCAGACAGGTGCAGGAAGCCTGATTGCCGAATCGTCGGCAAACACTGTTCGGGCCGCAGGGCGAGGGATTGCAGGGATCCTCGGTCGGGGCTGAGAGTTGGAGCAAATTACGCGAAATTAATTAATCACGCTCGATGGAACAAACAGGATGGACGCGTGGGCCGATCTAAAAACTTACGTTTAGCGGGTTCGCAAGGGGCGAACGGATTGCCGGCGTGCTGGTTGGAGCATCTGCACACGGGATTGTGATTTATGACGCTGCACTCGGCGTAACGTCCGCAGATACCGGGACAGGGGTCGACGCACTTGTTGTTGAGGCAGGCTCTGTCGTACGAGCATTCGGAATTCTGCACGCACTCGGGACGACAACCGAAGTAGGGATCGCCGTGGTACTCGGGCAGGCAGGTGCAGCTGCCCTCTTGGCATCGCGTGTTCGGACCGCAGGGCGAGGGCTCGCAGGGGTTCTTTGGTGTCGAGGCTGCAACAAGTTGTGAAATGTTATTTGTCGGTTCGACAAGGGGCACGATAATTTTTGTACGGTCAACGAAAACGCTTTCTTACGAGGTGAATCCACACGTTTCGGATAACAAGCGTCGAACGGATTACCGGTGTAACCGTCGGGACAGAAACACATGGGGGTGTGATTGACGACGTTGCAGATCGCTCGAGCGCCGCAGGATCCGGGACAAGGATCAGCGCATCTCTCGCGTATGCACGACTGGTCGGTTCTGCACTCGGAGTTGATGGTGCACTCGGGTCGGCAATTCGGTGGGAATCCGATGTAGGTGTCTAGACAGGAGCATGAGGGGTAACCACCGTTCTGTTGGCACATTGAGAACGGTCCGCAGGGAGACGGTTCGCAAGGGTTCTCTGGTATGGGGGGTGGTTGGTCATCCGCTGTGGGAATAAAAATATTCGAGTCGTTAAGTCACGCAACTCAGTCGAGAGAAAATAAAAATGAAGAAAATTGTAATATTTAGCCGGAGTGTCAAGGTCGACTCACGCTTGACGTCGAAGCAACTGACGAAGGGATCTCCCTTCTGTCCGGGTCTACAGCTGCAGATCGGACTGTGATTTATGACCTCGCATCTGGAATTAATGCCGCAGGTGCCGGGACAGGGATCGGTGCATTGCAGTCTCATGCAAGCGAGATTAGTGGGGCATTCGTTGCTGAGCGTACACTCCGGACGGCAGTTCGGTGGAGAGCCCAGATATTCCGGGAGGCACGAACAAGAAGCTTGTTCGCCGATAATTATGCACTGGCTGTTGGGTCCGCAGCGGGATGGAATGCAGGGATTCGTCGGTTCCTTGGGTTCGGCTGTGGGTGCATGGAACGTAAATTTTAGAGAAATATTCTTTAACGGGTCTCGAGCATTCCTCGACGACGATGAACTTACATTCCGCGAGACGACAGTAACGCAAAGGATCGCCGGTGTAGCCGACCTGGCAGACGCACAACGGAGTGTGATTTATCACACGACACTCCGCGTTGAGGGCGCAACTGCCCGGGCAAGGATCCTGACACTTTGATCTTATGCAAGTTTTGTCCGCGCTACAGTCGCTCGGTATCGTGCACTCAGGTCTGCAGCCCTCGTAGGGGTTTCCGTAGAAGTCCGGAGCGCAGAAGCACGAGGCGATGTTGTGGGTCTCGCGACAAATAGCGTTCGATCCGCAGGGCGACGGCTGGCAGGGTCTGCTCGGCGGAGCTGGTCTTGGCGCTGTCGAGGAAATTAGAGAGAAAAAAGAAGTTACTTCGTTGTCCATTCGGAAATCATTGACCTCGACTCTCTACTCGTCGACCACTCACGAGGCATGGGGTCGCATTGGACGAACGGATTTCCCGTGAAAGATTCCTCGCAGCTGCACATAGGAGTGTGACTGACGACGGTGCAGCGGGTGTTCGAACCGCATGAGCCGGGGCAAGGATCTTTGCACTTCTGATTGATGCAAGCCAGATTGCTCGGGCACTCGCCGTTGCTGACGCACTCGGGTCTGCATCTCGGCGGTACGCCGATGAATTCGGGCTCACAAGAGCACGACGGTGAATTGTTGACGACGCGGCACTGAGCGTTGGCTCCGCAGGGCGATTGTCTGCACGGATCTTCGGGAGTGATTGGATCGTCCGCTGAAAATGGAATAAAAAAAATAGTCGTTAGTTAGTCGAGTACTCGGGGGCCGGTTCGGTGTGGTTCTGTTCGATCTTACGTGGCTGTGGTATGCAACGCTCGAACGGATTTCCGGTGTACTTCGGTGGGCAGGAGCATATGGGATTATGATTTATCACGGCGCAGCGAGCGCCGAGGCCGCAGCTTCCTAGACAAGGATCCGTGCACTTTTGGTTACTGCAGGCGCGATTTCTCGGACAGTCCGAGCTGACGACGCACTCGGGTCTGCAAGTCGGCGGGTGGCCGGAGAAACCCGGAATGCAGGAGCATACAACGTGGCCGTTGGATTCTCTGCAGTGGCTGTTGGGTCCGCAGGGCGAGGGATTGCAGACGTCGACGAATATCGGATCTGCGAATGGGATGGGGAGAAAAATTTTTATACAAAATTGAACCATAGAATCGCGGCTGAAGAACTCGGCAAACGATCGGCGACGAACCTTCGATGGGTGAGCAGAGAACGAAAGCGTTTCCTGACATGTTCCTGGGACAGCTGCACATCGGTAGATGGTTGATGACGTTGCACTCGGCGCGCTGACCGCAAGCGTTGAGACACGGATCTCTGCACTTGTTGCCGATGCAGGCGCGATCGCGGGAACAATCGGTATTGATAACGCACTCGGGCCTGCAGCCGGTGTAAGGGTCGCCCTGGTACTCGGGCAGACAGGAGCAGGCGCCGTCCTGGCATTTCGCGTTCGGACCGCAGGGCGATGGATTGCACGGGTCTCTCGGAGTTGGCTCTGGAAAATTGGAGCGAGGTGTTAAGGGAATGCTGGACCCGTTTTTAACGCCTTACTTATCTTGTTTACGGACGGGACTAGGCGATTTCGTAGTTTCAATTTGGAAATTGTTAATATGCTACGCATATTCCTTAAGTTGTGTAGGACTATAATATTGACATAAACGCTTCAGTTTGATTAACGGATTTGATTAACAACATATAAGGGATTAAGAAAATCGAATATTACCGTTTGCGGAAAAGCATGAGCGTTGGTGTCACGATTGACGCATCGGTAATTCCACATCGTGCCCTACACTAGATGCATATGCTTTTTATCGGCTCTTATCCACTTGTCATAAGTGAACGTAAACATAAAATACACTTTACATGGATTTCTTTTCTGTAATAGACTTTACTTCACTCAGTGCGAAAGTTTTAGTTTTACAGACGCCTCGCATCCGTAAAAAGTCAATGTTCACACCTTGTAAAGTAACATTTTGGACGATACTCGTGTGAAAAACTTTTCCTACTTTTAAACTCACACTTGTCAGAAAAAGTTCTATCGCGCCAGTATCGTAAATTACTATTCTGCGCACACTTCCCAAAAACGAACACCGGGATTTTCGTGAATCCGATTTCGTGAATTATTGTGACGATTTTGGAATATTCAGAGAATTTCAGAGAATCGGCGTGTAGAATATTGTATGTCCTACAATATAAATGCTGTGCAAGTTTTCAGTGGCAATATTGGTTTTCGCGACAATCCTGCAATATTCAATTTTCTTCATTTCTTGGAAGTTTTCAACCGAAATTCAAGTGCACACTGAAGCGTTTGTGGCCAGTATAACAGTCCTATCAAATTTAAAGCGTATGCGTAGCTTATTAATGATGTAAAGTCTTTTCTACAAAATCGCCTCGTTCCCATCGGTAAAACAGGAAGGTCCAGCATCCTCTTAATTTCATGGATAACGCTCGCAAGAGCCTGGCATCGAACTCCCAGGTCGAACTTACCAGCGGGCGGGGGAGGTTTCGGATAACAATTGTCGAAGGGATTTCCGGTGTATCCATCGGGACACGTGCAAACCGGTGTGTGATTGACGACGTTGCAACGCGCTCCGGAGCCGCACGATCCCGGACAAGGATCCCGACACTTCTCGCTAATGCAAGCTCTGTCGCTCGTGCAGTCAGGATTAATCGAGCACTCGGGTCGGCAGTTCGGCGGGGAACCGATGTAATTGTTCAGGCAGGCGCAGCTCGATGTTTCGCCGATCGGTCGGCAAATCGAGTTCGGTCCGCAGGGCGACGGCTCGCAGGGATTCTCGGGTCTTGGTGGTACTTTAGCTGTTGGGACAAAAAATTAAATAAAAGAGGAACGTTTTCCACAGTCTTCGATTGCTCTCGTGGTTTATCGTCAAAATATTTTATCCGATACTCACGAGATTCGAAACACGCGCTGAACGGATTGCCGGTGAATCCGGTCGGGCAACTGCACATGGGACTGTGATTTATGACTCTGCATTCAGCGCTCTGAGCGCACGTACCGACGCAGGGATCCTGGCATTTTTGATTTATACAGGCGAGTCTAGGTTCGCACTCCGAGCTGACGACGCACTCGGGACGGCAGTTTGGCGGACTGCCGATGTATTCGGAGAGGCACGAGCATATGGCCTGTCCGTTTCTGTCGAGGCAATTACTATTCGGTCCGCAGGGCGATAGTTTGCACGCATCGATCGGACCCGACGGAACTGCAAAAAAATGGCAACGAATTCTCGATAACGAAATCACGATTCAATGAAAAAAAAAATTACAGGGAGTATCTATAAAAATTAATGGTCCCGGGAGATTTACCGTCGGAAGGTCGATGCTGGTTGCAGTACTTGAAGGGATCTCCGGTATAGCCTGGAATGCAGTTGCAGGTCGGCAAGTGCGAGACGACTTGGCACTCGGCGTTGACACCGCACGTGCCCGGACAGGGATTCTGGCACTTGGATCTTATGCAGGCGAGATCGGCAGGGCAATCGGTATTGACGATGCACTCGGGTCTGCAGCCCCCGTAAGGATTTCCGATGTATTCGGGCAGGCAGGTGCAGGATCCAGCGTTGTTCTGCTCGCGGCAAACGGCGTTGGCACCGCACGGCGACGGCTCGCAGGGGCTCACCAGAGAGCCGGGGGCTTCTTGCCTGAACGGCACACACTCGACGAAGGCATCACCGGTGAAGCCGTTTCTGCAGCTGCACATCGGTGTGTGATTGAAGACGTAACACTCGGCATTGGAGCTGCAAGAGTCCCGGCAGGGATCCTGGCACTTCCGATTGATGCAGGCCAACTGGCTGGCGCACTCGCCGTTGCTGACGCACTCGGGTCGGCAGTTCGGCGGCGTGCCGAGGAATTCGGGCAGGCAGGAGCACGAGGGTGAATCGTTGACGACCTGGCACTGAGCGTTGGAGCCGCACGGCGACGGTTCGCAGGGATTCTTGGGCTCCGGAGGTGGCTCGGCTAAAATACGATACAGTAGAAAAAATTCGTTCGTTGAGCAAGACGAGATTTATGGGAGGAAATAAATTATTATGATAATTGAGACATACGCATCGGATAACATCTCTCGAACGGCGAACCGGTGAATATCGGCGGACAGCTGCATATGGGATTGTGATTGACGACCTGGCAACGAGCCGAGACTCCACAGGTGCCGACGCAAGGGTCCCTACATTTTTGATTCATGCAGGCCTGATCGAGAGGACAGTCGGAGTTGACCGAACACTCGGGGCGGCAGGCCGGTGGTTGACCCGTGAATCCGGGGACGCAGGAGCAAACGGCTTGGCCGTTCGGCGACTGGCAGCGGCTGTTGGATCCGCAGGGCGAGGGATCGCAAGGTGACAATGGCACGGGTTCTGGTGAGGAGACAATATTGTTTGCAACGTACATTTGCAACTAAAATTTGTAACTAAAATTTATAACTAAAACTTGCAACTAAAACTTGCAACGACAATTTGCAACTAAATATTCGGCGATATGTTCGGTGCGTTACCTGTAGCTTGGACGCAGAATGCAAACGCGTTTCCGGTAAATCCGTTGGGACAGCTGCACATGGGTATGTGATTGACTACCGTGCATTCGGCGTTCTGTCCGCAAGTTCCCGGGCATGGATCGGCGCACTTGTTGTTCACGCAGGCCCTGTTGTGAGGGCAGTCCGGATTCTGCACGCACTCAGGACGGCAGCCGTAGTACGGGTCGCCGTGATATCCGGGCAGGCATGTGCATATTCCGGCGTCGCGACATTGGGCGTTAGAGCCGCACGGGGAAGTCTCACAAGGGTCGGTCGGCAGAGGGTCCATGGCTGCAGGCGTACAAACGATTTAATTCTACGATTATTCCTCGCAATTTAAGGTGATGTGAAATGCCGCCACCGGTGATAACAACTGTACATAATGCCGTTTTGAGATCGCATTCCGCCGACGAAAAAGGAAATTGTCTTTACCTAAGGAATCGGCAGACGCACGGAAAGACAATTTTCTTTTTTCTCAATTTTGCGGTCTCAAAATGGCATTTAGTACAGTTAAAGGTGGGCGGGTAGTTATACCACATCACCTTAAGGAGGTTGGAGCGCTTCACATTAGTCAAATGAGTGGTAGATTTTTAAAGTCGTTTATACAAACGTTTACGCATCCATTGATTATAGTGGATGGTTATTTGTATTACAGCACATGTCCTTAACGTAGAAAACTGCAACTGCGGGAATTGCAATGGATTTGCAAAATTAGACACTAGTTTGCGTTAATTTTCGAAAAGGTACAAATTCGTTCATTTTCTTCAAAGAATAATCCGTCATTTTTGCTCGTTTTTGATGTATCAAGCCTCATTCTCTACCTTGAAAGATGCTCTATGAATTCACCATCTAGGTATATTCGATATTACATTCGATATTACACTATAAGCAATAGATGCGTGAAAGTTTGTGTAAACGACTTTAAAAACGTGACGGTCATTTGACTAGTGTGAAGCGCTCTAACCCTCTGAAATAATCGCTGATTTTTCCAAGGATCCTCGAAGTCTTACGTGGTTTGGGAATACAGTTGGTGAACGGATCTCCAGTGTAGTCGTTCGGACAAGTGCACACCGACATGTGATTGATGACTGTGCACTGCGCTCCGATACCGCACGATCCCGGACAGGGATCTTCGCACTTCGAGCGCAGACAAGCCCGATTGCTGACACACTCGGAGTGTATCGTACACTCGGGTCGGCAATTCGGCGGCGAGCCGATGTAATTGGGCTGGCAAGCGCAAGAGGATATTCCTCCAACGTCGCGGCACGTCGAGAAGGGTCCGCAGGGCGACGGCACGCAGGGATTCGGCGATGGTCTCGGTTCTTCGGGCGGGGCTGCAATAGTACGAATTTTATTACATAAGGCACGGAACATAAAAAAACACACTAAATCGTCGCTCCGACTCGCGAACTTACTCGCCACCTCGAAGCATCTCGAAAACGGATCACCGGTCAGTCCGACGTTGCAGCTGCAGAAGGGACTGTGATTGATAACGTTACAACGGGCGTTTATGCCGCATATCTGTGAGCAAGGGTCGACGCATTTCTGATTCTCGCAGGCACGGTTCAGCGGGCACTCGGAGCTGACTGTGCACTCCGGTCGGCAGTAAGGTGGAGTTCCCGTGAAGGTCGGGGCGCAGGAGCAGACTGCTTGGTCGTTCGATTCTCGGCACACGCTGTTGGGACCGCAGGGCGACGGGTCGCAGGGATTTCTCCTTCCGGGGATAGCTGTGGGTCGTAATTGAAGAATCAGTGTCTGTTCGAGAGTCAATAAGGACATAGCGTTAAGGCGCGCCGGGAGACTCACAAGGCTCCATGGCGATGTTGCAATGGAGGAACGGATTTCCGCTGTAGCCCTGCTGGCAGTTGCACGACGGCGAGTGATTGATGACATGGCAGATCGCGTTCATTCCGCAGGCACCCGGGCAAGGATCCTGGCACTTTGAATTTATGCAGGCGCGATCGGCCGTGCAATCGGAATTGACGACGCACTCGGGTCTGCAACCCTCGTAAGGATTTCCGATGTAATCTTGAGAGCAAGTGCAAGCGCCTGCTCCGTTGGACTCCCGGCAGACGGCGTTCGCGCCGCAGGGCGACGGCACGCAGGGTGTCGGTCGAGGTAACGGAGGTTCCTCTGTCGAGTGGAGAGAAAAAGGTGGAGATTATTTGTAATCGGTTCGGACGATCTCCAAGCGATGATCTTCGGGTCTACGAAGCTCTACTCACTTGACTGGGGATAACAGCGAGTGAAAGGATCGCCGATGAAACCCGGCACGCAGACGCACATGGGAGTGTGACTGACGACCCGGCACTCGGTATTCTCGCCGCAAGAGCCGGGACAGGGATCGCGGCATTTCTGTCCGATGCAGGCCAAGTTGGTTCGACACTCGCTGTTGCTGACGCACTCGGGTCTGCAGTTCGGTGGCGATCCGACGAATTCGGGAAGACAGGAGCAGGACGATGTGCCGTCCACGACGCGACACTGAGCGTTCGAACCGCAAGGCGACGGCTGGCAGGGATCCTTCACCGGAACGTCTTCCTCTCTCGCTGCGGAGGGGTAATTTTATTAATTTTTTTTCATTTTTTAATATGGAGGAGCATTTTTATTGGCGGTATTTTTTTTTGCGAGATACTTACGGATGCACGCGTAGAACGGATTACCGGTGAGATCACCGGGACATGTGCATATGGGATTGTGATTAACGACGTTGCACTGAGCTCGTATGCCGCAGGTACCGGGGCAAGGGTCTATGCATTTCTGATTGCTGCAGGCCATGGTCGACGAGCAATCCGAGCTGAGAACGCACTCGGGACGGCAATTCGGCGGGGCACCGAGGTATCCGGGGATGCAGGAGCACACGGCCTGGCCGTTTATCTTCCGACACTGGCTGTTCGAGCCGCAGGGCGATGGATTGCAAGGATCCTGGACTGGCGGTGCTGTGTAGAATCGCAAACGTACAGGAATGAAAATTTATCTATCCAGGAACGGGTAGGAGCTCGATAATAGTATTTTATTTCACTCGGTGCGAAAATGGCAGTTTTACGCACGCTTCGCGTGTGTACGCTCATCGAAAAGAACTAGGGGTCCGGTAGTGACTATTGGAGTTTCAGCCGTTACTAGGGGCATTGCAGTAGTTACTGCACATGTAGGTATGACTTTTAGTAGTTACTCCTCAACATTCAGTAGTTATTACTGAGGAGCTGGTGGCTCCTGCATCAGTAATTACTGTTTAGAAGTAGAACTGCTGAAAACAACAAACAATACTCAGTGATGAATTACTGGATTCTCATAGTAGTTTCGAGTATTTATCTACTGTATATTTATAGTAGTTTCGGGTAGTTAACAACTCAAAATACCCCGTAATGTTCGGTAATTAACTACTCCAGATTTCCAGTAGTTTTCGGCAGTCCGAAAATGTAGCATTGGACAGTAGTTCCGTAATTTATTAGTAGTTAACTACTGCCGGATACTGCCAGTAGTATTATTCAATACTTTCAGTAGTTCTTTTCGGTGAGGGATAAAACCGCCATTTTCACACCTTGTGAAATTAATTTTTTGACGAGACTCGTGAGAAATTTTTTTCCTTAACTCGTGTGATTGCCACAATCGCTTTCGGCTCGTGTAAAAAACGCACATTCGTCAGAAAAAATTTTATCGCACTAGTATCGTAATGTACTATTGCGATACGAGTGCGCTAAAGCGAACATTCCTGTAACGTTTACTAAACCGCGTTAGTATCGCATAATACTTTTTGCAACAAATGGAGGACCAACGCTACTTTCGTGCCTGCCGAGGATGGCGCACGAATTACTCTCTTACTTCTCACCAGCGAAAGCGTGCGAGAAGTAAATTCGGGCCGATGTGCGCATGCGCGGTGTCATTACACTACGCCTTGCTGCAAAGCGCCCCGCACGGTACCCTCGGCAGGCACGAGAAGTAGCACTTCTCATGTATGCGTTGCAAAAACCTCCTAACGTACCTGCTATCGGTGAACATCCGACAAACGCGTTTCCTGCCATTCCGTTGAGGCAAGTGCACACCGGGACGTGATTGACGACGCTGCAGAGAGCGTTCTGTCCGCATGTGCCTTCGCAAGGGTCTTTGCACTTGCTTCTTATGCAAGCTCTGTCGCGGGGACAATCCGGATTGAGGACGCACTCCGGTCGACAGCCTACGTACGGATCGCCCTGGTATTCGGGCATGCAGGAACAAATGCCGTTGTGGCACTGGGTATTGGCAGCGCACTTGTCGCAAGGATCCGCGGGTTTCGGCTCGTCGTTGGCTGGAAGATACAAGGTCGTCTCAGTCGTTGTTTTATCATCGAGCGAGAAGATGTCTCTATCGACGAACAAGGCTTACGTGTGAATGGGATGCATCGCTCGAACGGATTTCCCCTGAATCTCTCCGGGCACGTGCACATCGGTGTGTGATTGACGACGACGCACTGGGCGTCGATGCCGCAGGAGCCGGGACAGGGGTCTCGGCATTTCGACTGAAGACACGCACGATTGCTCGGGCAGTCCGGATTTATCGTGCACTCGGGTCTGCAGTTCGGCGGCGAACCTATGAAGGTCGCACGACAGGCGCACGAAGCTTGCCCGTTCACGTTGCGGCACTCAGAGTTCGGACCGCAGGGCGACGGCACGCAGGGATTCTCGATGATGGGAGGTCCGGGAGGTTCAGCTGAAAAATATTCATAATTATTAATCGTTCGAGTTTAATTTTTTTTTTTCCTTGGAGATCCTTCGATTTGCTATCCGGAGCTTGGACTCACGAGTCATGAAGACACAATTGACGAAAGGCTCGCCGGTGAAGCCCTCTCGGCATGAGCATATCGGGCTGTGGTTGATGACCTCGCAGCGCGAATTCAAACCGCAGGTTCCGGGACATGGGTCGGTGCACTTCCGGTTGACGCAGGCCTGATTCGTCGGGCATTCGGAGCTGGTCGTGCACTCGGGACGGCAAGCCGGTGGACTGCCGATGAATTCGGGCAAGCAAGAGCAAACGGCTTGATGGTTGACGACTCTGCACTGACTGTTCGGTCCGCATGGCGACTCTCCGCAGGGATCTTTTGGGTCGGACACTGTTGGGACAAATGGCACGACGAAAAAATTATTAGATTTCTCGTTTCTTCTTCTTCACCGAGAAATCGACGAGTATCCTCGACGGTCGAAGATCGGACTCTCACCTTGATCGTGAACGGTACAGTGAACGAAGGGATTGCCGCTGTAGCCCGGATAACAGTTGCACATCGCTAGATGGTTGATAACGTGACACTCGGCGTTAAGGCCGCATGTGCCAGGGCAAGGGTCCGTGCATTTTGAATTAACGCAGGCTTGGGTGGATGCGCAATCCGAACTGAGGAGACACTCCGGTCGGCATCCCTCGTAGGGATTTCCTATGTAATCGGTGACGCAGGCGCAAGAACCGGCGCCGTTCTGCTCTTTGCATATCGCGTTAGGTCCGCAGGGTGACGGCGAACAGGGTCTCGATGGCGGGTTCGTTACAGGGTCCACTATGGAAAAAAAAAAATCATTCAGGAATAATTCGCCATTCGCGATTACAGAATGGACTTCCTAGGTGGGTATTTTTTTTTAACTTACTCATGTCGAAGTTACACTGGGTGAAAGGATCGCCCACGTAACCGGTCATGCACGTGCACATCGGCGTGTGACTGACGACGTGGCAATTGGCATTTGCGCCGCAGGAATCTACGCAAGGGTTCGTGCATTTCTGATTTATGCAAGCCAATTGGCTGGGACACTCGCTGTTGCTGACGCACTCGGGACGGCAGTTGGGCGGTGTGCCGGTGAATTCGGGCAGGCAGGAGCACGATGGTGAGTCGTTGGTTACTTGGCACTGAGCGTTCGGACCGCAGGGCGATGGCTGGCAGGGATTCACCGCTGGTGGTTTTGGGACTGAAACGACACGACCGATTATAATTATTTGATAGACTCTCGAATTGCGGGCGAATCGTTGGTTAATTTCTTACGGGTGGGTGAGCATCTGAAGAAGGGATCTCCCTCGAATCCACTCGGACAGGAGCATATCGGATTATGTCCCACAACGTCGCAGAGAGCCCTGAGACCGCAAGTTCCTGGACAGGGGTCGATGCACTTCTGATTGTTACATGCCTCGTTCTGAGAGCAATCCGTGCTTACGACGCACTCTGGACGGCAACTCGGTGGACTTCCTAGGTATCCTCGTATGCAGGAACAAACTCCCTGGTCGTTAACGACGCGGCACTCGCTGTTCGGGCCGCAGGGCGAGGGGTTGCAGGGGTTCTCCTTCGGGACATCTGATCGGAACGAAATTTTAATTAATCAAGCTAGTTCTAAAATCGTGCCGATCATTCGTCGACTCTTCGAAGCACAGTCGTCATCGAAGTACTGTAATGATTGAGCGGAGAGTCTGGCGATCTGTAGATGTAGGGATTGCAGATAGACGGACGAAGTAGCGGAGAGAGAAAACATGTGGCGATCACCGGCATTCAAACACGGATTTTTCTGGTACTGAGTAAGAGCGCTAATCACTGCGCTAATGACACCGTATATGAGACATTATTCCTTACCATTTCGACCTGGGACCGACCCTTCACATCTTGAATTCAGCCCACGATTTTTTATATGATTGAACTAAATCTCAACAGCACTTAGATTTTGTATTAGATTTTTTTTTATTTATGATTTACAAAAACAAAAAAATATAAAAATGGTCTAGCGATAACCTATAATCGACGGATTTTTTCTTCTAATTTTTTTCACTCTTTTCCCAAAAAATTAGAAACAAATAGAAGGTGACACTGGCTTACTCCGGCTGAAATCTTAAAAGTTTTAATATATGACATAAGATGTGTCACCATTTTTTCATATTTTTAAATTGTGGCAATGAATAAAATCACCTTTAAAATCATAAATAATTATAAAATTTTTTTTTTAATCTGGTAAAAAAATCTGAGTGCTTTTGAGAGAGTTAGTTCACTGTTATAAAAAATTGCAGGCCCGATATAAAATGTGAAGGGTTAGACCCAGGTCGAAATGGTAAGGAATGTCCCATATATTTTTCTCATTCGAATCGTCCTCTTATATGCAATGCAGTGCCCTTAGAGTACTTTTTTTTACCCTCTAATGATGTAACTGCGCTTCAAAGACCCGAGCCAAACATGTCAATGTACCTTTGATAGGTGTGCAGAGGCTGAAAGCGTTTCCACTCATGCCCGCGGGACAGCTGCACATCGGCACGTGATTTACCACAGTGCAGACGGCGTTGGAGGCGCAAGCTCCCGGGCACGGATCGGCGCACTTGTTGCGGAGGCAAACGCGGTCTCTGGGACAGTCGGCGTTCAGTACACACTCGGGTCGGCATCCCGCGTACGGATTGCCCTGGAACTCCGGGAGGCAAGTGCACGCGCCATCGTCGCAGACCGCGTTGGATCCGCAGGGCGAAGGATTGCACTTGTCAACGACAGGCGGTTCATCGCGAGCTAAAATACAACCGAGTTAGATCTTTCTCCATCCGATCGGATCGATAAATTCGACGGTTTCGCAGGGTTTCGTCGTCGACGCTTACGTGGCACGGGCGAACAGTACTGGAACGGATTTCCCTCGTATCCGTCGGGACACGCGCAAACCGGGATATGATTTACGACCGAGCAACGCGCTCCGGCGCCGCACGATCCCAGACACGGATCCCTACATTTCTCCTTTATGCAAGCCTCGTTGCTCGAGCATTCCGAGCTTATCGTACACTCGGGTCTGCAGTTCGGCGGTTGTCCTATGTATCCCTCGCGGCACGTGCAAGCGGGCGAACCGTTCGCGTTTCTACAGTAGGAGAAGCTACCGCAGGGCGAGGGCGCGCAGGGATCTCTCTCGTATTCTCCATCGGACGGTATCACTAAAAATCAAAGGTGGATGGATGAGCTCGTAGATCGACCAACAGTAGGGATCACGGGAAAAAAAAAAAAAAAAAAAAAAAAAAACCAAACGGACTCCGAGTCGTTTGAATTGGCTTACTTGGAACCAAAGCGCATCTGGTGAACGGATCACCGCTGTAGCCAGGCATGCACGAGCATATGGGACTGTGATTGACGACGATGCATTTTGTGTTGAGTCCGCACGGTGCGGGACAAGGATTAACGCACTTCTGGTTCTCGCAAGCGAGCTGGGAGGGACACTCGGCGCTGGCGAGGCACTCGGGTCGGCATCCTGGTGGACTACCGATGTAGTCGCTCCTGCATGAGCACACAGCTTGTCCGTTAATGGATCTGCACTCGCTATTGGGTCCGCAGGGCGACGGGCTGCAGGGCGTGGTGTCTTTCGGGGCTGGAGGGCAAAAATACATAAAATACATTGTGGAACGATTATCTAACGATTAAAAAAAATCAATTCACTGAAAGAGCATCCTGATGCATGGGTATTCGCTATGTGCACGACCTGCGCGAGCTCACCGGATGAGCGTGTATTGCGTGTATATGCAAAGAGTTGGGCGTGCACGTTGGGAGTGTCCCGGATGGTAGATGGCATTGATAGAATGCATGTACACGGCAATACACGCTCAATCGGAAGTTCTGTGTAAGTCACCGGCATAACGAATATGCCATGCACCCAGGAAAGTAATTTGTTTGCAGGTTGACCCGCACATAAATATTTATTTAATTAAAATAAATATTCATTTAGTTTATAGAAATATTTATTTGAATTCAATAAATATGTCTATGAAATTAATAAATAGTCATTTGCGAATCACCCTCCAAACAAATTTTTTTTTGTTCGCAAATAAATATTTGTTTGACTCAAATAAATATTGATTGAGTGCAAATAAATATTTATTTACTTTAAATAAATATTTATTTAACTCTAATATATATTTGGATGCGGGGGGCCCGTCAAATAAATAATTTTTCTGCGCGTGGGTAAGCCAACGAGACTCACGTTCGTAGGGCGGAAGTTGGTTGCAATAGGTGAACGGATCGCCCGTGAATCCTGGATGGCACGTGCAGGAGGGCGCGTGGTTGATCGCCACGCACTCGGCATTGGTGGCGCAAGAGCCGGGACAGGGATCCCGACACTTGGACCTCACGCAACTCTGGTGGGACGGACAGTCCGAATTAATGACGCACTCGGGTCTGCAGCCTTCGTAGGGATTGCCGACGTACTCCGGGAGGCAAGTGCACGAGCCGGCGCCGTTGGACTCTTTGCACTGGGCGTTGGAACCGCAGGGCGTGGCGTCGCAGGGCGACGAGGGTTTCGTTGGCGATCCGGGTGGGACTATAATAAATAAATAAAATTGTCAACAAATCGACGGATTAGCCAGGTGTCGGATACTTTCCGCGATGGATCTAGATATTAGTCATGCGATCGACGGAGCATGCGATCTTAAATTACACAGACATGCATTTTCTTACTTCCGCTCGGGAAACACTGCGTGAAGGGATCGCCGGTGTAAGACTCGATGCAGACGCACATCGGCGTGTGGTTGACGACCCGACAGTCGGAGTTCGTCCCACAGGAGTTCGGGCAGGGGTCGCTACACTTTCTATTGACACACGCCTGACTACTGGGACAGTCGGAATTGCTGACGCACTCGGGACGGCAATTCGGCGGGGTTCCTACGTACTCGGGCTGGCACGAGCACGAGGGCGATTCGTTGACTACGCGACACTCTGCGTATGCTCCGCAGGGCGAAGGTTGGCAGGGGTTAACTGGCTTCGGTGGATCGTCGGCTATGGGGAGTTGTAAAATAGTTGTAAAAATGTATAAAAAAAAATGTCCTTAAAAAAATTAAGTAAGTGTCCCTGGAAACAAATGTCTCAGCTTACGTATAGGGGTGCAAGCCTCAAAGGGACTTCCGGTGTAACGCACTGGACAGGAGCATATGGGATTGTGATTGACGACCTGGCACTTGGCGCGCAAGCCGCATGTGCCCGGACACGGGTCACGGCAACGCTGATTAACGCAGGCTTCGCTGCTCGAGCAATCCGTGCTGACGAGACACTCGGGTCTGCAGGACGGTGGGCTGCCGAGGTAGTTCGGCGCGCAGGTGCAGACCGATTGACCGTTCACCTCGCGACAGATACTGTTCGGTCCGCAGGGCGATGGATTGCAGGGTCTCGTCGCGGGAGGTCCTGGAGGATTGATAAGTCAAGGGAAATAATGAAACAAAATAGTCTTGGGGTAAAAAAAATTAAACAATAAAAAATTTGTTGATTTCCAATTAATTTCGCGATCGGGTGTACCTTGAACTGGCTCGCACGAGAACAGAGCGTTGCCAGCAGTTCCCGGTAGGCAACTGCACATCGGTATGTGGTTGAAAACGTTGCACTGCGCGTTATTGCCGCAAGTGCCCGGACACGGGTCGACGCATTTGTTCCTCACGCAGGCTCTGTCGCTCGGACAGTCGTTGTTCAGCACGCACTCCGGTCTACATCCGGTGTAGGGATCGCCGGAGTACTCGGGATTGCAGGTGCACTGACCGTTGTCGCACCTCGCGTTCGAGCCGCAGGGCGAGGGATTGCAGGGATCGTCCGGTATGGATGGGTCGTTGACTGAAAATTAAAATGAAAATATGTTGGTTTTTCGTCGTCGACTCTTCGCAGATGGATTAAGGTCGTCCGTGCGATACCGTCAAGTCAATTGAGTACAGGGATTTCAATACAAATTTGTACACGTTTTAAAGGAGACATTTTTGCGAACTCGGGTGGATCTATATCAGAGCTGGACGGTGCTTCCAGTACATGGTACATGTTTGGTACTTGAAGTACGGTATTCCAAGTACATATTCACTTGGTATACGGGAAGTACTTAAAGTACTTTAAGTACCATGTACTTGAAGTATAATACTTGAAGTACCGAGTGCTTAAAGCACTTGTGCTTAAAATTACTTCAAGTACTTGTACTTAAGTACTCAGGGACTTCAAGTACTTTGTCCAACTTTGATCTGGGTTGATGAGTTCCTAATTTCTCTAGAAAAAAAAAATGGACAACAATGAATTTACAGAAAAATAACTCATCTTATGGCAATAAATTCACAGGGATATTTTTATGCAATTGTTGTGAAGTCACATTTTTACATTGGTCCGATCTTAACGAGTGACAAGTAAAAAAACATAAGTTTGTTAACATATATTTTACGAACTCACCGAGTAATTTGCTTCGTATAGATTCTCAATCAAAAGAAAAGTTTAGTTAAGTGCTTTTTAGTTAGTTAGTTCCTTTTTTCATAAACAAATTACTCTAATTTGTAAATGATGAATATTATCATTAATGTTCTCCATTGAATTCGTGAAGTATCTATCGAGAAACAAACTGAGTTCTCACTCGTCAATATAGAAACAAAATAACAAATTTGACTTTACAAAAACTGGGTAAAAAAAGGCCCGTGAATGAATTGGTGTAAGCCGAGTTACTTTTCTGTAAATTCATTGCTGTGCATGTTTTTTTTTCCTACATAAAGTAGAAACTCTCATCCGGATACACCTCAGCTCGCCCCGATTGTTCCTTTAAAATGTGTACAAACCATTTTTGAAATCTTGGTTACTCTTGACTATACCGCAAGGACTACCTTAACCCTTTGAGCCATACATTTTGATACTATAAAAACTAAACCTCGGTATTTCATGTCAAGAAATTAGTTTAAAGAATTGAAAACTGAGCGAAAGAAGGTGGGTCATTCTATGTCCCACCCTAACGCAAAGGGTTAATCTCCGAAGACCCCGGAGACCCCGGTCTGGTCGGGGTCAACTCACTCGGTTTGTATTCGCAGGAGACGAACGGATCGCCGGTGAAACTGTCAATGCACGAGCACACCGGTACGTGATTGTAAACCGTGCACTGAGCATTGAGTCCGCAGGAGCCCTGACAGGGATCGCGGCACTTTTCTCTCATGCAGGCGCGGTCGCTGGGACACTCGGAATTTATGAGACACTCGGGACGGCAGTTGGGTGGGCTTCCCTGGAAATCCTGCGCGCAGGAGCAGGCCGGTGTGCCGTTCGCGTCGCGGCACTGGGAGTTCGGACCGCAGGGCGAGGGTAAGCAGGGATTGGTCGGCTTCGGTGAGGGTGATGGTGCTAAAAAATAAAAATAAAAGGTAAATTCAATAAATCCAAACAAACTCCAGAACAGACATGTGAGAAATTGCTGGTTCGCTAAATCTTACGTGGCTCTTGGAAACACCTGGTGAACGGATCACCGGTGAATCCAGGCTTGCAGCTGCAGATCGGACTGTGATTGAGAACACGACAGTCCGCCTGCAGGCCGCAAGGTTGAGGGCATGGATCGACGCACTTCTGATTTTCGCAGACCCGGTTCAACGGGCAATCGGAGCTCGTGACGCACTCGGGCCTGCAGCCCGGTGGAGTTCCCTGATAGGCGGGCTGGCAAGAGCAAACTGCTTGACCGTTCGACTCTCTGCACTGGCTGTAGGGTCCGCAGGGTGAAGGTCTGCACGGATCGCGCTCGTCCTGGGTCGGTTCTGGGGGAACGTTGCGAATTAGAATACACGTGGATTGACGGCGATTATGTGAGACGGGATTCTCGGTTTCTCACCTTGGTCGAGGGTGCAATACTGCAAAGGATCCCCCTTGTATCCGTCGATGCAGGTGCAGGTCGCTCGATGATTTATTATCTGACAACGGGCGTTCTGACCACAAGTGCCGGGACAAGGGTCGCGACACTTGGAGTTCGTGCAGGCGAGATTCGATGGGCAATCCGAGTTCAGTACGCACTCGGGTCTGCAACCCTCCTGGGGATTGCCTATGTAGCCTTGAATACAGGTGCAAGCGCCGGCGTTGTTCTGCACTCGGCACTCGGCGTTCGAACCGCACGGCGAGGGTGTGCAGGGATCGACGAAGGTCGGCTCATCGACTGTGAAATTATTCGGCGATGGTGAGTCTCAAGAGCCAATGGTCGTTGCTTTAAAAAATAGGACTTTACGATACTAGTGCGAAAAAGCAGTCTTTTGATGAAGGTCGTGAAGTTGGCCGCACGAGCTGAAGGCCGGTTACTTTGAAACCGCCGTCGGGAGATCGCTTTTTCGTACGAGCATCGCGTACTATTTTTCGCAACCCATGTATGAGAAGTGCCACTTTTCATGCATGTAAGGCGTGGCAAAAGTGGCCACGCATCCTTGCTTTATAGCGATGCAAGTATTTATACCATAATTGCGCATCGGCTCGATTTTATTTCAAGCACGTTAATTTTACTTCTCGCACGAGTTCGAAAAACTCCGACGAATACGCACGCTTTACAGACACGAAAAGTGGCACATCTCCTGCATTTGTCGCAAAAAATATTACGCGATACTAGTGCGGTACAGCGAATATTATGCGAAGACTGTGAAGTGGTCGACCACTTCACAACCTGCGTATTATATTCGCCTTACCACACTCATATCGCAAAGCCGTAATTTTTTAACAAATGCATAAAAACTCCCACTTTTTTATACCTGTAGCGTGGCAAAAAAATGTACTGCAGTGTTAAAAAAAAGTATGTAAAAAAAGTAACTAGTCTGATCTGCACATACGCAGAATTTTTATCGCGCGCATGACTCAAAAGCATCACTTTCGGCACAAAAAGTAGTACTTTTTGTGTATGTGTTACAAAACACATCTGTCCTCTCGTCGATCGGCTTACATTGTTGAACACTGCATCCCGTGAACGGATCTCCACTGAATCCCGCATTGCAAACGCACATAGCAGTGTGACTGACTACGTGGCATCGGGCGTTCTCTCCGCATGAGCCTATGCAAGGATCCTGGCACTTTTGTCTGACGCAGGCTCGCTGTGACGGACAGTCGCCGTTGTTGGCGCACTCGGGGCGGCAGCTCGGCGGAGATCCGACGAATTCGGGCAAGCAGGAGCAGGACGGTGAATCGTTGACCACCCGACACTCGGAGTTAGGACCGCAAGGCGTTGGCTGGCACGGGTTCACCGGTGGTGGAATCTTCTCGGCTTCAATGTCAAATGTAGAATTTTTTTTTTTCATTAACGCTTCCCACATTTTTTGTTTCAATTTTTTTTTTTTTTTTTTTTTTTTTGGAGCAAAGCATCGACGGAGACTCTTACGAATATTGCTGCAGTAGGTAAAGGGATCTCCGGTCATTCCCTGAGGACAACTGCAGATGGCCTTGTGACTGATGACTCTGCAGACAGAGCCGATTCCGCAGTTGCCCAGGCAGGGGTCTAGGCACTTTTGATTGCTGCAGGCTTCGTTCGGAGCGCAGTCCGAGCTCACTGAGCACTCGGGTCTGCAACTGGGCGGCGAGCCGATGTAACCGATGACGCAGGAACAGGTGGCGTGTCCGTTGTTCTGTCTGCACTGACTGTTCGGTCCGCAGGGGGTCGGATTGCACGGATCTTGAACGGGGGGAACTAAAAAAAAAATTTCATCGTCAAGAGGGTCTTCTTGGTCAGGGTAAGAAATTAAATAAACACTCGAGTCTCGGCGTACCGGAGACGGGTGAACAGAGAACGAAGGCGTTGCCACTCATGGCCGGTGGACAGCTGCACATCGGTATGTGGTTGTGGACGTTGCAAATTGCATTCTGTCCGCAAGTGTTGGGACAGGGATCGCGACACTTGTTGCGGTAGCAGGCTCTGTCGGTGGGACAGTCGGTGTTGAGAACGCACTCGGGTCGGCATCCGGCGTATGGATCGCCGTGGTACTCGGGAAGGCAGGTGCAGGCTCCGTCACGACACTGGGCATTGGGGCCACAGGGCGAGGGCGAGCATGGATCCGTCGGTTCGTCGTCGACTGTTGGTAAAAAAAAAAAAAAATTCCCAATCTAGTCAAATTGATATTCCGATGCCAAAATCGTCGTTAATATTAGGAGGTGCCTATTGGGAGAATAGCGTGTGCGGTATGAGCAAACGGGGCATGGCCACGGTATAATTACGTTCCCAGCGCACATACACTGTGATGCCGAGCACGGTATACCCAGTCCCCAAGGGGGACAGTAGGAATTCACGAGCCCAGCTGGGATATGCTGTATTAGCTGCGTGCCCAGCTGGGATTTTACTGCACGTCTAGCTGTATATCCAGCTGGGACATACTGTATGCCGAGTATATCACAGCACGGTGGGATATACTTTGTGATGCATATACCGTGTACTGTATCACGGTATATCCAGCTGGGTTTATGTATTCCTACCGTACACGGTATTTCGATATATTTTCACTGAAAATGTGAACATACCGTGACCGATTACGGTGTCCATTCCGTGCACGGTAGGGTCCTAATAGACGCTTTAAAATGATCGTGAAAATTGTAATTTTTTTTTTTTCTTACAATCTATCCTCGGGGAACAATTCTCGAACGGATTGCCGGTGTAACCGGGCGGGCAGGTGCAAATCGGAGTGTGATTGATGACCTCGCACTGAGCGGAAAATCCGCACGAGCCCGGACAAGGATCGCGGCATTTTTGTCTCATACAGGCGAGGTTGCTCGGGCACTCCGGATTGATCGTGCACTCGGGCCTGCAGTTCGGCGGACTGCCGGTGTAATTCGGCAGGCAGGAGCACGACGGTGTTCCTCCGACGCTTCGGCAGTCGGAATTGAGACCGCAGGGCGATGGAATGCAAGGGTCGCGAGGCGGGCCGGGAAGAGTCGGTTGAGAGGCTGGAAAAAAATGTCAATTAATTTTTTCGTAATTCACATGAGCCCAGGATTTGGTCCGGTTTAACGCGGAGATCGCGTCAAGCTTACGTGGCGCGTGGAAACACGTGGTGAACGGATCACCGGTGTAACCCTGAAGACAGCTGCACAACGGCGAATGATTTATCACTCGGCAATCGGCGTTACGTCCGCACGAGGCCGGACAAGGATTCACGCACTTCTGGTTAATGCAAGCCTTGTCCGATGAACATTCCGAACTTGCGACGCACTCGGGACGGCAGGCCGGAGGAGTTCCGACGTAGTTCGCGAGGCAGGAACAAACGGCGAGGCCGTTTACTTCTCTGCACTGGCTGTTCGGACCACACGGCGCCTGGGCGC
This sequence comes from Exephanes ischioxanthus, assembly GCA_958510785.1. Taxonomy (NCBI): domain Eukaryota; kingdom Metazoa; phylum Arthropoda; class Insecta; order Hymenoptera; family Ichneumonidae; genus Exephanes; species Exephanes ischioxanthus. Next base: position 18,679,892 of record OY294023.1, on the reverse strand, counting down.
AGGGCTTCTCGTCTTCCGGTGCTTTCGCTATACAAAAACGATCGGTTGGAAATTATTTATCGAGGTTCCTTCGAACCGTACGGCTCGCAATGTTCATATAGCACGAAATATTTTGAAATTATTTAAGAAATATTTTCAATCTCTCAAATCTTAGGAAATATCTCTAAAAATATATGAAAATAATATTTGAAATATTATATAAAAATATTTCAACGAAGCGTTTCTTAAATATTTCGGAAACACACATCTTTTAACACATCTGAAATATTTCAAAAACTTAAATTAAAACTATTTGAAAATATTAGATCATTATGATCAAATATTTTTAAATAATTTTAATTTCATGTTTCACCGAAATATTTCTACTAATGTTCCGCATTTATGCGGGTGGAGATATGCAATTTGGATTGGTGATGCAATCTTTCACATTTCGCTGAAACGCACCAAAGACATTTCAGCGAAACATTTCTAAAACACTTCAATGTAAGATTGAAGATTGGAAACGATATTTTCATGTTTTTAAAACATTTCGCAAATATTTTTTCAATATAGATAAAATACTTTCAATATTTCAGAAAAATATTATTGAAACGTTTAAAAAATATTTCCGTGCTACGTGGGTGGCTCGAACACTTACAGGGTTCACTGGGGAAGCAGTATCTGTAAGGATCGCCGGAGTGCGAGGGGTAACAGTTGCAAGTTGCCAGATGATTGACGACCTGGCACTCGGCATTGGTGCCGCACGTTCCCGGACACGGGTCGATGCATTTGAAACTGACGCAGGCGCGATTCGATGGACAATCGGAACTGACTGTGCACTCGGGACGGCAGCCTTCGTAGGGGTTGCCGAAGTAACCCTCGAGACACGTACAGGAACCGGCGTTGTTGCGGGCGGTGCAGATCGCGTTCGCGCCGCACGGAGATGGCAGACAGGGTGAAACTTTTTCTGGCTGGTCGGCGGCTGCTCGAGAATAGATAAAATAAAAATATGAGAAAGGAAGAAGAAAAATCTTCATGAGAATTCCAGGGTCGAGTCGATGGCTTACGTCGATCGGGGATGCACTGGACGAATGGATTTCCGGTGTAGCCGGAGTTGCAGAAGCACATCGGAGTGTGGCTCACCACCCTGCAGGAAGCCTCGGCTCCGCAGGATCCTGGACAAGGATCCACGCATTTCTGATTTATACAGGCTAGATGACTGGAGCATTCGGAGTTGCTGGCGCACTCTGGCCTGCAGTTCGGCGGTCCGCCGAGGAATTCCGGTAGACAGGAACACGATGGCGTGTCGTTGATCACTTGGCACTGAGCGTTTGGACCGCAGGGCGATGGTTGACAGGGATTCGACGGCTGTGGTGGTCGATCGGCTGTGAATATTTAAATAAGGATTCCTCAATCTTCGAGCTTGATTACTTAAAACCCCTCGCTGTATCGACTATGAAATTTTTTAACTAGAAATTCAGATTTCCGGAAACTTAAGGGAAATACGTCACTTCCAGTTTGAAAATCTGGTTTCTGCGATGCATGCATGAGAATTGCTACTTCTCGTGCCTGCTGAGGGTGCCGTAGGTAGCGTTTTACAGCGAGTGAAACGACACGGCGCATGCGCAGATCGGCCCGATCTTACTTCTCGCACCCTTTCGCGGGTGAGAAGTAAGAGAGCTGTTCTTACGCCACCTTCGACAGGCACGAGAGTAGCACTTCTCTTGCATTTTTCACAAAATAGCCATTTACGATACTAGTACGATACAACTTTTTCTGACGAGCGTGAGCTTGCAGCACGAGCCGAAGACGAGTGTTGCAATCACACGAGATGAGAAAAAGTTTTTCGCATAAGTATCGTACCAAATTGTACTTCACAAGGTGTACAATGGGTACACGCTTAGCGTGCGTAAATCTACCACTTTCGCACCGAGTGAAGTAAAATATTATGCAATACAAATGCGGTATAGCAAAGGTTATACGAAGGCTGTGACGTTGGTCGCACTCTGCGCACTCATCCCACAGGAAGCACTCGCCTTCTGCTCGTGTTCCTGTGGAACTCACTTCACAACATGCTTGTAATCTTCGCTTTACCGCACTCGTATCGTAAAGTACTATTTTCGACCAGAAGCAACGTTTTGCCAGAAGCAAGCCTTCACAAAAGGCTCGATCGAACAAAAAAAAAAAAAAAAAATGTTCTTACGCATGGGCACGCATTGTATGAAAGGATCGCCGCTGTGTCGTTCGGGACAGCTGCATATAGGATTGTGATTGACGACCTGGCATCTGGCGCGGATTCCGCAAGTGCCGGGACACGGATTGTAACACTTCTGATTGCTGCAGGCCTGACTGGGCGGGCAGTCCGAACTGACGACGCACTCGGGACGGCAGTTCGGGGGACTTCCGAGGAATCCAACGACGCAAGTGCACACCGCGATACCGTTGTTGCTTCGACACTGGCTGTTCGGTCCGCAGGTCGACGGACTGCACGGCGAAGTGGGGATCGAGACTGACGAAGAAAAAAAAATTCCATTAGAATCTGCCGAGTTGCGCTCGTGGTGACGATCTTCTCGTCTCGCGGATTCCACGAAGTACCTGTTGGAGGCTTGCAGTGCACGAAGGCGTTTCCTTCGCTACCGGACGGACAACTGCACATGGGGATGTGATTGACGACGTCGCAGATCGCGTTGCTCGCGCAAATGTCCGCCGAGCACGGATTCTTGCATTTGTTTCGCATGCAGGCCAAGTCGCGCGGACAATCGTTGTTGAGAACACACTCGGGTCGACATCCTGTGTAAGGGTCACCGGAGTAATCCGGGAGACACGTGCAGACTCCGTTGTCGCATCGGGCGTTCGAGCCACACGGCAATGAGGCGCAGGGATCTTCATCCTGGATCGGAGGCGCTGAGGGTGCGTCAAGATACAAGTTGAGATATTTGCTCGGAGCTCAAATGTCCGGAGAGTAACAATTATTTTTTTGTAACACTTGCACAAAAAGTCCCCCTTTTCGTGCCTGAAACGCGTGACGAAAATGGCGCTTTTTTAGTATCACTCTCAAAGAAATTGTAAATTGAATGCACCGGACTGGAAGTTTTTATGCAAAGACTTGTACATTAAATTTAATGTATAATTAGGATGAAAAATTAATATACTTTTTCATTGAAATCAAAGTAAATGATTAAAAGTGAAGTATTTCCAATATTTTTAAAACACTGAACATTAATTTTTCATCACACGAAATTTAATATACAAGGTTTTGCATAAAAACTTCCCCGTCCGGTACATTAAATTCCATATGTATTTTTTTTTTTTTTACAGTGTAAAAAAATACTGCGTGCGAAAAAATACTGCGAATGGGCAGATAATACTAATTTCAGTTTTACGCACGCTTCGCCCGCGCAAAACCCACATTTTCACACCTTGTGAAGTGCAATTTCGTACGTTTACTCGTGCGATGAAAAACTTTTTCTTCAGTGGTGTTATTGCAACATTCGCCTTTGGCTCGTTCTGCAAACTCACACTCGTCAAAAAAACTTTTATCGCACTAGTACCGTAAATTCCTATTTTCGCACACCTTTTAACACACCACCTACTTTTTCGTACGCTTTTTTACCACTGTAGGGATTTTTTCGTACACTTTCGCCACGCTACAGGCATGAAAAGTGGGAGTTTTTCTGCATTTGTTACAAAAACTAGCATGCGATACTTGTACGAAAAATGGTCACCCGACGGCGATTGGGAAGTAGGCAACACTTCAGCTCGAACCGCAGACAGCACTCGCCTTCGGTCCTTGCTACAGTGTTTCACAGCCTTCGTCGAAACACCGCTTTCTCGCACTAGTCCCGCAAAGCACTATTACGAAACTTACGATCGGCGGGTCGTCTTTGACAGATCTCGAACGGATTACCGGTGTAACCCTCGGGACAAGTGCAGACCGGGGTGTGATTTATGACCGAGCAGAGTGCCTCGAATCCGCAGGAACCCGGACAAGGGTCCATGCAGCGCTGCCGCATGCATGCCTTGCTGCTCGGGCACTCTGGATTGATGGTGCACTCGGGACGGCAATTGGGCGGAGATCCGAGGTAGTTCGGCGCACAGGTGCAGGACGGCGTGTCCCCGATGGGACGGCACAGAGAATTCGGACCGCAGGGCGAAGGAATGCACGGGTCACGCTGCGTGGGAGGCGTGTGCGGTGGAGTAGCTAAAAGATAAAAATGAATAAATAAAAATATTCAGAGTCGTTTTCCCGAGTCTCGGATTCATCGATAGATCCGAAGGCTCGCATACCGATCACACGGAAGCAACGCGTGAAAGGGTCGCCGGTGAAGGAGTTCTTGCAGGTACAGATTGGACTGTGATTGATGACCCTGCAGTCGGCCTCGATGCCGCAGTGGGTCGGGCATGGATCTTTGCACTTTTGATTGAGGCAAGCTCGATTGGACGGGCACTCGGAACTCGTGAGACACTCGGGTCTGCAGCTCGGCGGACTTCCTATGTACTCCGGACGGCAGGAGCAAACCGCCTGTTTCTCGTTGACGCGACACTGGCTGTTGGGTCCGCAGGGCGATGGGTCGCAGGGATCTCTCTGTAGGCCCGGGTCATCTGGTTTTTTGTTTGAGGTAATTTTAGTATTTTAGTTTCTCGACCGAGAGATCATTTTCGATTTTTTAAAAATATTTATTTGTTTAATAATTTTACCTAATGGCGGTGCGACCGTACATTGTCGGAACGGATCACCGGTGTATCCGGTGAAACATGTACAAGAGGGTCGATTGTTGATGACCTGACACTCGGCGTTCGTTCCGCAAGTGCCGGGACAGGGATCCTGGCACTTGGAGTTTATGCAGGCGAGATTCGAGGGACAGTCGGAGTTGACGACGCACTCGGGTCTGCATCCCTCGTAGGGATTGCCTATGTAGTCGGTGACGCACGTGCAAGAACCGACACCGTTCTGCTCGCGACAAACGGCGTTCGGGCCGCACGGCGAGGGTTCGCAGGGAGTCAGATGTTCCGGGGTCGGTGCTGCGATTGGAGTACAATATTTAGTTGTCGAGTCAGGCATTTTTAGCATTTTTTTTTTTTTTCAAGGTAACTACTGCGTGGCACATTACTCGAATGCGTGCAAAACTTTGACAATTGCTTATCTAAAATTGTATGCATTTATCGACAGTACAGAATATTGATATGTATTGCATGTGTCCTTAACCAAGAGAAATATTAAGCACGATGATCTTGCCGGAACAACAAGGGGTAAATGTAAATTTCTATAATAGTTTTTGTTTTTTCAAAGTGAAATCCGTATTTTTAACCGATTTTAATCCACCAAGGCTCATTTTGTTCCTCAAACTTGGCTCTACGAATTCACAGAGTGCCATAAATAAACTATAGAAATAATAAACTATAAAAACAATAAACTGTAGAAACAATAAACTCTAGAAAAAAAAATCTATTCGGCGAATTTGTAGAGCAACGATTGAGGACCAAAATGAGCCGTGGTACATTAACATTGGTTGAAAAATAAAGATTCTTCTCTGATAATACTCAACGAAAATGTAACGTCATGGAAATTTGCATTTATCAGTTTACGTATTCGCAAAAAAAAAATCGTTATCGATAGTTTCCTTGATTGAGGACCCATGCAGCGATACAAATCGACTTCCGTTACCGTTAATAAATGCACAACATTTTGGATAAACGATTGTGAAAATTGGCACTCGTTTGACTGGTGTTCCGTGCAGTGACTATCTTAAACAGTTAATTCGTTCCCATTTCCGGATCCTCCTTACTTTTATCAATGGAGCATCCCACAAAAGGATCCCCCTTGTAACTCTGAGCGCAGGCGCACATGGGTGTGTGACTGACGACCCGACACTCGGTGTTTGAGCCACAAGCTCCGGGGCACGGGTCGCCGCACTTGCGATTCATGCAGGCGAGATGGCTCGAGCATTCGGAGTTGCTGGTGCACTCGGGACGGCAATTGGGCGGCGAGCCGATGAACTCCGGATTGCAGGAGCACGAGGGCGCGTTGTTGAAGACTTGACACTGTGCGTTCGGTCCGCAGGGCGAGGGCTGGCAGGGATTGACGAAAGGCGGAGGCTCGTCCACTGCAAGAAAATTCGATTTACGTTCGCAATTTCGATTCCTTTTTAAATTGATCGCGAATCGTTGATTTTTTTATCCTCACGTTTGGGCTCGCATCTGACGAAAGGATCGCCGACGAGATCGCTGGGACAGCTGCATATGGGATTGTGATTGATGACCTGGCACTTGGACTTGAGTCCGCAAGCGCCGGCGCAAGGGTCAATGCACTTTTGATTGACGCAGGCTTCGCTCCTCGAGCAATCCGAGGAGACGACGCACTCCGGACGGCAGGTCGGCGGGGCACCGAGATATCCGGTCACGCACGAGCAAACGGCCTGGCCGTTCGCCTCGCGGCAACGACTGTTCGGTCCGCAGGGCGATGGATTGCAGGGATTTTGTACGAACGGATCTAACGGAGGAAGGATAAAAAAATTATAGTTAATAGAGGCGCGGTGTACGGAGTAGAACTGGGCAAATGCAATGAGTACTCGAAGTACGTATTGAAGTGTCAAGTGCTGAGTCGGTGCCCAATAATCAGAACTTGAGCTGTTAAGGTAGTTCGTACAGTTTAGTCAATCGAGTACTCGAATTTCAAAAATAGTTTACACTTTAAAGGACAATTTTTTGTGAAGTAAGGTGGATCTACATTAGAGAGTTTCTTCTTTACGAAGAAAAAAATATGTGCAATAACGAATTTACAGAAAAATAACTGTTCACGACGATAAATTCACGGGCATATTTTTACGCAATCTTTGCAAAGTCAGATTTGTAATTTTGTTCCGATTTTGACGAGTGACAGCGTATTTTGTTTGTTGAAATATGGTTCGCGAATTCACCGACTAATTTGCTTCGTTTAGATTTTTAATCAATAGAAATGTTTAGTTATCGTCGTAGATCACTGATTTTTTCATAAACAAATGACTAATTTCTAAACGATGAATATTATCTTCGATGTTTTCTAGTAAATTCGTAGAGTATCTATCGAGAAACAAAATGAGCTTACACTCGTCAAAATCGAATGAAAATTACAACTTTGGCTTCACAAAAAATGTGAAAAAATATGCCCGCGAATTTATTGACAAAAACTTAGATTATTTTTCTGCAAATTCATTATAGTACATATTTATCTACGCAAAGTAAGAACTTTTTGGTCTTAATTCACATTAGTTCGGACTAATTGTCTCCTTTAAATGTGTACAAACCATTTCTGAAATCTTGATACCGGTCGTCTAAGAAAAATTATCATATCCCACGCTACTACGCAACTAGGGCGCTACCTATGGCAGAAAGTCCCAGATTTTCCAAGAATTTTTATCATAATAACTACAAAAAATGCTCATAAATCCGGTACTTCCTCTCATAGGCGGCGTCCAAGTTCCCTACTACTATGTGCTGTGCTAATATCATTCAAACGTTACAGCAATATTTACTAGATCCTTCTCTCAGTGTCTTGCTCGGTATCTTCGATGCCGTTAAGACATCAGGCAAGATATCCATCAAGATAGAAAAACCAGAAAAACCAGGCATCATGAAAGCCAGTGTTACATATAGTAATATTTACAAGATCCTTCTCTCAGTGTACTCGAGAACTACCCAGTGCTCGGTACTTCAAGTACTTGCTCCTTCGATACGTAGTTCAAATACTTAAGGTATTTGCCCAAATGTGATACAGAACGATTCCTTCAAATCTGAATTGAAACGCCTCGACGCGTTACCTTGCAGAGGTGTGCAAGCAACGAAAGCGTTGCCCGCCATTCCTGCGGGACAGCTGCACATCGGTATGTGATTGAAAACATTGCACAGAGCCGATTGACCGCATGTGCCGACGCACGGATCGATGCACTTGTTCCGAACGCAGGCTCGATCTTGAGGACAGTCGGTGTTGAGAACGCACTCAGGACGACATCCGGTGTAAGGATCTCCTTGATAATCGCGCAGGCAGGTGCAAACGCCGTCGTTGCATTGAGTGTTGGATCCGCAGGGCGAAGGATTGCAGAGATCCCTCGGAGGTGGCTCGGTGGTCGGTGCTTTTCGACGGCAGTCGGAGAAGGGATCGCCCTCGTAGTCCTCGAGACACGTGCAGATAGGTGTGTGATTTATCACTTGGCAATTGGCGTTTATACCGCAGGCTCCGGCGCACGGATCGCCGCACTTCTCTCTCATGCAAGCTCTGTCGCTAGGACAGTCGGGATTTATCGTGCACTCTGGTCTGCAGTTTGGTGGTCTGCCTATGTAACTCGCAAGGCAAGCGCAGGAGGCTGTGCCTCCGACGTTCCTGCACTCTGCGTAGGCTCCGCAGGGAGAGGAGGCGCAAGGATTTTCGAAAACTGTCGGATCCCTCGGTGGAAGGGCTGGAAATAGATAATTTTTTAAAGATCGGTCTCATAAGAACTTCTTGTTGGGTTTTTGTATTTATTTTTTTGAAAATGTTGTCCCTGTTTTTCTTACTTGGCACGGGGAAGCATCTCGTGAATGGTTCTCCAGTGAAGCCTGGTTTGCAGGCGCATATGGGACTGTGATTGGAGACAACGCAATTGGTGTTCTGTCCGCAGGGCTTTGGACAGGGATTGACGCATTTCTGGTTGATGCAGGCGCGATCCGTCGGGCATTCCGAACTGACGACGCACTCGGGACGACAGGCCGGGGGACTTCCGAGGTATCCGGGATTGCAGGAGCAAACCGCCTGTTCGTTCACCACTCTGCACTGGCTGTTGCTGCCGCAGGGCGAGGGACTGCAAGGTTCTCTCGGTTGGGGAGGTTCATCTAGCGTTAAATTTTCTGATTTAGAAATAAGTTCAAGGAGAACGACGACCCTCTTTCGCTCAAGGCGAGGTGAAAGCTCTTTCCTCTCGGGCTCAGTCGATAATGAAAACTGAAGTGAATTTTATTCAAGGGTGCAGACCGCAGCCGGCCAAAAGTAAATTTGCACAGGATAAACGTAACAATTTTGCATCTTGTGCAAATTCCCTTTTGGCTGACTGTACTCAGCAACTTTGAAATTTTTTAAAATTATTCTTCTCATTACCGACCTTGGTATTTCAATTCGCCTTAACGTTATGTGAAACACCCTCCTCCCCACCTAACCCGGGCTCGGTCGATATCAGAAACTGTAATTAAGTTTCTCTTCTCTTCTCTTAAGGTGATGTGGAAGAACGCCGCCGGTAACAAACACTGTAGAGAAAGAATGCAGAGAAAGACAATTTTTTTTTCTCTGCGGACTGCGGTATCAAAAGGCATTCAGTACAGTTTTCGTTACTAACTGGGTGTGGGTTAGGTGGGTTCATCCCACATCAGCTTAAGAGGCTGCTCGGCCTTCCTGTTTTACCGACGGAACGAGGCGATTTCGTAGAATCGACTTTACATCATTAATATGCTACGCATATGCGTAAAATGTTTAGTAAGGAGTTTATCCTTTATAAGCCACACCGCCCGAAACCGTCCCGAAACCGGACCAACGGCCGCGGAGTCTTGGCCACTGATTGCGACTTATAAAGGAGTTGTGACTCATAAAGGGTGAAAAACGTGTCCAACATCCCCGTAAGAAAAGTTCCATCCGTCTGTTTACCGAATGGCGCTGGCCGGCAATGCTGGAACGGATTTCCGGTGTATCCTTGGATGCAAGTGCAGGTGGGCACGTGATTGATGACCTGGCAATCGGCGTTCTGGCCGCACACGCCGGGACACGGATCCTGACACTTGGATCTCACGCAGTCGAGATGCGATGGGCAGTCGGAACTGAGAACGCACTCCGGTCGGCATCCATCGTACGGGTTTCCTATGTAATCAGTAATGCAGGTGCAGGATCCTACTCCGTTGAGCTCGCGACAGACAGCGTTGGATCCGCAGGGTGACGGTGAACACGGACGCAGATGCTCTTCGACTGGGGAAATTTACAATTACATTCGGTTTAACAGAACTAATAATCTCGAAGTTGTTCCTCGTTGAAGATGCGGGTCTTACGTCTCTTCAGGTTGCACTGGGTGAAGGGATCTCCGGCGTAGCCGGGCATGCAAACGCACATCGGAGTGTGAGAGACTACTCGACACTCGGCGTTCGTCGCGCAGGAGCCCGGACAAGGATCCTCGCATCTGTTGTTTCTGCACGCTCGATCACTGGGACACTCGCTGTTGCTCACGCACTCGGGTCGGCAGTTCGGCGGGTTGCCGATGAACTCGGGCAGACACGAGCAGGATGGTGAATCGTTGACTACGCGACACTCGGCGTTGAAGCCGCAGGGAGACGGCTGGCAGGGATTTACCGGCCGCGGGGGAGGTGCGTCTACTGAGATGGTACATTTGGAAAGAAAAAGTAAGTAATGTAGATAACATGTAAATCCGGAGCGGAGTGGTTGTTGCCTTTTTTATGTGAAAACATCTTAAACGGGACTTGTAAGTATGGAGGGTCATAAAAAAAGGGTCAAGGTCCTTGGAATAATCAGAGAGCGGGAGAGAACTTTGACCCGAGAGGGACTTGTAATAATGGGGAATTACTGCTACTGCACGGAGCACTAGGCAAAATGCACAATACTTTGGATAAGCGAGGTTCTACGGTAGTTACCATCAGGATGGACATATATAATCCGTTTAAATCACTCTTTCATACCACATGTCTTTTTACTACCTGGGTATCTTAATTCCTACGCGATCCTAGAACTACAAAAGACGTTTTCACATACAAAAAAAACGACCACTCACAGTCCCCCTCTGTTTTTCTTAAATGCTTACTGGGATTCGTGATACATCTGACGAATGGATTTCCGGTGTATCTTTCGGGACAGCTGCAGACAGGATTGTGATTGAAGACCTGGCACTTAGCGCCGATACCGCAAGAGCCGAGGCACGGATCCTGGCACTTTTGATTCTCGCAGGCCTGGCTTCGCGGACAATCCGTGCTGACGACGCACTCGGGTCTGCAGGAAGGTGGACTTCCAAGGTATCCTTGAACGCAAGTGCACACAGGCTGACCGTTTATCGCACGGCACTGGCTATTCGGTCCGCAGGGCGATGGGTTGCAGGGATTCTTCGGCACCGGTTCTGCTCGACGATGGACGGGATTAGAGTCGTTAAAAAGTCGATAAACGTATAAAAAATAGTTCTTTGGGTGGAAATAGTAATTTGCGATACAAGTGCAGTAAAGCGAACTTTATGCGCACACTGTGAAGTGCGACTCACTTGACAGTGCACGTACAATGTTCGCTACACTGCACTAATATTGCATATATTCTGTAACACTGCACGAGAAGTGCTACTCCGTACCTGCTGATTGTGACGCTGTACAGTAAGGCCTACGGCGCATGCGCCGTACTTTAGACACGCTTAACCGTGCGTAAGGTGCGGGGCGTAAAGTGCCGGCGTAAGGTACTTTACGCACGCATAACCGTGCGTAAGATGCGGGCGTAAAGTACTTTTCATCACTCGGTGCGGAAATGGCCACTTTTCCGCCCGCTTCGCGTGCGTAAAACCGCCATTTTCGCACCTTGTGATGAAAATTTTCGTGCATCCCTCGTGTGATAGTACATTACTCCACGAGTTAGAAAAAGTGTTTCGCACGAGGGATCTACGAAATTTTTCATCACAAGGTGCGAAAATGTCGGTTTTACGCACGCGAAGCGGGCGGAAAAGTGGCCATTTCCGCACCGAGTAATGAAAAAGACTTTTCCTAACTTGTGTGATTACAGCACTCGCCTTCGGCTCGTGCTGCAAACCCACACTCGTTAGAAAAACTTTTTCGCCCTCGTGGAGTAATGTACTATTATGCACTCTTTATCGTGCGTAAAGTGCGGGCGTAAAGTACTTTACGCACGCTTAAACGTGCGTAAGGTGCGGGCGTAAAGTACTTTAAAGTGAGATCGGACCGATGTTCGCACGCGAAAACGAAAAGTTGCACTTTTCATGCATGAGTTACAAAAAATTACATATCGGTGTTATCGTACCTCTGGACACCGAACAAGCGACGAAGGCGTTGCCCGACATTCCTGCCGGACAGCTGCACATCGGCACGTGATTGTAAACATTGCATACGGCGTTTTGTCCGCAAGTGCCGACGCAAGGATCCCGACACTTCTGACGGGAGCATGCACGGTCGTGGGGACAATCGATGTTCAGTACGCACTCGGGACGACATCCCGCGTAAGGATCGCCTCTGTACTCGTCGATGCAGGTGCACGCGCCGTTGTCGCATCGGGCGTTCGGTCCGCAGGGCGATGGATTGCAGGGATCCGCAGGTCTCGAGGGTGCTGTGAAAATTTTTTTGCAGGATTGTAAAAAATCTTCGGTGACCAGGTTTTTTTTACAATCGTGCTCGAAATCGGGATCATCGATCCCGGAGATCCTCCGAGATGGCTGATACAATTTTTTCCCCCAGTTAGGGTGCTCGCACACGAAACTACGTACGGAGCACAGACGAACAGGCCGGACACGGTCGGACACCAATAATATAACACACCCAGATTATTTGATTGAACTAAAAATATTTATTTCATTCAAGTAACTATTTATTTAATTTAAATAAATGATTTATTTAAATCACATAAATATTTTACTTAAACCAAATAAACGGTCGCCGTCAAATAATTTTTTTTTTTCTGATTGCAGCGGATACCCTGAGCCCACGTGACTTCAGAGAGAATTGAGAGAGAATTGCGAACGCATCTCGATGGGATAAAAATCTGAAAAAATCATAGCATATGGAGGGTACTGAAAAGATTGATTTTGCATAATAATAATTCCAAACTGTTATTAACAAATGAATTAAAAAAATTGTTCAACAAATCCCCCGGCAACCTAACTTTTTTTTTGTTATGAAAACGATTTTTTTATTTTTCTGAATACGTATGCATTTTTTCAGAATTTCGTGTAATTTTTTTTAAATCACGTTTTTTTATTAACTGAAAACGCGATTTTCTAAAATTACACGAAATTCTGAAAAAATGCATACTTCTTCAGAAAAATTAAAAAATCGTTTTCATAACAACAAAAAAGCTAGGTTGCCAGGTGATTTGTTGGGAATTTTGTTTTTCGTTAATTTGTTAATAACATTCTGGAATAATTATTATGCAAAATCAATCTTTTCTGTACCTTCCATACAGTTGATTTTTTTAAAGATTTTTATCTCAACGAGAAGTGTTCGGAATTCCTCTTTCAATTCTCTCTCAACTCACGTGGTCTCAGGCTGTCCGCAAGTACTACCTTAAACCAAATAAATATTTATTTGAACCAAATAGATATTTATTTAAACCCAATAAATATTTATTTGCGGGGCGCCGTCAAATAAATTATTTTTCTGGGTGCAGTGATTGGTCGGCGATTACGTGTTGGTGTCCGATCGGCTCGTTCGTGTGAGGGCAAACTGCACACGTGTGTTCTTGTACGAGCAGCTTTAAGGTTGTCTTACGTTGCTCGACTGGCTGAGGTTGACAACTCGTGAACGGGTCTCCGGTGTATCCTTCGGGACAAGTGCACATAGGTGTATGATTCATGACCGAGCATAAACCACCGATGCCGCACGAGCCCGGACAGGGGTCGTTGCACTTGAGGGACATGCAGGCTCTGTTGCTCGGACAATCGGCATTGATGGTGCACTCGGGTCTGCAATTCGGTGGAGTTCCCTGATAACCGGGATGACACGAGCAGGACGGGTATCCTCCTAGATCCCTGCACTCGGCGTACATGCCGCACGGCGAGGAGGCGCAAGGGTTCTCGACGACCGCCGGATCGTTGTGGGGTGCTGCAAAATAACAAATCTTCGATGGTGAGGACCGACCCGATTTCAGGTGTAAATCTTGGGCAATACCGTGCTCGGTCAGTAACGAAAACTGTAATTTTTGTTCACACTTGCCACCCATTTCCGGTTGAAAATAAATTCTCACACAAACCGGATGTCGATTCAGCTTCATGTGAGAATTTTTTTTTTTCACCGTCCACGGTTAGGATCGTTGAAAATTAATTGCAGATTTTATTACCGACCGCGATATTTCACACGCTCTCCAGATGAATGTAATATGGCAGCGATTAATTATTTTTTATCTTGAGGCGATACCGTGCTCGATCGGTAACGAAGAATGTAATTAATTTTTTTCAGACTTGGTAACCATTTCCGGAAAAAAATAAATTCTTACACAAATCGAATATCGATTCAGCTTCGTGTGAGATTTTTTTTGGTTTTTATTGTACTGGATCAGGATGTTTCAAAAAAATTATTACAGATGTTGTTACCGAACGTGGTATTTTACTCGAGACAAATGTAATTTAGCAGCGATTAATTATTTTTTATCTTGAGGCAATACCGTGCTCGGTAACGAAAACTCTAACTTTTTTTTCACGCTTGCCAACCATTTCCGGTTGAAAATAAATTTTTACACAAACCGGATATCGATTCAACTTCAATTGAGAATTTTTTGTTTTTTCACCGTCCAGAGTTAGGCTCGTTGAAGAAAATTAATTACAAATTTTGATACCGACCGTAGTGTTTCACATGCTCTCGAGAAGAATGTAATTTGACAGCGATTAATTATCTTATAATGTTCTTACGTATAGGATTGGCAAAACATCTGGTGAAGGGATCCCCGGTGTACTCGTTTCTGCACACACATATGGGACTGTGATTGTGGACTCTGCAATCGGCGTTGAGGCCACACGGTTCCGGACAGGGGTTCGTGCACTTTTGGTTGACGCAGGCTTCGCTCGTTCGACATTCGGAATTGACGACGCACTCGGGTCGGCAGGAGGGAGGGCTTCCACGGTAGTCGGGCAAGCAGGAGCACACACCTTGGCCATTTATGTCGCGGCATTGACTGTAAGGGCCGCACGGCGATGGGTTGCAGGGCTCGGGAATCGGATCGAATGCTGTAATTTTTTCCGCATAACAATCTACCGTCGACTTCGTCGTTTCTTTTTTTTTTTTGTGGGTTAACACTTGTGCACCGCTATTTTTTAAAATTAATAATGGATTAAAAAGCGTTTTGCGTTATCCACGATCGTTATCTTTGTATGAGCAGTGGTTGTTAAGAAATAAAATAAACATCCCTCAGCTCTTTCAAAATTTTTGTTTTTTTTTATCATTTTTTCCTAAAACTTGTGCACTATTTTTTTTTTTTTTCTTAAATGGATTAAAAAGCGTGTTGCGTTGTCCATGATCGTTGTTTTTGTACGAGCAATGATTGTTAAAAATATAATAAACATCCATCGGCGCTTTAAATTTTTTTTCTTCATTCTTTCCACTTGTGCGCCACTATTTTTTTACATGGATTAAAAAGCGTGTTGCGTTATCCATGATCGTCGGATTTTGTCAAGCGGCGCTTGTTAAATAAAAAAATTAAACTGATTGGGGTTACCACTAGTGCATCGCTGGGGTTTTTTTTTTGTATGGATTAAAAAGCATGTCGCATCATCCATGATCGTCGTTTTTTTACAAGCAGTGGTTGTTAAAAAAATAAATAAACATCCATCAGCTCTTTCAACTTATGTTTCTTCATTTGTTCCTAACACTTGTGCACCGCCATTTTTTTTACATATATAACTATGGATTAAAAAGCGTGTTGCGTTATCCATGATCGTCGGATTTCTTTAAGCGGTGCTTGTTAGATAAAAATTAATTCAATTCGCTGACTAACGAGTTAGCTCGATAAAATCTACTCCTCACGCTCGGGTCTCTCGAGGGTTGAGTAAAGCGCTATTTTACGATTAAGGTCATTTAAAAAAATGGCCCGTTCACGAGGAGACTTTGTTAGAGCGTTAAGTCTCCTCATTCGCTTTGATTTTTCTCATGTGCAATCGACGATAAAAGCTTCGTGTCTCCAAGCGTAAATGGCCGGGTTGTTACGATTTTTATGCTCCCAGCCGACCGACGCTGAGTCGTTTATTAGTCGTGCTTTGTCGACGTTTTCCGAGTGCATTCTCCCTGTGGCGTATGACTTACGAATCAACGGCTGGGCACGGCAGAATTCGAAGGGGTTTCCCGTGAATCCGGGCAGGCAAGAGCAACTTGGCATGTGGTTTATCACTCGGCACTCGGCGTTCTGGCCGCAAGTTCCGGGACAGGGATTCTGGCATTTGGAGCGCACGCAGGCCAGGCTGGACAGACAATCCGAGCTGAGGGTACACTCCGGTCGGCATCCTTCGTACGGGTCTCCGAAGTAATCGGGCAGGCACGAGCAAGAACCTACGCCGTTCTGTTCACGGCACTGGGCGTTCTGGCCGCACGGGGAAGGCGTGCACGGGGTCAACGTCTCGGAGGGTTCTAAAATCCGGGGACATCAAGAGAGGAGGATAAGACACCAGTTTAAAAAAAAAAATTCATTAATGTCGTTGTTAATCGCTTAAGTTTCATTGTGCATGGTGAAGAAGCAGCGTCTTGTGCGAGAGCAAAAAAACCTGCGCTCTCACAGCGAGACGATATTTAAATATATATATATATATGTATATGTGCGAGAGAGCGGTTCAGAGTTAACGTATGCGCCAATTTTTAGTTCCAACATCGGCGGGGATGACTGCACTATGTGCGCAGGTTTGCGATTAATTTGTTGTTTAAAAAGCCACCATCAGTGTCGCAGCTCGAATTAGCTCGCCAGGGCTTTTTCGTAGTCGTTAGGGTGAGGCAACCACTACAAGTCGCATGGACGGATTACGGTACTATATTGCGTGGGTATTGTCAGGCGTGTGTCATCGAAAATTGGGCGATTTTTTTTTTTTTTTTGCATTAATCAGGGCTTGAGGATGGGGTTTTTTAACGAAAATTATTCGCTCTCGTCTGTTAGTCACTTTGCGCACTATTCCAGGGAAGCCGCGGATATTACCTAAAGCGAATAAAAAATAAATTAATAAATCACGTACCTTTGTATTGTTTTTTTTTTTTTTTTTGTTGCTGATGAAATTACGACTATATTTATTACTACAATTCGACCCAACACCAAGCAATTCAGTGAGCAAATAATGCGAGTAAAATTGATAATTTTCGTGCGGGCACTCACCCTTTCCAATCGGACTGCCGCAGTCGCTGAACGGATCACCGTTGTAACCGGTCGGACAGGAACACACGGCGTGATGATTTATAACCGCGCAACGTGCGTTCGTAGCACACATACCGGCACAAGGGTCCCGACACTTTTGCTGTATGCAAGCAAGTTCCGGCGCGCACTCGGGATTAATCGTACACTCCGGACGACAATTCGGCGGTAGACCGATGTAATTTTGGGAACACGAGCACGCGGGACTCTCGCCGCGCACGTGGCACTCGGCGTTCGGTCCGCAGGGCGATGGCTGGCACGGATTCGTCGGCGGTGGTCTCGGCTCCGCTGTGAAAGAACAAAACAAATTAATATTCGAATTACACCGATTAAATTTCGCTGTTACCCGACGTCTCATCCAGAAGTCATTCCGTTGTCAGACATACGGACAGACAGGTAGACATAAATGAGAAAATCCTTTACTTCACTAGGTGCGAAAATTGTAGTTTTACGCATCCTTTGCGTGGGTAAAAACCCCATTTTCGCACCTTCTGATGAAAAATTTCGTACATCCCTCGTGCGAAACACTTTTTCTAACTCGTGTGACTACAGCTCTCGCCTTCGGCTCGTGCTGCAAACTCACACTCGTTAGAAAAACGTTTTTCGCCCTCGTGGAGTAATGTACTATAACGCAATAGTATCGTAATTTACTATTTTGTAACACATGCCCGAAAATTCCAACTTTTCGGGCCTGTAACGTGTGGCGAAAGTGGCGTTTTTTAATAAGGCGTGCAAGAAAAATGTTCCGCATGCGCAGATCACACTAGTTACTTTTTCGCATAGTTTCTAAATAATGTAGCTGTTTTTCGCACACTTTTTAAATAATGTAGCTATTTTTTGCACGTTTTTTAAACACTGTAGTAATTGTTTCGTACGCTTTGTTCAGACGCTAGTGATTTTTTCTCACTCTTTTTTAACACTCTGATGATATTTTTCACGTTTTCGTTACGCTACTGGCATGAAAGTGGGAGTTCTTGTGCATTTGTTACAAAATAATGCATTACGATACTAGTGCGAAAAAACTTTGTCTGACGAGTGTGAGTTTGCAGCGCGAGTCGGAGGCGAGTGTTGCAATCACACGAGTTCAGAAAACGTTTTTCGCACGAGTATCGCACAGAGTTTTATTTCGCAAGGTGTGAAAATGGGGGTTTTACGCACGCGTGAAACGTGCGCAAAACCCCTATCTTCCCACCGAGTGATATAAAATAGTATGCGATAGATGCACGAAAAAGTGGTCTCTCGACGGCGGTTGGGAAGTAGGCAACATCCACCTTCAGCTGTTACCACAGACAGCACTCGCCTTCGCCTCGTGGTACTGTGGTACTCGCTTTCGGCTCGAGCGGCCAACTTCACAACCTTCGTCGAAAAATCGCTTTTTCGCACTAATATCGCAAAGTATCGCAAACTTCCTTCGGTATACAATTTTTCTTCTGCCACATCAGCAAGTTGCGAAAGTTGCTTCGTCGGAACTCACGCGGATTGGTGTAGCACCTAGCGAACGGATCGCCGGTGTATCCCTCCATGCAGCTGCATATGGGATTGTGATTGATGACCTGGCACTTGGCGTTCTGACCGCAGCTTCCGGGACAAGGATCCTGGCACTTGTTGTTGTAGCAAGTTTTGGTGAGAGCGCACTCGGAGCTGACGACGCACTCGGGTCTGCAGGCCGGTGGGCTGCCGGAGTAGTTGGGCTGGCAGGAGCACACGGCGTGATTGTCGACGACCCGACACACGCTGTTGGGTCCGCAGGGCGAGGGCGAGCAAGGTTGCTTGGGGGTCGGCTCGTCGGCGGAGACGATTCTGCAGGCGGAGAAAGGATTTCCGGAAGTTCCGGGCGGGCAGCTGCACATGGGAACGTGATTGACGACGTCGCAGCGAGCCTCGCTACCGCAAACTCCAGGACACGGATCGACGCAGCGCTGATTCATGCAGGCCTTCGACCTCGAGCAGTCGGAGTTCATGGTGCACTCGGGTCTGCAGTAAGAGTACGGATCGCCGGAGTGATTGGGAAGGCACGAGCAGGCTCCGTCGTCGCACATGGCGTTGGCTCCGCAGGGCGAAGGGTTGCAAGGATCACCCGGTACTTTGGGTCCCTGGACGATCGCCGTACAGAGCGTAAAGGCATTCCCAGTGAAACCCTCGCGACAGAGGCACGTGGTGATGTGATTCTGAACGCGGCAATCGGCGTCCTGTCCGCAGGAACCCTCGCAAGGATCCCTGCATTTCTCGGAGATGCAAGCCTGAGTGGACGGACAATCGGTATTGACGAGACACTCCGGTCGGCAGTTGGGCGGCGAACCGATGTAGTTGTTCAGGCACGAGCAGGCTGCCTGATCGCCGACTCTGCGACACTCGGCGTAGAGTCCGCAGGGTGTCGGGTTGCAGGGGTCCCTCGGAACGGGCGGTAGTGGTTCGTCCTTGATCTCGTAGCATCTCACGAAAGGTTCTCCGGTCGTGCCCTGGGGACAGCTGCAGAGAGGATTGTGGTTGATGACGCGGCACTCGGCGCCCTCGCCGCAGGTTCCCGGACAGGGGTCGTTGCACTTGTACTTGTAGCAAGCGCGGTTCTGAGGGCACTCGCTGTTGACGACGCACTCCGGTCGGCAGTTGGGCGGAGAGCCAGTGTAGGTCTCCTGGCAGGTGCAGACGGCGCGGTCGTTTATCGTGCGGCAGTGGCTGTTGGGACCGCAGGGCGACGGAGAGCACGGATCGAGAACTGGTCCTGGTGTCACTATCTCCCTGGTGCAGACTGTGAATGGATCGCCGACGTGGTCCGGAAGGCAAGTGCAGGTCGGTATGTGATTGACGACCGAGCACTGAGCCTGAAGACCGCAAATCCCTGGACAAGGATCCTCGCACTTGTTCCTCGCGCATGCCTTGTTGGTCGGGCAGTCGGAGCTGAGTATGCACTCGGGCTGGCAGCCCTCGTAGGGATTTCCGTGATAGTCGTCAATGCAGACGCAGGAACCGGCGTTGTCGCGCTGCTGGCAAACGGCGTTGGCTCCGCATGGCGAGGGCTCGCAGGGATTGATCTTCTCCTCCTCGCGGACGCACTGGACGAAGGGATTGCCGCTGTAGCCGGTGTCGCAGGTGCAGGTGACGGCGTGGTTGACGACGCGGCACTCGGCGTGGTCGCCGCAGGAGCCCGGACAGGGATCGATGCATCTGGAATTAACGCAGGCCTTGTTGGATGGACAGTCGGGATTGATGACGCACTCGGGTCGGCAGGCCGGAGGTGTGCCGACGTAGTTGGGCCTGCAGCTGCAGGAGGCTTGACCGTTGGAGTTTCCGCACTCGGAGTTGGGTCCGCAGGGCGAGGGCGAGCATGGATCGTCGGGTAGCTTCGGCTCGGCTGGGGGCTGAGGCTCGTAGCAGCTCTTAAATGGATCACCGGTCTGGCCGGAGAGGCAGCTGCAGATTGGCGAGTGGTTGATGACCTCGCAACGAGCGTTCAGCCCGCAGGAGCCCAGACAGGGATCCGTGCATTTCTTGTTGACGCAGGCGCGGGTGGGTGAGCACTCCGAGCTGACGACGCACTCGGGCCTGCAGGCGGGCGGAGCGCCCAGGTAACCCTGGAGGCAGGAGCAGACGGCGTGATTGTCGACGTTCCTGCAGTCGCTGTTCGGTCCGCAGGGCGTGGGGTTGCAGGGGTCGCGCGGTCGGTCGGGCTTCCTGGGCTCGAGGCGGCAGTTCACGAAGGGATCGCCCTCGTAGCCCTTCAGGCAGGAGCAGACGGGAATGTGGTTGACGACGTCGCATTGGGCGTTCTGACCGCAGACACCCGGACAGGGGTCTCTGCACTTGTTTCGCTTGCAGGCTCGGTCTCTCGGGCACTCGGTGTTGAGGACGCACTCAGGACGGCAGCCTTCGTAGGGGTTTCCGACGAACTCGGGCAGACACTCGCAATCCCCGCCGGATTTGCAGACGGTGTTGGATCCGCAGGGCGATGGATTGCATGGATCTGTGTCGTCCCTCTGGGTCGTCACCTCGGCTGGTACGCACTGGGTGAAGGGATTGCCGGTGTAGTCGTCTATGCAGGTGCAGACGGGGATGTGATTGAGAACGTGGCACATCGCGTTGAATCCGCAGGAACCAACGCATGGATCCTGACATTTCTGATTGACGCATGCGAGATGACTCTTGCACTCTGACGAGAGAACGCACTCTGGTCTGCAGTCGGGCGGCACGCCGATGTAGTCCGGAAGGCACGAGCAGGCAGGTGTTCCGAAGACGATCTGGCAGTGGGAGTTCGGTCCGCAGGGCGATGGCGTGCAGGACGGCGGGCGGGCAGTCGAGGTCGGCTCGGCGTAGATGGAGGTGCAGAAGGTGAATGGATCGCCGGTGAAACCGGACGGGCAGGTGCATATGGGATTGTGATTCTTGACGGTGCATTGAGCCTTGATGCCGCAGGTGTTGGGACAGGGATCGGCGCATTTCTTCATGACGCAGGCGAGGTTTATCGGGCACTCGCCGTTGACGATGCACTCCGGTCGGCAGTTCGGTGGGGAACCGACGAACTCGGGCATGCACGTGCAGGCGGCCTGGCCGTTGACGTTGCGGCATTTGCTGTTCGGTCCGCAGGGCGTTGGCGAGCAGGGGTCTTCCTCGGGGCCGGGGAGGTTCTTTGGCAGTTCGCAGGCGAAGAATGGATCTCCGGTGTAACCCGGTGGGCAGGTGCAGCGGGGAACGTGATTCTCGACGTTGCAGATCGAGAGAGTTCCGCAGTTGCCCTGGCAAGGATCGACGCACTTGAATCCTACGCAGGCGAGATGGGCGAGACAGTCGTTGTTCTGCTCGCACTCGCGATGGCATCCTCGGGAGTTGTCGTAAGGATCGCCGATGAGATCGGGCGGGCAGGCGCAGGCTCCGGCTCCGTTTCGCTCTCGGCACTGGGCGTTCGGACCGCAGGGGTTCGGCGAGCATGGATTCGAGGGCGGTGCCGCGGTGAGCGGTTCGTCCCGAGCGCAACCTCTGGACGGGTCGCCGATGTAGCCCTCGCTGCAGGTGCAGACCGGCGAGTGGTTCATCACCGAGCAACGAGCCAGATCGCCGCAAGCCCCGACGCATGGATTTTTGCAGCGTTCGTTTATGCAAGCGGCGTTCGTGGGACACTCGGAGTTATCGGTGCACTCGGGTCTGCAGTTCGGAGGTCTTCCGACAAAATTCGGAGCGCAGGAGCACGCGGCCCTCGAGCCAATTATCTTGCACTGGGAATTTGGTCCGCATGGATTCGGCGTGCATTTGTTCTCGTCATCGCCGAAAGGTCGTTGAGTGGTGTTCGGTACTCTGGAGCAGAGGACGAACGGATCGCCGCTGTAGCCGCTCGCGCAGGTGCATATCGGACTGTGGTTGACGACGAGACACTTGGTGTTCAGTCCGCAGGCCGTTGGACACGGGTCGACGCACTTGTTGTCGACGCAGGATTTGCTGCGGGAGCATTCGGTGCTTATCGTGCACTCGGGCCTGCAGCTCGGTGGCGTTCCGACGAAGCCCGTTTTGCAGGAGCACACGGCGTGGCTGTTGAGAATCCTGCAGTTGCTGTTGGGACCGCAGGGCGAGGGTTCGCAGGGCTCGAGAGGCGATACGGTTGTCGCGATGACGACGGGAGTGCAGAGGGTCTGAGGATTTCCCTCGTAGCCTGGAAGGCAGGTGCAGGATGGAGCGTGATTGACGACCCGGCAAGTGGCCGCTTGTCCGCAAGTTCCGGCGCATGGATCTATGCACTTGTTGTTCAGGCAGGCCTTGGTGCGATCGCAGTCGGTGTTCGTCACGCACTCGGGTCGGCAGCCTGTGTAGGGATCGCCGAAGTACTCGGCAACGCAGGTGCAGGAACCGGCGCCGTTTCGCTCGTTGCAGACTGCGTTGGCGCCGCAGGGCGACGGATTGCAGGGCGTTCGTGGCTGCTCGGTCGTCGACGGGTCGTCGTAGATCCTCGTGCACTCGCTGAAGGGATTGCCCGTGTAGCCGGTGTTGCAGTTGCAGACGGGATTGTGCTTGACGACGTTGCAGAAGGTGTTGACGCCGCAGGAGCCCGGACAAGGGTCCGAGCACTGTTCGTTCTGGCAGGCGAGATTACCGGGGCACTCCTCGTTGATCACGCACTCCGGTCGGCAGTTCGGTGTTCTACCGATGTAGTTCGGCAGGCAGGAGCACGCGGGGAAACCGTCGATGACGCGACACTGCGAGTTCGGACCGCAGGGCGACTTCACGCAGGGATTCTCCGCGGGTCCGGGCGGCGCTGCCTTGGGCTCTTCCTCCTTGATGCAACCGAAGAATGGATCTCCCGTGAAACCTGGCGCGCAGCTGCAGACGGGATTGTGATTTATCACCTGACACTTGGAGTTCAGGCCGCATGTGCCGATGCACGGATTCTCGCAGCGTTGGACTATGCAGGCCTTGTTCTGTCCGCAATCGGCGCTGACGACGCACTCGGGTCGGCAGGTCGGCGGACTGCCGATGTAGTTCGGCTGGCAGGTGCAGACCGCGTGATTGTTCACCACACGGCAGTTGCTGTACGAACCGCACGGCGATGGCTGGCAAGGATCCTCCGGACCTCGTGGTGCTGTAAAATAACATTCAATTACATTTACTTACTATCATTTCTGATATGACGATGGCCGATATAGATTTTTACAAAGTCAGTCACTTCCGGCCGACAATCGAAATTTTTAAACCGTAAGTGGCGTATTTCCGGCATGACGTTACTTCCGGTCTAAAAATGAAATATTCAAAGTGGAAGTGACGTATTTCCGGTATGACGTTACTTCCGGTCGAAAAATTAAATTTTCAAACTGATAGTGAGGTACTTCCGGTATGGCGTTACTTCCGGTTGAAAAATGAAATTTTTAAACCGGAAGTCACATATTTCCGGTGTGCCGTCACTTTCGTAGAAAAACGAAATTTTCAAATCTGAAGTGACGTATTTCCGTTATGACGTCACTTCCGCTCGACAAACTGTTTTTCAAACCGGAAGTGACGTATTTCCGGTAATTGTCCCAAAATCTAAATTTCCGGTTTCTAAATACCGTAGTCGATAGCGACGAGCGCCGAAGCGCCCGAGTCACAACAACATGGTGGCCGTTTTTTCCCCTGAAACAATTATCTGAGTTTTCCCGGACTTTTCATTGACAGATTAAACATTTTCCCTGACCAAACTTCTAACGACTTATATTCAAAAAAATTAATGACGCAAATGAAAATACCTACTTATTATAATAATATTTAATTCTATTTTTATTTTCATCAAAATGTTCCTAATTTTGTTTTTATTTTTTTTTTTCAAGACTCCCTTTTATGTACTTCTTATTTATTTATAGAAGGTTCGGCGACAATTTACTTTTTCCCTGACCAATTTTGAAATTCCCTGTCTTTCCCCTGATTCCCTGACCAAGATTTTCTTTCCCTGACTTTTCCCGGTTTTCCCTGACCGCGGCCACCACGAAGAACCCGTTAACAAAAATACCAAACGTGCGGAAACCGACGATACTTACGTGCAGGAGGTACGTGGCAGGAAGTGAGCGGATTGCCGGTATAGCCGGACATGCAGCTGCACGACGGCTGATGATTGTAGACCTGGCACTGAGCATTTAGACCGCATGCGCCGACGCACGGATCCTTGCACTTGTTGTTCGTGCAGGCTTTCGAGTGCGGGCAATCGGAGTTCTGAACGCACTCCGGTCTGCATCCCTCGTACGGATCGCCGGTGTAATCGGGCAGGCATGTGCAGGAGCCAGCGCCGTTGCGTTCGTTGCAAACGGCGTTCGAGCCGCACGGCGAGGGATTGCAAGGTTCGCTGGGAGGTTCGGGCGAGACAACGGCCCTGGGATTGCAGGCGGTGAACGGATCGCCCTCGTAGTTCTCGTAGCATTGGCAAATCGGCCGATGATTCCTGGCGATGCAGTTGGCGTTGATGCCGCAGGATCCAACGCACGGGTCCTCGCAGTTGTTGCGCAGGCAGGCGAGATAGTTCGGACAGTCCTGATCGATGATGCATTCGGGTCGGCAGTTTGGCGGTGCGCCGAACATGCCGGCGATGCAGGAGCAAACGGGACGATCCTTCTGGACCCTGCACTGTGCGTTCGGGCCGCATGGCGAGGGCAGACACGGATTGCTGGGCGGTACGGGCTCGTCGTCGACGACGCATTGGAAGAAGGGATCGCCGGTGAGTCCTGGTGGGCAGCTGCAGATGGGATTGTGGGTGGAAACCTGGCACTTGGCGTTCAGGCCGCAGACGCCGTCGCAAGGGTCGCTGCACTTCTGCTCGATGCATGCGAGATGCGGAGCGCACTCGGAGCTGACGAGACACTCGGGACGGCAGGAAGGTGGCGTTCCACGGTAGCCGGGACTGCACGAGCAAACGGCCCGATTGTTGGTGACTCTGCATACGCTGTAGGGACCGCAGGGCGAGGGGGCGCAGGGATTCTGCGGTGGCCCTGGCTCCTTGTCGAGCTTGCAGGACTGGAAGGGATTGCCGGTGTAGCCGTTGATGCAGGTGCAGCTCGGTACGTGATTGTATACCTCGCACCGAGCGTTGAATCCACAGATTCCCGTGCACGGATCTCTGCAGTGCTGATTGAGACAAGCGAGATGACTGGCGCAGTCGGAGTTCGTCGTGCACTCGGGCTTGCAGCCTCCGCTGTAGGGATTACCGACGTAGGGCGGGATGCAGGAACACCTCGCGGCACCGTCGACGACGTTGCATATGGCGTTGTTCGCGCACGGCGAGAGAGTGCAAGGATCCTCGGGCTCGGGCGCTGCGATCGGTATCGGCGTGCAGCCGACGAATGCGTCGCCCTCGTAGCCGGAATTGCACGAGCAGTAGGGCGTGTGATTTATGACCGCGCAGTCGGAGTTCTGTCCGCAACTGTGGGGACAGGGCGTGACGCACTTGTTCGAGACGCAGGCGCGGTCTATCGGGCACTCCTGGCTGATGAGACACTCGGGACGGCAGTTGGGTGGACTGCCGATGAAGTTGCTCTGGCAGGAGCAGACGGGTCGACCCATCTTCACCTGGCAGATGGAGTTCGGGCCGCAGGGCGATGGATTGCACGGTGAGGGCGGCAATTTTCCTTGGCCTATCGGTCTGCATACGTCGAAGGGATCGCCCTCCTGCTCGGCGGGGCACTCGCACTCGGGCTTGTGGTTTATCACCGAGCAGAGAGCGCCGTGACCGCAAACGCCGATGCATGGATTGACGCATTTGTTGTTTATGCAGGCTTGGATCTGAAGGCAGTCGGAGCTGACTATGCACTCGGGATTGCAGAGAGGCGGAGTTCCTCGGCCACCGGGGAGGCAGGAGCAGGTCGCGTAACCGTGCTGGGAGACGATGCAACGACTGAAGGAACCGCAGGGCGACGGATCGCAGGGATTCTCCCTCGGCACGAGAGGAGTTTCCTTCGGGCGATAGCATTTGATGAAGGGATTGCCGCTCAGATCTTCCTCGCAGTAGCAGACAGGATAGTGATTTATGACCTTGCAGGAAGCTCCGCTGCCGCAGACACCCGCGCACGGGTTTATGCATTTGTGGCCCGAGCAGGCTCGGATAGATTCGCAGTCGGAATTCTGGACGCACTCGAGATGGCAGGCGATCGCTGGATTGCCGAAGTAACCTGGCTGGCATCGGCAGGAGGTCGCGCCGTTTTTCTCGTGACATTCGGCGTTCGCGCCGCACTGGGTGAGGCTGCAGGGATCTCGCTTCGAGGAGTCGTCCGGCAGACAGCCCTGGTAGGCATTACCGTAGAGCCCCTTCGGACAGCTGCAGACCGGCTCGTGCCAGATCACCTGGCAATTGGCGTTGACTCCGCAAGTGCCGAGACACGGGTCAGCGCACTTCCAGCCGATGCAGGCGTGATCGAAGGGACAGTCGTTGTTGCCGAGACACTCGGGTCTGCAGAGCGGATTTTCGTGGTTTCGCGGTGAGTCGCAGCCACCGCACATCGCGACGTTGTCGGTAAAGGTCTGGCAGGACTCGTAGGGATCGCAGGGCGACGGTATACACGGATTGCTCGTGTTGGTTGGACCGTCGCCCAGTATCGGCTTTCTCGTGCAGGCTATGTAGGGATTGCCGAAGTGATTGTCCGAGCATACGCACTCGGCGAGGTGATAGGACACTATGCAGTAGGCGTTGACGCCGCACACGCTGGTGAGGGCGCAGGGGTTCGTGCATTTCATGTTGACGCAGGCTCGATCGTTTGTGCAGTCCGAGTTTACGGTGCACTCGGGATAGCAGCCGCTCTGGGGGTCTCCGAGGAAGTCCGGTAGACACGAGCAGACCGCCCGATCTCTCATGACCTGGCAGAGGGTGTTGCTGCCGCACGGGTTCGGCCAGCATGGACTCTTCGGTGGTTTCGGGTCCATCGGCGGCGAACATCTGTACATCGGATTCCCGTAGAAATTCTCCCGGCAGGAGCAAACCGGATGGTGAAGCTCGACCCGACAATCGGCGCCGATGCCGCATGCGCCGAGACACGGATTCATACATCTGTGACCGATGCAGGCTTGCGATATCAGACAGTCGTTGTCCTCGAGACACTCGACTCTGTCGCAACCGGCCGCGCTCGTTGGATCGCCGGCGCTTCCCGGTGCGCACTCGCACGCTGCTTGCTTCTGCGATGTCACGTGACAAACGGCGTTCCTACCGCATGGATTGGGCTCGCAGGGACTTCCGCTCGGCAACTCGCAGCCCGCGTAGGGGTCGCCGATGAAACCGTGACGACAGTAGCACTGCTCGCGATTCTCCGAGACGTAGCAGTCGGCGTTCGATCCGCAGGGACCCGGCTGGCATAGGGGTGTCGCTGAAACAGAAGTGTTGTTTTATAGCTATGGGGAATCCTTTTTTTTTTTTTCTTTTCATAGTACATGCACAAAAAGTCCAACTTTTCGTATCTGTAACGCGTGGCGGCAAGTGGGGCTTTTTAGTTAGGAGTGCGAGAAAAATACTGTGCATGCGCAAATCGCACTAGTTACTTTTTCGCACGCTTTTTTTTAACACTCTACTAGTTACTTTTTCACCACGTTAAGGCATAGGAAGTGGGATTTTTTGCGCATTTGTTACAAAATCAGTACATTACGATACTAGCGCGAAAAACTTTTTCGGACGAGTGGGAGTTTGCAGCACGAGTCGAAGGCGAATGTCACACGAATTAAAATAGTACTTTGCGATAGTAGTGCGTAAAAGCGGACTTTCGGCGAAGGTTGGGAAGTGGGGCTGCACGAACCGGATCGAGCGCTACAACCGCACGAGGCGAAGCCGAGTGCTGTTGTAGCGCGAGAGAATGCGAGTGCGGCCACTTCACAACCGCCGTCGGGAGGCCGCTTTTACGTACAAGTATCGCATACTACTTTTTGTGACGAATGCATGAAAGGTGCCAGGTTATGTTGCTGGTCGGGCGCGACGGTAAAGGAAAAACAGACGACGTGCGCATGCGCACGTAAATACTGTGCGCATGCGCACAGTATTTATGTAACGCCTTCTTGAAAAACACCACTTTATGTCGCGTCCGGCCCCCACATAAAGCAGCACTTTTCATACATGTGTTACAAAAAGTACTGTTTTGTGGTTCATGCATGAGAAGTGCCACCTCTCGCGCCTGTCGAGAGTGGCGAAAGTTGCGCTTCACAATCATGCGTACTGTAAATACAGAACGCATGCGCACATCGTCCCGACATTACTTCTCGCACGCTTCAAGCGTGCGGGAAGAAAAACTGAGCTAATGTGCGCATGCGCGGTACGCCTGGCTGTACAGCGCTATATTCAGCAGGCACGGAAGTAGCACCTCTCCTGTATTTGTTACAAAAAATATTATGCGAGACAAAAACGGTGTAGCGAATATTATACAAAGACTGCGGATTGAATCGCTATACAACCCGCGTGTAATGTTTGCTTTACCGCACTTGTATCGCAACATACTATTATCTTTTTATTTCTGAGCGTAAGAGTTAAAAAAGTAAAGTCGGATATTCTATAGCTTACCGGCGCAGCTCTTGTAAGGATTTCCAAGCGTCGAGTCCGGACAGTAGCACGGTGGATTCCGCGACGAATCGCAGATAGCCCCGAAACCGCAAGGATTCGCCTGGCAGGGATCGTCCTGCACGACGCATCCTCTTATCGTGTTCGGACTCTCGATGAAACCGGGCAGGCAAGTGCACTTGGCCAATCCGTTGTTGAGAATTGAGCAACGGGTGTTGGGACCGCAGGGCGAAGATTCGCAGGGATTTTCCGGCAATGCGCAGGGACTCGCCGGTGGATTTCCCTCGTAGCCCGGCAAGCAGAAGCACGTGACTTGGGCATTTACCACACGGCATCCCGAATTCGCACCGCAGGGCTGGCCCTGACACTCGTCGCCTTCTGGAACTGATGAGAATTGATTAGCAATTTCTTAAATAAAATTAGGATAAAGTGAATTATCATATCGCGATATTTACTGCACTGCTCGAAGGGATTTCCGGTGAGTCCTTTTGGACAGAAGCATATCGGGGCCCCGTTGTCGACCTCGCACAGGGCGTTGACGCCGCAAGGACTCGGCACGCAGGGATCGAAGCTGGACGCTTTCTCGCAAGCAACCTGCGGATTTCCCTGGTATCCGGGAAGACACTTGCAACGCGCCCCGTGATCGACCGCGTAACACTCGGCGTTGTCGCCACAGCTGTCCTCGAGACAGGGATTCATGCAGCGACGGTTCAGACGATCGCAGAGCTGATGTGGCGGACAATCCTCGTTGTACTGGCAGACGTTTCTGTTGTCCGGCACTGCGAAACAGAAAGATATCAGAATGAAGGGCGTTTTTTTTTATTATATATTATTATTTTTTTTTAAATATATTATTATATAATTTGTTTATAATTGTGAGCAAAAAATTATCAATTCGTTCCGAGTCAATGCTTGGACGGTTGAAATAGTTTTTACCTAGATTGCAAAGAGTAAATCCGTTTCCATGATAGCCCTCTTCGCAGCTGCAGTCCGTACCGTGATTAGTGTTGATGCAGACCGCGTGCGACGCACACGGATTCCTTATCAGACACGGCTCCTGGCATATCTTCCCGACGCACGTCTCCGTCAGCGGGCAATCCCTGTCGCTAGTGCAACCGGCTAGAGAAAGAGTGAAATAGTGCCCATATGTAAGCCCGGGAAGGAAAATGTGCAAGAGGATAACGCTTCAAAGACCGATTTTTTTTTTCATTTGCTCTTTTTGTTCTCGCTGTGAGGCAAAACGTCGTATGGGACGACGTGCATTTTTGTACAGAAAAATAGAACAATTGTCCGCATAGATCTCCGATAGACAAACGCCGGTGCGAGTCTTCTCGTTGGTG
Source organism: Exephanes ischioxanthus (assembly GCA_958510785.1). NCBI lineage: Eukaryota > Metazoa > Arthropoda > Insecta > Hymenoptera > Ichneumonidae > Exephanes > Exephanes ischioxanthus. The sequence goes on along the minus strand of OY294023.1, from coordinate 18,649,522 downwards.
CACAGATAAGCATCGTTAAATCGAATGTATTCACACGGCATGCCCATGGTGATGATAATCCATCGTCAATTATCGTGTATAATTTTAGAAAAGTCTGTACTCGCGCATTCTCGCTTTTGTATTTACATTAGATACATATTTACAGCGATTCATTACCCCTGGACCTCAGGTATAATTTTCTTCTCTTTCTGTATACCTGCATGTGTGAAAAGTCGATCTTATAAAGATAAAAATGTCCCCAAACTTTTGGTCATCGAACGTTCCGTACTTCAACCACATTCATTTTTTTTTAATTCTTCGTATAAAAAATTTTTTTTAATTGAAAAAATTCATAAGCAATGATGAATGCCGAAGATCGGTAAAGGCCTCTTTTTATCAATGATGGGCCGATTTCCATGCAGGTCATGAGTTTCAGGGTTAATTCAGCAGACCTCGTTGCGGACGTACCTTTGACGCAGGTGTTGGTTTCAGGATCGCATTGCATTCCGGGCGGGCAATATGGACATCCCTTGGGCTGTCCTGGTACTGTGAACGAGAAAAAAAAAAATGTTTTTTATCTCTACGACCAATACGGGTATCGATAAAAAAAAAATATATGATAACATTTTTTTTGGGTATACCTTCGACGCAGACTGGTCTGTGATCCTGTACATGACATTCCTCGATGTAGTCGCACGGATTCCCAATGGTGCACGGATTGAGGCACTGCTGATTGACGCATGACAGCTGAGCCGGACAATCGTCGTGTTTCGTGCATTTCACGTCTGCCAAAATCAATAATTTGAATTAACAAAATTTGTTTCCATCCATTTCCCCAAGAACATTCTTCGAGCATCTTTTTTTTTTTTTTGCAAACACTCCCAACTTCTATGATCTCCGGTAACAAACATCTACGTTAAAATTAACCGCGGAACTGGTCTACGCGGCAACGGCCTACGTCGCCAAGATCCACATACATTCCTTACGATAAACAACAAAAACAACAAAAGCTTTACATTGCGCAGGTTGGCGAGAGCGGTCAATACGGAGCGACAAGTCGTTCCGAATTTAAAGGGCAAGCGGTGTTAATGATAAACGAAGCGAGCGAGGCGAAAGCGTAAACATTTTTTTTTCTATACCCGCCAGCTTGGATTAATTAAAGTGCGGTAGTGACGAGTACAGAATAAAGATAACGTAGAAACTAAAGTTAATCAACAAAGCTTACGGTATTACTACGCGATTACTAAATTAACTTACTATTATATTACTTAAAAATTAAAAAAATGAAAATAAAAAAACGTGCAATTTGCGTCGTTATTGGTAGACAAGCTTTTGTAATCGGGGAAACAATAAATCGATCGATATAAGATTCACAGAGACAGATGTAACGGAAAATATGTGAAAAAAAAAAAAAATACAAAAAAAAATTAATATAAATATCTTCCAGTAGTTCGTGGTTGATTTGGTAGAGTTGTTTAAATTCATTTGGAGCACAGGAGTGTGGGTTCGCCGAAAGGGGACAGATTGTTTAAAACGTGGGTATGAATTATTAATGTGCATCAAGGCATTTTCGTCGACGGCACAGCATCCACTTTTTTTTTTCTTCATCGTTCTGTCGATTACAATTTATTTTTATTTATTTTCGGGGGAAATATTTCGAAACTATTCCGTTGAGAATTATGCCTTGACCCTGGCTCATTCCGGCGTGTCCAACAGTCGAAACAAGAGTAATGCAAGTTTGTGTAATTCACGGTGGCCACTGAAAACAGCGGAAATAAATTTCCTGAATTTCCCTGAATGTGCTTTCGTAATTAAAAAAAAATGTTTATTCCTCAAATTTTTCCTCCACATGAAGACACCATTATTTCTTCCATTTCCGTTTCTCCCTTCCCAATAAAAAAAAATGCTCACTATTTTCCCTTCCCAGTAGCCACCATGTGTAAGTATAATATGCAAGTGCTTCCAGGTAACAGTACCGAGTTGTGACGAAACATTAAAAAAAAAAAAAAAACCACAATCGACACACTCTTGGAACGACGTTGTCCGGGCGAGTCTCGACAGATCCCAGTCCGTTGGGGACACACTAATAGCTTTTGAACGGGTGAAAGTAGCAGAAGAGAATTCTTAGAGAGGCCGTAAGATTGATCTACGAGCTCGGCAGAGGCGGATAAAAAAAAGAGAGAGAACAAGAGACGTAAAGAGAGAGAGAGAGAGATACAAAAAAAAGTAGAGCTGTGAAAGAGATCTGTGTTTCGTGTGTGGTGTTTACCTTTCATGCATCCGTACTTAGTATCTGGCACGAAACCGGGGGGACAGAACTTGCAGATGGGCTTGTGCTCCTCGACGTAACAGGGGGCATCGGCCGGGCAGCTAGAGTCGCTGCACGGGTCCACGCAGCGATAATTTCGGCAGGCCAGATCTTGCGAGCAGCCACTGTCGCGCAGGCAAATGGACAGGGAAGGATTGCAATTCTTGAGGCATACGCATACGGGACGATGGTCGAGCACGTCGCAGGTCTTTCCGGTTGCGCACGGCGTCGGCTTTGCGTGGGAATTGCAGGGATTCTGGCACTTGCCGTGAATGCAAGCGGCGTTCGACGGACAGTCTACGTCACGGGAGCACGTCAGAGTGTCGGGCGCGCACGTAAGCTCGCCGATGTCGTTTACAACGAAACCGTGCTTGCACACGCATACCGGCTTGTGATCGCGAACCTGGCATCTCTTGTTAACGTCGCAATTTTTCTTCGTCGACAAGCACGGGTCGCGACAGTCGCTCGTCGATCCTTGACACGCGAGATTGTCGGGACAGTCGGTGTCCCTGGAGCAACCGATCACCGGCGGCACAGGCGGCGGATACATCGACTGGCATTTCGTCACCGGATGACAAGCGGTCTGGGGCATACCGACGTAACATTGAGGGCACGAGCAGCGCGGCTTGTGCACCACCACGGTGCAAAGCGCGTTTATCCCACAAGCACCACGAAGCGCGCAGGGATCTAGACACTTCAGATTTATGCAAGCTTTCTCGTTCGGGCACTCCGAGTCGCTGGTACATTCTCTCTCTGAATCGGTTTTTTTTTTTTTTTTTTTTTTTTTTTTTTTTCGTTCAACGAAGCCCCAATTTTGTTTTTGTTCGCGACGACAACGAAACCGAGGGTGGTTTTTTTTTTTCGTAGGTGACGAAAGAGGCGAAGTAGTTGTCGTGGTGGTCGATTGGTCGTGGTGATTGGTGAAGGACAGGAAAAAAAAGAAAAAAAGCATTTATAAGAACTGTGAAGAGAAACTTGAATCACAAATAACACAAAACCGCATGCTTTCGCGTATTTATATAATTTTTTTTTTTCAACTTAAAAAAAAATGAAAATAAAAATTTCAAAGGGTGGAAGGGCAGAACGTCCGAGGACGATTTTTTTTTCTTTCTGTATCGGCTAAATCAGACAGGAACGACGCAATTGAAATAAAGGACCAACTCTCTCGTTCGATACCGGACTAACTTTGTTCAGAGCGATCATAGGCCGACAGGCAGCGCATATTTACAACACAAGCCCCCGGAGATAGACTTTGGAGAGATAAAATAGGAGGAGAATATTATGTAATATAAAATAATATGTATAATCGTTTTATAATTAAATAAACCGTGACGTTGCGTATATTCAAGCATGGGTATTATGAGAATGTCCCTTTCGCGTTTATGTGTGTTGGATAATTAAAAAAAAAAAAAAATTAAAATAAATAAATAAATAATAATAATAAAATATTATGTACAGGTTTTAAAAAATTGCCTATGCCCGAGACACGCTATGTATACGAACGTATGTAGGTTTTTTTTTTATGTACAAGGTGCGTCGGCGTGTAGAGTATCGGAACGTGAATCGTACGCGCATTTCTTTTTTTTACTCTTCTCGCAAAAAGCGGCATCACATCTGTCTCTCAGTGTGTTAACGAATATATATATATATATTTTACTGTTACTCGTACGGTATTAATTGTACAAATAACTCGTTCAAACTAATTGTATTAATCGAGTAAATCCTACTGTTTTTTTTTTTTTTTTTTTTATCTTTCGCATAATACGTGAGACAATAACGGTTATTCTACGCGAATTGGTTTCTGGTCGGTTAATATTGTAGCTTTCGCTAGTCACAAATGCGTAGTATACAGACACACACATAGTCGAGATCGAACTAGTATTATTCAACTTGTAACTTGGTCGTGTGAAGAAAAAAAGAGAAACGTTAGTAGGTTGTCGCTTACCTGTCTTGCACTCGATGTCCGGCGAGCCCGCTGTACCCGGTGGGCATCTGCACACGAATATCGTGCCGTCTCTTATGCACTCGGCACCCTTGCCGCATCCCACCGTTCGACAGTCCAGCAGTCCCTTGTCGGAGCTACCTGTAATTTTTATTATAAATTATTGATAAATGAATTTCTAAAAAATAATACATTGTCGAGCATCGATGCATTTATTAATTTTTTCCACGACGTGTTTAAAGTTCTTTGTGATGTAACGGTGTGCCAAGGGTGCATGTAAATGAGCCGTGAAAACCGGAATAATATTAAGTGTGAGACGTTCTTTGTCTGAAAGTGGCAAACGAAGGAGAGCGAATGTCTGACAGGTTCGGGACTCTGAGATGAATTGACGAAAGGGCCTCATCAGCCGCTTATTGTGTTGCTACGCGTGACAAAACGGCCGCTGCTCGAACGTGGCGAGTGCAGCGGCTGGAGGGCTACCAGATATGAGAGCGCGAACGTTCGCACGAAAGGAGCTGACAGTTTACAAATTGGCGATAAATTAGATGAAATATTTTGTGATTCGGTTTCTATGGATAAATTATTGGCGCGTGAAAATGAAAGAAAGCTTGACTTTAGCTACGCTTATACGGAACGGTTGCAGTGAATAATTGCTTCAGTTTATACAATACCCTTTTGACTTTTTATATTTTCGAGTTTCTCATGTTAGGCTAACGTACTCGACACATGAAATCGGATTTATGTAACTCATGCATGAAAAGTGCTACTTTTCGTGGCTGCCGAGAGTGGGGTAAGTGGCGCTTTACAGCTAAGTGTACTATAAATATCCGGCGCACGCGCATATCGGACCAATTTTACTTTATGCGCGTTTCTCGAACTTCAGGCACGTTCTCGATTTTTACGCACGCTTTTCGTACTTTTTGTAACTCATGCATGGAAAGTGCTGCTTTATGTGGGGACCAGGCGGGACATAAAGTGGTGTTTTTCAATAAGGCGTTACATAAATACTCGAAGCGTGTCGTAGGGAGTATTTACGCACGCTTCTCGTACTTTACGCACGCTTCTCGTACTTTACGCGCGCTTCTCGTACTTTACGCACGCTGACTGTACAGCGCCACAATCAGCAGGCACGGAGTAGCACTTCTGCATTCGTTACAAAAATATATTACGCGACATTAGTGCGGTGTGGCAAAAATCATACGCGGACTGAGAAGTTCCTGTGAGTGAAGCACAGGGACTAAACTATACTACACTCGTACCACAGGGAACTGTAAAGTTTGCTTTACCGCACTTGTATCGCAAATGACCATCCTGATACTCACATGCGTGCATAGGATCTCCGGACGGGAAGTCCGGTGGACAATAACACTGCGGTTGATTCTTGTATATGCGACACGCAGCGTTTTCGCCGCAGCGAGTATCCCTGCAGAGGTCGCCACCGTCGCATATACAGACCTGGTGAGCGTCGCCGTAACAGCCGGGATCGCAAGTGCACTCGAAGCCACCCACGGTCTCGCGGCACTTGGCGTTGATGCCGCAGGGTCGTCGGAGACATTCGTCGCCACCTGTAAAAAAAAAAATAATAATAACAATTAAAGTCACGATCGCTTATTTTGTTCTCCCTCTTCGAAATCTCGACCTACCCTGCTTGCAGTTTATCTTCGGATTTCCATAGTGTCCCGGTGGACAGGAGCACTGGGCGTTTCTATCAACGACCCGGCACTGCGCGTTGAATCCGCAAGCGCCGTGTTGCAGACAAGGATTCGTGCATACGCCGTCCTCGCTGCATCGCTTGTTGGTGTCGCAGTCCTCGTTGCGATGGCACTCGAGTTGGTAGCACTCCTGGCTCGGTTCGCCCTGGTAACCCTCGGGACACAGGCAAACGGCTCGATGGTTCGAGACCCTGCAGAGGGCGTTGATTCCGCACGGCGATCCGCTGGACGAGCACGGGTCCTCGCATCTTCCGTTGGTGCAGGTCAGCGACGACGGGCAATCGGAGTGGGTCTTGCATCCAACGAGACACAAACCACCCCTGCACGTGTATCCTTTGGCGCAGCTGTTGTTAACGTCGCATTTGACCCTGCACTTTCCGGACTCGCAGATCTCGCCGCACTCGCAGCTCTCCACGCTGTTGCAATTTCTCAGACAGAAGCCGATCTCGTCGCACTCGCAGCTACCGTCGCACGGTATCATCGTCCTGGTGCAGCTTATCAGCGCGTTGCCGTAGTAGTTCGGCGGGCAGCTGCACTGAGCCGAGTGATTAACGACCCTGCATCCAGCGCACTCACCGCAGGCTTTTCCACCCTCGCAGGGATTCCTGCACCTGTCGTTGACGCACGATTCCTCGGCCGGACAGGAATTGTCGCTTCTGCAGCCGACGTCGCACATGCGATTCTCGCATATCTGATTGTTCGTGCAGTCGTCGTCGCTGTTGCATATCGCCTTGCAGTGACCGCCGTCGCAGCGCTCGTCGCTGAGGCAGTTCGAGTCGCTTCTGCACGACGCGTAGCACGAGCCCGCGTAGCACGTGTGTCCCGGCGAGCAGTCGGACTCCGTGTCGCACGGCAGGAATGATTGCTTGCAACCGGTCCGAGGATCGCCGATCAGAGAAACAGGACAGACGCACCGCTTGCGATGACCGTTGACGCTGCATTCGGCGTTCACACCGCAGGCGTCGCGCAGAGAGCAAGGATCGGTGCATCGATTGTCGAGACACGAGTGTTCGTCGGGACACTCGACGTCGGCTCTGCATCCGGCGAGGCAAACGAGACCCTCGCATATCTCACCGCTGCGGCAGTCCTCGTCGCGTCGGCAGAGGGACTTGCACATGCCCGACGAGTCGCAGCGCTCGTTGCTGAGGCAGTTGGCGTCGGAGGAGCAAACGGGCGAGCACGTACCCGAAACGCACGCCATGCCGGGCAGACAATCCCTGTTCGCCTGGCAATTTGGTCCGGGCGATCTCAGACAAGCGACCTTGGCGCTCGGATTAGGCATGAAACCGGAAGGACACGAGCAAGTGGCACGTTGATTGGAGACCGTGCATTTGGCGTTTGGTCCGCAGGGCGTGACGTCGCAGGGATTGAGACACTTGTTCGAGAGGCACGCCTCGTTCGCGTTGCAGTCCTCGTCGGCTCTGCAGCCGTAGGTGCACATGTTGTTGAGGCATATGTGCCCCAGGAAGCAGTCGTTGTCGAGCCTGCACGTTAGAAGACAATTTCCATTGACGCACTTCTCGTTGAAGGCGCACTCGTTGTCGACCGAGCATACCGGAAGGCAGACGTTGTCTCTGCACGTGTTGCCGGCATTGCAGTCGTCGCTGCCGGTGCACGAGACCGGAAGTCTCACGCACTCGATCTCGGAGTTGCCGGTGAAACCGGGTGGGCAACTGCAGCGCTTCGTGTGACCGGTGACCTGGCATTCGGCGTTAATGCCGCATGCGGCGCGAATCTTGCAGGGGTCGAGACACTGTCCGCTGAGGCAGACATCGGAGAGGTTGCACTCCTCGGCGGACTGGCAGGAAGGTCGGCAGACGCTCTCGTAGCAGTAGGTGTTGGCCGGGCATGCCGAGGATGAGATGCAAGCTATCGGCTGTGGTCGACAGCCGATCCTGAGGTCCTCGGGATCGCCCTCGTACTCGGTGCGGCATCGACAGGAGGCCGCGTGGTCGCTGGCGACACAGTCAGCGTTCGCTCCGCAGCGCAGTCTCGAGCAGAGATCGGCGCACTTCGGCACCCCATTGACGTCGAGGCACCTGGCGGTGGAAGGACAGTCGTCGTCCTTGAGACACTCTACGGGCTGCTGGCAGCCGCTGTTGTAAGCGTCACCAACGGTTCCTGGCTTGCAGGTGCATCTGTAGGATCCCCGGGAGTTCGTGCACTCGGCACCCGGTGCGCAGGGCCCATCGGCGCAGTAGTCGATCAGCTGGCATCCCCGGGTCGGCTCGCCGGTGTAGCCGGGCTGGCAGGTGCAAACCTGGACGTGTCTCTTCGTCGAGCATATGGCGTTCTCCCCGCAAGGATTCTCGGCGAGACAGGCTATACGGCACTTGTGAAAATCGCAGATCTTCTCCTCGGAGCAGTCCTCGTTGGCGTTGCACTCGACGGGCTGGCAGCCCATCTTGTCGTCGTTGGCGTCGCCGAAGAAACCCTCCTGGCAGTGGCACGATGCTGTGTGAGCCTCGGACTTGCACTCGGCGTTCCTGCCGCAGAGTACGAGGTCGCAGGCCCTCCGGCATTCAGCTTGGCCTATGCTGTTGGCGATGCACTTCTCGTCGTGGTCGCAGTCGTCGTTCGAGGAACAGCGGAGCTCCTGGACGCAGACGTTGTTGCGACAGTACTGGTACTCCGGACAGGTGGAGTTGCTCCTGCAGGTGGGTCTGCAGAGTCCGCCTATGCAAAGTTGATCGCCGATGCATTCTCTGAGGCTCGTGCAGATGGCAGTGCAGACGCCACCGTTGCATGCCGAGCCGGTCGAGCACTGGACATCGGTCTTGCAGTATTGAACGGGCGTGCAGCCGAGGTTCGGATCACCGGTGCCACCGGGCTGGCACGTGCAGACGGCGCTGTGATTCAATGGCGAGCAATCCGCGGCCTGACCGCAGACGTTCGGCACAGTGCAGGGATCGACGCACCTGTGATCGAAGCATGCGTCGGAGACGGCGCAGTCGCTGTGGTAGTTGCACTCGTGGCGAAGACAGTGGACCTTCGGATCGCCGGTGCTCTGACCCGGACATCTGCACTGAGGCACGTGATTCCTGACGAGGCACTCGGCGTTCTCGCCGCAGGTGGTCGAGGCAACGTCGCAGGGATTCCTGCAGGTGTTGTCGATGCATGCCGCGGTGGTCGGACAGTCGCCGTCGGTGAAACAGTCGCCGGGTAGTTTGCAGCCGACGAATGGATCGCCGATTAGGCCGCGAGGGCAATCGCAGCTGAAGGAGCCCTCGGTGTTGTGGCACGTGGCGGTGGAGTGGCAGGGACTTGTCTGACACTCGTCGACGTCGACGCAGGAGTCACCCGCGAGGACGAAGCCCGAATGACACTGGCAGACACCGGCGTGATTGACGGCGAGGCAGTTGCCGTAGCCGCAGTTGACGCGGTTGCAGGGACTGGCGCACTTGTTGGTCTCGCTGTTGCAGTGCTTGTCCTCGGGACAGTCGTTGTCCGAGAGGCACTCGACCTTGAAGCAGCCGGTGGAGTCGCCGATGTAGCCGGCCTGACACTGGCAGCCGGCTGTGTGGTCGACGACGGAGCACAGCGTGTTGGGACCGCAGTCGACGAGCGAGCAAGGGTCGGAGCAGTTGTGCTGGATGCAGGCCTGGGAGTCAACGCAGTCGGCGTTGCGCTCGCACTGGTGAGGAGTGAGGCAGCCGGTTGTGAGAGGATCGCCGGAGGTGCCCTGAGGGCAGACGCAGCGGTAGCTTCCGTGGGTGTTGAGGCAGTCGGCGCTGGAGTGGCAGGGTCGCTCCTCGCACTCGTTGATGTCCAGGCAGGTCCTCTCCGGGCCGGCTATGAAACCCTGGCTGCAGCGGCACTTGCCGTTGATGCAGGCCTCGTCGGACCTGCAGCCGGCGTCGGAGGTGCAGCCGATCTCGCAGCTACCGTCGATGCAGAGCTCGCCGGGCAGGCAGTTACCGTCGCCGTAGCAGACCTTGAAGCAGAACGCGTTCTTGCAGTGTTCGCCCTGGGCGCAGTCGCTCTGGGTGGTGCACTGGCACTGGCAGAGGCCGGCGACGCACTGGTGCCCCGAGGGACAGTCCCTGGTCGAGTGGCAGACACCGGGAACGCGAACGCATCCCTGAGCGGCTGTCGGGTTACCCTGGAATCCCGGTGGACAGTCGCAGGCCACGGCATGATCGGTGCAGCTGCAGACCGCGTTAGCTCCGCAGACGTCCTTCTTGGCGCAGGGATCTCTACAACGGTTGTTTATGCAGGACTGGTCGGAAGGGCAGTTCCTGCTGTTGCGACAGCCGAGTATGCAGACACCGTTGTGGCAGGTCTGATCGGACTGACACTGGGTCGGCGTGACGCAGGGAACGACGCATACGCTGTTGACGCATTTCTCGCCGCTCGAGCAGTCGTCGATCGAACGGCAGACGGCCTTGCACTGGCCGTCGAGACAGTTTCCACCGTCGCAGTCGGCGTCGTCGATGCAGTAGTTCGTCGATCTGACGCAACCGTTATGGGGACCGTCGCTCGATGGCACGAAGTTGTGGATGCAGCGGCAAACGGGCTGATAGTTCTTGAGCTCGCAGATGGCGTTGGGACCGCAGGCGTTCTCGCAGGGATTTACGCAACGGTGATTGTCGCAGACGGAGTGAGCCGGACAATCGTCGCCGCTGAAGCAGGAACCCTCGGGCTGGCATCCGGTCTCGTAGGGATCGCCGACGTGGTTGGGCTGACACTGGCAGACGGGATTGTTCCTGGAGTCGGCGACGCAGACGGCGCTCGGATGGCACGGATTCGGACTGCAGGCCTCGACACCGAGGCACGCCACGTCCGGCACGGGGTTCGGCTTGAATCCGGGTGGACACTGGCAGATGGCGCGATGATCGTCGGCTATGCAGACGGCGTTGTCGCCACAAGCGTTCTCGTCGCAGGCGTTGTTGCAGGTGTGAGTGAGCCTGTTGCAGAGCTGGGTGGGCGGACAGTCGATGTTGTAGACGCAAGGTACGGGCTTGCATCCGTTGGTCATCTCGTTAGGATCGCCGGCGTAGAGACCGGCGGGACACTCGCACAAGGCCTCATGATTGTTGACGACGCAGAGAGCGTTCGGACCGCAGGTGACGAAGTTGCAGACCGGCTGACAAGTGAGAACGTTCTCGATCGAGGATCTGCAGGTCTGATCCTCGGGACATTGGGCGTCCGTGGTGCAGCGATCCTTCGTCGCGCTCTGGCAGCCTCGACGATCGTTGGGATTTCCAACGTAGCCGGGCAGACACTCGCACTGTCCGCGATGATCGTTGGCGACGCACTGCGAATCGACCGTGCACGTGAAGGTCTTGCAGATCGGCACGCACTTGAGAACGCCGAGAGGATCGGGACGGCAAGCCTCGGTGGTGTGGCAGTCGTGATCGGCTATGCAGTCGGGAACGGTGGGTTTCTCGCAGGACGAGGTGATCGGATTCCACTCGTAGGCCTCCTGGCATCGGCAGGCCGCGTGGCCCGACGCGTCGGGCTCGCAGCGCTGGTGAGAACCGCACACGACGTTGCCGCAAGGATTCACGCACTCCTGCGAGCCGTTTTCCTGCACGAGACAGAAGTGATCCTTCGCGCAGTCGGAGTCGTCGGTGCAGCCTGGCTTTCCGGCCGTTCTGTCGGGCTGGCATCCAACTGCGAGGTTGCTCGGATTTCCGTAGTAACCGTCGACGCAGAGACACGCGGAGACGTGATTCTGCGCGACGCAGAGAGCGTTCGGACCGCACTGGAGCTTGCTGCAGGCGTCGACGCACTTTCTAACGCCCTTGCCGATCTGGAAGCAGATCTGCTGAGACTCGCAGTCGAGATCGTTCGAGCAGTGAGCCTGGGGATAACAGCCCTTCGTGAGATCGTTCGGGTTTCCTTGGTAGCGGGGCGGACAGTGGCAAAGGCCGTCCTGGCAGACCGATCTTGGACCGCAGCTGACGCTGCTGCATTTGTCGAGACACTTGCCGTTGACACAGCTGTAGTCGGGTGGGCAAGGGGTCTCCTGGCTGCACTGGCAGCTCTCGGGATTCGCGCATGGTCCGGGCTCGAGAGCCTGGCAGCCCACGAACGGATTGCCGAAGAGGCCGTCCTTGCAGCGACAATCGTAGCTGCCTATCGTGTTTATGCAGACGGCGTTGATGCCGCAGGCGTTGCCGTTGCACTCGTTGATGTCGTGACATTTTATGAAGGGGTTGCCCGCGTAACCGGTTGGACAGACGCACTCGATGGCGTTCGGACCGGCGTGACAGTGAGCGTCCTCGCCGCATACCGAGCTCGAGCATTCGGACTTCTTCTGGGCTCCGCAGCCGTGATAGGGATTGCCGCTCGTGCCCGGATTACATATGCACTTGAAGTTCTCGGTGTTGTACTCGCAGTGAGCGTTCTCACCGCATATTGGATCGCAGTGCGGCGGCTCGATCGGCGGCATACAGAGAAGATCCGGATTTCCGACGAAGTAAGGATTGCAGACGCACTTGTTGGCCTGAGGATCGCAGCTCGCGCCGATGCCGCAAACGACACCCTCGCAGCGACGCTTGCAACGGCCGCTTATGCACACGCTCGGCTCGGCGCATGGCACGTCCGGCGAGCACACGTCAGGCACGCATTGACCACCCGGGAACGGATTTCCCATGAAGCCCTCGATGCACTTGCAGGTGGGACCGTCGTAGCTGACGATGCACCGCGCTCCGGCTCCGCAAACGAAACCGTCGCATTCTGGAAACAGGCGAGAGGAGACTCGATAAGATAAGCGAAAGTTGTTACAAACGGGTTATGTTTTTTTTTATTATTATTTTTATTGAATGTCGCGTCAAGTGCTATGGTTATCAGCGACGGGACCTGCTATTTTTCCTTTAGTGGGAACTTTGCCGCTTTGGGGTTTACTCAGTGGGTGTGTTCTTAGATGCAAACCTACTCAGTTATGCGTTCTTCTATTTGTGACTTTCCATTGTTTTTTTTTTTTTTTTTTTTTTAGTTGCCGACGGTACATCCGATCCTTTCCGTGGAACAAATTTCGTCCGTTTTGATAACAAACGAACGCTTATCGGAACAGATTTTGTGGAAAAAATAAACCCTGACCTGCGAGCAGACCGGAATATAAGAACGTATATTTCAGCTGCGTATACATGCGGGTACATCTCGTATATTTCTGGACGTAGCCGAACGGAGCAGGATTGCATTCAAGAACGTACTTTTGAGTTTCAGTGACGGTGCGTTCTTGAATTATGTGCGTTCTTCTATTCCAGTCTGCTTTCAGTTCAGGGTTTAGTTTTTACACAAATCTGCTCTAAACAGCATTCTCTTGTTATGAAATCGGCCGAACTGTATGCCGCGGAGAGAATCGGATTTACCATTGGCAATTAAAAAACCCTCTAATAGTGAACAGTCACAAATAAAAAAAACTACAGCTGAGCAAATGTGCATTCAAGAATTCACCCTAACAGTAGATCTTCCTGGTCCGCTTTACGGGGCCAGAACGGCGTCACGTCGATTGCTGGCTGTAAATATTGGACGTCTACTGACGTGTGCAGAGTATCGTACAATAGGTGTCAGGAGCTTCACCGCAACATAATATTTTTTTGCCAGCAATCGAATCGGGAATCGAACTCAAGACCTCCCAATACTTTGTTTTCGTGGCTAGTACTCTGACCACGGGACCGAATTCATCGGTAAACGGGTTATCGATCAGTTATTGATCGAGTGAATTACTCACGCGACACGCATTCGTTGTTCTTTCCCTCGGTGAATCCGATGACGCATCGACACCAGGGCGCGTGCTTGTCGGGCTCGCAGTAAGCGTTTGGACCGCAGGGTACATTGAGGCAAGGATTAACACATTTTCCCTGTACGCAAGCGAAATAATTGTCGCACTCGTCGTTGTTCGAGCATTCGTTTCGCGGCTCGATGGCTCCGGTGCAGCCCGAGACGTAGGGATCTCCGGACATTCCACGCGGGCACTCGCATACATGGCCACCGCGGTTGTTTATGCAGTAAGCACCGTGTGCGCAAGGATTGTTGGCGCACTCGTTCACGTCCACGCAACCGTGCTGAGGATCTCCCTCGTAGCCGGTCTGGCACATGCACTTAGGTGGATCGCTCGGCGTGCACTTGGCGTTGATGCCGCAGGGGAATCGGTCGCAGGGATCTGAAAAAATAACCGAGGGTAGACGGTAATTATTTCACTCGTGAAATATCGATCTCGTGATCTTGCCGTTGAGAAATTGTTCGCTCACTCTTGCAGAGATTTCCATCGAGGGCGTCAGTGTAGAACGGCGGTGGACAAACACACTCGCCCGGCTGTACGCATTTCTCGTTGGCCTTGCACTCGTTGTCGTTGGTGCATCTCTTCTGGGCGGGCGAGCAGAGGCCGTTGTACGGGTCGCCTCCGTATCCGTGAGGGCAGATGCACTGGTGAGAGCCCGGTTGATTTATGCACTCGGCACCGTAGCCGCATACTTGATGACCGTCCGTACACTCGTTTATATCTGGAGAGAATAATTATTGGTGTTATCATATAATTTCGATTAATTAATTTCGACGAAGAGAATAATTATTGGTATTATCAACTAATTTCAATGGACATTTTGCCTCCGTGCAAAAGATTTTCTTAGAAAATTACCTTGGCATGATCCGTCGGGTTGGGTGCTGTAGCCTTTGGGACAAGCGCAGTAACTAACGCCACCGGCGATGGTGATGCATTCGGCGCCGCTCGGGCAAGTCTCGCCCTTGGAGCAACCGGAGAGCATGCACTTCCCGTTGACGATCTTGTAAGGCGGCTGGCACTGGCACTCGATGCTGTTGCACTCCTCGCACAGCGAGAAGGGATTGCCGTTGAAACCCGGTGGGCATTGGCACTCGTAGCTACCCGGCAAATTCTTGCATATGGCGTTAATGCCGCACGCCGGTTTTTCCCTCAGTTCCATGCACTCGTTTATGTCCCGGCACTTGCCGCTCTCGTGGTCTCTCGTGTAACCCCGCTGGCAGATGCAAACGCTGCTGCCCACGAATTCGTCCTTGATGCACTGCTCGCCGGCGGGGCAAGGCGTGCTCGGGCCGCACACGTGAGGTAGCTCCGACTCCTTGCAACCACCGCTGTAAGGATCGCCGCTCGTGCCGCTCGGACACTGGCAAGAGAACGTTCCAGCCTCGTTGTTGCATATCGCCCCGGGTGGGCAGGGATTGACGATGCACTCGTCGATGTCCGTGCAGCCTCCCTTCGCGACACCGGGCTTGCCCGTGTAGCCGTTACTGCACAGACAAGTGGCAACGTCGTTCAGCAGCATGCAGTGAGCGTTCGGACCGCAGGACAAATCCTCGCAGGGATCTGGAAAAAAAAAAGCGGCGAGTTTAGTCGAGTCGCGGCGATATTCCTCTCGACGACTCGTCGACACTCACGTCTGCAGTCGTTTCCAACGTTCGGCTCCGGGCAGAGGCATCGTCGCTGACTGTCGCATATCGCGTTACCCGGACAGTCGCTGTCGGCGTTGCAGGTCACAACACCGACGCACTTTATGTAAGGATCGGGGTCCTCTATCGTTCCCTCGGGACACGCGCAGGTGTACGTGCCGTCGGCGTTCGTGCAGACAGCTCCGTGGCCGCAAACATCCGATCTGGTGCACTCGTCGATATCTGGAAATGTACAATTTACAGTACTGCGAATCGTGGAATCCTTTTCGAGGCACAAAAAAATCGCTTAATGTTAAAACTACGCAGGTAGCGAAAAAACGTCTGGTATGAAAAAGGGATCTAAATGGGTTACATATGTCCATCCGAATAGTAACTATGAGCTATCCTATATTGAAAATTTAACTTTTTGGATAGGTGGTGAGAAAAGTTAACTTTCGGATACCGTTCAGAGGGACATATGGAACCCATTGAGATTACTTTTTCATAACTAATTTTTTTTTGCGCTACCTGGATATGATTTAGATATTTGAATCTGTTTCAAAAGACGCGCTCTTGTTTGAGCGAACGGTTTATTTCACTGTTTATATTTCTGCTGTTCTTATCGTTTCTGTTTATCTTGACTGCGAAAAGCATGGTGATCAGATCGTTTCGCTAGCTCAATGAAAAATCTTCAGAAAACACTTCTAAGTTATTTAAATAATAACAACACCTACCCATGCACTGTTTGAAGGCATTGCCGGAATATCCGGGCTTGCACTGGCACGTAAATCCACCAGGAGTGTTGGTGCATATCGCGTTCTTGCTGCAGCGTCCCGATGGACCGTTCACTTGATCGCATTCGTTTACGTCTGAATGAGAAACCAAAAAACGAAGAAAACGAGGGTAAATTATTCGATGCTTTTTTTAAAATCTTTAACAGGTTATTCGAGATCGAAGCGATTAAGGCACGCACCGACGCAGCCGGCTGATATGTCGTTCGGATTGAAGGTCCATCCGTCCTCGCAGATGCAGTACGCCTCGTGACCGTCGGCTTTGCAATAGGCGTGCTCGCCGCAGGTGACCTCGTCGCAGGGAGCTTTGCAGGGTACTTGCGGTGGTGTTCCGATAAATCCGGTCTCGCACTCGCACTGGTAGCTTCCCCGAGTGTTCGTGCACACGGCTGCGGGCCCGCAGGGGTTCGTCGCGCATTCGTTGAGATCCTCGCACTCGGCACCGATGGCTTTGAAGCCCTCCTTGCAGAAGCACTGACCCTCGATGCACTCGGCATTGTTTACGCAGTCGAAGTTCGCTTTGCACAGTGTCGTAACGTCGGTCTGCGAAGAATCATCGAATCGTCAATTAAATCGGTATGCAAGGCGGATATTTATCATACAACGGACTGAGGTTGCATCACGCGTACATTCCCAGCCAAAAGTGAGATTCAGTGAGAATTTGAACACTTTCTAATGGAATAAAAATCTGAAAAAAAAATCAACTGTATTAACAGTGCCAAGATCATTAATTATTATTATGCATAATAATAATATTGTCAAAAAGTTATGAAACAATTGCTAAAAAAAATGGTCCAACAAATAATCGTTAAACCTTTTTTCTCTTTTCAAATTCATTCGTTGATTTTTTAGAAGCTACATCAATTTTTTCAGAATTTTCTTACATTTTGGCGTTGAAACAAATTTCAAAACGGAATTCTCCGTTTTGTGTACTGTGGAATCGATCTACGGAAACGTATCCGGAATTCGTGTCTCTACATCGAATATCCAAATTTTCGGAAAAAAATGTTTCAATATAACAACATTCTGAACAAATTCATAAGAATTCTAAATAAATCAAGGAATTTATTTAAGATAAGAAAATAAAAGGTTTTCTGATTTTTTTTAAAACTATTTTCTTTTATGACTTGTTAATAACTTTTTGGCATTATTATTATGCAAAATCAAAGGTCTTGACATATTAATACTGCCGATTGTTTTCGGATTTGTCGCCTATCGCGAAGTACTGAAATTAAAATCAAATTAATCAAATTAAACTTTTGGTTGGGAATTTATGTGTGGTGCATCCTTAAGATCACATTCTCTTCGCTCACCTGATCGCAGGCTACCGCCTGACTGGGATGCCCATCCCGGGCACTGTAGCCCGGTGGGCAGAGGCAGGTATAACCGGGCACGGTGTTCTTGCAAATGGCATTCGATCCGCACGGATTCTCGTGGGCGGTGCACTCGTCGATGTCTGCGAGGGAGAGTAAAGATAAAAGAGTTAAAAAAAAAACATCGAGTCGGAGAAATTATTTTCCCTGAGAGATAATTAATTAAAACGTGGGCGTCGAGAAACGTGCAAATTAGTAATTAGATGATGTAACGTCTAACCGGTGCAGCCTTTGTAAGGATCGCCTGTGTACTCCGATTTGCATCTGCAAATGAAACTCCCGAGAGTGTCGACGCACTCGGCGTTATCTCCGCACGGATCCTCCTTGCACTCGTTAACATCTGTTAATGTCAGTTAATAGTTAATTAATTAATCGCCGTCGGAGGCAATGAAAATTATCGTCGATCTAAGGAAAAATCCGTTGGATTATTTTGTTACTGACTTTCGCAAAAGGTTAGTCCTTGGCCGACGAAGCCCTGTGGGCATATGCACTTGTAGGAGCCGGGTACGTTGATGCATTTGGCCTTCGGAGCGCAGGCGTTGGGCCACGAGCATTCGTTAACGTCGACGCAGCCCTGAACCGAATCCTCGTAACCGGCCAGACAGCGACACTCGTAACCGCCCTCGGTGTTGACGCAAGTCGAGTCTTTGCCGCACGGCGTACCGATCTCGCACTCGTTCACGTCTGTTACGTCGGTTTGTTAATACACACAGGCGGGTTACGATTATGATAATAATTCATTCGATTAATCGTTACGACAGCGCTCGATCGATTAATAGAAAAGCTAAGTGGCGAGGGTTGATTCGCTTTACCGTGACAACCCGACAGAGGATCTCCGTCCATGCCCTCGGGACAGGAACATCTGAAGGTTCCTTCCATATTCGTGCAGTGGGCCGAACGACCGCACGGACTCCTCGCGCATTCGTCGACGTCCACGCATTCCTCCTCGGGATTTCCTTCGAAGCCTTCAGGACACTCGCATTTGTGCCCACCGGGAAGATTGACGCACGTCGCGCCGTGGCCACAGGCACCCTCGTACTGGCATTCGTCGATGTCGGTGCACTGCAACGAGGAAAAAAATTAATTGATTCGATAAATCGTCGGATTAAAAAAAAAAAAAAAGTTATTGTGAAATTCAAGATAATCCACTTCGCAATCCTCGAAAATACTCTGCTGTATGAAGCTACGGAAAATACACATGAAAGGACAAGAATCAGAGAACTTTCTAAACGATTCGCTGCGACCCAAATTTAAAAAATCGAGTCATTATGCATACAACCCACACCGAACATAATAGATACATTCAAACACCCCACACATACAACTTATGAGGCACTCGAAAGAATTATCAACGGAGAAATAAACTGACGAATTTAATTTTAAGTATTAATACGGAAAATAATATTTTTTTAAAGAAGAAAAACCGTGGCTGAAGGACTTCGGTCGATGGCCAATTGGCAGTGTAAATATATGATTTAAGTTTGTTATGTATCAAAAACTATAACATTTTCAGACCCCAACTAGGGAGAAAGTAAGGTGGCCAATTATTTTCATACCCGAAAAAATTGCTTAGATCAACTCGGGACCATGGAATGTCCACGTTTCATTACATTTCTATACGAATGGCATAGTTTTTAGATTTTCGAATTTTCACAGCCCAACTAGTGGGAAGGTAAGGTTACTGTACACATCGTCAAGAAATACACTACCACTACTTATTGTGAAATACAATTATTTACAGTCACGTAAGGGTCTCCGGCGAAGCCTCGCTGACACGAGCAACTGTAGTTTCCAGGGGTATTTTGGCACAGGGTATTTTCACCGCAGGAACCCGGTATCTGACACTCGTCCACGTCCTCGCAGTGCTCCTCACCGTCGCCCGTGTAACCAGGCTTGCATTTGCACAGAAAGTTCGCCGGCAAATTGCAACATTCGGCATTCTCTACGCAACGAGCCGCGAGCGTTGGATCTTCGCATTCGTCAATGTCTGAAAAAAAAAAGCAAAAAAATGTTGTGTGTTTTTTCACCGTTAGACAGTTTATAGTAGTCCGTCTAACCGTTACAACGTAAAACGCGCAGCTTTAACGCTGCAGGTAAGACGGCAATAAGGAAGACGTCTTATGTACCTTCGCAGTAGAATCCATCACCCCGGTAGCCGGGGAAGCAGGAACAGTGGAAACTTCCGAGAGTGTTCGTACAATGGGCAAAAATATCACAGGGCCTGTACTTGCACTCGTTCTCGTCTAAAAAAAAAAAGAATCAAAACAGTCACTTTCTTGTTCCTCACAACACGGATAAAAGTTTATTTATTTTACTCAGCACGGAGCGTCTGAACGCTTCCGCTCGGTCTAGCGGTATTCCGAACAGCTTACCTGGTACTTGACAATTGCATCCACCGAATCCATCGTTGCAGTGACATACCGAGTCGAGACAAA
Source organism: Exephanes ischioxanthus (assembly GCA_958510785.1). NCBI lineage: Eukaryota > Metazoa > Arthropoda > Insecta > Hymenoptera > Ichneumonidae > Exephanes > Exephanes ischioxanthus. Next base: position 18,629,628 of record OY294023.1, on the reverse strand, counting down.
CACCGTTTTGGCACTTTGTACCGTCGTCTTTGGTACAATCGTCTGGAAGGAAGGGAAAAAACGTAGATTATTACTTAGATAATTCTACGAGTTCTTTTGTTTTGCCCCCCCTCCCCACATTAGCATTCTCTAGCTGATTGACGATGCAATTCATTCGCGACCGAGATTAGATCATCGATTAGCTATGCGTGCATGGAAAACAGATTGAAAAAAAAGAAGAAAAAAAACACAAGTTGCGTGACAAGTGTGCCGAGTGTACACGAGAACGCTCCCAGTGTATATTCCTTGAGACAACACGGCATATATATCGGCGAGAGAATCTTAACGGTATCATCGTCGAAGCTAACGCGGAAGAGGAATATACGAGGACCAGGCACATTGTCGTATTTTTTTTTCCTCGTTGTTTTTTTCCCCTCGTTTTCCTTTTTTTACTTCTTTTTTCTTTCTTTCCGTTTCATTCTCATGGCAAGGCTCTCCGGGCTCTCCGTCGAGTACTACGGTACGTATAATTTTGCGTTCCCGCGGCAATCACAGTTGCCGTCTTCGCCGCCTCCTCGCATTATTCCCCGCAGTGGGCCCCACCGAAGACTCTCTCGCGAATCTCGATTCCCGACGCTGCTGCCGATCCTCGCCGCTTGCAGATTTACACGTGCGTGCGTGTATTGTATCCACTCTCGACGAGTCACTCACCCGTGCATTTTAGTTTGTCCCGATGCTCGTCCGTCCCCTGATAACAGTCGTTTCTACCGTCGCAGAGTTTCGAGAGTTCGAGCAATTGAATAACGTCCGTCGATTGGTTGACCTGGCACCCGAAGTAGCCGTCCTCGAGGTTCAGAAAAAACACCTCTCTCCTCGATCCGCGCCCGATTCCAGCTTGGGAATCGGCCTGCAACAGTCGAAACATCATTTTTTATTGGGTATAGAAATTAAAGCACTAGCGTAAGTATTTTTGGTCCAAAAAACAGGTCGATTTTCTAATTTTTTTTTAAAGCGTTCATTAAAAGGTCGGTTTTTTAGATATAGTTAGTACAAGATGTTATGAAGTTTGAGTTTCTATTTTTATTTAAAAAATATGAATTATCAACGGACATCGTATCTTAAAATATATTCGTCCGATTGAGTTGAAATTTGGACAGATACTTGATCATAACATTTTCTATCTAATGACCAGATGATGATTCAACAAGTTCATTTATTTGTTAATAACAAACGATTAAGGTCGTTTGTTTGTTTCGACGAAAAAAAACTACTTTAATCGTTTATTATTGATAAATTCATTTTTTTTTTTTTTTTTTTAATCAACCGTTCATCAAATAGAAAATGTTATGTGTGTATTAAATTCAAGGGTAACATATAGATGTTCGAATGCAGAAGAGCTGTTCAGTAATAACTGATTAAAAAAACGGAATGTAAAGGGGACGATAGGTAAAAACATTATGCGATTTAATAGGCAAAGCGATATAATACAATTTGCATTCTCGCCGCAAAAGATCGGAAAGAATATTGATTCAACAAAAACAACACGGAAATTAATAATATTTTTTTTATTAAATGTTTTTTTGTCCTTTCATGATTTTTGCCATGTTAATTTTCCATTACCGATTATCGGGCAGACTGATTTGCAGAACATTGAGAACCGCGGCCGTTAATATTTCAAGAGAAAAATTATTTTCATCAAACCGGATTTTATACTTTCTCTCCACGAGGCACGAGTCAGTTAACCAACCAATGAGGGCTCGTCATTTTCAAACAGCGATCTCTCGTTGGTTAGTCAACTGACCCGTGCATTGTGGAGAGAAAGTAAAATTAAAATCAGGTTTGATGAAAATAATTTTTCGCTCAATACATTGACATCGGCGCTTGTTGATGTTTTAAAATCAGTCCATCCACTAATCGGTCATATCAGCATAGTAAAAATACCCAAAGGAAACAAATTATTTTCGCAAAAAAATATTATTATTTTCCGTGTCGTTTGTGGCGAATCAATTTTGTTTCCGACCTTTTACGGCGGCAATGCGAATTGTATTATATCGTTTCGCCTATTAAATCGCATAATGTTTTTACCTGTTGTCTTCCTTACGTTCCGTTTTTTGTCAGACGGTACTGAAACATGGTGACCAGTAAAACATCCGTAACAAATTCAAGGACATTCCAGGATATTTCCAGGTTGTTTAAGGACATTACGGAAATGTGAATATAGACAAAAATGTGAACAATTAATATGTATTAGTTTGGGTACCGCATTTTTTTTTTCCAAATATAATTCCATTTCTTTTTCGAATGCACACGAAATAAACGACGCTTTTACGAGTTAACATTTACTTCGACTTTCACGATTTCATACATAAGTTAGAATGAATGATAAAAAAATATCCGCCTATTTTTGTCGTTTTGTTTACGATACGAAGGTTTTTGAAAGTAGCAAAGGGTTATTGATGTAGTTTATTGTTTATTTATATAAAAAAATGTTTGAATGGCTAATGACACGAGATTTTTTTAATAATTGATAGAGGACTGAATACTTTGGAAAATGAACATTGAAAAAATACGCTCGTATTTTTTTCTGTAATAATTCGAGGTTTCTTGAGAGCGGAAAGGGAAGTGGAAAAGGGTTACAAATTTTTAAGAATTTTGTAGTCAGAAGAGGAACATTCCAGATATTTTTGTAATAAAAGTACAACAAATAAAACTCCATGACAAAAGGTAAAAATCAAGTACACTCCAGGAATTTTCAAGGACGGGCCAAATTTAAGGACACCTCCAGGACATCAGGGATTCCCAGAACCATCACATAAAAACAACTTCTGCATTCGAGCACCTAAATGTTACTTAAATTCAAAATAAAAAAAAAAGTTCGGTAAAATTGATAGATCAATTAATTGAATATTAATAATATTGCAAAGCCAAGTAATACTCACCGGACACGAGGACAGGAATATCCAAGCCACCAACGGCCAAAGATGTTTCATCTTGGCTGTAAAAAATAGAGAGAAAAAAAAATTAATATAATTAATTCGGTAACGAGGGAAATCTTCAACGAGGCTCGACGAATAAGAACGACATAATGGGCACCATTAATTCCCAAGTTAATTCCTACTTTGCCGTACGGTATTAAATCGTTTGCAACCGTTTACCGAACCGCGATTCCTGGACAATTTATTTATTGTTTTTTTCCCGCGATGGGGCGTTTAGTTAATTATTCTTCAACCCAGGAACTGCGGGGGGGAGAAACGTTAGCTCATCACCGGCGTCTCGGCATTCTAGCTCGCGTTTACCGGGGCACGTAGAATCAGCGAATGGCTCGCCGTGGCCGACGGTTACGCATGCGGTGATATCTATCCGGCAGCGTGCGGTAAGTCATCAGTCATCGGTTAACTGCGACTACGGCTAGCCAACGACTACGACTACGAAGTGCCCAAGCTAATTCGCCGAGTGACACACAAATTAACTCGCGCTCGAGCTGAGCTCGCAGGTAAAGAATCGCGGAAATTAGCGAGACTCGTCGAGCCTCGACTTATTACTTTACACCTTCATAATAATTTACTCTATCCTCTCATAGATAAATAAAGACGGTTAAATAAATTTTTCTACCGTATTCTAATTATTGTCTCGATTAGATAGGATCTTTTTTTACATTTTATTTTATTTTTTAATCTTTTTTGTTGGAACGAAAAATCAACATTGCGGTTCGACTGTGCCGAGCTCCGGACTGCACGCAACGGCTACCGCGCGATCGGCAACACCTGCCGGGCTTCCGAATCGTCGAGCGGACGAGAAATAAGATGAAAACGAGAAAGAAAGAGGGCGGTTGGAAAAATATGAGAGAAGGAGGCGGAGTGGCAGCAGCGAGAATTGTCGGTGCGAAGAAGGGCGCGCAAGTGCGATGCACCTGTAAGCCCTCTCGCCTCGCTCTCTTTCTCCCTGCCGGCGCGCTCCGACTGCGGCGCTCAGCACTGAGCGAAGGAGATCCCGAGAAGCCGACTCCGCGAGGAGTTTATATTACCGGGAGCGGTCGCACAAAGTCACAGGTGCGATGCCGCGAAACCCGAGTCTTTAAACCTTTCACGACCAATGCACCGCGACGGTGGGAAAGCAACTACTTTTTATACCTAACTTCAATTATTATATATCATTTTTTTTTTTTTTATTATAGAAACAGTTCACAAACATTAATAATGTATACGAAAGTTTTTTCGAAGATAATTTAATCAAAGAATCTTTCCATGCAGGTGTAAAGATTGCAAATAGGAAATTCTTTTTTTTTTTCTAAAGTTACTCTTTGCAAAGATTTAATTGGGAAAAATGATTGAGTAGTTGCGAATTCATTTTTTGTTTTTTTTTTTTTTTTTTTTTTTTTTTTTTCGATAAGATATTGGCGACGGACCTAAAGGGTTGATGGACTGCAGCACACCTGTGTTTTTGTACGCGACAATTAATTGCTTGACAACTAACCGACCAATATAGATGGAAGATTGGAAAATCGTTCCGAGCGAATTTCAGGTAATGTCGGTAATGTAGAGCGAAGAACCTCAGAGACTTTCGTCGGAGTTCTAAATCCATCGACCTGACGATTATCGAATGAAGATCGGAACTCGTTCGGATCAAATTTCAGGGTAATGTCGGTAATGTAGAGCGAAGAACTCTCGGAGGCTCTCGTCGGAGTTCTAAATCCATCGACCCGACGAATATCGGCGGAAGATCGGAAAATCGTTCCGATCGAATTTCGAGGTAATGTCGGTAAGGTCGGTAATGTAGAATGAAGAACTCTCAGAGGCTCTCGTCGAAGTTCTAAATCCATCGATCCGACGATGCGGGTAGGTACACGCTCGAGGCACTTTCGCCTCGAGCAGTGAATAATCGTCGCACGTGTATCGCACGATCTGGCAGGCTCCTCGTGCATACCCCAAGCCGCTTCGTGAATGTTGATACAACGGGACGGCGTGCGAGAGTGGAAGCCGGTCGGAGTAAAAATGAGATTGCCTCTTCCGTTTCATTGTAAAACCCCGGGAGTCTGCGTCCGATTCTCTTTTCTGAAAGTTGGTTTAAATGTTTTCTAATTAAAATGAACATGTAACAAATTTTTGCTTGGAAAAAAATAAATAAAAATGTTAACTCCTGATTCCAAAAAATCGTACAAAAAATATTAGTAATAATTAATACTAAAGAATAATCGCAAAATTAATTAATCGTAATTATATCAATCCGTTCATAATCGTCGCTACAGTCAGAAAATTTCTTCCCTCACAACCGATTTATATAATATGATAATATTCTGCTACCAAGTTTATTTGTGCGGATATAGAAGAACCGTGTTATACTACAGGACGTTATACTACAGCGATCGAGTTAACTATAGAAGTGTATAATTGAATTTGTTTATTAAACTATTTTGGCATTCGGGAATTTATTTTGGCATTTTAGTGAATTTATTTATTTTCATCCCTTTGAAAGTAAAATTCACGCCATGCGGCGGTGAATCATTTTCCGGCAGTGACGAAGTCGGTAATGACCTGAAGATGCGCATCAGCTGGGGCACATTCAGAAACTCACTTTGGACAACATAGAACGCGAGAGAGTTGCTGCGCTTGCGCGACTGCAAAAGTCACACTTAGAATAAATTGTCAATTTAATTTACTGGAACTTGAAATTAGCTTACATTACTTACATTAATTGAACATTAATGTACCTTTTTATTAAATAAAAATCCCCGGGAGTAAAATGACAAATCTTTTGCCTCAAATTTTGAAAAATGTTAATGGAAAAAGTTTACTGTCAAATTTTACAGTAAACTTATACAAAAAGTAAAATAAAAATTTCAGAATCAGTTTATGTAAAGAAGCTTCCAATGCCATTAATTCATTTTCAGACAATTTTTTTTTACAGTGCAGAGAGTAAAGCTAGATATCCGGGCTTGATTTCTCAACGCGGGCCTACGATAGGTACGTAGGAGTGTGGACCGCTGATCTTATTTTTCGATATGTCACTGCGAACTTTTAACCAGATATTTCAGATGTGGGTTCATTTCCGTGAGTTCGTATCTTTGCTCACAAATGTATTGTCATAAACATCGATCAGGCTACGAAGATTTAATAAACCAAAAATTTGTTAAGTCATTTTTTTTTCATTTCAACAACAACTGGTCTTGCAGTGAAACTCATAACTCCCGTCTTTTTTGTACTGCCGGGCCGTCAGGAGTTAAACTAAAAAAAACTCAATTTTTTTTTAAGCCGCCTGAGATGAGAAAACAATTTAGCGAATACGGTGAACGACCCAATTACTGACCACCTAACCTCCGCATGGCATTGAAAATGAAAGAAGATTGATAAAAATAATGGAGGTATTGAAATAACTGATATTAGAGAAAAGTTTAGAGTTTTAATTAACTAAAGCAAGTATTATTTTTGACAATTTTTTTATTAAAAGAAAAACTCGAAATATACGCATTGTTGTGAATGACTCGATTAGTGTCTTTCAAATTTGTCACGTAGTCCATATAGTAACCTATCTAAGGCCTAATCACTGACCTATGCAGTCTTGCATCTACGACCGATTAGTGCACAGTAAAAAAAAATTATTTGAAATTTAATCTACCGGACTGGAAGTTTTATGCATAAACTGGTATATTAAATTTCTTGTACAATTGTGATTAAAAATTAATGTTTTGTGTATTAAAAACATTGGGAATACTTTGATTTAATACTTTACTGTACTTTCAATGAAAAAGTATATAAATCTTTCATCATAATTGTCCATTAAATTTAATGTACCAGTTTTTGCATAAAACTTTCAGTCCGGTAGATTAAATTAACAATTTTTTTTTTTACGGTGCGACCAAATATAACTGACCAGCGTGCCCATTGCGTTGACTGAAATATGCAGACAGTTAATGGGAGCATACGGCGAATTTAGACTTAATGCCGACACAGATATTTTCCGGTGAAATTGTAATTTCTCATTCGTTTCTCACGCACTACTTTTTTAATTGAACCTCAATCACATAGTACAACTTGGATTCATCATTTTATTCGCTTCTGATAAAGAAAACGAACCGATTTTAAAAGCGTTACCGCTTAACACGACATTGACAAGAAAATGATTAGAACATTATATTATTAGGAAATTATAAAAAATTAATGCCACAAACAAATTGCTCGACGTTGTTTGTGGCAAGTTCACAGATAAAACTCTGAAAATTGACGATTATATAACATTTTCTCCCGATGCTTATTCAATCACATGTTGCACAATATAAAGGATGTAGAAAAAAAAAAGTGTTTATACCGGGCATAAATAGAATTTTCTATCGTAGATAATATGATTAACGGAGAGTAATTGGGCCACGGACAACAATTGGGCCGTTCACCTTAATTAGTTTAGTTTACTTGGCAATGAGCTCGATGGCTACCGGAATTTGCATATGTTTCGCAATTATTTGCGATCAAGCGCCTGCACGCCAATATTCCGCACGCGCCTTTTGTGTGTTACGAGTGTCGTTTCCGTCGGGAGGATCGTAGAAACTCCACCCACACGCAACTCGCGTCGCGGGAGCATTAATAGTGTCGAGGACTTCGAGATAGGCATCGGTGGAAGATGAGGTTTCTTTTTTCTGCCCACGGTTCTTCTCATCGAATTTAATTTTTTTTGAGCTCACGCGAGACTGTAATTGTTGCTCCGATTGCCGAAATTTACTTGTTACTTTTTGCGTAAACGGTGGGGCAAAATGGAACGACTCCATTTTCTAGGTAACTTTTTTTGTTAGATTTTTTTTTTTTTTCATGTCCTACGAAAAAATTGTTGAACCTGGTCCATTTTGCCCCGGGCCAAAACGGATTATATTCTCCACGGCTCTTCTTCTATGAAAAAGTCTGTGGCAAGTCTGCCCGACATGCCACAGAGGCACGGTAATTATTTCATTATTTGAGTAGCGCTAAATAAACACCGGTGGCGAAACACGAAAATAAAACAGTGTGTATGCTCACTCTTACATTATCAAACTCGGTAAGTGGACGTTGAAGAAAAAAAAAAAAACGGCATCGGCAAATATTATTTCGGTATTATGGCAGGTGAGATCGCTGTATCGCATACATATTTACTCATCCAAAAATTATACATGTACCGCCACTCCTTTTTTATTTTTTTACTATAATTATTTATATATTTATTTATAAAAAATCGCGACCAAATCCAAGATGTGAAGAGTCAGACTCAGGTCGATTTGGTATGGAATACCTCATACATAAAATTGTTTGCAAAAATAATTCTTTCGAATGTCCACAGTCGAAGGGACGTGTTACCGAGAATAAGAAATGAAATTTATCGTCTGTGGGAGGAGGGGGGGGTACAAACAATCACAGCGGCAAGCGAGGGGACGGTTCGGCCGCCGGGTCGGAAGTATAAGCAAACAGCTTCTAAGACACCGCCGGGCGAGAGCGCGTAACCATTTAAAGGACTCCAAAGAATTACCGATAGCCAGGTTGCCGCATTCTTATTATATATTTTCTTTTTTTTGTATTCTTTCAACTTTTTTTTGTTTAATTCTAGTGGTCGAGAATATAATCCGCCCACGCATCGTGACAATCGTTTCTTCGATGCTCTTTCTCTCGTCCTCGTTTGTGGCCACCTACGCGAAATCGCGCGTGTGTTCTCTCCTCGTACATGGACAAGTGTTGCGACACCGCGGGTTACCGCGTCGTTTACACCGTATTTGCGATATGTGAAAGTATCGCCGACTCGAACGGGAAAAATCTCGGTCCTGTCGTTTCTTTATTCTTGGAACTGATCCGGGTTTTTTTCCCCCACTTTATGTGTACGCTATACCAACAGCATCAGCGCTGACGAATACTTTTTGTCATAGTTATACTTAGTTATACTTAACTATACTTTTTTTAGTTTAGTTGTACTTTTTTGGTCTGTATACAAAAATGTTATTATTTTTTTTATTTTATTTTTTTTTTTCTGGACGCGAGTTTTTGTATGAAATATTTATTTGGGAATAATATGAATGGCAGATCCGTGATGGGCCTCAATGAAGTGACAAAAAATATTCTTCTCGGCCCCTTTTGCGAAACGTTGCGGTTTTAGGTATTTTCGAACACCGATCGATTCGAATTGTAGAAAAACTAAGGAGTCTATGATGTTTTCCACGAAAAAAATTACAAGATAGGTCGTTGAACCGATTTTTAGAAGCATTTTTTTGGGTCGCTACGAGCTGGTGAAAAACGCAAAAAAGGCCGATAAAGATGATTTTTTGGTAAAATCGAAAGAAAAAACGTTTTTTTTTTTCGTTCCTTCTTCCTTAAACATCTGCAACGTTAAAGTTTCCACGAATTTTCAGTAATACTTAATGATGCTCTCATGACACGCTACAGATGATGATTTAAACACTCCGCGGCTCCCGACATTTTTTACATAAATATTCAGTCTAATTTTTCTGTTCCTACTTCAGTTTGTATCTATTTTCCGCTTTACTTTATTTCCGGTGGTCTAATCATGCAACGGTTCTGCGCAAATTATTAGTTGTTAGTTACTAGGTGCAATCACACTCACGCACTGCACATTTTTTTAAAGGGTTCGTTCTTTGAATTTAATAAATAAATAAATAAATCTCACAGAACGTGCGCATTAATTTGTGGAACGAAATTTCTGCAAGCGTTGTTTTGGATCGCTACGAGCCCATGAAAAACGCGAAAAAAGGATGATGAAATCTCATGAAATTTTTTGTTGTTATAAAATCGAAAAACCCAACAGTTTTTTTCCGCTCATCCGACCTTCACATCTACAACGTTAAGCTTTCCACGAATTTCCCGCAATACTTTATACTCTCATATTCATTCGTCCTTAACACCTGCAACGTTAAAGTCGCTACGAGATTTCCGTAATACTTTATAATTCTCTCATAAGACGCAACAGGAACTGAGTTGATTTTTTTACATAAATATTCATAGAACGTGCGCTTTAGTCAGTGAAACGAAATTATTACAAGCGCTTTTTTTGGTGACGAAGTCCATTGCGATTTATTGTTGTAAAACCGAAAGCCCGAGATTTTTATCTTTCCACGAGTTTTCCGTAATATTTAAACTCTCATAACACGCTACAGGGGATGAGTTAAATACGCAGCGGCTCCCAACAATTTTTACATAAATATTCATATACCGTGCGCATTAGTTCGTAAAACGAAATTTTTACAAGTGTTTTTTCTTTGATCCCTACGAGTCGAAAAAAGGGCGACTTAGTCCATTGCGATTTGTTGTTGTAAAACCGAAAGCCCGAAATTTTTATCTTTCGACCTTTCGTCCTCAACATCCGCAGCGTTTAAAGTTTCCACGGTTTTTCCGTAATACTTAATAATCTCATAACGCGCTACAGGAGATGAGTTGAACACACTAACAGTTCCCAACATTTTTACATAAATATTCATAGACAACATTTTTACAAGTGTTTTTTCTTTGATCGCTACGAGTCGATAAAAACGCTAAAAAAGGGCGACTTAGTCCATTGCCATTTATTGTTGTAAAATCGAAAACCCGAGATTTTTATCTTTCGACCTTTCGTCCTCAACATCCGCAGCGTTTAAAGTTTCCACGGGTTTTCCGTAATATTCAAACTCTCATGACACATGGGATGAGTTACACACGCAGCAGTTCCCAACATTTTTATATAAATATTCATAGACCGTGCGCATTAGTCAGTGAAACGAAATTTTTACAAGTGTTTTTTCTTTGATCGCTACGAGTCGATAAAAAACGCGAAAAAAGGTCGACGAAGTCCATTGCGATTTGTTGTTGTAAAACCGAAAGCCCGAGATGTTTATCTTTCGACCTTTCGTCCTCAACATCCGCAGCGTTTAAAGTTTCCACGGGTTTTCCGTAACACTTAATACTCTCATAATACGCTACAGGAGATGAGTTGAACATGCGGCGGCTCCCAACAATTTTTACATAAATATTCATAGACCGTGCGCATTGGTTAGTGGAACGTAATGGGGAGGGAAGCGAGGAAGCTTTCTCCCGCGTTTTACCAGCGAGCGCGGTCTGTCAGCGTCGAATATATTCGCAACATAACCTCACATAATCGTGTCGAGTCTGGGTAGGAGGCCCTGCTAAAATAATGGCAACCTCGGGGGTTTCCGACAGTCCCGCCAACCCGAGACCCGAATTAACACGGTAATTTCTATTTATTTTTATTCCACGAGGTTGGCATCGCAGGTGGAAGAATATCCGGGGACGCAACGGCCGAAACCACGCAGCGATGCGCGATCTGCATGCATAATTTGCCGTAACGGTGGGCCTCTCTATTGACCCCTCTCTCTCTCTCTCTCTCTCTCTCTCTTATTCTTCTTCTGCCTCGTCCTCTTCCAGTTGTTTCTGCTCGAGGGGAGACGCAGGGAACACGAGAGATATACGGGACGAAGCGGCGAAAGAAAAGCCGTCGTGAAACCGCCTCTAGGAGAGCCCGGAGAGATTCCACAAGGCGGAAAGGTTAAGGAAGCGTGGCGAGCGCGCTCTCGGTACTCGAGTAGAAACCATGTAAGCTCTCGTCTTTCCTCGAAACAATCAACCACCGATTGACGCTGCGATGTAGTACTTTGTGACCCATAAAAAATTATAAAAAAGGAAAGAAAAAAAACACGAGAGTAGAGAACACATATTTTGTTCTCGACATTTTACGGCGCAGTGCGAAGTTGCAGAGCACGGGGGAGAGTCAGCCGTTGTAGGAGCGATCGCGAGAGTGGCGACCAGTCTTATACACACGTTGGCACATTTACATTTTTACCACTCACAACTCTACCAGATAACAACTCTCCCAGAAAACATCTCTACGATATTAGAATTCTACCAAAATCTCTACCAGAATCAAAATAAAACTCTACCGGAATTTAAATAAAACTCCATCGAAATTCGAAATTAAACTCTACCGGAATTACAATAATTTGCCGTAAACTCTACCGGAATACAAGGCTACCGTCTAGCCTTGTATTCCGGTAGGGTTTCATTTCCATTCGTTTTATTCAGAGACTTCAATTTTGTCCAGACTAGAGATGTGCAGTGACCGTTTCTGACCGTCAGTGTGCACCTATATAGAGGCCGTTTCTGACCGGCACAGTACATCTCTAGTTCAGACCACGGTCCGGACACTCGCCGGGCAAAAGCGTGCCAAAATTGAAGCCGACATGGTAGCCAAGTTCAGGGCTGTTTTATCTACACTCATGCGTAACGCGCGCTCGTCTCTACCCTCAACGATTACAACCGAAACTACTAATCCATCGGTTTATTATTCCATAAAATAAAAGTAATTACTAAATCCGAAGTTTGAAGGTAGGCTTAAAAAAGAAGGAGCACTATTCAATGTCTAAATGAATATTGGGCATCTTGAGCGTTCATCGAACGGTTCACGGATGTGAAACCAACGCATGCTACAATCAATTATTATTCTTTTAGCCCTTTAAGATAAAGAACCACTTCATGCGAAACTATTCTAAAGTGTGTACGCTGATTTACCATAACCTTGTCACAGAAATCTTACTACTCGACACTCCGAGCAGGGACAGAATAATAATCATAATTCGGCCGGAATTGACTGTCATATTGGCTTCATTTTCGGTACAACTGACGACATGGGGACGGTATAGGAGTGTCCAGATTCGTGTACAATACCGCTGTCCAGAAGGATCTACAAGACCGTGGTGGCGACGTCTTATCGGCGCATGCGTAACAGCCCATAGATATTACGAAAGCCGGTACACACGGGCGATCCGTTAAGAATTACGGAAAGATTGTTCGTCGTGACTGTCGAGGACTTCCGTATTCTCAGGACGGAGGCGTTGCGACCCTGACTCTCACCCGGCGGTCTCACATCGTCGTGTAATTTCACCGTAATTTGTCTAACGCCTTCGGGGAGGGCCGCGCGGAGAGCGTCTTGCGCACTCGGAGGTGAGAGGGCGCGCGGCGCGGTGGGCTTCTGCGCATCTTACCGCTCTCCGACCGCAACGACCGCGTCATAGACGAGGATGAGTGTCCTTTGTGCTTCCCCGGGCCGGTACACACTAGACGCTTGCCCAAGCGCGCGAGCGAGGAGAGAACCCATAAAGTAATTGCCTCGGTTTCGTAACGATCCTTGAGACAGTGGAAACGTCGAGAAAAGAGTTCGCGGGTCATTATCCTCCGGCTCCGGGCTCTCGCGGAATACATATTGCCTCACGTATACACTTGGCTTGACTTTAATTGCCGGCCACATCAATTTTGGCAGCGGGATGATATAATTTCCTGCTTTTTTTTACCCCTGCCTCTAGGGAACGTGATACAGCAAGGTCGAAGGATCGCTCGGATTCTTCGGGCCGAGACGTTCTCCTGGCACTTTAATTTTCTGTCGCCGGCGAATCGGTAAACAATGGGGGCCTGCGGGCACTTTTCCTTCTCGCGCCTCCTTCGCTCGAGAACGAAAGTAGAGCTTCAATGAATCGTAGAAATGATTTGTGTAATTAGAAAAATTATTTCCGAAAAAAGGTTTTTTAGCTATACGTATATTAAGGTAGTATGAGCGTATAAGATGACACCATCTAAGATTCAGAAAGAATTGGAAACACTTCTCGATGGAATAAAAATCTGAAAAAATTCAAGCCTATGGAACATATTGAAAAAATTGATTTTGCATAATGATTTTGCAATACTCTACCAAAAACTCTCCCGGAATTTAAATACAACTCTCCCCGACTTTAAATAAAACTCTCCCCGAATTTAAATAAAACTCTCCCCGTATTTAAATAAAACTCTCCCCGTATTTAAATACAACTCTCCCCGAATTTAAATAAAACTGATTTTGGTAGAGTTCTAATACGGTAGAGTTGTAATGCGGGAGAGATGTTTTCTGGTAGAGTTGTTACGCGGTAGAGTTGTTAAAATTATATTTTTTGGTAGAGTTATTATCCGGGAGATTGTTTTCTGGTAGAGATGTTTGGGGAAAGATGTTTTCTGGTAGAGTTGTTATCTGGGCGAGTTGTGAGTGGTAGAGATATAAATGTGCCCACGCTGACAACGTGTTTCACATGCTCTTAATATCCGTACATATGTAACAAGTGATTTAATTTTTTTTTAATCAATAATTTCTGCAAGTGCAGTCCGGTGTAATGGATGGTTAGCGGTCGATTTCGCGATTCTTTTCCAGATGAGTCATCGGGCCGATAGCCATTGCATCGAGGAGAGCTGCCGGGCTCTCCTGCGACGACCTCGCGCCGGTCCCGATATGAAGAGGAGCCCGCGAGAGGTGGAGGTGGAGGCGGAGGTAGCAGGACGAGGTTTCGCTCATGCCGAGCACGCACGAGCGCGCGGGCGCGCGCGATCCCGCCCGTGTTCCTATCTGGCGTGCACCCGGGTGTGCAGCATCAGCAGAAGGCACACAAGCGAGAAGGAGCGAGGGAGAGACTAAAAGGCAGCGAGCGCTCACCTTGGGCTTCGCTTTACCTGAGGCAACATCCGGCATGAATCGACGGAGCAAAATAGTCGGTGACTCGCGTGCGAGCGAGCAAGGCGTGGGGGCCGAACGCCAAGGTGGTGGAGGAGAACGTTTCCAGAGGGTAGGGAGTCTCCTAAACCGACGCCCACGGAGCTCCGAGTCACGAGCAGCAGCAGCAGCAGCAGCGGCAGCGGCGGAACAACTCTGTATACATAAATGCTACTATACATAAATGCTATCGCGGACAAGTCGTGTCTGGAAGAGAACGAGCTCTCGAGAGCCGGGACAAAATCCTTAGTGGAGCGGAGTGAAAGTCTAAATATGGAAAGGACCCGGGCGAGAAGGTGATTCCGGCCGCGGCGGGCGTGGGCCAGACCGATAAACTTTCATCTCACCCTGACGAATTAAAAAAGAAAAATGCCCACACGATTTTTTTTTTTCTTCACCGGCTCTCCCGTTCATCCTGGACCACCTCGCGAATTAATTGCCCGTTAATCTTTCGAACGCCACTGGGCGGACTCGCTAAATTGGCGAAACCACCTACTCATAAATCTTTAATTTTCTCAATATCTTTAATTTTCGTTATAAATACCTACTCAACATCTTTAATTTGCGTTATAAATACCTACTAAATATCTTTAATTTTCGTTATAAATTTTATTATGATTTTTTTTTAATTTGAGAGACTGTAATGAATCGAAGCGAATGCACGAAGAGTATTTATCGATAATTTGTGTCTTCATATTTCGAAATTGTAATTTTTCGAAACGTAATTTTATGCACTTGTTTTTTATGCACGGAGAAAAGTTTGTGCCGATTGGAGGATTAATTTCGCGATGCAGAGAATGTATCGAGAGGTGACGAGCGCGGTTACGTCGACGGGATTGTTTCTGTAATTCGCTGTGCAATCGGGTATCGATCGAACGATTACGCGATCGACTGTAACACGCAGTCGTGTGTAATGTCGATTATGCGTGCGAAGAAGCAACGCGTCGCCCAAGATATCTTCCTTTTGCAGACGAGGCGTCATCGACGAGAAGAATCCTCGGGGCGATGGTGCAAAAAAAAAAAAAAAAAAATAGAAAAAACTAGGAGACCTTCACGCCGATTCCACGGAGCTCTCACGATCTGTTCTCTCGGACAGGCGGTGAGAAGAGTAGCGAGAGATTCGAAAAAGAATCTCAGGATCAACGCTTCGCTGGAAGGACATATCGGTTATCCGATTAAACCGCTGACTCGCTGGACGTATTGCGGGTTTATATACGTAGCGAGTGCGTATAGCCAAATACGGGAGAACCTATGGCTCGTGTCGCTGCCGCTGGTGCTGCTCGGACGGTATAATGGTTCGCTCGCTGATGCAAGCATTGAACTCTCCTCCGCCTGTGATCTCGACGACCGGTGTCTCCGGTTAAGGGATCCGCCGGGTAACGATACTCCTCTCGGACGAAAGCGAACCGTAGGCGCCTACATAACTGTACAAAGAGACCAGTATGTGTGTGCGCGCGCGCGCACGTAACCAGCTGATAATTAAGATCCTGGCATATTTTTCTCCAACCGATGAGAGATTTATTACATTTTGTTTGACTTTTTTCTTGTTTCTTTTTTTTTTTATTCTTGAGATAATTGATTATGAATTTATAATGAAGTGAAATAATTTATGAATTCGATAGCTCGATCAGTATATCCTTTTCGCAGGTAGCTTCACCGCGCGTCCGGGGTATCGGCGGTTTAAACCTCGTAATTAAGGCTTGGCATATTTTTATGCAACTGACTAGAGATTCATTCCATTTTTGTTTGTTATTTTTATTCTTGGGACGATCGGTTGATAAATGTGATATCTCAATCGGTAATTCGTTCTCACACTTAGGCTGACCGCCCGTCCGGATTATCGGCGGTTTAAGCCTCATAATTAAGGTCCTGGCATATGTTTGTGCAACCGACTAGATGTTCATTGATGTTTTTTTTTCTTTTGATTCTTGGGACGATCGATCGATAAATATAACATCTCGATCGGTAATTTGGTTTCACAGGTAGCTTGGCTCGCCGTCCGGAAAATCGTCCATTTAAGTCTCATAATAAAGGTCGAGGCATCATTTTAAGCAACTGACGAGACGTTCATTGAACGATATTTTTTGTTTCTCTTAATTCTTGGGTCGATCGGTCGATAAATATAACATCTCGATCGGTAATTTGGTTTCGAAGGTAGCCTGGCTTGCCGTCCGGTATACCGGTTAATTAAGCCTTGTAATCAAGGTCGAGGCATAATTTTAAGCAACTGACTAGACATTCATTAAACGATGTTTTTTTTTCTCTCAACTCTTTGCTCGATCGGTCGATAAATATGACATCTCAATTGGTAATTTGTTTTAGCAGGTAGCCTGGCTCGCCGTCCGGACTATCGGCGCTTTAAGCATCGACTACCAGCCGAGCATTGCCAGCTATCTCGTCGAGAGCCGTGTTATTAACGATTCAACAAACAGCCGCACGGCGCCCGGGGAACGATGGTAAAACGGGCAAATTACAGCAATTTTGCACCGCTATGCCAAGTCGCGCTCGCGCGCCTGCTTCACCGCCGGTGCTCTCGCATAACGAGATGACCATTGTTTCTACCAGTGATTGACGCTCGACGGCACGAGGCGACTCTAACACGCTCGGCTATTTAACGCCGTAAGTGGACTCTCTTAGGACCGTCCGCCGCTATCCCCGAGCTGTTAAATCTTCAAATTAATCCGTTGTTTGCGGCATTCAAGTGTACGGTTTAGGAGCCCCGGGATTATGCGTGGAAGAGCTTAGTTGAACGAGTGGGCGAACCGGATCGTCCTGCGAGACACGTCGCTTGCCGCCTCATCGTCTTCCCACACGGTATTTCCAGCATAGATTTCTTTCCATCGAACGGCTTTTTTCTTCCTCTCCTGTCCCGTTGAATAACGAGGTCAAGAATTATTAACGCCACGAGAAGGTCGGTCGTCGACGGCTGAACGACTGAAAAGCAATCTTTTCGTCAACTGCTCGAGACGGCATTCACAGTTGCATTAAAATAACACGGTTGCTAATAAAAACTGTAATTATTATTTTTTTCACTTGCAGACCATCAACGTCGACAAGGAAATTCTTACACGAAGCTGCATCAATATCCGGTTTATGTAAGAATTTACTCTTGACCGGAAACGCTCGGCAGACGTGAGAAAAATTAATTACAGTTTCCCCTACCGACCGAGTCCGGTAAGATCGATTTATTTAGTCGCGAAAAATTTCGTCTCGAAGAAATTCCAACGGGAAGCAAAAAAGAAGAAATTTTCTTTTGCTTACATGTACTTCAGGCTTTCTGTTAACCTTCGATGCCGCTGCTTCATCTCTCTCACTACTCTCTGTGCTCTCTCAATTTTCTGTAATTTCTCGCCCGTTGTATGCTTTCGGACCTTAGGGGAATTGAAACTCCCAGGATCCAAACATAAAATAATAATAGTAATAAAAGAATATTCCCTCGGCCATCGGACATCACTCTTACGAAATTATCTTCATCAGATAACATGGCAGCCGTTTTTTCCCCTGAAAAAAATTCCCTGACTTTTGTCTGACTTTTCACTGACCAATTAAAAATTTTCCCTGACCAAACTTCTAACGACGTCTATTAAAAAAAAAAAAAAAAAAACAATGATGCAAATGAAAATGCCCAATTATTGTGTAATGGTTAATACTGCTTTTTTTCAAGCCTTCCTTTTATGTACTTTTTATTTATTTAAACAAGGTTTGTCGACAATTTACTTTTTCCCTGACCAATTTTGAAGTCTCCTGACTTTTCCTGATTCCCTGACCAAGTTTTTGTTTCCCCGACTTTTCTCGGTTTTTCCTGACCGCGGCCACCATGGATAAATATCGTAACGAGGAAGATAATTCCTCGAGCAACGATCTCAGCGTACGCAACGGTTCAGCCACAGCGCTGAAACAAGTCGCCGGGAATTTTTTTTCTTGTGATGAAACGCGCTCATGCTTCGCCCCACCGAGAATAATGGCGACGTTTCGCAGAAGCGGCCGAACGAATCACGCTACGTTACAAAGTAGCAGAGCGGGGCAAGACGGCCCACCCCGATATATGCTCTATTCGAGAATGCATACTCGGTACATCTCTACTGGGACTTAAACGAGCGACCTCCTTGAGAACGGTCCTTGACTCTGTGCAGCAAGAAGAAGAAGAAGAAGGAGAAGAAGAAGAGAAGGTGCGGATACACAGGAGGCTCTCGGTCTCTCGGTACCGGAGTAGAACCTCCGAGAGAAAACAAGAAGAAGAAGAAGAAGATGAGGAGGAGGCGAGTAAGAAAAGGAAGAGGCGAAAAAGTAACGAAGAAGGCAATGGCGCCTGCGGACGGATTCAGCGTCTGCTCGCGGGCCTCGCTCGGAAGGTCGTAAGAAAGTCAGGCCGGCCGAAATACGACCGGCCGGCGGGCGATTGTCTAAGATCGTGACGGAGAGGAAGCAAAAAAAAATTAATCTCCGGGAAGTGCGTCTTCCTCGATTCCGTCCATCCATCCATCGTGTACTTTACCTGGTGGGGAAAAAATAAAAGAGCGGATGAGAATAGAGTCGATGCGAACGAATTGATTTAAAGTTAAATAAATAAAAAAAATGGAGAGACGGAGATTCGCGCTGTTTATCCACTCAGCGATGGCAGTGGTTGCGACTGCGTCCGATCAGCGACAGCGAACGCGCCGGATGCCTATAATCGGCAATGAACGTGTACGCGACCGCGCCTCGAGACTTTCGCGTCTCTTTCGCAGCCGTGAAGAAACGCTTGCACGATCCCGGGACGATCTATCGATTTGCGGAGCAACCTAGAAACTTGGGCGACTCGGACATGTACGCGCATACGTGACGTATTCATGTGTAGAGGAAAGTGGGGCAAAATGGACTATTGTGTCATTCTTCGAGGGCACTGAAAACTGAAAGAAGTATCTCAAAAGCAAAACGTTCGTCCATTTTGCCACTTCTCAAGCGTATTTGCATATACATTATACACATCTGCGTATAGATGAGTGTGGGGCAAAACGGACCATTTTTACAATTCCTCGTGATAAAAAAATGGTCTTGTCCGAAGTGTAGAGCACTGGTCCGTTTTGGCCCCTTACATATTTCTATGTATGATACATATGTGTTGGAGAGGGAGGAAAAATGGAACATTTTTATAATTTTCGTGAGGCATCAAAAAATGTTTTATACGAAGTGGCGATCAGTGGTCTGTTTGCCTCTTACATATTTATCCATATGTGGAGAAAAGTGGGGTAAAACGGACCATTTTTTCCATTTTCGTGAGACAAAAAAATGTGATGTACGAACTAAAAGGTCTGTTTTGCTCCTCATACATTTACGTATGTAGAGAAAAGATGGGCAAAACTGACAATTTCTCGTGAGCCATAAAAAAATTTTCTTGTACAAAGTGAAGAGCACTGGTCCGTTTTGCCCCTCACATATTTGTACACGTGGAGAAAAGGTGGGCAAAATTGACCATTTTTCGTGAGCCATAAAAAAAATTTCTTGTACGACGTGGAGGGCACTGGTCCGTTTTTCCCCACACGTATTTATACATATGTGTCTATATGTATGTGTGGAGGAGAGAGGTGGGGGCAGATTTCTCGCCGGAAAGCAAAAGTCCCGATTGCACGCGGGCATCGGCGAGAATAGAATTCGTTGTCCGTTGGGAACGCGCTCGCCAGTGAAGCGATGTGCTGGTGCCCGTGCGAGCGAAGACGATCGGCATTCTCGGGGACTGGTGCGGGCTGCGCTCTTCTCTCCCGCGCGGAATAAAAATAAGCGAGTATTCGTGCCCGGCCAGCCGACTAACCGGTAATCTCGACCTCGACAGAGCAGCCCCTAGAACAGAGCCACGGAGTTGCACGTCCCTCTCCACCGCGCGGACTCGGCTCCCGGTGCGAGCGTTACGGATAGTCGAGAATCCGAGCGGATCCGAGAGAAGGACAATTATCCGTGGAATTCATCGAGTTTCAGCGTTCTCACTCGAGTGTTACATTTTTCCGATCTTCTCACGATAATCGACGAGGATTTTGCTCCTCCCTCCCCCTCTCCTCCATCGTCTCAAGGTCATCCTAAGAAAACCCCACATGTATGACGATAAAAATAAATAAAAAATAATAAAAGAGAATCAAATTGGAAACTACCGACCCGCTCAAGGCTCCCGCTTCGAATTAGGAATTGCCGAGCGTGCGAATGGTGCCACCGTAACAACGTTCCAGCATCGTTCTCTCATCGTCCGATTAATCATTTACGCGCACGCATAACCCCCTCCGAGTCCGCTACGAGCGAGCGTATATTTCCTTCCGCGCAACAAGTGTTGTATACGCCTGTGCGCGCCCTGCCTATTAATCAGTCCTGCCCCTACAGTCCTTCGCAGCCGTTCGGTATTTTACAGCCTCGGCGACTAGTTAACCACCGCTGCCACGGAGGATTCTCGTATAACCTACAACGAACAGCCAGAGAGGTATCGAGGGAGTATCGGATTCGCGCACCCGGGCGACGATATCGGTAGCTGCCGCGCGCCGCCGCTGCCACACGCACGCAGCCGCAGAGGCTCCTTCGTGTCCTTCGTACTCGGCCTCGTCGCCGAACCCCCTCCCCCCACCCCTCTCGGCCCTTCTTCGAATTACAACCGCCGCTCCGTTACACGGAAGGATCGCCCCCCCCCCCCCCACCCTTCCGCACTGCTGTTATTGGGAGCAAAAAATTCGGGCACGCGCCACCGACGAGTTGCCTCGGATCGGCCGGAATTAAACCGGGTTCTCCTCCCGATCATTACCGCTCGATCCGTTCCGCCGTACGACCTTCTCTCGATACTTCTATTATTATCATTATTGTTATTATCCGTCGACACGTGGGCAAAAGTCGGATCGATTACCTCGAGCCAGTGTTTGACCCACGCGTATAATTTTCCGGACTTTTATTTTTTTCCAGTTTCCTATTAGAATAGAAGGGGGCGTCTCCGCTAAATGTTACGCTAACGTTCTGCCGCCATGACCTCGCGCAATTCTATCTGACGCTCGCACTCCCCGCGCGCTTTCCCGGCTTCGGTTGGTCCCCGGCACTTACGGAGGCGAGCGCAGCTCCCGGCGCGTTACCGTAACGTTCGAGCTAATGCGAACTCTCGGATTACGCACACACACGGTACGTGGAGAAAATCACGCGAGGGATTTTCTATTGTTGCAGCGGCCGATCGTAACGTAGGCGAACAAAAAATATGATTTTAGTGTTATGGAAATTTCGGACAGGGAGTGGACGTTCTCCGACGTAACCGAGGAGGATTCAGTCATCGTGAGATCGGCACTAAAAATAGGCACTTGCGTTCGACTCGCGGCACGGCGTTTTTTCCCCTCCGTTTTATCCTCAAACCAGGACCACCCGACCAGTTCGTTCGCCAAGGATTTATGCGGCCTTGAAAAACGGTTCCTCCGATTCTGTACGCCGTCTCGACGATTTATCAGTCTTCTCGAGTGCTGAACATTGTTCTCACCTCTTTCTTATGTATTCTTTTTTTTACATCACTGACGGGTGATTGAGGATCTATGCATTTTTATCTACAATCTATGACGGGACATGGCACAAGTTAGCGAACCGGTGTATTGACCTTTCTCGAAGAACCAATCGCGTCGGAAGACGAACGGGTGACTTTTCACGTAAATATCTCGAATGTTTCTTGTTTTTTTTTTTTTTTTGAAAGTGTTTCGCAATCCCGCGGGCAGGTTTTGACATTACACCGAATTTTATGTCGGTCACATATCGCACGACTCTCGCGCGAATACTTTCTAAAGTGCGCGTTAAGGTAAAATGCACACCGGCGAGACGTGAATGACCGAAAGCATTCTCGAGTCATCGATCGCGCTTAATATATGTATAAAATATCCACACATCAGTATACATGAGATACAGCGCTTGGCTGCAATTTCTCTATTCCATGGAAAAGAAAGGGAAATCTCTAAGTACAAGAGAAAAAAAAAATTATCTCCAAGAAAATTCGTTACTAATTGAAGCTATGCCGAATCTTTCGAGCGATTTTCATCTGCGCCGAGGCGGTGCGCAAAGTACCGAAGACCGTCAGCCGGCCGAGAGTGCGTTCCCGGCTGACCGTCTGGAAGTTGCCAGGTGTTGCACGACCACCGGAAAAAACCCTTTCGCCCAGCTCGACAATTTTTTTTTTTTTACTAAAAGTAAATAGCCAAGAGAATTCGGCACTTACCCGTCCCCATGGCTGGCAACAGCCTCCTTCCACCGTAAATCCACCCTCGTGATTATCCGGCCAGTCGTTCTATTTCCTTGTCACTCGAACGATCGTAAGAAAAAAAAAAAAAAAAAAATTAATAATATAAAACTAAACCTGAACTCACTGACTCTAGCTCCTCCGCGCGCTGGAAGATCGTCGCGCACTTATTTCCTCGCGTCTAGCCGGGAGACCGCGAACGAACTGCCGTCCGTACCCGTGGTTCGACTTTTCGTGAGAAGCGGGCACACACCACTATATCGAGAGACAAGACTGCGTCATCGTCGAGCGCTGAATCTCATTGGCTGAGAGACCTTCTCCGCGCGAGCGTCCCTCTCCCGCGCCTTCCCCGGCAGCATGACTTCCTCTCTCTTTCATTCCGGTTGTCTTCTGGAGCTCCGCGCGCGCGGCTCGACTTCCCTCTCCCTCCCACTCTCCTTCGACCGGTGAGCCTTCTCCGTCCCGGTTCGTTAAACGTGCGGCGTTCTCGCGCTCTCTCGCTCGCTTGAGCGTTTTATCCGTCTCGCGGAGGCGCTCTCCCGATACGATTTTACCTGGCCGTTCACTCCCACGAAAGCGGCGGAGAGCAACAGGCAGCCCTCGAGAGTGGCCCGCGCGTCAGCGGACTGCTAGATGAGAGAGACTCTCTCGAGTCTGTTTCGCTGTGTACAGAGCTCTCGACGGGAGGAGAACTTCTCCGCCCGCGCAGGACTCCTCGCTATCTGCGCTGCGCGAAGTCAGCCAACCCGACACGGGCGCTGTACACGCTAATCCAACGAACGATAACCGGGCGACGATCTCGGCCGAACTATCTTTTAGATTCGGATCGAGCAGCATGGCTATGTTTTGGCGAGGAGTAAACAAACTTGGAATAAGGAAGTTTGAAGTGGAATAGCGTTCGGGTTGGCAAACTGATTGTTATAATAGAGTTTTATCGATTAAAAGTTCAAGGTGCAAATATCTACGCAGCGCAAAGTCAGCCAACCTGAGACGCGCTAATCCACCGAACGATCTCGGACTGAAGACGCTAATCCAACAAAGGATAACCGTACGACGATCTCGTCCGAATTATCTTTTAATTTCCGATGCAAGCAACATGGCGATGTTTTGTCGAGAAAAATAAATGTTTGTTCCGTCTGCATTAAAACGGCTCTATTTCATGCCTGCAACAGGGGTGGAAAGTGGCCGCTTCTTGACAACCGGGTGGAAAAGTAATTTAGCAGGAGGAAAAGTTTCACTTTTCCTCCCGCTCATCAAGAATCGGCCACTGTACATCTCCGTTGCAGGCATAGAAATATTGCCACTTTTTAGCATAGTCGGGAAAAAAATAGTGTATACCCCTCAGGAGGACATGCATTTTCATCTAGTGTGAATTTCTCAAACTTCACACTCGCTGAAAAGACGCACTTTTCTCCGTTGTGGCACAACGTACTATTTTTAAATAATTTCTCAAAATCGAAATGCGAGGTTTCGTAAAGATAATTTCGTTACAGTCGGTGCGAAAAAGGCAGTTTTACGCACGCCTCGCGTGCGCAAAATCCCCAATTTCACACCTTGTGAAATAAAATTTTGTACGACACTCGCGCGAAAAACGTTTTCTCAAATCGTGTGATTACAACACTCACCTTCTGCTCGTGCTGAAACTCACACTCGTCAGAAAAAGTTTTATCGCACTAAGATAAAAGTACCAGTGGCTGGACACCAAGCAGTCCCAGTGCCCGGACATGCATGAAACATCGTATTTCTGTTTCTCTAGCACGCCCGTTTTGTCTGACCAACTGGGACGGCTCCGGTCATTGGGACCTTTACCTTAGTATCATAAATTAATATTGTTAAATAAGTGAGAAACTCATTTGTTCAAGTTTGAATATATAACCTGTCCTTTTACTTCCCGTCTCATAAATATTTTACTTTCGAATTCAACGAACGATAACCGTACGACGATCTCTTCCGAATGATCTTTTTTAGCTTCGGATCCAGCAACATAGCCATGTTTTGGTGAGAAGTAAACAAAAAGCTTTGAATAGCGGAAAGTCTAAAGAAAACTTGACAAACTCATTATTAGGCGCGAGTTTATCGATTGAAAGTTCGAGATGCAAATAGCCGTGACTTTGTCGCTGATGAATACGATCGCCGGAGAGAAGGAGAGAAGATGCCTCAGCCCCCTCTACGCTCGCCCCTCTCACCCAATCTACAGTGTATATCGCGCGCTCCGTTGCTCCACTCGGCTCGGGACGGAGGATCGTTGCCCCGATCGGTGACTGGACGGTGGAGGACGCCGAGTAACCACCGGGTTTACTAGCATCCATCGTGGCTAGTTGCCTTGAGGAATCCGCGGGTAGCAGCCCTCGCGCTACTCCTTCCCGTGCGGCAGTGTACATACCGTACGTGGGACGAGTACACGCGCGTTGTCCGAGCGGCTATTCCTGCTAGCAAGACTCTCTCGAGAGCCAATGTACCTCCGAAGCGCCCGTCCCGCTAGCGAACGGGAGAGAGCGAGATGCGCGAATGTACGCGCGGAGTCGGTGAACTCGCGCGAGAATCCCGGAGCCGGCTTAGGCGCGCATCGTCGAGAGAGAGAAAGAATCCTCCGTTGCGAATCCGCAAGGCAGGCCGGTACGTCGATTCGGCGCTTTAAAAGTTGCACAATCGATTACGAACTCGAAGATGGACCAATTGCAATATTTCGGTTGGCCGCCACTGGGCGTGAACGTCGCTCGTAAGGTAACAGTACCAATGCTCGGACACGGCCCAGTCGTCGGACACTCCTACGCAGATTTCGTTTTCTCCGAACTTAAGTGTTAGATATCGAATTTGAGACTCGTTATCGTATCTGCAAACATTATTTGATGCACAGAAAAAAAGTTGTACAAGTTTCAAGCCTACATTATTTTCTATTGTTGCATTTTGATTAAAGACGATATAGCGTCCGGAAATTGATACGAGCGTTACTACATACGCGAACCAACAATCGGACTGTTCGAAGAAGTTAAGCTAGCCAGCTTTTTACATACCTTATCTTCACTATTGTTCGCGTAAATATTTTTTTTCATTGTTTTAATTAACAAATGTCAAAGAAATTCTTTTATCTATCTATCTATCTATCTAGTTAATGTGAACCAGCTGGGTTCGGACATCAGAATTCTCGAAATCTGTGATTGTCCGAAACATTGAGACACACAGTGTCCGAATATGGGGACGTGCCGGAAAACCGCGTCTCGAGACTGGTACATTTCTACTCTCTTGTTATTTTTTTCCGTACTAAAGAAAGTATTTATACCTTTTTATAATTGATCGATGTGTTTTGGAAACTAGAAACTATAAGCTTGACATTGGTTTCAGTTCTTTTCATAAAACATGTGTTCTCGACTGATTAATAACCGCCAGAATCCGGGGATGCTTCTTCTTCTTCTTCCTTCCTTTAATGGCTATCGCCCCAATGGCTTTAATGGCTATTTTATGCTCTCGTGAGAGCATGTGCCACAATCCGGATGCTCTTAACCGTCCGATTGGCAACTTACTCGATAAGCGCCAGAGTGAGCTCGATGCCCGGCAAGGAGGTGAAGTACACGGAGAGAGGGAAAGCGAAGATCGAAGACACGTACACCGGCCGTAGTCGAATGGATCTCCGTGGCGGCGCTGTAGAAAATTCGTGGGTGTAAAGAGAACGCGCGAGGGCGCGCGGGACGGGAGCGACACATATGGACTCGGAGTCACAAAGAGAAACTCTCGTCGGGCGACGAGGATTCCTCACGGACGTTTCTCGACAAGGGGACTTTTCTCGAGTCCCCGATAATAACTTACGAAAATTATGACTCAATTCATTTTGTTCTTTTTTTTCGATGGAACTGTAGTTACGCGCGGGTTTGCGAAGAGACGAGCATTGCGGAGGAGCGGACAGGATGCCGGTACACACATATCGACGGAGCGCCGCGGGGGGTTCCGCTATATTCCGTGCCCGCTGACGGAGCTCCCTACAGTCCGATATCTACCTTATATTCGCCCGGCTCGTGCAGTGTATATCGTATAGGTCGCCCGGTCGGATAGGTATGTCTGCCGTAGGACGATAACGCCCGAGCATCTCGAAGCGAGAGGAGCGAACTAGCGCGCATGCGTATACGGAATGTGCGCTTGTATGCGTAACGGGTTGGTCGGTGTCATCGCTCGGCGTGTTCATTTCGTATTCTTTTCGACGGTGTGTCATCCGCCGGCGAAGCTCTCCGGCATACGAGCGTGTTGAACGATGAGTGTCTCTCTCTTTCCCCCTCTAGGCCCGAAGTACCGAGCCGATCAAAATATCTTGGCTGCCTCCGTGGAGGCGTCCCCGTCGATCAGCGAGAGCCGTCGGAGGGCGCCGCGTTTCGAGCGCACCGGAAGTAGCGGCCGACTGGTTATCCTTGTCGAGTATGCCGACGAGACTCGCTCGTAAATTCAGCTACTCAAGAGTTCCGACGCACGAATTACCGCATCTCTATAATAATTTGTATCGCATGAGAGAACCAGCCGGTATTAATATCCATAGCTCCGGGTGATGTACGGCTCTCCTAGCGCTTTTTTTTTTTTAATAAGATAGTCAAGCGCGACTGGCTGTTGACGATTATCCGGTAGATTTATCCATCGAGGTAATGGGGAGTCGCCGCAGAGAAACCCCGGGGACAGCCTGGGAGGCTTCCTCGCCAAGTTTCATTTTCCATATTCTCGTTACCTCTGCACATGGGATTCATCGTAATGATAGATTATTTCATATATCGGCGCCAATTACATTGATCACTTGACCGAGAATTAAGTAACTACTTCGCGTCGACATTACCGGCCGTTTATGCAACGTCCTGCCCTGCCGCCTTGATCCGGCGGACGGGTTTTGTCTCGCAGAGCTGTATCACGTCTTTACGCAAGTCCCCGGGAATGCTTCGATTGCAATTAATCGCAATTATGTAACCCTCGTGGATGACACGCTCGGCCGATGAGACAATCGAGTTGATTACCGGCTTAGAGAATTTTTTTTTTTGACCGGGGAACTTTAAGGCAGAAAAAACAAAATGGCGGCCGTGAAAAAGAAACAAGGAGAGAATGCGCAGATTTTTTCTTGATCGAGGAACTTTAAGGCAAAAAAACAAAATGGGGTACATGAATAAGAAACAAGTAAAGAATGTGTAGACTTTTTTGTTTTGCCGACGCTCGATTATCCGCAGGCGATGATTTTTCGTCGGGACGACGAACGGAAGGGACCTCGCGTGTCCGACTCCACCATCAAGCAATTGTAACGCTCAGAGCCCAATGACTTTTTTTCGTAAAAAAAAAAAATCTCGTTTATTTTCCAGACAATTAGCATTGCGGTGCAGTGAATACGGGCAAAACGAGACGGAAAACCGGATTGGTTTTTACACTGTTAAAAATCGGCGTGACCAAGATGTGGGCCTCGTCGATTAACGCAAAACAAAAAAGGATGTTCAATTCCAGCCTAAGATTTTAAGGCTCAGCTGCGATTTATATAATGTTTAATCGGGATGAATCCTATCTTTTTTTACTTATTATAGGTTTGAACAGAAAATGCTGGTTGGTAAAATAAAACGGTTCTGAATCTCGGTGCCCTTCGATTAGGCTCTTCGAGGCTCAGAGCCTAATGACTCGACCCCCCCCCCCCCCCCCGTCTTGACTATTCCCATAGTCGAGCAGTAGTTTTACATTATATTCGTACTCTAATGGTGAGACAACTAATAAGCGCCTACGCGCTACGCATCCTTATCCGCTCGGAGTTATTATAAACGCGCGCCGGCCACTTACTTGAGATGCTCGGATGGACGAGGCGGCTCTCCGCGCCATTGGATTCCCGAGTCGGATCGAAAAACGACATCGAGTAATTATTGCTCTGCGTTACCCCAGCGGACGATCCTGCGGAGACATCGGCACAAGGAAAAGGGAGTTAGAAGCTTTTGAGTCTCGGATCTTGGCCATCGAGAGATCTCGCGCGGCCTTCGGATATCGTAGATGGCCGTGCGGATGTCGGGGCGAAGATATAAATATTTTTTAAAACATCGAAAAAAGAAACCGGTGGAAGGGCGGGGGGAAACTAAAAGAGAAAAAAAAACCAACGCATTCACCTTTCTCCGAGGAAGACGGCTTCGCCGAAGCGATTTGTAGAAACGCTTTAGCACCTCCGGGACCTTGACGCTCGACGTGGGCGATCTCATACTTGCACTTCCTACGCGAAATCTGTATACTCGCGACCGTGGGCTCTTCGATTCCCTGCAGCGATTCGCTACGGCAGCCATCTTGAATACATTGTAGGCCGAGAAGGGAGGAGAATATCGAGCGGGGTCGATTAACGCTCGATTTCGATTTTTTTCTCCGCTCCTGTGTTTTATTCCCTTCAACTGTTTTTTTTTTCAGCGACGCGCTTCCAAGTTTCACCGTTGAGCCTAGGGTGGCGCACGCTCGCTGCAATTTTTCAGTTTGAAAGTGTGAAAAACATTTGAAGATATTACAAAACAATTACGAACATCGAAAGGATTTCACGCTGGCACAAAAGTAAACAATAGTAAACGATAAGTTGCGTGTGCAGTAATCGACTAGCTTGTTATTCGAATACGTGCAGTTCGACGCATTTAATAGACATCGACGGACGGTGGCTTAAGGGAAAGTGAAAGTCACGTGACGGGGCCATGAGTGTGAGAAAGATAGTTGCAATTTTCAAATTGACTTTATTCAATGGTGCTAATTTTTTAGAGAAAAAAATGAATTCGGGCCCGATGCTAAATTACCGTGTGCAGCCGGCTCAAATTTGCTTTTCCTCAAAAAAATTAGCACCCTTGAGAAAAGTTTATTACAGTTTTCGTTACCGACCGCGATATTTCACTTCCCCTTAAGGGCATGTGAAACATTATGGAGTGCGAGAGAGATAGCATCAGTGTCACTCTCGGCGGAGCAAGAGAGACACGCTGAGAACGTGTTTCACATGTTCTTAAGGTGATGTGGACACCCTTCCGGCTACTTGCCCCGTGCTCAGTTGGTAACACAAACTGTAATGAATGCCGTTTTGAGACCGCAGACCGCCGAAGAAAAATTGTTTTTGCCCGTCTCTGCCGATTTTTCGGGGAAAGACAATTTTGTGATCTCAAAATGACATTCAGTACAGTCTATATTACCAGCGGGGGTATTTCACATCACCTTAAGGCCATGTGAAAGATGTACCACGTGACATATGAGTGCGGAAGAGATAGATGCATTTTTCGAATCAATGCCATTTAAAACCGGTTCACGTTTCGGATAAAACGGAAGCATTAAATTTATTAAATTGTACATCCGCTAATGCTTTGCTTTTTCCTGAAAAGTCTACGGTCTTTAAATCGCATTCATTACAGATTTTGGTTACCGCGACTAAGTCGTTTCACACGTTCTTAAGAGCATGTGCAATACCGCGGTCGGTAATGAAAACTGTTATCAATGTTTCTCACGGATTCTGATATGGATGGTCAAAATCTCAAGTCAAGATGGTCAAGTCTCATCGAAAGCTGAGACGATATCCGCTTTCGATGTGACTTTTTTTTTTACTGTATATACGAGAACCCCGAGAAAAGTTGGTTATACTACATCACCTTAATTGAGGGTAAAGATTCTTTTTTGTAGCTTTATTTATCGCTAAAACAAGTAGTTCCAGCGATGAGGTTCCAAGTTTCACCGTTGAGCCTACGATGGCGCTGGAGCGCTGAATTCTGAGTTTGAAAGTATGAAAAGCGTTTAACGCTATTACGAAACAATTACGAACATCGAAACGATTTCACACCGCTACAGTAGTAAACAATAATTTATGTACGCTTTAATCGATTCGCTTCTTATTTGAGTGCGTGCAGTTCGACGTATTCGATAGACACTGAACGGGCCAGTGGCTTCGACGATTGATCGAACGTAAAGTTTCTTTTTTGCAGCAACAAGTAGTTTCGGCTATAAGGTTCCAAGTTTGACCGTCGAGCCTATGATGGCGCTGGAGTGCTACAATTTTTCAGTTTGAAAGTATGAAAAACCGTCGACACTAATATCAAACAACTGTAAACTTCGATATGACTTACGTTCTCACAATGATAAACAATAATTTATGTGTGCAGTGATCGATTTGCTTGTTATTCGAGTACGTGCAGTTCGACGCCTTCGACAAACGGCCGGCGGCTTGAGTAGCGATCAGTTGAACGTAAACGTAAACGTAAACTAACCTAGTTGAACGAGCGAGACATTGTTTCGTCGTCGAGATGGATGAAATAAAAAGTTTGAAAGAAAAATACGGTGCGCCTACCGAAGAGGAGTTGAATACCGCATTTCGAACGGTTCTGTCGCGTATGGCGGATACCGTCAAGGATAGAGAACAGCATTTGTCGGGTAAAGAAAGTTTCCCTCGTTACGGAGCGTCCCATCGCCGTCCACTTTCGATTTTAACGATCGTCCTTAATTCGCAGGATTAAACACGAAGCTGCTGGAGCTGCAAAACCAACTCGCGATCAACGAGGAGTCGCTCAACGCCGAAAAGCAAATTCTGAATGGAAAAATCCAAGACATGGTCGCGTGCACCGGTCGTCTGGTGATTCGAAGTTTCCACCTCCGTTTGACGCGATATTATTCGTACGAGAATACAGCGTTTAAAAAATTGTTTTTCTTTTTTTTTTTCCAGAACGAGCTGGAAGCGGACAGAAACGCACTGCTGCAGGAAGTTCATCAATTGGAGATACAGAGAACCAATCTGAGGAACAAAAAACCCAGCACCAAAGATCAACAAACAATGGAACACGGAAAGTACGCCTAAAGTTCATTTCCATGCAAATTGGCGATTACAATATTTCGTTCCGTCAATTTTTTGTCTTTCTTTTTGCAGAAAAAAGTTTCAATATTACAAAGTACTCACAGGAATAAGATGGGACTTTGGCGCACCTGAGGGAACCACCAAAGGATGTACGATTGTTACCCTTGATTTAATCAAGTTACTTTTAATGTTGAAAAGTTATTTTTATTCCTAATTGACTTTCCTTGTAATCCGAGCAGACGTTACCAATGCAAAAAACCACATTCACACGTTCAACTACCAGGACAAAGAATGCGGCTCGGAGCTCAGCGATCTGCTCTGGAAGGACATCGCCCGAGGAACGAAGTCGGAGATTAAACGTTCGGAGTGAAAAGAGAACAGGATACCCAACGAGTGACGAATTTCTTTTTATTTTCGGTAACTCCAATTATGCATTTTTTTTTTTTTTTTTTTAATTATAATTATGTTGCCAAGGAACAAGATTAACCCTGTCGCTGTCAGGAGCTCCTGTAGGAGCTCCAATGTCCAGAGAAATACGTTTCTCTGACACTGAAAGGATGAGTCATTCTGACCCCAGACTGACTCCAAACAAAAAGATACACAACTGAGGAGTTTATGTTTGCGTTCGGTAACTCCGATACTGCACTACATGATAACTGAAGTTTTTCTTTTATTTTTTATCGTATTCATTATTTTCGGGCTACGGAACATCGCCCTAGAAACGAGATCAGAGATTAACCGTTCAGACTCCAGACACGCGCCAAACAGAAAGATATCCAACGAGTGATGAGTTTATTTTAGCTATTGGTAACTCCAATATTGGGCTATATAATAACTGCATGTTTTTGTTTTTGTTTGTATTTTTTTTTATCTTAATAATTATATCGCCGGAGGAAAGAGATCGAAGTTAACCATTCGGACACCGCAGAACAGGATACCCAACGAGTGGCGAGTTTATTTAAACTTTTGGTAACTTCAATACTGTGGTATACAATAATTGCATATTTTTTTTTTATAATTTGTTTTTAAATCTGAAATAATTACTTACGGGTTACTTTATCCTAAATGCTGGCCATTTTTATGCTCTTCAAGATGGAGAGAATGTAGTAACCGACGTAGTAGGTCAGCACTAGGCACAGTCCCATCACAGTTATCGTGCTAATTATGCAGAAGAGCATGCAGCACAGAAGCGTCGCTCCTATTGTCAGCACGGTTACTGGAACAGAAAAAAATAAATTAATATTTTTATACGGCTAATTTCCCAGGAGTATCAAAATGAATTGTTACCTTCTATGATAATGAAACTGGTGAATGCAAAGGCGACATTGACTATCGCAAAGAGAATAAATAACAGAAGAGGAACAGCCACTGCGGCTATGACCGCGATGCAAGCGGCGAGGAGAACCGGATTGGACATGAGATACTTTGCGGTGAGTTCCACTTTCTCGCAGACCTTGGCGTCGGTCATGAACTGATTAAAGTTGATCCACATCTTTCCACCTGCGAGTTCATCGCGAATTTTCGTGTCGATTCCCGAAATCGGTGGAATAATTTGTGTAACAATAAATGGTAAAATCGATAATTACATTGTCGCTTCATAGTGAGAAAAGCTCGTTCTCTTTCGAAATAACTTTCGCCGTCCAACGTCTCGACCGGTTTTCGCTAAAAACGGAAAACAATTTTTTATCAAACGTGCAGTAATTGTAAGAACCAAAAGTGAAAACGTACTTTTTTTGTTCTGCGTCTTACCTGTTCCTTCATAATGACTAACGAGAACTTGCACAGCTATTTATCGGATATAGAATTCTCATTCATATTCATTATACACGTGGATCGATTGTTATTTATTTTTTTTTTTTGTTCGCGCAATCCGATTACAATAACAAATCGTGTTTAGCTTGCGTGTTTACCGATACTCCTTAAGGCTCGTTCGCAACGAAACTGTACAGTGTCTGTCGACTGATCGAAACACTGTGGGGTTCTTTTTTTTTATAGGACATATTGAAGTTAGTCGATATCATTCCACCTGCGAGTTTGATATCGCGAATTTTCGCGTCGATTACCGAGATCGGCGAGAGAGTTGTATGCTCGTAAAATCGATAGTTATATTGTCTCTTCGTAGTGAGAAAAGCCCGTTCTTTTTCGAAATAATTCCACCGGTTTTCGCTAAAAACGCAAAGCAATGTATTTTCAAATGGGCTATTATTTCGGGGGCCACAATTGAATACGCACCCCTTTATTTTGCCTTGTTGAGCTATGTATCGGAGTTACAATTCTCATTCATATTCATTACACAAGTAGATCGATTCTTATATATTTTTATTTATTTATTTATTTATTTGTTATACAGACGGGCAATGCCCACTTACAGACCGAACGGGAGAAACCCGACGATCAAACAATCCTTAGCCGGAGAGGGGAGTCGCTTCTACAAATGAAACTTAAATTTTAAGTGGACGCTTTTACAAAAGAATAACAAAAGTTAAGAATTTGAAAAGAACCCGCAGTCATCAAAAGAATTCGTGTAATGCGATTACGATAACAAATCGTATAATAAGATGCCTCTTTACCTAAATTCCTTAAGGCTCGTTCGCAACATAACTCTACAGTTTCTGTCGACTGATCGAAACACTGTGTAGTCGACTTTTCTCCTTTTTTTAGGTTAGGATTTCGCTATAGTGTGCGCGAACAGCTGAGAGGACATCGAAGGAGAAGGGAACGGACGACGAGTCGAGATAACGTAAGGAGATCACAAAGAGTTTCGTAACTGCGTATGTTTTCTGTGATAAACTAATTCTTTAATTTTATTTCCATCATCCAGGAAGAATGGCAGGCTTGATGCGTCTCGGTGCTGTCCGAGCTCTGGGCAATGCTCTGATGAGGACTTCCCTGAAGCCCCGGACGTCGCGGAACATAAACACCTCGTCGATGAAGACCTCCTCGTCGACCGCCGGCGCCGGTTCAGGCGCGAAAAAAGAAAACTGGGTGTCCTATGGCTTCGACGAAGAGGATAAGTTCCTCGATCGGCTGAACATGCACGTAACCGCCTTTATGGCCATTTCTCTCTGTCTCGTAACCGGAGGTATTTACTGGTTGCACGCGCCCGACCCGAGACTCGGCGAGTGGTCGCAGAGGGAAGCCTACCTCGAGCTGAGACGCAGGGAGAGCCTAGGTTTGCCTCCCATCGACGCGGATTACTTCGATCCGGCCAAAATTAATTTGCCCTCGGACGAGGAATTGGGCGATATGGAGATAGTCATCTAAAAGTCCTCGGGGTATATCTATATATTTATACATATATTTTTTTTTGCTGGATTCGGTCGCACGAGCCATCGCGATCTTGTACCTTCCGGTTCACAGCTGTTGTATTTGTAATATAATGATAATGATATTTGTAACATAGATCGGCTCGGCAATTGGCAGTAGTCACATGTAAGCGATATGTTTCGAGGCATGTACGCTTTACGAGCGGAATAAAATATTCTTTCCGTAACGCGAGAAAACAAATTGATTTCCACACCCCCTCCCCCCCCCCCCCCCCCTCCCGGCTCTCGTTGTCCCGTGAAACGCCAATTTGTGAAAGGCATTTCTCGTGTCGCGAATTACTTCGGTCCGGCTGAAATAAATTCGGCCACGGACGGGGAATATATATATATATATATATATATATATATATATATATATATATATATATATATATATTGTAACAGAATCAGTTCTTTAAATGACTCGTTTATCGATCGATGCGAGCACAAGGGAATGGAAATGGATCCGCTCGTATCGATCTGACAGTTGAACGTACGATACGAGACTTGACAACGATCGTAGTTTAACAGTATCACGAAAACTTATTTGCTCATTAAACACCGCCATTCGTTATTTTATAATTATTTGTGTTATATTTATTTGCTCGGCCGTAACAATATATATATATTGTAATGAATATCATACGCGGTATAGGATAGATGATTATCCTCGGCAAGGGGTCATGAAGAACCGCTCGGACAGCAGGACATTTGACAGACGGACAAACGATCGTCTTCACAACGATCGTAGATTTGACAGTCAGTCTGTTTCGGGACTTTAACGTGAACGGACGTTTGATAGTACGAACGGCCAAGAAACGTCAATCGAGAGAATAAATAATCCGCTAATCGTTGCTTTTTATAAAACATCGTCTCCCTTCATTCCGCGAAACGTTACAATATATATATATATATATTTTTTTTTTTTGCTGGATGCGGTCGCCGATCCATCGCGATTTTGTACCTTCCGATACACAGCTGTTGTATTTGTAAAATAGATCAGCTCGGTAATCGGCAGTAGTCACACGTAAGCGATGTGTTTCGAGGCATGTACGCTTTTCGAGCGGAATAAAATATTCTTCCCGTAACGCGCGTCCCGGAGCGCGAGGAACCAAATTGATCTCAACCTCTGCCCGTCCCGCGAAAATTTGTGAAAGATACGCATTTTTAGTGTCGCTGTACAGATTTATTGATTACAAAGTTATAGTAATCGGGCAATGGAAGAATAAATCTACGTCGCACATTCGCTGTCCTACGTAAATCGAGACTGTGGAATCCTTGCCGCCTGCGTTAATTCTGTCGCCTCACACCAAGGTGGTTGATTTCTCTTTTCACTGAGCCGAGTCGCGATACCAGTCTTCGCGCGTACCTAATTTTAAAAAAAGCGAGTGCTTGCTTAAAAAATTGATTATGCCACGCGCGATAGGACCGACCGTATACGTTTCGTTGCTATCTGTCTCTGACCGACGGGATAAAAATAATACTCTCGTCCACCGAGAAGGTTCCTCGAAAGGGCTATTGTACCAAACGACAAAATTGTACAAAAGAGTTACCGATGACTTATCGTGCGAAAGATTCGAAAGGAAAAGAAGAAAAATTGGCGTATTGAAGGTATTGATAATCTCGTTTTTTTTCCCCCGTAACAAGACGAGAGTTTCGATTGACAAAAAGTTCGCGAACGAAGATTTCGTCGCGAAAACGTGTCGGGTCAGATCTTCGCGTATGTATGTACAGTACAGCAGGAGCGCTACGATCCTCCGACTCTATTAACGAACAGAGTTGTCGATTATTCCCTAGTCAGCCACATTAGCCGAATAAAGAGCGGATGAAAAGAAAAAAAAAAGAAAGAAAACCAATGATATCGAGGCACGTGGCACGAGGCCAGGCGGTGAAAATTATCTCTCGACGAGCGAAACGCATCTTCCGTTTGGTTATTGGGCGGTTGCCGCGGTCGACACCGGAGCCACGACGTTGCTCGATGCGGCCAGTTGATTTTGCTGTTGCTGTTGTTGTTGTTGTTGTTGTTGTTGTTGTTGTTGTTGTTGTTGTTGCTGCTGTTGCTGTTGTTGCTGCTGCATCATCGTAGAGTAAAAACCGGGAGTCTGTGGAAGGCTTGCGCTGACGGTTATCGGTGGCATTCCCGGGAGCTCGATCGGCGTCGTTACGATCGAGGACTGTGGAACGCCGAACGACGAGACACCGGGAATGACGCTTGGTATCGAGGGGTCGTAGTTTTGCTGTGGATTAACGAGACTGTGGGTGACCGCTCCGGTGGGACTGCCTATCTCGACGGGCAGCGGTGGGAGCGGCGGGACGGTCGGCATTCCTGGAATACTCGGAGTGTCCTGGTAGCCGCTCGCTGCTCCGCCGACTGGAAATACAAAACAACACCAAGTCGTTATTATCATGTTTTTTTTTTCAATTCCAAAAAAATAGTGTAATCGGTCGGAGGATGGACAGGTAGATAGATAGCATTTATTGTACAGTGGGACCCGAGGTCCTCTAGGCACATACCAAATGAATACAAAAATAACATATGAATAATTAACCGAATATAAAAAAAATAGTTATTTGTATGGCAAGGGCGTAGAAAGGGAGTTCTTGACGAGTGTGAAAATGTTGTCGCGTGAGCCGAAGGCCAGTGCGGCATTCACACGAGTCAGAACTCCCTTTTCTACGCCCATGCCATTTACATAATTTTTCCTAACAAATTCATGAAAATGACGCTTCCCGTTCCCGTGAAGTGTGCGCTGAAAGGTACTTTTTCGCATCGCGTGCGGGAAAAAAATACCATATTGCGTTTGTACGCATGCGCAGTATTTTTCCCGCACGCGATGCGAAAAAGTACCTTTCAGCGCACACTTCACAGGAACGGAAAGCGTTCCTGTGAAGTGTGCGCTGAAAGGTACTTTTATGAGACAAAATAATAAATATAAGACAAAATAATATAATAAAAGACAAAATAATATAATAAAAGACAAAATAATATAATAAAAGACAAAATAATATAATAAAAGACAAAATAATATAATAAAAGACAAAATAATGAAACAGTAACAAAACTTAATAAACCCGAACATGACAAAACGGTAACGAAACTTAATAAACTCGAATATAACAAAATGGTAACGAAACTGAATAAACTCGAATATACCAAAATGTAAACGAAACTATGATGGTAAATAGGATAATGGTTACTTGCCTTGAGGATAATTACTGGTAGGCTGAGAAAACAAATGTCCGGTGGGATTCGTGGTTGTCGATGCTCCGGCCGCGGATGGGTCCAGAACGGGATAAACGCTGCTCGTCGCTATCGTGGGCACTGTCGGTATCATCGGGGTCATAGCGACCGTCGTCGGATCCCTCGGTGGTCCGAGATCGGTGCTGGTCGGTGCCGTCGTCGAGACGTAGCTCTGAGGAATGGAGAATCCCGGCGGTATGCTCGTCACCGGATGCACGCTGCTCGTTGGCGGATACGGGCTGGGCGAGGCTTGAGCCGCGACAGGACTCTTCGTACTCGACTAGAATGATAAAAAAGAACGTCGATTGTCTCCGAGGTCTCTATCGACGAACGAAAAGTAAAAGAAAAAGGACGAATCGATTTGTTTTTAACGTACCATGTAGGAGTGAACGGATTTCGTCGTTGTCTCTGGCATACTTCTTATCGGTATTCTGTGAAGGTATCCGTAGCCGATGCCGCACCCCAGGCTGTTTAGATTAGAATCGAACATCGCGTTAAATTCAATACCGGAACACGAGGGTGCATGAAATTAGAGGAAAAAAAAAATCCCGTACCTTCCCTCACCACCCCAAGTGGTGTTTGGAGTGATGGTGACCTCGCGACACGTGTCGTCCGTCGTGTTGTAAACGTATAGCTTTAGCGGACGGGACTCGTGAGCCTCTATGAGAGTGAAGAGATCCTCGCTCTCGTGGAGCGCCGAATCGGATCCGATAATGTAATCCGTGAACGATCTCAGACCGGCCAGTTCCGCGGGCGAGGACGGATGTACTTCCTGCAAATGAGAGTATTGTCGTTAGCCGAAAATCGTCGAACGGAACCAAATAATTTCGGAAGCCGCGGAATACTTTTTAAGTTTTACAATGCGCACCAACGCAGTGTTTTGTTTACAATGTTGTGTTTACAATAGGCTGGCTCAAGTTACCGAGAAAGGAAAAAAAAAACCATAGATCAATGACCTCAAGGATATTTGCATGAAACTAAATTTCAACAAGTTATAACAGGCTGCATTTTGCGTCGCACAAACTTCGCACAGGGACGTTTGCTTGGTGAAACATTTTTTACATGCAAACATTGTTTTACTTAATTTGGTGCAAAAATTACATTTTTATGCACGCAAAGCACATGTAAAACCCTCATTTTCACAGCTCGTGAAGTAAAATTTGGTACAAGAGGCTAGCAAAAAAACTTTTTCTTAACTCGTGTGATTGCAACACTCGTCTTTGACTCATGCTGCAAACGCGCACTCGTCAGAAAGGGTTTTATCGCACTAGTATCGTCAATTATGGTTTTTCTTCCCGAAGCAGCGCATCGATCGAGACTCAACGAAGATGAAATTTGATGTCCTGCAGATATCAGGCTCATATCGATCTTTGATCACCGAAATCAGCGAGACTCACTAGAACGTGCCAAACGTTTTCGTTGGCTCCCTCGAAGGAGCAGAAACGTATGCTGACGCCGAGAAGTCCGTGACCTCCCCAGGTCATGCTGGGTACTATCACAGTTTGCCTGACAGACTGCGTCTTGCTGTTGTAGACGGTGACCTGGAGCTCCTTGTCGACTCCGGCTTTCAGAAGATCCTTCAGCGTGTCGTTGTCCTGGTCCTGCAAAAATCACAAAAATCAGCATTTTTTGTAAACAACCTATATAGAGAAAGAGCTAAAATATGTTGCGAATCTTCAGAATCTACATTACCAATCGAGTATTGCCGATGGAGACGATGAAGTCAAAGAATGCCTCGAGGCCAGCTTTCTGTCCGGGCGAGCCATCTTGGACCTGAAAAAACGACGGGGAAAATTACGTGTGAATAAATCGCGCGCAGGTGAAACTTCGGAATTAAAGGTTGAATGAACGACTTTTGATTAAAAGAAAATTTTGACAGTGTTGATAAGTCATACCCGAAGTACGTGATAACCCTCGGTACCGCCTCCCGGTATCTCCACACTGTGTGACGCTCCCATTGTCACTTGCTGATGACTCTTACGGCGACGCGCTCGTTGCTCCGGCGAGCATAAATTTGTTATTTCCTACGTTAAAACACTTATTGACACAGTAATAGACAAAAATTACGTGGCAATTCGTCCCCCGACAAACTTCATGATGACGTTACGAATGCCATGGAGCTTGAGGTGGTGAACACGACGGTCAAAATGGTGGTTGCAAAGAAAACTCGCTAGGGAATTTCACTGAACGTTTAAGTGATATCTACGAACTTAGATGTCTCACGAATTCGGTAAGGTCTCATAAAAACTCTCCGTTTTCTGGGTTCGTCGTCGTACCTGCTGCCCGACTCGATCTGCATGCGTTTCTTCTCGATTTCGTTCTTAGCTATCGCTCTGTGGCAGCAGCATGTGTTCACGCACGGGATTGGTCGGCAATATGAGGCCACATCAATTCCCTGGAGTGGGATAGTGATCCTAAACCTTTCCCCCTATTTGGGAATACCGACGGAACAACCAATATTTTTACGATGTGGTTATCCTACTCGGTCGGTAACAAAAACTGTAACCCAAAATTCTCCGACAAATAATTCTACAGTGCGACGTTTTCGTCTTTTATCCATAAGATTCACCATAGAGATGTGATCGAATAGTACATTTCGATTCGAGTGCGAAAAAACTTTTTCTGACGAGTGTAAGTTTACAGCACGAGCCGAGTCGGAGTGTTGCAATCACCCGAGTTCAGAAAACGTTTTTCGCACGAGTATCGAACAAAAATGTATTTCACAAGGTGAAAAAATGGGGGTTTTCGCACGCGAAGCGTGTGCAAAAACCGTCAGTTTCCAACCGAGTGAAATAAAAGTAATAATTCGACGGCATTTAACTGTCTGCATGTTATTTCGGAAACGGTAAATCAAAAGCAAATTGCAATCAATTATTTCACGTTGAGACACGGTAATTCGACAACAATATTCGTTACAGGCACAGTAAAATTAAGCAAATCACCGTCGATATTTGTTCTCCATCGACGGTAAGTCAGTCAAATCTGTTTTACCATCCACCTCAAATCCTAGTAACTTTTTTAATCGACGGCAATCTACTGGGTCCGCCGTTTTACCGTCGCTTTACCGTCACTTTACCGTCGATTTACCGTGCTACAGCGACGGCTAGCACAGCGCATTGGAGAATGTCTACAGAGAGTTCAACGAGTGGGCGACGTAAGAGGCGGCATTTATTACTCGCTCGCGCTTTGAATCGGTGGTGGCTACGTTAACGTCACATATAAACGTTGGCCGGCGCGGGTTTCTCCTAGTGGCCAGACTGGTTCCCACAGCCGTGGACCCAGTCAGTGTAGAAGAAGAAGAAGAACGAGTGGGCGACGATTCACCGGGTGACGGAATTTCGATCGCCGAACGTGACGATGAGTTACGCCTTCGATCGCGAAGGTACGCCGAACGCTCTCGAGCTCCTGCTGATCGAGAGAAATATCAAAGGTCCCTGCTGGCTCGAGGTAACGAACGCCCTTCCGACGAGTAATCCAGCGAGCTGGTGCGCGCTTCAGGTACACAGCATGAGGCTCGAAAATATTCGGTATTCTTCTGCAGAACAAATGTCACATCGACAAACCACCACCGAAACCGCTCTTTCAGCAACACTACTGCCTCGTAACGCGGCCCCGAGACACGACTTGGCCCACCCACGCTCGCGATCTTCTCTCCAAAACGATGATCGTCAGATGCGACACCGAGCACGACCTTCTCCAAAAATGTCTCGAGATAATTCACAAAGCCGACCCGGACATGCTGCTTGGCTACGACTGCGGCTTTCAGTTCGACGTCCTCATGCACAGGATATCGAGCTTGAAGGTGAAAAATTGGAGCCGAGTCGGAAAGCTGAGGAGGACGATTCCTCCGCTTTTCAAGGGAAAGATGAATATGGGCCAAGCACTCTGCGGTCATCCGATCTGCGATATTCAGGTGTCGACCAAAGAGCTGAACTTGAAAGTTCGCAGCTACGATCTTCAGTCGCTCTGCACGGCGGTATTAAAGAAGCGCGAGAACGAGGTCAAGGAGATTAAACCCGCCGATTGTCCGAAGTACTACGCCTTGGCGAAGGAGATCAAAAATCTTGTGCAGATTACGATGAACGAAGCTCTCTACATAATAACATTGATGTTCGCACTTAACGTCATGACGCTCGCTGTGCATATAACTTGCATTGCAGGGAATATTTTGTCGAGAACTCTTTCCGCTTGTCATGCCGAGAGAAACGAGTATCTTCTTCTTCACGCTTTCCACAAGAAGGGATACGTAACGCCGGACAAGCGTTGCGTGACGAGGGGAAAAGATACGGCCAGCCAAGCTGCAGGTCCAAGAAGGAAAAAAGCGGCTTACGCGGGCGGTTTGGTGCTCGAACCATAGAAAGGCTTTTACGACAAGCTCATTCTGCTGACGGATTTTAATTCGCTTTATCCGAGCATCATTCAGGAGTACAATCTGTGCTTCACGACGGTGTCCGGTGCGGCTTTCGCAGACACGACCGATCTCGCAGTTCCCGAAGGCAACCTCGAACCCGGCGTCGTGCCGACGGAAATTCGCAAGCTCGTCGAGAGCCGTGGCGAAGTCAAGAAACTCATGAAAGCACCGAATTTGTCGCCGGAGCTTAAGATGCAGTACAACATCAGGCAAACGGCACTGAAATTGACCGTGAACTCAATGTACGGATGCCTTGGAGCGTCGCACTGCAGATTCTACGCCAAAGGATTGGCGACTCTAGTATCAGGTTTCCTGCAATTGACAAAAATACTCTTGGCCGTTTAAGCTTGACCGCATGCATGAAAAATCGTATTTCCGTTTCTCCTGCACGCACGCTGTGTCCGGCGACTGGGACGTGTTCGGTCATTGGGACTTTTACCTTACGAGTCTCAAATTTTTACTGAGCGCTGATGCCGCTCGTAAAATTTAATATCTGATCGTAATTATTGACAAACGATTTCAGCCAAAGGCCGCGAGATCCTGCAGAATACGAAGACACTGGTGGAGAAACTCAACTTCGAAGTACTCTACAGCGACACAGATTCTATAATGATAAACACGAACATCTTTAACTACGACGAAGCTTTCACGATCGCCAAAAAGGTAAGGCATTCTCTTTTATTGCTACTCCTTACACGCCTTATCTACATTTTTATTGAAAAATTAAGTTCATTACATTTTTTATTTGACGCCGTTTTAGATAAAACAAGAAGTCAACAAGCTCTACAAAAGGGTCGATCTCGACATCGACGGAGTCTTCAGATATCTGTTGCCGCTGCAGAAGAAAAAGTACGCCGCGGTTTTGATGAGCAAATCGCCGAGCGGACAAATGGTCCTGGAAACGGAACACAAAGGTCTGGATATCGTTAGAAAGGATTGGTGCCAGATTGCCTGCGAGACTGGAAGGTCAGTTATCGAGTTTCCATTTCGACCAATGCATTGTTTTTATTTATTTATTTTTTTAAAGAATTTTCAGAAATTACCTTCACGTTTTTCAGGAACGTGTTGGATCAGTTGCTGTGCGATCAGTCGAGCGAGACTCGTCGCGAGAAGATATTCGAGATACTGGAGACCGTCTCGACGAATATTCGGGAAGCTCGAACTCCCTTGTCGGCTCTCGTAGTTACAAAGCAGCTGTCGAAGAATCCGAAAGATTATCCGGAAAAGAAATTGCCGTACGTGTCTATAGCGATGAGGCTGAACAAGGAGGGTGGAGGAATGTGGAAAGCCGGCGACACAGTTCCCTACATAATATGCGAGGTTCATTTTCTATTTTTTAACAACAAAAAAATCGAGTCTTCGAATAGTCGGAAATTAAATCTCTCCGTTCTTTATTGCAGGACGGCACGACGAGATCCGCGACGGAGAGAGCGTACCACGTCGACGAGTTCAAGAAAAGCGATACGCTGAAGATGGACGTGAACTATTACATAATGAGCCAAGTATTTCCGGTGGTGCTCAGAATCTG
The DNA here is from genome assembly GCA_958510785.1 of Exephanes ischioxanthus. Lineage (NCBI taxonomy): Eukaryota > Metazoa > Arthropoda > Insecta > Hymenoptera > Ichneumonidae > Exephanes > Exephanes ischioxanthus. The sequence goes on along the minus strand of OY294023.1, from coordinate 18,585,647 downwards.
CGATCCGATCGAGGGTATCGACGACGTCCTCTTGGCGAAGCATCTGGGAATGGAGGACAATTATAAGTCCAAGAGGATTATTCACGAGCAAGCGAACGACGCCGAAATTCCGTTGGAGATCGACGAGGAGCGTTACAAATTATGTCTTCCACTGAAATTGAAATGTCGCAACGAGAAGTGCCTCAAGGAGATCGAGATCAAGGAATTCTATACGACTTTCGTAAGCGTTGCGTTCCGTTAGCGATAGTTCAAGGTGATTTCAGCGAGAACCTTTTGCGACGATGAGCGCGCAGTCTGTTTTAAATTAGTACCCATCGTTATCATCAAGCCGGTATCAATGTTACCGGCTTGTTTGGGCTCTACTGTCGACTTCAGGTGCGATTCGTATCGGGTATATGTATAAGAGAAAAAGAGTCACTCGGAATTAGGCGGTGAATTTAAAAAAAAATTGAAATTTTCATAGCGCTTCCTCATAAAGTTGGAAATTGAAATTTTCATATCGCTTTCTCATAATGTTCCTTCATTCGCGAAGCCTCTTCTATGAGGAAGCATTGTCTGTATTTTTGGCTTCCTCATAGAGGAAGCTTCGCGAATGAAGGAACATTATGAGAAAGCGATATGAAAATTTCAATTTCCAACTTTATGAGGAAGCGCTATGAAAATTTCAATTTTCAACTTTTTTCACCGTCAACGTCTTGTTAGACTTTTATGCAAAACGGCTGACCGATTCATATTTAGCGAGAAAAAAATACTCCATCGTCACGCTTCACTTTGTCGGATCTGCGCTTGACGCGAAAAAATACATGGAAGTGAGCGCTCGTGAATTTTTTTTTGTGAATTTTTACTCAAGGAATCCAAGTGACACCTCTTTATATAGCTTTTTCAACTCCGTCATATCTATCGTCTTGTGTATGTCTTGCTGTAGATCACGATAGGCACCTGGGTTTTTCCGCGATGCCATCGAAAAGCAAAGAAATCGTTGTTTAAAAATACCTAAAATCATTCATTTTTGCAATTTTGGCTATAAAAATGCCTGGTAAACTTTTTGGTTAGTTGTCGCTCCGGGACTGTAATTTTATGTATTTTTTCGCGCTGATCACGAATCTGACACTTATTTTATTCACAGATGAATATTTGATCCGAAAAAAATGCGTCTTAAAAAAAAAAAAAAAATGCATGAAATTCAAAAAATTCAAAATGACATAAAATTTAAACGGTTCGATCGATTTTCTTGAAATTTTAATGGGATCCTCGGGTGATCAGATTCTTTCTGTGTACGCATTTTTAGCCCGACAGCTAAAAATTTGCGAGCGCTACAGTGCGTACAGACATTTTCGAAGAAATTAAAAATGGCGTACAAAAAAAACAACTGACAATTTTTGGACAAAATTTTACAGAAACATTGACTATTAACCACACAAGCTATGTGCAAAATTTCAGCCGGATTCGTGGAGGCGTTCTCGAGTTATAGCGGTTTGAATTTTTCGCGTCCGATTCACACACACACACACACACACACACGCACGCACGCACACACACACACACACACACACACACACACACACACACACACACACACATACATCCGGTCATTTTTTCTAAATGTGATTTTTCGATGTTTTGGAACATTCTGAACACGTTTTCATTAAAATCTCGAAATTTTTTTTTTTCACCATCACAAAGCTTCCTCTATGAGGAAGCAAAAAGCTAAGCGAAAGAGAAGGGATTTTTTATTTTTAAGAATTCTATGTCGCTCCTCGCGTGATTCGCGGCGAATAGTTCCAGAAGGCACTCTATCACGAATAATTTATCGATTCGTATAAATCTATAGATTTTTTATTGATGTCTCCATGATTATGAAATTATAACCCTCTCGGGCGTTGATAAATCGCCTTCAGCTTACGGACTTGTTGTCGGGTCAACCCGTATTGTGGTTTGTCTTCATCCAGTTCTTCCTCGACAACGATTTTAAACTTGGTGTATAGGTTTCGGGCCAACCGGCCGGTTATAATCTGCAAAGTAACAAAAAACATTGATTAATCACTTTCAATATTTCTGTGAGCGCTTACACCTTTCTGAAAAACTTACATTATCCCTGATCATTTTTTTGAAGGCTCCGTGGCCTCGGCACTCATCGTATAAATTGTTCCTTACGACGTACAAAAACATTGCTCGCATCTCGTCCTCCGCATACTTTTTACCACTGTGGACAAATAATATTTTCACTTCGTGTGAATTTCTCAAACATCACACTCGGTGAAAAAACGCACTTTCCTCCCTTGTGGCATAATATTAAAATAACAGCGCGGTGTAGCGAACATCACACGCGGACTGTGAAGTGAGTCACACTCGCCGCACTCGTACCAAAGGGAGCACTCGCCTTCGGCTCGTGCTCATGTGGTGCTTGTGCAGTTCGTGCGACTCACTTTACAGCGTGCGTAAAAGGTTCGCTCTATCGCAATTGCATTAAAAATTACAGCTAATTATAATATAAATATATATGATAAATATGAGTTTCCTATACTCACTGCGTAGCGCGGACGTGGAGGTCGGGCGTCGAGGCCGCTGCCCCAAGTGGCCGTATCGGCGGGGTCCTCGGACGAAGATCTTCGGCTGAGGCATTCAGCCTATCGTCGCGCCGTCCACTGAAAACAAAATGCGCAAAATAAGAATTGTTTTCTACGCCATCTTCAAGCACATGCTTGAAGATGTCGTAGATTTGCTACTCAAGAGTTGGTAACTCTTGACTAGCAAATACTGACAATGTGTACGTAATTACCGAATATGCTGCACGCCGAGGAAATCCCGGACCCTGTGCTTCAATTCATTATCATCGATCTCTGGTCGCCTGATTCTGTCGGTAAAAGAAAGAGGTTTTCAATGTTAATGACAGATCCAGCGAGAGAGATTTCATCAGTGGCGTACTGTATGCCGTTTTGAGACCGCAGTCCGCCGACGATGACAATCTTCGCTACAGTCGGGAGACGTCTTCCCTCACAACGCCCTACTGGGAGACCTCTCCCGACTGTAGCGAAGATTATCATCAATGAATTGATATAATTACAATTAATTAATTATGTTATCATTCTTTATTGTTAGTTACTGCTATTATTGTTTATTGACAATATTAGTTAGTATTACAGCATTCATTATTTCACCCTTTTTTGAAGTTACATTATTATTGTCCATTTTTTTTCACTTTTTTTGCGAATATTGCTTCCTCATAGAGGAAGCTTTGTGATGGTGAAAAAAAAAATTCGAGATTTTAATGAAAACGTGTTCAGAATGTTCCAAAACATCGAAAAATCACATTTAGAAAAAATGTCCGGATGTGCGTGCGTGCGTGCGTGCGTGTGTGTGTGTGTGTGTGTGTGTGTGTGTGTGTGTGTGTGTGTGTGTGTGTGTGTGTGTGTGTGTGTGCGTGCGCGTGCGCGCGCGCGTGTGTGTGTGTGTGTGTGTGTGTGTGTGTGTGTGTGTGTGTGTGTGTGTGTGTGTGTGTGTGTGTGTGTGTGTGAATCGGACGTGAAATATTCAAAACGTTCACTCGAGAAGGCGTTGACCGATCAAGCTGAAATTTGGCACACATCATGTGTGATCAATAGTCAACATTTGGTCGAAATTTCGTCAAAAAATGTACAGTTGTTTTTTTGTACGCTATTTTTTATTTCGTCAAAAATGTCGGTTCGCGCTCTAGCACTCACAATTTTTTAGCTATTGGGCTAAAAACGCGTATACAGGTAGATCACAGGTAGGTCGGGTAATATCATCACCCGACAATCCCATTAAAATTTCAAGAAAATCGATCGAACCGTTTAAATTTTATGTCATTTTCAATTTTTTGAATTTTATGATTTTTTTTTAGACGCATTTTTTTCGTATCGAATATTCATCTACGAATTAAATAAGTGTCAGATTCGTGATCAGCGTGAAAAAATACATGGAATTACAGTCCCGGAGCAATAACTAACGAAAAAGTTTACCGGGCATTTTTATAGCCAAAATTGCAAAAATGAGTGATTTTAGGTGTTTGTAAATAACGATTTCTTTGCTTTTCGATGACATCGCGGAAAAACCCAGGTGCCTGTCGTGATCTACAGCAAGACATACACAAGACGATGGATATGACGGGATTAAAAAGCTAGATAAAGAGGTATCACTAGGAATTCTGGAATAAAAATCGAAAGGGCAAAAAAAAAAATCTGGAGCGCATACTTCCATGTATTTTTTCGCGCCAAACGCAGATTCGACAAAGTGAAACGTGACGATGGAATATTTTTTTACGCGCTGAACCTGAATCGGTCAACCGTTTTGCGTAAAACTCTAAGACGTTGACGTTGAAAAAAGTTGAAAATCGAAATTTTCATATCGCTTCCTCATAAAGTTGAACATTGAAATTTTCATATCGCTTCTCCATAAAAGTTGAAAATTAAAATTTTTATATCGCTTTCTCATCAAAGTTAGAAGTTGAAATTTTCATATCGCTTTCTCATAAGGTTCCTTTATTCGCGAAGCTTCCTCTATGAGGAAGCCAAAAATACAGACAATGTTTCCTCATAGAAGAAGCTTCGCGAATAGAGGAACCTTATGAGAATGCGATATGAAAATTTCAACTTCTAACTTTGATGAGAAAGCGATATAAAAATTTCAATTTTCAACTTTTATGAAGAAGCGATATGAAAATTTTTATTTTCAGCTTTTATGAGGAAGCGATATGAAAATTTCAATTTTCAACTTTTAAAAAATAATAACGACTAATTCGCAGTCGGGAGTTAAAAAAAAAATTTAATTATTGTTTTTCGACGTTAATTATCTCTGCCATTTCACATTTATTTTCTTATTCCTTTCCTACGAACATACTTCCACATACACAGGACAAGTGTGCCAAATTCTGTCAAGAAACACTGGAGACAACGAAAACAGCAAAATCGGGGGCCCTCAGTGAAACGCATAACTCCCGTCTTTTTGCCCTAGCAGGCAGTCGGGATTTAATAAGCAAATTGTCTTTCCCTGGAGAATAGGCAGATGCGAGGAAAGACAATTTTCGTTTTGCTCGGGGGTCTGCGGTCTTTGTAACAGTTTTTGTTACAGCTCGATAATTATTGTTGAACATCCTCGAAAATATTGACCAAGTTTTATGCGAGTCTATTGTGCGGAAAACTTTCTAGGAGCCAATAACGACAAGATTAAAAGTCAGCTGACCTTCGAAGCCCCTTAATTTGTTTTTGGCAATCATTTACGAGCTGGATTCGACTCGATAATTATTGTTGAACATCCCCGAAAATATTGACCAAGTTTTATGCGAGTCTGTCGTGCGGAAAACTTTCTATGCGAAAACAACGATGGTGTTGCGGTTCCCATCAAATTTTCAACGCCGATTAATTTCTTTTTGGCAAATATTTACGAGCTAGATTTTACTCGATAATTATTGTTGATCATCCTCGAAAATATTGACCAAGTTTTATACGAGTCTATTGTGCGGAAAACTTTTTAGGAGCCAATAACGACAATATTAAAAGTCAGCTGACCTTCGAAGCCCCTTAATATTTTTTTTGCAAACATTTACGAGCTGGATTCAACTCGATAATTATTGTTGAACATCCTCGAAAATATTGACCAAGTTTTATGCGAGTCTATTGTGCGGAAAACTTTCTTATGTGCGGAAAACTTTAACTTGATACATAAACTCGTGTCGGACAAAAAATACAACTTTGACAAAAAAACAAAAAAATTCAAAATCTCATAAAACTTAAACGATTAGAACAATTTTCGCCAAATTTGATACCAAACATTGTACAGTATTAGTCCATTCCGGATTCCCGTTTCAATTTTAAGATCGATACCTCCAAGTTTCCTCAAATTAGACAATTTTTATGGCGTGGAAGTTAGCAACGTTGCTGCAACGAATTCGTTGCCACCTGTCAAAGTTTTAAAATCGTTGTCGATAGGGCCCATTTTCAGTACACTTCACCTATCCTTTCATGGCAATGTCAACATAATAATCTGAATTCCGTGTCCCGATGAGTATCAGGGATAATTATTAATTATTTCTAAATATTCCATGTAGGATAAGGTTAATTAAATGTCATAGGGATAAGAAAATATTATAAACAAAATATCACGAAAGCTCGACTGGTCGGTAATAATTTTTTTCTCGAGGAACCAAGAGTCCTTGGAACCTAATTTTTTTTCTACCCTTCCAAAATATGTTCAGAGCTGTATATGAAAAAAAATTCATTACCAAATTCCAACTCGCTCGTTTGTGTGGACCAAATTTGAACTCGCTGTCTCAAGCTATTTCCGAGTTATAGTCATTTTAAACGATGCAACTCTGTCACATACACACACACACATACATCCGGACGCCAGCTAAAAATTATATTTCTCGACGATTTAGACTATTTTAAGTATTCTGACATTAAAATCTTATCTTTTTTTTTACGAAAATAAAACTTTCTCTATGAGGAAGCAAAATATCACTCATTATAAATATTGGCTTTTGCTCGGTGCCCCCCTGCGTCTAAGTTTTTGAACTGTCAAACTGACACACGGTTAACCTATTTTCCGTCGTCGTGTGCCGCCCGACGATGTCGGAAATATATATATACACTGGCCGATTCGGTCCGGTCTCCGTCCGGTTTGTCGCTCCAAGATCCGCGTGACCATAATTTTTCAATAAGTACAGCCCGTGTTTCACGACAGAATATATATATATATATTGTTTTAATAGGCTCGGGATCCGATCGAAAGTTCGGTAGATAGATGGGTGACCGGTTCAAATTCAACCGATGCATAGGCTACTGCAAAATGAAAGTTCGGTAAATGGAAGGGTGACCGTTCGAGTCGAGAGTCCGATAGTTGGTCGGGTGAGTGTTCAGTAGATGGATAGATGACCGTTTCAACAGAGAGTTCAATAAATGGTTGGGACCGGTCAAAAATAAAGAGTTCAGCAATTGGATAGGTGACCGTCCAAAATAAAAGTTCAGTAAATGGATGGGTGATCTCAAATCAAGAGTCCAGCAGTCGGATAGGTGCCTGTTCGAATCGAAAGTTCAATAGATGGATGGGTGAGCGTTCAAAAAAAGAGTTCGGTAGATGGATGGGTGGTCTTTCGATTCAAGAGTCCAATAGTTGGTTGGGTAACCGTTCGAACAGAGAGTTTAGTAGTCGGATAAGTGACCGATCAATTCGGGAATTCAGTAGATGGATGGGTGATCGTTCATATCGAGATTTCCATGAATGGGTTGAATGGGTGACGGGGCAAATTAAAAGCTTAATAGTTGGATGGGTGATGAATCAAATTGAGAGTTCGGTAGTTCGATAAACGACTATAGTTACTTTACCAAATTATCATTTTTGTCGGAAAATGTTAATGGTATTTTTACAAAAAATTTTTTTAGAATTTTTTCGTTAATGAAATCGGTTGGTAAATATGCTACTTGAAAACAATGGCGGAGGTTTTAATTCGATATCTCGAAATTTTTTGAAAAAAAGTGCCGTTTCGCAAAATTTAACATAGGATTCCCTATGCTGAAAATGGTCAATTTTTAAAATTTCGAAAAAAATACAAGTTGCGTGTGTTTTGAGCCGGAAATGGGCCACTTGAAGCCAATGGAGGTGGTAAAAAATCGATATCTCGAAAAAAAATATTTGGCCATTTTGAAAGTGGAAAAATGAGAAGGGGGTACCCTTACCATTTTTCGACAAAAATGGTATTTTTACAAAAAAATTTTTTAGAATTTTTTCGTTAATGAAATCGGTTGGTAAATATGCCACTTGAAAACAATGGCGGAGGTTTTAATTCGATATCTCGAAATTTTTTGAAAAAAAGTGCCGTTTCGCAAAATTTAACATAGGATTCCCTATGCTGAAAATGGTCAATTTTTAAAATTTCGAAAAAAATACAAGTTGCGTGTGTTTTGAGCCGGAAATGGGCCACTTGAAGCCAATGGAGGTGGTAAAAAATCGATATCTCGAAAAAAAATATTTGGCCATTTTGAAAGTGGAAAAATGAGAAGGGGGAACCCTTACCATTTTTCGACAAAAATGGTATTTTTACAAAAAAATTTTTTAGAATTTTTTCGTTAATGAAATCGGTTGGTAAATATGCCACTTGAAAACAATGGCGGAGGTTTTAATTCGATATCTCGAAATTTTTTGAAAAAAAGTGCCGTTTCGCAAAATTTTACACAGGATTCCCTATGCTGAAAATGATCAATTTTTAAAATTTCGAAAAAAATACAAGTTGCATGTGTTTTGAGCCGGAAATGGGCCACTTGAAGCCAATGGAGATGGTAAAAAATCGATATCTCGAAAAAAAATATTTGGTCATTTTTAAAGTGGGAAAATGAGAGTTCAATAGATGGATAGGTGACGGTTCAAATCGATAGTTCAGTAGGTGAATAGGAGAATGTTCAAATCGCGAGTTCCATAGATGAACTACAGCTCCGTAGTTGGATGGGTGACCTTTCAATTCGATATTTCAATAGATGGATGGGTGACCGTTCAAACTGAGACTTTAGTAGTCGGATGGGTGACCGTACAAATCGAGAGTTCGGTAGTTGCATGGCTGAATGTTCAAATCGAAAGTTCAATAGATGGATAGGTGACCATTCAGATCGAGAGTTCGGTAGATGAATGGGTGACCGTTCAAGTAGGGAGTCCAGTAGATGGATGGGTGACCGTACGAATCGAAAGTCCAGTAGTTGGATGAGTGAAAATGTTCAAATCGAGAGTTCAGTAAATGGATAGGTGATCGTTCAAATCGAGAGTCCGGTAGTTAGATGGGTGACCTTTCAATTCGCAAGTTCAGTAGATCGATGGACAGATGATCCCTTATCCCTTATCCGTAGTTTCCTCATCAAATTACTAATTTCGAGATCTTGGGCAAACGGAGCGCTGCAGCGCTAACAAATTTCCGCTCGCGCGCGGTAGCGCGCGTCATTGTCCCTAGTACGGAGTTAAAGGCAGCATAGAGACGGCGAGCGACGAAGTCATTGAGCCGAAAACGAGCACGCTGTCAAATGGTCAGTGTGCTGGGGTGGGATCCCCGTCATAACTTTTGGTAATGGTATGCTCACGCTACGATAACGTTACGCTAACGGTAACCTTACGGCAACGCAAATGTCAATGCGATGTCAGTGACAGACTAAAGAAAATACATCTTGCTCGCTTGCGCTTCGCAAGCAACTCCGAAATGTATTTTCTGTAGTAAAATAAGTTGCAAATTGAAATTTTCATGTGGCTTTCTCAGAAAAGCTGCAAATTGAAATTTTCATATGGCCTTCTCATAATGTTCCTTTATTTGCGAAGCTTCTTCTATGAGGACGCATTTTCTGTATTGTTGGCTTCCTCATAGAGGAAGCTTCGCAAATAAAGGAACATTATGAGAAGGCCATATGAAAATTTCAATTTGCAGTTTTTCTGAGAAAGCCACATGAAAATTTCAATTTGCAACTTATATGAGGAAGCCATATGAAAATTTCAATTTTCAACTTTTATGAGGAAGCCATATGAAAATTTCAATTTTCAACTTTTATGAGGAAGCGATATGAAAAATTTAATTTTCAACTTGTTTTAACGTCAACGTCGTGTTTGCCTTTTATGCAAAACGACTGGCTGATTCAGGTTCAGCGCGAAAAAATACACCGATGTCTTTGCTTTGTTAGGTCCGTACACCTACTTCAATTAACGAAAATATAGGGTTTTTGAAAAAGATTTTTTTTCAAATTGTTAAGTCACTTATCCAATATTCACCGTTTTGTAGCCACGTCTAATGTATTTTTCCCCCACCGATGACGAGTCTCTGAATTATTTTACTCCTAGGGCGACACTTGATACGTAAACTCGTGTCGGACAAAAAATACAACTTTTCAAAAAAATTCAAAAATTTCAAAATCCCATAAAATGTTAACGTTTCGATCCATTTTCGCCAAACTTAATACGAAACATTGTACAGTGTTAGTCCATTCCTATGTCAAATTTCCGCTCGATACCTCCATATTTACTCGAATTAGACCGTTTTTAGTAATTTTTCAAAAAACTCAGATAAACTCAAAATCCCATAAAATCTTACCCCTTCGATGAATTTTGACCAAATTCAATACCAAAGGTCTTTGGTCAAAATAGTATATTTGTGGGCAGTTTTAGGACGATTGCTCTAATTTTACGCAAGTTGGAGCTACCACGATCTTTTTTCAAAAATTTCAAAATCGCGTAAAATCTCGAAACGGGCCTCAATCTTCATGAAAATTGCACCGAGGGAAGAGACATGACCACTCTACTAGTGTACCAAATTTCAACTGGCTATCTCGAACCGTTTCCGAGTTATAGTCGTTTTAAACGACGTAAGCCTGTCACACACATACATACATACACACACACACACACACACACACACACACACACACACACACACACACACACACACACACACACACACACACACACACACACACACACACACACACACACACACACACACACACACACACACACACACACACACACACACACACACACACACACACACACACACACACACACACACACACACACACACACACACACACACACACACACACACACACACACACACACACACACACACACACACACACACACACACACACACACACACACACACACACACACACACACACACACACACACACACACACACATACAGAGACATACGTCCGGACGCCAGCTAAATATCACATTTCTCGACGTTTCGGACTATTTTAAGTCCTCTGACACTAAAATCTCGAAAAAAATTTTTTTCATGAAAACAAAGCTTCCTCTATGAGGAAGCAAAAGAGAAGAAAATACATTTTGGAGTTCCTTGTGAAGTGCAAGCAACGCCGAAATGTATTTTCTTTAACCTGTCACTGACGTCGCATTGACATTTGGGTTGCCGTAAGGTTACTGTAAGCGTAACGTTATCGTAGCGCGGGCATACCATTAGCAAAAGTTATGACGGGGAACCCACCCCTGCTTTCTGATAACAACAGCCATCCACGGTCAAACGGCCCGCGTGCCAGAGGGAGCTGCTGTGTCTCGACGGCACGCGGCTAGACACGCGGCATGCGGATCACGGTGCGTAGGTGCGCCTGCGCGACGCGAGAACCGCGTCGGCCGAGCAAAGCGCGTACAACGAGAGTCGGAAACGCGAGCGAGAACGAGACGGACGTATACCCGCCGAGCGAACGGGGTCCGATAACGCGATAAGCGAGAGAGCGCGAACACACGGCACGAGGCCGCCATTAGATACTAAAAGCTTTGGCTACCTGTTTCCTTTAATATTACGTTTAGTTTAGTTTCAAGTGTTCCTTAGTTTAGTACCCGTTGGTACCCTCTGTTAAAATAAATCTGTGTTCTTTTCTAATCGCAATTACGTGTTCTAAATCACCCGCCGCCTTCCTGCGCGTGTACAGTAAATAATCATTAACATTTCGTTTACTCCCGAAGAATAAATAAATAAACTCACAATGATTGATTGCGTAAGGCGGCGCATTTCTACGTCTCCTAATCCGAATATAATAAAATTGATCGGCGTCGCGTCATGCGGGCGGCGAAACAACTCTGCTTGTAGACGTTCAGCCATTTTCACGTTCTTCACTGCACTGCACCCGTCAACGGAATAACGGAGAAAGATCGTTACCCGTCGGAAATAAGTTATCCGGGTGGGTGGCCCGTGTGTGATTTCGGAACGCGGCCAGTTCCGAAATCACACTGTGCGCGGGAAATGATAAATGGGGGGAAATGATAAATGTCCGAATGTACGTTTAGGTAAACGTACCAATGATGACTCAGAGTATAAGGTTACCATTTAATTACAATTTAAAGCGGACAATTTCTAAATTTGTCGATTCAATTTGTCACTCGAAACGAATTAGAAAAGTGTTTGTCATTTTTTTTATGTATTAATTTGACCTTTCAGGAATCCGGTCGAACGGAAATCGTCGTCGATCGATGCTGATATCGATGAGAGCATCTTACAGCAGCCATTATTGGAGAGCTGAAAGGAAATCACTGTTCTGGTGGAATATTTTGTCGAGAACTCTTTTCGCTGGTCGTGCTGAGAGAAACGAGTATCTTCTTCTTCATGCTTTCCACAAGAAGGGATACGTAACGCCGGACAAGCGTTGCGAGACGAGGGGAAAAGATACGGCCAGCCAAGCCGCAGGTCCAAGAAGGAAAAAAGCGGCTTACGCGGGCGGTTTGGTGCTTGAACCGAAGAAAGGCTTTTACGACAAGCTCATTCTGCTGATGGATTTTAATTCGCTTTATCCGAGCATCATTCAGGAGTACAATCTGTGCTTCCCGACGGTGCCCGGTGCGGATTTCGCAGACACGACCGATCTGGCCGTTCCCGAAGGCAACCTCAAACCCGGCGTCGTGCCGACGGAAATTCGCAAGCTCGTCGAGAGCCGTGGCGAAGTCAAGAAACTCATGAAAGCACCGAATTTGTCGCCGGAGCTTAAGATGCAGTACAACATCAGGCAAACGGCACTGAAATTGACCGCGAACTCAATGTACGGATGCCTCGGAGCGTCGCACTGCAGATTCTACGCCAAAGGATTGGCGACTCTAGTACCAGGTTTCTTGCAATTGCCAAAAATACTCTTGGCCGTTTAAGCTTGGCCGCATGCATGAAAAATCATATTTCCGTTTCTCCTGCAAGCACGCTGTGTCCGGCGACTGGGACGTGTCCGGTCATTGGAACTTTTACCTTACGAGTCTCAAACTTTTACCGAGCGCTGATGCCGCTCGTAAAATTTAATATCTGATCGTAATTATTGACAAAATGATTTCAGCCAACGGCCGCGAGATCCTGCAGAATACGAAGACAATGGTGTAGAAACTCAACTTCGAAGTACTCTACGGCGACACAGATTCTATAATGATAAACACGGACATCTTGAACTACGACGAATCTTTCACGATCGCCAAAAAGGTAAGGCATACTCTTTTATTGCTACTCCTTACACGCCTTATCTAAATTCTTATTTAAAAATGAACTTATCATTACATTTTTTATTTTACGCCGTTTCAGATAAAACAAGAAGTCAACAAGCTCTACAAAAGGGTCGATCTCGACATCGACGGAGTCTTCAGATATCTGTTGCCGCTGCAGAAGAAAAAGTACGCCGCGGTTTTGATGAGCAAATCGCCGAGCAGACAAATGGTCCTGGAAACGGAACACAAAGGTCTGGATATCGTTAGAAAGGATTGGTGCCAGATTGCCTGCGAGACTGGAAGGTCAGTTATCGAGTTTCCATTTCGACCAATGCATTGTTTTTATTTATTTATTTTTTTAAAGAATTTTCAGAAATTACCTTCACGTTTTTCAGGAACGTGTTGGATCAGTTGCTGTGCGATCAGTCGAGCGAGACTCGTCGCGAGAAGATATTCGAGATACTGGAGACCGTCTCGACGAATATTCGGGAAGCTCGAACTCCCTTGTCGGCTCTCGTAGTTACAAAGCAGCTGTCGAAGAATCCGAAAGATTATCCGGAAAAGAAATTGCCGTACGTGTCTATAGCGATGAGGCTGAACAAGGAGGGTGGAGGAATGTGGAAAGCCGGCGACACAGTTCCCTACATAATATGCGAGGTTCATTTTCTATTTTTTAACAACAAAAAAATCGAGTCTTCGAATAGTCGGAAATTAAATCTCTCCGTTCTTTATTGCAGGACGGCACGACGAGATCCGCGACGGAGAGAGCGTACCACGTCGACGAGTTCAAGAAAAGCGATACGCTGAAGATGGACGTGAACTATTACATAATGAGCCAAGTATTTCCGGTGGTGCTCAGAATCTGCGATCCGATCGAGGGTATCGACGACGTCCTCTTGGCGAAGCATCTGGGAATGGAGGACAATTATAAGTCCAAGAGGATTATTCACGAGCAAGCGAACGACGCCGAAATTCCGTTGGAGATCGACGAGGAGCGTTACAAATTATGTCTTCCACTGAAATTGAAATGTCGCAACGAGAAGTGCCTCAAGGAGATCGAGATCAAGGAATTCTATACGACTTTCGTAAGCGTTGCGTTCCGTTAGCGATAGTTCAAGGTGATTTCAGCGAGAACCTTTTGCGACGATGAGCGCGCAGTCTGTTTTAAATTAGTACCCATCGTTATCATCAAGCCGGTATCAATGTTACCGGCTTGTTTGGGCTCTACTGTCGACTTCAGGTGCGATTCGTATCGGGTATATGTATAAGAGAAAAAGAGTCACTCGGAATTAGGCGGTGAATTTAAAAAAAAATTGAAATTTTCATAGCGCTTCCTCATAAAGTTGGAAATTGAAATTTTCATATCGCTTTCTCATAATGTTCCTTCATTCGCGAAGCCTCTTCTATGAGGAAGCATTGTCTGTATTTTTGGCTTCCTCATAGAGGAAGCTTCGCGAATGAAGGAACATTATGAGAAAGCGATATGAAAATTTCAATTTCCAACTTTATGAGGAAGCGCTATGAAAATTTCAATTTTCAACTTTTTTCACCGTCAACGTCTTGTTAGACTTTTATGCAAAACGGCTGACCGATTCATATTTAGCGAGAAAAAAATACTCCATCGTCACGCTTCACTTTGTCGGATCTGCGCTTGACGCGAAAAAATACATGGAAGTGAGCGCTCGTGAATTTTTTTTTGTGAATTTTTACTCAAGGAATCCAAGTGACACCTCTTTATATAGCTTTTTCAACTCCGTCATATCTATCGTCTTGTGTATGTCTTGCTGTAGATCACGATAGGCACCTGGGTTTTTCCGCGATGCCATCGAAAAGCAAAGAAATCGTTGTTTAAAAATACCTAAAATCATTCATTTTTGCAATTTTGGCTATAAAAATGCCTGGTAAACTTTTTGGTTAGTTGTCGCTCCGGGACTGTAATTTTATGTATTTTTTCGCGCTGATCACGAATCTGACACTTATTTTATTCACAGATGAATATTTGATCCGAAAAAAATGCGTCTTAAAAAAAAAAAAAAAATGCATGAAATTCAAAAAATTCAAAATGACATAAAATTTAAACGGTTCGATCGATTTTCTTGAAATTTTAATGGGATCCTCGGGTGATCAGATTCTTTCTGTGTACGCATTTTTAGCCCGACAGCTAAAAATTTGCGAGCGCTACAGTGCGTACAGACATTTTCGAAGAAATTAAAAATGGCGTACAAAAAAAACAACTGACAATTTTTGGACAAAATTTTACAGAAACATTGACTATTAACCACACAAGCTATGTGCAAAATTTCAGCCGGATTCGTGGAGGCGTTCTCGAGTTATAGCGGTTTGAATTTTTCGCGTCCGATTCACACACACACACACACACACGCACGCACGCACACACACACACACACACACACACACACACACACACACACACACACACACACACATACATCCGGTCATTTTTTCTAAATGTGATTTTTCGATGTTTTGGAACATTCTGAACACGTTTTCATTAAAATCTCGAAATTTTTTTTTTTCACCATCACAAAGCTTCCTCTATGAGGAAGCAAAAAGCTAAGCGAAAGAGAAGGGATTTTTTATTTTTAAGAATTCTATGTCGCTCCTCGCGTGATTCGCGGCGAATAGTTCCAGAAGGCACTCTATCACGAATAATTTATCGATTCGTATAAATCTATAGATTTTTTATTGATGTCTCCATGATTATGAAATTATAACCCTCTCGGGCGTTGATAAATCGCCTTCAGCTTACGGACTTGTTGTCGGGTCAACCCGTATTGTGGTTTGTCTTCATCCAGTTCTTCCTCGACAACGATTTTAAACTTGGTGTATAGGTTTCGGGCCAACCGGCCGGTTATAATCTGCAAAGTAACAAAAAACATTGATTAATCACTTTCAATATTTCTGTGAGCGCTTACACCTTTCTGAAAAACTTACATTATCCCTGATCATTTTTTTGAAGGCTCCGTGGCCTCGGCACTCATCGTATAAATTGTTCCTTACGACGTACAAAAACATTGCTCGCATCTCGTCCTCCGCATACTTTTTACCACTGTGGACAAATAATATTTTCACTTCGTGTGAATTTCTCAAACATCACACTCGGTGAAAAAACGCACTTTCCTCCCTTGTGGCATAATATTAAAATAACAGCGCGGTGTAGCGAACATCACACGCGGACTGTGAAGTGAGTCACACTCGCCGCACTCGTACCAAAGGGAGCACTCGCCTTCGGCTCGTGCTCATGTGGTGCTTGTGCAGTTCGTGCGACTCACTTTACAGCGTGCGTAAAAGGTTCGCTCTATCGCAATTGCATTAAAAATTACAGCTAATTATAATATAAATATATATGATAAATATGAGTTTCCTATACTCACTGCGTAGCGCGGACGTGGAGGTCGGGCGTCGAGGCCGCTGCCCCAAGTGGCCGTATCGGCGGGGTCCTCGGACGAAGATCTTCGGCTGAGGCATTCAGCCTATCGTCGCGCCGTCCACTGAAAACAAAATGCGCAAAATAAGAATTGTTTTCTACGCCATCTTCAAGCACATGCTTGAAGATGTCGTAGATTTGCTACTCAAGAGTTGGTAACTCTTGACTAGCAAATACTGACAATGTGTACGTAATTACCGAATATGCTGCACGCCGAGGAAATCCCGGACCCTGTGCTTCAATTCATTATCATCGATCTCTGGTCGCCTGATTCTGTCGGTAAAAGAAAGAGGTTTTCAATGTTAATGACAGATCCAGCGAGAGAGATTTCATCAGTGGCGTACTGTATGCCGTTTTGAGACCGCAGTCCGCCGACGATGACAATCTTCGCTACAGTCGGGAGACGTCTTCCCTCACAACGCCCTACTGGGAGACCTCTCCCGACTGTAGCGAAGATTATCATCAATGAATTGATATAATTACAATTAATTAATTATGTTATCATTCTTTATTGTTAGTTACTGCTATTATTGTTTATTGACAATATTAGTTAGTATTACAGCATTCATTATTTCACCCTTTTTTGAAGTTACATTATTATTGTCCATTTTTTTTCACTTTTTTTGCGAATATTGCTTCCTCATAGAGGAAGCTTTGTGATGGTGAAAAAAAAAATTCGAGATTTTAATGAAAACGTGTTCAGAATGTTCCAAAACATCGAAAAATCACATTTAGAAAAAATGTCCGGATGTGCGTGCGTGCGTGTGTGTGTGTGTGTGTGTGTGTGTGTGTGTGTGTGTGTGTGTGTGTGTGTGTGTGTGTGTGTGTGTGTGTGTGTGTGTGTGTGTGTGTGTGTGTGTGTGTGTGTGTGTGTGTGTGTGTGTGTGTGTGTGTGTGTGTGTGTGTGTGTGTGTGTGTGTGTGTGAATCGGACGTGAAATATTCAAAACGTTCACTCGAGAAGGCGTTGACCGATCAAGCTGAAATTTGGCACACATCATGTGTGATCAATAGTCAACATTTGGTCGAAATTTCGTCAAAAAATGTACAGTTGTTTTTTTGTACGCTATTTTTTATTTCGTCAAAAATGTCGGTTCGCGCTCTAGCACTCACAATTTTTTAGCTATTGGGCTAAAAACGCGTATACAGGTAGATCACAGGTAGGTCGGGTAATATCATCACCCGACAATCCCATTAAAATTTCAAGAAAATCGATCGAACCGTTTAAATTTTATGTCATTTTCAATTTTTTGAATTTTATGATTTTTTTTTAGACGCATTTTTTTCGTATCCAATATTCATCTACGAATTAAATAAGTGTCAGATTCGTGATCAGCGTGAAAAAATACATGGAATTACAGTCCCGGAGCAATAACTAACGAAAAAATTTACCGGGCATTTTTATAGCCAAAATTGCAAAAATGAGTGATTTTAGGTGTTTGTAAATAACGATTTCTTTGCTTTTCGATGACATCGCGGAAAAACCCAGGTGCCTATCGTGATCTACAGCAAGACATACACAAGACGATGGATATGACGGGATTAAAAAGCTAGATAAAGAGGTATCACTAGGAATTCTGGAATAAAAATCGAAAGGACAAAAAAAAATTCTGGAGCACATACTTCCATGTATTTTTTCGCGCCAAACGCAGATTCGACAAAGTGAAACGTGACGATGGAATATTTCTTTACGCGCTGAACCTGAATCGGTCAACCGTTTTGCATAAAACTCTAAGACGTTGACGTTGAAAAAAGTTGAAAATTGAAATTTTCATATCGCTTCCTCATAAAGTTGAAAATTGAAATTTTTATATCGCTTTCTCATCAAAGTTAGAAGTTGAAATTTTCATATCGCTTTCTCATAAGGTTCCTTTATTCGCGAAGCTTCCTCTATGAGGAAGCCAAAAATACCGACAATGCTTCCTCATGAGAGAAGCTCAAAAAAATTATCAGTGTTATCATTAGTGTTATTATTAGTGTTATTATTAGTGTTATCATTTGATAACACTTGTTATAAAAAAACAACATTGTTATAAAATGATGCTTAATGGAATAAAGATTCTTACATACGAAAATAAGCAAAATATCTTGATACAAATTCGTAAGAAAAGGTAATAATAGCGTTTCGAATGAGGGTATGCGCCGAGTTTTGAAACATACGGTATAGCGTCCAGCAACTCTTTCGCAGTAGATACTGCATAAATTTCGTGACCGAGTTGGCACCTAGCGACATAGCTCGACGAATAATTGTACTTTTGGAAAAAGCCGGTATCTGCATAGCCGACGGTTCGTATTTCCCAGGGTCAGAAATTTGTTTCATTTCGTTTGGATGTGAAGTGAAAAAAAGTTATTTTTTTTAAAGGCTTGGGACGGAGATTTTAAAATAATTGTATAGTATTCAGCTATGACGCGTCACTGAGATTGAATAATGGACCGTTTGTTTGACGGAATTATTTCGTATCGTCAAGAAAGTGCATTATGTTTTTTTTTCAATCATGAGGGTACATGTCGGCTTGCAGATTTCAAAGACGAAAAGTTAAGTTCAGCGGACATTTAACCTGTTGGAAGCCAATGCATTAGGAGTTGAAGTGCGCTGGGGAATCTCGTACAGGGTTGTGTTGGCAATGGGAGTTGATTTGCATTCGGGCACCTGTCCGTTACCCACTCGCTTGTAAAACGTATACGTTCTGTCGCTGTATTCATTCGTATGTTTATACGCATACCGCGACAGAGCGTATACGTTTTGCAACCGAGTGACTCAAAAATAACCCCCCGAATTTGTGGAACCTGCAACCTTGAACTGTGAAATAAAGTTATTATAATGTTAATCAACCAACTGTTTCTTTGACTCTGATTGTTTGACTACGCCTAATAGTAGTTAATTAACCCATAAATATTTAATATAATAATAATAAGTTGTCAGCTCAACTTATCAAAACCTCATGTGGAAATCCAGCAATCGGTAAAAAAGATCACCAACTTTGCTTCAAAACCACCGACGCGTAGAAACTCGAGGGCAGACTCACCAAGTCCCACCAACCACACAGAGGTAAATAACTAAAATCGCCACCAGGACGTAACACGACGCGGCGAGCGAACAAGAGCAACAGAGTCGACCGCAGTAAACATGTTTGCGGCAACAGAGTCAGCTGTTTTAAAAAAATCACCGTTCAAACATCACGAAGCAATCGCTAAAGAATTGACGGAAGATCTGCAACGAGTTCGCGTTTCTGGCGATCCTTTGGAAAGCAAAATTGTACAGGTAACTTGTGATAAAAAAGAACAAACGTTTCACGTCTCGATCAGCTGTGAGGCAGATGTTCACGAAATCCCACTAGATGGGATATCAATATAATAATAATAATTCGTATTCGATTGTTTAAATAACACAAAACGATGCAATTGTAATACTCAGTTTACTTTTATGATCGTTGCAGGCAAAGGTGGATTCGCTTTGCTCCTGGTTGTGTACAACCCCCGATTACATTGCGTACAGAGTAAACACACGCGCAACCAATACGGACGAAGTTCGCCGCTTTATCGTCGAGAATTATCTCCGACCGGCACTGCCGCGTGAGATGGGAATTCTTCAATTGCAGGAGATGGTAATCGTCGATAGCTGGAACGACGAGCTAGAGTTGGATCTGAAGAAATATCCGAACGAGGTGACGGTAGATAGCGCCTGCGGCAGCGCGGTGCTCCGAGGAGCGCACGTATTTGGCCCGGGAATTTTGAGCATGTCTCAAGGTCAGCGAGAGCTGGTAAAATACCAGTATATTAATGATATTATCAAAGGTCCGAAAATTCAATGAAGATAAACAAGATTGTCCACAGGCTCGGAGGTCGGGAGCGTAGTGAGCGTATTCGCGGACGCGACCGGAAGTTGCAAGAAGGGAGCCAAGTTTTACAACGACCCAAGCAAGGTCTTCGTGGGCAATGGTACGGTGCTGCAAACTCGGAAGGATCTCTTCGGAGAAGGTGCGTGCCCAAGGTAGAACAACCATCTCCGATCGATGCGACGATTCAGATTCAACGATACCCCAGGGGCTTTATTACAAGATATGAGTCGGCGATGATACGGTGATACAGTGACATAAGCGCCATACGGCATAGTGAAAAGTTTATTCATATGAAAGTGAAACGAACCTCATATGATAGGTGATGGAATTTGAGCGGGCAAGCAATCTGAAGCAACCATTCTGAGAACCTCGGTATAAACGGTATAAACGATAACGAAAAGGTTATCAGAATGATTGCTTCAGATTGCTTGGACGCTCAAATTCTATCACTTATCATATGAGATTCGTTTCACTTTTGATATCGACGATTTTTTCATTATCGCCGTTGGCGCTTTCATCAGTGTATCACTCTATCATCGCCGACTCATATCTTGTAATAAGACCTGACTTACCGACGATTTTATTTATTTATTTTCAGCGGCGTCGCTATTCGCATGAGCGACGCACGCTCGAGATTACCGCAGCTGAGCGACTCGTCCGTAGTGCTAGGACACGCGATCTTGCAGAATCCACCGTCTATCATTTGCTCGCGCATACTGGACCCGCAGCCGGGCGAGAGGGTGTTGGACATGTGCGCCGCACCCGGAAACAAGACTACGCACTTGTCCGCGCTGATGAACGGCGAGGGAAGGCTCGTAGCTCTGGAGAAGAATAAATCCAAGATAGATCGATTGCGAGCCAATTGCCGAGCGTTCGCTTGCGAAAACGTTTCGATACACTGTTTCGATTCGACGAGAGCCGCCCGAGGCGCGGACGATTTCGGGACGGAGGACGAGCCACCTTTCCCGGAGGAAAGTTTTCACCGTGTTCTGCTCGACGGGCCTTGCAGCGCTCTCGGCCAGAGACCTCAGATTCTCAATCGCATTACTCCGAAAGAGTTGCGCTCTTACGTGCCGCTGCAGAGAAAGCTCTTCGCCGCGGTAAAATCACGTCGCAAGGATTACTTCTGCAGAGGAATTATTTTAACAGTATTTGATGTCGTTGCAGGCGGTGAAGCTACTGAAGTCCGGCGGAGTCCTTGTTTATTCCACCTGCACCGTAACCGTCGCCGAGAATGAGGGTATCGTCGCGTGGGCGTTGAAGAACTTTCCAAATCTGAAATTATCCTCAGTGAGAGATATACTGGGATCGATGGATCTCGACGAAAGACACCGTGGGTCCCGTGGTTATTCCATTGACGGATTGGACGATAGCCAATCGGAGCATCTTCTGAGATTCGGACCCGATTCCGACACTGTTGGTTTCTTCATAGCACGTTTCGTAAAAATTTAACGTGCTGTCCGGCAAACAATAAACATCTACATAATAATAAAGTTCATGTCGATTAGACACCCACACCGATACTCACAGATACTCACAGATACTCACAGACACGCACAGATACTCACAGATACTCACAGACACGCACAGATACTCACAGATACTCACAAATACTCACAAATTCTCACAGATACTCACAAATACTCACACATACTTACAAATACTCACAGATATTCACAGATGCTCGAACATACTCACACGGATATGCTTAGAAGGATACTGGCAGATACTCAGACGAATATTCACAGATACTCACAGATCTTCACAGTACTTACAGATCTTCACAGACTCTCACAGATCTTCACAGTACTCACAGATTGCAAGCTAGCGCGAAAGCTAACATAACCGCTAGTTTTTATAATAAATTATAAATTTATAATACGCGCCCAACCTTCGTATCCAGGCCGGCACGTGTCGGAAATAAAAATTCCCCATATTTCCATGTAGGGAATTTTTATTTCGGTATCCTCAAGCTGTCTGCCTGTTGCTGAATGATAATAATAAGGCTCATTGGAGCTGTCGACGAGCCGCGTGTGCTCCAAAATAAAAAAATTGTTACTTGTTATTTGCCATATTAGGGGCACAATTTTGTCGATCGCAAAGATCTTCGAGCCAATATCGACGGGGATAATATAATCGTGGTGCTTGGAAAGAAGTGAAAATGGCACCGCTCGCAAATCTTTCGGGGACAGATGCCTCGATAAAGTTTTCTTTATTAACTGACAAATTGTTGTCGTTTACACACTCGAGAGTGAACGACAAAAAGGCCATAGACTCGTGCTTGACAGAATTAAATTCGCTCGACTACCGTTCCATCCTCATCGAAAACAACAACGTACGTATTCGTCACTCCCCAGTCTCGAATTTCTTTACCAGAGCTGGACAAATACACTATGTACTTGAAGTATGTATTAAAGTATCAAGTACGGACTCAGTTCCCAGTACTTAGAACTTCAGCAATGTAATTCTGCCAGTACTTGATACGTCAGTACTCAAAAACTACCCAGCACAGAGTACTTCAAGTGCTAGATACTGCAATACGTACAAACCATATTGAAGTTTCAAGTACAGATTCAATGCCCAGTAGTCAGAACTTCAACAATTTAGTTCTGCAAGTACTCAATACGTCAGTACTCAAGAACTACTCAACGCGCAGTACTTCAAGTACTTGATACTTCAATACGTACTTCAAGTACTTCGCGTATTTGCCCAGCTCTGCTCAATACCATCTTCATCGTATCTTTTTTTTCCACAGGCTGTGATGCTATTGGTCAATCAATTGTGTATCAATATACAATCTTGGGAATCAACGTCGGTGAAAAATTATTCCCAATTCATCGTCAATTTAATGCGGGTAGGTGCAATCCTGAAGGGACGAACGTTTTCCGCTTGCGAAAAATGGTTACTGGAGGCCCTCGAATATTCGGAATTGGAGACACGGAAGGACGTACTCGCGGCATTGCAGAGCTTGCTGTCCACTGCAAGCTTCGACTCTATTAATCAGGTGCACACATCGAGCCCTGTTGTATAAATTTACGAAGAAAAAAAAAGTGTTTTCACTTTGTATGTTATACTCTATTTTATGCTATTTGTTTTATTGAAATCTGCTGTTTCAGAGTTTACGCCAATTATTGGGTGAAAAGGAACTGCTGAAGAGACTAGCCAATTCTCAGGGTGACGAATTGTGCGAAAGAAATGTCCTGGCGGTTTCCTGTCTGGAGGCGATTCTCGTCAGCAAGGAGAACAGCAGCGCGACAATACCAACGGAGTACAGACGAATCATGAAAGAAATTGGTATCGGTACGCTGTCGTCTCTGTCCTACGATCGCGACGACAAGCTTTTGTACAACAAGGTGAGAAAACCGTATAATCTGATCTCTTGTACGACAGAGGAACAAGTAGCTGAACATTTATTTAAATAATTCTTTCGCAGATGGTCTGCTGCTGTCTACGAATTCTGTGCAAACTCGTCGTCGACAAAAGCATGATGGTCGACGATCCGGACAGCATCGGTGAAATTCTCGGGGTGGTGAAAGCTTTTTTGTTTCACGGTATGAAAGGCTACTCGCCGATAACGCCGCAGTGCCTGAGGCCAGCGGCTATGAATCTCCCGGAACCGGTGCACATTCCACCGCGAGGCAGAAACTCTCGGAGCAAAGGAAAACCCAAGAGGCAGACCCCGAAGAAATCCACCCCGGAGGACAAGAGCAACAACCAGTTTCCGCTCGAGAGCTTGGTTGGAGCTTGCAAGTATTCGAGCGATTCGGAAACGGAGAGCTTCAATTCCGCTCAAACGGAGTCGAAGGTGCGACTGGAGAGCATACGTTTGCTTCACGCCGCCACTCTGGAGATCTCGTCCCGCGAGATGTTCGGCTACTGGCCGCAGATCGTGGCCAGCGGCTCGAGGGACAGTGCCAGAGTTCTCACGAGATCGATCCTCAAGGAGCCGGTGTCGAAGGTCCGCCAGTGCGTTCTCAGTACTCTCTTCAAAATGCTCGTCAGTGCGAAGCACTTTCTTGTCCACGCCGACGACGCCGAGCAACCGTCCTTTCTCACGATATTCGGTACGGTCGGTGCGATCATCAGAGAACTACATTCCACCCTCTCGCTCGTGCTGAGCTACGAGAGAAACGTGCCGGTCGTCACTCACGCGCTGAAGTGCGCCGCTGGATTGGTGCAGGGTACGCCCTACGCGAGACTCAAGTCCGGACTCGCGACGAAGCTATCGAGGAACTGCAGACCCCACATGCTTCACAAAGGTATTTCGTCGAGTCGAATGTAACTCGTTCTTCGAACTTACGGGACTATTTTTTTTTTCCGCAGATCCAACGGTTCGGGTCTCAGCTTTGTCGGTATTCGAAGCCCTCGCGTCGCTCGACACTCTCACACCGGAGATTCTCGATATCCTCGGGAAGAAGTCGAGAATACTGTTTGACACGAATATTCCACAGTTGGATCTCAGCGCGACCAGTGGGGCGGACGACGAGGAGCACGAGGAAGAGGACCTGGCCAAGTTCGCTGATTTATCGTACCACGAGTCCGAGATCGAGTCAGAGGCGGACGATGGACCGCTTCGGGACAAGGGTGTCTGTTCGTTGCTTCAAATTTGCCTGAAGAATATAACGAACGAGGTACATTGGAGGAAAAAGATTTCCCGATAAACCTTGTCCGGTGTGTTGACTTTCACATTCGAGTTTTCTACAGACTGAACGAGGACCGGTACGACTGCAAGCTCTCAAGCTCCTGGGTGCGCTGGCGTTCAACGTCGACAGCATCATCTTCGCTCATCTGGGGATGGTCACCGCTGCGCTCGCCACCGCGGCTCAGGAGACCGAGGTCCAGGTTGCTCGACACGCGTGTCGGGTAATCGAGACCATAGCCGGTCGTCTCGCCAATTCCTGTCCCGACGACATCAGCATCGTTGCCTTTTGGAACGTTATTTTTTTACCGGTCACATCGCTCGTTCAGCATACACAAGCCACCCTCCGCGAAGTCGCCTGCGACTGTCTCGGAAATATTGGCTCGACCATGTTTTCTCAATTGACGGTGAGATCTCGTCCTCTATTATTTTTTCCCCGAGTTCGTAGCGGTTGATTAAATAATCATTTTATTGTAAAAACAAAAAATAGAGGGAACGAAGCATCCTCATCATCACAATACTGTTCGGTGCGGTACGAGACGAGTCTAGTGCCGTGAGAGCCGCGGCTGTTCGTGCGCTGGGAATGCTCGTGACTCTCCCCTCCTTGGAGGAAGACACCGGCTTCCTCATGGATCTGGCCGACATAGTTTGCATAGCCATCGACGATCAGAATCTGGGCGTTCGGGTAAAAGCCGCCTGGGCCCTGGCAAATCTGTGCGACTGTCTCATAAGACAAACGGAGGACGAGCAAGCCGAACCGATACCCCTGGAAATTCTTCTGCCGAGACTCTACGAGACGAGCGTCAAGGCCGCTGAGGATAATTGCAAGGTCAAGTGCAATGTCATGAGAGCCGTGGGCAGCGTCATAAGATTGTCCTCCGATCGACCGGTTCTCAAGGACTCATTTCAGGGATTGCAAGTCCTCATAAAGTGCGCCACTTTAGAGAACGACATGAAAGTAAGCACTTGTTCTGAACTAAACGCAAATCCACAAAATGAACGGATAATAGAACAAAAAAGTGATAGGAGAGATTTTCACAAAGCTTCCTCATATCGAGAAAACTTTGTCGGTAGAGGACAATAATTGCGTTTAGATTTTTCAATTTTTGTTATATTATGCGAAATATCGTTTTGAAAAATTCATTGGTTTTTAGCCGGATATGACCCCGTAAAATTTCAATGACTGAAAGCATTTTGCGCAAAATTTAACCACACATTGAGGATTGACCTCTCTACTTACCTTCGAAATTTGAGCTTGATATCTCAAGCCGTTTTTAAATTGTAAGAGTTTCAATTTTTTTTGGATCTGAGACAACACAGTCTCACACATATACATCCGACATTTTTTTCTAAATGTGATTTTCCGATGCTGTGGATCGTTCTGAAAACGATTTTCTTCAAATATCTAATTTAATTAATTTTTATTCATGAGAACAAAGTTTCCTCTGCGAAGCAAAAACATAATTGTTTGATCTTTTCAACAGGTACGATGGAACGCCTGTCGCGCTCTGGGTTTCGTCATAAGCTACAAACCGGATGCGATTCTGCCGTCGTCCTGGAGAGTACGTTACCGTCCTGGACGTCCGACAATTTTTATACGCAAAATTTGTTAATCGCTTATCGTCTTGCATTTTTTTTAAGGACCAAGTCTTCCCGACTCTGTGCAGTCTTGTATGTTTGAGTCCGAACTTCAAAGTACGGACAAACGCTGCGTGGGCCCTGTCGGTGTGCGAATCTTATGGAAAGTACGTTCCGTCATTGTGGAAGAGCATCGTCGTCGGTCTCGAGAATTCGCAGCACGTGCCGAGTTTCGTGGAATATCCTCATCGAGACGCCCTCGTTCAACAAGTGAGACACGTATTTTTTCGACTTGACGGCCGCTTATTTTTTTTTATCGCAAAATTGCTTACATTAATAAATAAATAAAAATTCTACCTCTCAGCTCTGCCTGACTCTGAGTCACTTGGCATCGCGGACTCAGGCATCGGATCTGCAATCCGTGTGGGAAGAGATAAGTCAGCACCTTGACGATATCGCGAGTCACATGAAGCATTTGCACGTAAGATAATTTTATTTATCTTTCAAACAGTCAGCCATTATTTCCGGCTTCGTTGTAATAATTATTTCGCAAATCGTGCAGAATCGAGTTTTGCCCGAAAAGGCCGGCGACGTCGACGCGGCGAGGACGCATCTTCTGAAGCTCAATCAGACCGCGCCGAGATCCGAGGACAGACTCGTCGCCAAGAGCCTCGCCGATTTGTTTCAGCGGACCAATCTGTACGACGACGTCGTTCTCAACGCCGAATAAAAATTTACATCGATTCGCACGAACTTCGAGCAAACTCCGTCCGTCCCTGAGCCGTAGAGTTCCGTTAGTTTTTCATGTGGTCGCTTGAATGCAGTATTTACAATAGAAAAAAAAAAAAAAAAAACTGTACAGTGAGATTTCGCCGCTATTAGGACGTGGATTCTTTCTCGTTCGCTGCATCCTCGCTCGCGTGTCCGGGAAGCGCGGAATCGTCATTTTTCGTCTCGTCGACATTGCCGATTTCATTCGCAGCCGGTAAATCAATCGGTCTTTCCGTTCTCGGCTCGTCTTTTGAAACATCCATCGATCTTTCCGTTCTCGGCTCGTCTTCCGGAACATCCATCGATCTTTCCATTCTCGGCTCGTCTTCCGGAACATCCATCGATCTTTCCGTTCTCGGCTCGTCTTCCGGTAAATCAATCGATCTTTCCGTTCTCGGCTCGTCTTCCGGAACATCCATCGATCTTTCCGTTCTCGGCTCACGTTCTGGGACGTCCGTCGATCTTTCCGTTCTCGGCTCACGTTCTGATACATCCGTCGATCTTTCCGTTCTCGGCTCACCTTCCGGAACGTCCATCGATCTTTCCGTTCTCGGCTCACGTTCTGGGACATCCGTCGATGTTTCCGTACTCTGCTCACCTTCCGAACTATCAGTGTCGCTGTGACTGTTGTCCGATTCGTCCTTCTTTCCCTTGTCCTCCTCTCCGTTCTTCGCCGGTTTCAACTTCTTCACCTGCTTCAGCTTCTGCTTTTTCTTCAGACGCTTGGCCCGCTTCTTCGCCGTCGTCTGCTCGGCCTGTAGTTTGTTCTGCTCCAGTTTGATGTGATACTCGTCGTCCAGGGTTTCCTGAAGGAACGAAAATACGGGAATTTATTTCTGAACGAGCCGAACAAATACTGCGAGTACTCAAGAATGTGGTCGAGTACTCGGATGCTCGTTTACCTTTCGCCCCTTCTCCTGGATAAATTTTTGACGAGAATACTCCTTGCGTCTGAGATGCCTGTAGACGTGAAATTCTCCGCTACCGGCGCCTGCGCTGCTGCCCATAACGTTTCTCACGAATTCCGGCACCGACGGTGAGTTCTTCGACTTTGGACGATCGGGCAGCATTACCGGCTTCTCCTGAATCCGGGAAAGCTCCAATTTCACACAACATTCGATCCAATACGACGCAAAGAAAAGTCGGAAGAATACTCACGGGATTTTTCATGAGTTTCATGAGCTTCAGTCGCTGCAGATCGTACGCGGTCTTTGCCACGACGGGTTTCTCGAACTCCTTGTCCTCCTTCTCGCCCTTGTCCCTGTCCTTCTTCGATCCGCTCGACTTCGACATTGCGCTAATAATCTTTATTATCGGCACGAATGGAAGAAAAAACAACCTCGTCGAAACGGAGCGAGTGTTTTAGTTTGATAGTCGAAAAATACAAGCGAACATAGCCGAGTATTTATCGAACAGCTGTTTTCGATATCAGTGTTGCAAACATTGTTCGCGCCACGGACCCTCAACAATGGTGCCAACTGTATTCCCATCCGACAGCTGTCAAGTTCACGTTGACCCTCGCTCGCCTACGTTTTTTTTTTGTTCTTTCCCTTATCAACTTTATATCATCTTTTATTTTTCCTCCGAATGTATTCAGTATTAAACGAAACCGCCCGGTCGAGTGAAAGTCTTCGTCGCTCGACAAATGTCACGTCGCTGTGAGGAATATTGAGTTTGCCCGAGACGCCGTACCGACGATGTGGCGAGAGTCTCAGGTGGTCGCCGACCGACATAGCGCCGAGATAAGCAAGAGATCGTACGAGAGATCTTCCCGATAGCTCGGAAATGATCGTACATCGAGGGAAACCCTCCGACAAGGTACATTTCCAATAAAAGAAAAAAATAATTTCGTAAAGATTATAGAAAAAAAAGAAAAAAATCAAACAAAAAAATGGACAGTCTCTCGGACTCGTCGAGGTGCGAGCTGGACTCTGTCACCTCGTCGGACTCGCTGCATCTGTTTACCGACGAGTTCAGGCTCCGTCATCTCGTAAGTCCGGACGTGACGAGCGCCGAGCTGTGCAAGCGCGTCGCCGCTCTGGAGCTCGAGAACGAGAGGCTCAGAGTCGACGTGGAGAACACGAGGATTGAGGCGAACGCCAGAAACGCCTCTAATCAGGGCCTCAAGAGCAAGATAGCGGAGTTGTTCGTCGACGCGCAGACGGCGCTGCAGGAGAAGCAGCGTCTGCAGAACGCCCTCAAAGACGCGAGCGGCCGATTGGCCGCGGCCGAAAACTCGTCGAAATGGTATCGTTCGAAACTGCACGATTCCCAGGCGAACGAGAAAGCCCGGCAGATGGAGATAGACACCTATCAGGGAATACTGAGACAGCGTCAGCAAAATCTCGCCGACATGACGGCGAAGTGCAAGCAGTTCGGCGTGAAGTACGCCGAGCTCGCGGCCCAATTCAAGAAGGACAAGCGACAACTTCGCGAGGAAATCGAGACGCTTAGGTCCGAGAAGGAATCTTGCAGGGCATGCCGGGAGGGAAACACTTCGCGGCAAATAGCGAAAGATGCATCGTCCGATTTATTGGAATTTAAATTGGAAGCGATGGAGAAGTCTTCCGAGGAGTGTCACGCCCAGCTTCGGGCGGTCGAGCAGCGTCTCGCGAGCAGCGAGATATCGAGAAACTCGGCGGAAACGTCGCTGAGCAAGTATCGGTGGTTGATGTCGTCGATGGAGGAGAACAACCAGAAACTCGAGGCCGAGAGAAGCGAGACCGACGAGAAGCTCCGCGAGACTCGGGCGGAGTTGCAGAAATTGCGGCAGGAGAACGAGGAACTGCAGGTCTCTGCTTTATCGTCGAAGCGCGAGCGGGCGCAGGTCGAGGACGCCATCGTCCAGTTGCGCTGCCAACTCAGCAAGATGCTCGCACAGCACAAGCTCCTGAAATCCCGGAACGCCGAGGCCGAGCGAAAATTGACGATCATGCAGGATCTCCAGAACGAAAACAAACGATTGAAGGCGCTGTCGTACGCGGCTAACAATTCGCTGTTCAAGAAACTGAAAGAGGAGAAACGCAGAGTTAAGAACTTGGAGGCACAACTGCGACGGGAAAAAGCTCGATTTCACACTCACGAGGAGGTACGAATAACCGAGCCTGACTGTATAGTGTTCGATTGAGTGACATAGGCGTCCGAATTGACAAGATGTTTTCAATACCAGCTACCCTGGCAAATTCCGCAACTTGAAAAACCACCACCAAGCTACCTTCAAAGCGACCGGTCGTTTTCGGACAAAAATGCGTCCGCGAAAACGACTGTCAAAACGACTTTATCCGTATCCGTGCCAGCCGCATATGAGCAGCTTTCAGGAAGGGCTTTCAGTCAGGTGGTTTTACAATTAACGAGCGAATGAACTACCGCGAAAACGACTGTTCAAAACACCTTGCAGTCCGGGTGTTTTTTTTATTTTCAACTGAAGAAACGACCGTATTAACGACAACCGGACTGAAAGATCTTTTGAACGGTCATTTCCGCGATAGTTCGTCCAGTCATAAAATGTAAAACGACCTTACTGAAAGCTCTCACTGGAAGCTGCTCGTATGTGGCTCGCACGGACGCGGATAAAGTCGTTTCAACAGTTGGTTTACCGGCCGTATTTTTGTCCGAAAACGATCGGTCGTCATTTTATGACTGAACGAACTACTGCGGAAACGACCGTCCAAAAGACCTTTCAGTCCGGTTGTCGTTAATGCGGTCGTTTCTTCGGTTGAAAATTAAAAAACGACCGGACTGAAAGGTATTTTGAACAGTCGTTTCCGCGGTAGTTCATTCGCTCATTGATTGTAAAAGCACCTGACTGAAAGCCCTCCCTAGAAGCTGCTCGTATGCGGCTGGTACTTTTTGTCCGAAAACGACCGGTCGTTTACTCGGTCGCTTTGAAGGTAGTTTGGTGGTGGTTTTTCATGTCAAGGAACTTGCCAGGGTAGTACTGAAAACATCTTGTGCATTCGGGCATTTATATGTTACCCGAAAAATTCGATTTTTTTTTACGTTGAATTACTGTTATCTGTTGTATTACCGACAGCGCGATAAAACTATGGCTTCTATGCGGGACTGCCTGAGGAAAACCGTCGAGCGAAACAAGGTAATCTTTGGGAGGCATAAAAAAAAGAAAAAACAATTGAATAATTGGCTAATTATGAAGGATTTTCAGGAATTGCAGGAGCGGCTAAAATCCAAGATGGCGGACGAGAGTATCGACGAAGGATACGGGGACAGTAGCATCGCGAGTTCCGGATCCGTCGATCTCCCATCGGCTCCGCCGCTCGATTCTGTATTGATTATGTCGGCGATCGACGTATTATCTAGAAGTAAGAATTTCATGGGACCAATGCAAACGAGCCTCGACGAGCTGAGTTCGAGGCTCGAAGAGATGCGGCAGCATCGGTACGCGCACGCGCATGTCCGTTCGGTCTCGTTGAGTCGAGATTATTCGTCGAACGGCTTCGACTGCGTCGTGGTGCAGCGATAGCTCGAATAACGAAAACGCGACTGTTAAAGTGTCGACGTGTCGTCGTCGGCTTTTCTTCGAAGCATTTACTCACAGACAAAGACGGTTGTTTTCGTCCTTTATTTATTATTCATCCAATATACTATGTATATGCAACAATAATTTCGGATCAGACTTGGAACGGTACACGGAAGAATTTGTATTTTTTTTTTAATTCCCAGTACGAAATTCTTGACTAAATTAGTCAGTGTCATCTGTCAGCCATTAGTCATTGTTCGCTGACACATTAAATTGTACACCGTTGATTAGTATTCGTTTATATATTTATAATAATTACTGTTGTACATGGAAAACGAGGGGTAAGGGGAAATGCATTTTTGTGCATAGATTGCTGTGCGCGCGCATGCGCAGTCATTCTACTGTCGGTGTTTACGATCGAGGATCTATTTAATTTATTTCGCGTCATTCCTCGCGAGGGAAACTTGCGACGACAATGAGAATAAGTATTAAACTGTACTCGGGGTACATCGATAAAGCGGTGTCGACGGAAAAAAAAAGTGGCTCTGAAATGTTGAACACCTGTCGAAAAATAATTATCATTCCTCTGTGATAGGTGCACACCTATAGCTTAGACGGGGTACAGAACGAATAGTGTCTCTTAAGCTTAAACGATCCTACAAAGTATTACAACTGTCAAGTACGGATGTCGACCGTGGATTATACAAATCAATTGTTACATGAAAAGTTTGTAGACGTTTAAATGAACGAAACAAAAAAAAATCAAATAAAGAAGATTATCGATATTTAATCTACGCAATAATCTTTCGAGACTCGAGACAATTTTTAACTCTCGCTCGGGATAAGAAACGATAAATCATCTATCGTATTTACGCGCTTCCAATAAAATTCCAATCTACATGCGAAACATTCATCGCGGGAGAACACTAAGGTACAGATTTTATTTTCTTCTTTTTTTTTGTTTTTTTCTTTTATTTGGCAACATTTATGGCACGGCATATAATATGGGAGCGTCCCACCAGATTTTTTTTTTTTAATTTCCGTATAGTCGTCCCCGACGCCCATCTCGTTATTTTTCACTTCCCTCGATCGACGTAAGCTCGTGTACCTTCTAATCTAAACGCCATTAACGCGTTAGAGTACGAAAAATAAAAAAATTAAAAAAATAAAGAAGAAATAAGTAACATTAACGTTGAGCAATAGTCACACTCTTGCCCGCCGATTGGCGTTCGATCGATCGCCGATACTCCGAGATAAAAATCGAACCGGGAGTAACATGGGATCGCGAAAGCCCACGAAATGCCTACAATAGTAGTACGGTAAATAATAATATAAAAAAAAAGGATCAACGTATCCTCCTATCAATGACTAGCCCGCGAATTCTTTCCGGCTCGATCCCGCGAGTTAATAGAGTAAAGAAATGACCGAAGATAAAAAAAAAAAAAAGAAGAGTATGCAACAACGAGCTGAGTAAATAAACTTGTATCATAGGGACAAAGCTAATGAGAAACACGGATAATCGACGCATAAAGCCGAACGGTCGTTGAGCGATCTGCGACGTGAGTATCGAACCCACGTCCAGGATGTAGATTCAAAAATAGTAATTTGCGATACAAGTGCGGTAAAGTCCGGGTATGATGCTCGCTACATCGCACTAGTATCGCAAAATATTTTTTGTAACGAATGCAGGAGAAGTGTCACTCAGTGAGTGCTGATTGTGCCGCTGTACAGCATGGCGTACGCGCATGCGGTGTACTTTGCGCACGCTTAACCGTTCGAAAAGTAAAATCGGTCCGACGTGCGCATGCGCTGTACTTTGCGCACGCTTAACCGTTCGAAAAGTAAAATCGATCCGATGTGCGCATGTGCTGTACTTTACGCACGCTTAACCATGCGAAAAGTAAAATCGGTCCGATGTGCGCTATGCGCTGTACTTTACGCACGCTTAACCGTGCGAAAAGTAAAATCGGTCCGATGTGCGCATGCGCTGTACTTTATGCACGCTTAACCGTGCAAAAAAGTAAGATCGGACCGATGTGCGCATGCGGCGGTTATTTATAGTACACTTGGCTGTCAAGCGCCACTTTCGCCACTCTCGGCAGGTACGAAAAGTAGCACTTTTCATGTATGAGTTACGAAAAAAAAATATAAAAAAATCGGAAGAGATACTCGAGTTTTTCTTCGGCTCCCTTCGCACGTATTTTTTTTTTTTTTTTTTTAGTCACCAGCCGTCGTTCAAAACTTACCGATTCTCGGCAATTGTCAATCGCTCATCACTACCGTGTATCTCCGATCGCCGCGGGCGACCGAAAAGTCCCCTCGGCGTTAAAACGCCCCGCGATCCATTAAGCGAATGACTCTCCATCCGAATTTTTCGTAATGGTCATCTTTCCCCATACGTCGTACCGGCGACTGGCGAGGATCCCGAAAACGCCCCATCCCCGGGGTCCGCGCGACGCTCCGCGGAGCATCCGGCATCTCCCATCTTATACACCGTTGCAACGGTAATGTTGCTGAACAACGATACCTATAACTTTACGACGTGATAATTATTGAACGTGTGACGAATATTGTGGCGCAACATCGAGTAGTCTATTATAAAGCTAACGATTCTACTGTTACGTCGTTGAAGTTTGTCGAAGTAACGTGAGCTCAACGGTGATTGATACCGGGCAGTGGATGGACTATCACGGGCCCATTGTCATCTGGGGGTCGATTCGGTTTGCCGTACTCTCTCCAAGTGGCGCCGATTGCTTCCTCGTCCGCCCCGGCCGCGGTTCCTGCGACCGTGATGGTTGTTGTGACCGTGATGATTGTTCTGCGAATGACGAGACTCGTTTTGATTGTGATTCTGGGCGGGCTGTTGCTGCTGTTGTTGCTGCTGCTCGCGCTCGCGCTGTTGCTGCTGACCGGACGAGTTTTTCGTCTCGATCGGCTGATGCTGACGATGCTGATGGTGCTGGTTGTGCCTGACCGGATTCGGTCCGTTTCGCGCGAGCGCGTTGATGCTCGGTCCCGGTGGACTCAGCTGTTGCTCCCCACCGGCCGCCGACTCGTCCTCGGTCCTCAGCAACATCTTCACACCCTCGGCCTCCGGATCGATTATCCCGCCGCGCTGCTGCTGACGCACAAACAACGCGGACATCCGACGCTGGAGATCGCGGAGCTCGGAGGTCACCGAGAACTCCGAAGCCGCCTCGACGTCTATCGGCGGCGGGGCCGACCAGAGAGTCTCGACGTCGCAATTTATTCCCTCCCGGCAGACCGGGCAAATCGCCTGAAACTCCTTCGTCGAGTCCTGCTGCCACTGCGGCAACTTTTCCTTCTCCTCGCGGTAGTAACGCTCCGCGGCGGCCACGTGGGCGGCCAAGCAGTGCGAGTGGAAGTGATGATAGCACTCCGTTTTTGTGAACTCGTCGCCCTCGCGGAAGCCGTACAGGCAGACCGCGCACTGGCCGGTCGGAAGATTGCTCCTCGTCAGATGTTCTCTCACCAACTGCAATTATCGAATTAATTTTATTATTTATGTATTTATTTATTTATGTCATTTAGGGGATAAGATCTTTTGCAAATAAAATACAGATCCAAGGATGTAAGTATGTTTGCATTTAGTACGGTGTATTCCGATAAGAGAAAATAGAAAATCGCAACAAAGGAGAGACTGGGTAATATTTGTAGAAACATAAATTTGGGAAACGAGTTAATATGAATTATTTGGAGAGTAGAATCCGAGTAGAAAGTGAACTTGTATAAGCCAAAATTCGTCCACCAAACAAGTATTTGATGGACCTATTTTCAGATCCAGCTTCAAATTCAGATTTAGTGCATGATAATTATAATAAAACGTATGTAACCGCGTCGGCTAACATCGGCTCTTAGTGAGTCATTTCCTGCGGGCACACGACCTCAGGGACAGATAAAATTATAAATAATAGCCACAAAAAAAACAAGGAAAATATGTAAATGAGAAAAAAATTAATAGATAATGAAAGCAAAATAATTTTCCGTAGTAGCAGAAATAATAAATAAGTAATATGTTATTATTATTTTATGTATTTAAAAAAAAAACAGTATTAAATTTGATTTATTATTTATTCCTAAAAAAATCTGTATTAAATTTGATTTATTATTTATTTCTAAAAAAATGTGTATAAAATTTTATTTTTGCTTCCTCATAGAGGAAGTTATGTTTTCGTGAAACATTTTTTTTCGAGATTTTAATGTCAGCATACTAGAAATGGTCGAAAACGTCGAGAAATGTGATTTTTAGCTGGCGTCCGGATGCATGTGTGTGTGCGCGTATGTGTATATGTGTGACAGCGTGCATCGCTTAGAATGACTATAACTCGGAAACGGCTTGAGATAGCGGGTTGAAATTTTGTACACTAGTTGAGTGGTCACGGTTCTTCCTTCGATATAATTTTCATGAAGATTGCGGCCCGTTTCGAGATTTTACGCGTATTCGAAATTTTTTAAAAAACGTCTGTGGTAGCTCTAACTTTCGTAAATTTTGAGCTATGACCTAAAAATAAATATAAATACAATACTATGAACAAAGACCTGTGATATTGAATTTGGCCGAAATCTACCAAAGGGATTTTATCGAATTTTGATTTTTTTGAAAAATTGCTAAAAATGGTATAATTTGAGTAAACATGGAGGTATCGAGCTTAAATTTGGCACAGGAATGGACTAACACTGTACAATGTTTAGTATTAAATTTTGCAAAAATTGATCCAAACGTTTAAATTTTATGGGATTTTGAAAATGTTGAATAAAAAAAAAATGTTGACAGGAGTTTCTGAATCCAACATCACGTAAAGAGTAAAATGAGTTATAGTTTCGTACTCAGTGCTGAAGATTAGATTAAAAATTGCCTTAAAACTTTTTTTATTGTGTTTTCATTATAGCTTCCTCTATGAGGAAGCCAAAATGGCACAATGGAATTATCAGAGATGAAGTTATGAGCAAAACTGTAAAACATAAGGCAGTAATTGTGCAAATCGCTTGGCACGCTTTTTTATTATTTAAATTATTACCTCTATGAGTTCAAACATTACAGGCTGGCCAATGAAGTCCTGACACTTGGCCTCAGCCTCTGTTTGTATGAGTTGCACGGTATCCTCGTGCAGACCCCTGGGATTCTTGAGGCTCACAGTCGGCGACACGTCCGGATAGCCAGGATGCAAATTGACTACCAGCCTTACACAGACGTACTGAGACTGGGAATCCTCGCCGGTTGAGGGAAACACCAGAGTCTCTATGCATTCCAGCTCGCCCAGCTCGTTCTCCTTAATACTCAGCTCGTCGTCGAGCAGTATGGCTCTTAGGGCCTCTATCTCATCCGTCACCCTGAAACAAAAAATCGTGATATGAATAAAAAAAAAAAAAATTGATTTTATTTATTTTCTACAACGAAAAAAATATTACCTTTCGTCTATTGTTATATCCGACATCTTATCCGAAGAACGTTGATCGACGCCGTCTCCAGCTAGAATCCCGCGATGTAAGTGGAAAAAAAATGTTGCCCCACGACAAACGATCGGCGACGATTGAATTTCTGCAAAGTAACAAAAAAAAAAAGAAAAAATTAAAACAACTTCGAGTGTTGTTGAGCGTTTGAGCCGCGAGTTTATCGCATTCGACACAATTCGTGCGAGGTTGACAGACGAGACTCCCCCGCATCCGTGGAGCGAAACAGGGGAAACGAATTACGTACGATTGACCGTTTAACCGAGAGAGAGCGAGATGATTTTTCTTTCGTCGTGAAAGTCGTTTTCACCGCCTTGCACGTAGCGCGGCCGACGGCGGCTCGAATCGGGAAGTCGGGAGTTTCTCGCTCACGGTGAGATCGACGAGAGGAAATATTGACGACGAAAATATTATCTCGGCGTTGATAACTCGTCCGGTCGCGAGAGTAGCACACGGAAAGTGCATTCGCCGCATTTCCGTAGGAGCTGCGGGGGGTTCCCCGGCAGAGGGGAAAGTCCGTCGCCATTGGCCGAGCGGGCGACCAATGAGCGAGTCGCTTTGGGGTCTCGCGGCGAGCCGAGCGCCGCACCGCACGTGGGTTTATTATTGAGATGTTGGGTTAAGTTGACGCGACAACAGACTGCTCGTCAAAATATATTGTTTAAAAAGAAGTTGCTTATCTCGGATATTCATCTAAAAATGGGAACCACAGGACAAGAGACTCATCGTCCGGGCGTCTTCAAACAGACCAACAAGACCCACAAAACTGGGCGTCACAGAAGCAAGGGCTCGATCGCCTGCGCCGTTAAAGGTTCGTACAATCTTTGTCAGCATTATCGAGGTGTCCGACAAATTGTCATCGAGCGATACACCTTTTTGCAGGCAAAGTGAGCGTCAAGAGTCTGACGAAACGCGCCAGAAAGGAACTCGGCAAAGAGGCGAGACGCCATCAGTCGCAGCAGCTCAGGCAGAAAAAACGCGACGAGACGTACCAGCTGAAGAGAAACCTCGGAGGGTCTTCCGCGGCGCCGGTACTCGTTGCCGTAATCCCGCTGCAGGAAGAACTCGACGTAAGGTCCATTGTCGGAATCATAGCGAGCGCAGACGAAACTGCCACCGTAGCGGTTAGTCCGTCCGGTGTAACGCACATAAGGTATATTTGTTTGTTTGTTAAATGGATTTCTCATTTACAACATTTTTTCTGTTACGTATAACTTAGATCATGAACTGACACTACAAAAATATGCTATTTAACCAGTACAAAAACATTTTTTGTTCTTATTTTTATTTTTCTACATGGTGGCCGCGGTCAGGGAAAACCAGGAAAACCGGGAAAAGTCCGGGAAACAAAAACTTGGTCAGGGAATCAGGGAAAAGTCAGGGAATCTCAAAATTGGTCAGGGAAAAAGTAAATTGTCGCCAAACCTTCTATAAAATTTTTTTTATTTTTAATTTAATTGATTTGACGAATTTCTCCTTTTTTTAATCTATTTATATTAAGCCCAATACAGAGCTCAGAATACAAAATCTTTAAATATCTGAATAAAAATAGTAAATATGGTAGATATAAAAATAGTAAACATAAAATATAAAATAACATTTGATTCTAGACTACATAACAAACTAAGCATACATCAACAGCCTATGATTATCACGAGACTAGTCCTCTCTACACTTCTCTCCTCTGTTTACCCTAATCCGGTTTATTCATATTTAAGCACTCCGGAATCTGCCGCCCTTTTGAATAAAAAGTACATAAAAGGAAGCCTTGGATAAAAATTCCGAACATTTAACAAAAACAGAATTAAACATACTATAATTAGGCATTTCCATTTGCATGATTATTTTTTTTTTAATAGACGTTAGAAGTTTGGTCAGGGAACATTTTTTATTGGTCAGTGAAAAGTCAGGGAATTTTTTTCAGGCGAAAAAACGGCCACCATGTTCTACCTTAATTCTATATCACTTTTATCTTGTAACCAAATATCCATGACACCTATGTTTCTAATCAAACCGAAGAACCTTCTCCCTTGCACTATTCTGAAACTCTGCTGAGCGGGAGACCAGTATAGTGAAGCTCTGGGTTCGCATTACCCAAGCTAGCTAATCGTGCTACCGTAGAGTTAGCAAAAAAACAGAAACATTATTTTTCTTATGGAATAGCTATATATAAATATATTTAATTAATTTATTTATTTAATGGATTTCTCCTTTTACATTATGATATAAGTACATTACAGACAACAGTGGTGACTGAGATTGTGAGCCTGCATATATCGGGGAAATTACAATAATCGGGAACTAGCGAAAGGAAGTTTCCAATATAATTAAAATCACGATAAAAATTAAGAGATTATGAAGAGCTATAATTTTCAAAGAAAAGTTACAACTATAAGCACAAAAATATGTTTCTCTTAAATTTATTTAACTTAATTAATTTAAATTTGTTTATTTATAAAGACAAATTTATTTATTTTACATATTTAACGGATTTCTCCTTTTACATCATGATAAGAGTACATTACAGAAGTTACAATAATCAAGGAGTAGTGAAAGGAAGTTTCCAATATAATTCAAATCTGAATTAAAATGAACAGATTATAAACAGCTATAAGTTGAAAAGAATATCGTTTATAACTATAAGTACAAACATTTATTGCACCTAAATTGCTGGGTTCGAGTAGTTCGCGGCTCGGGACGATCGAATTTGCATGTTCTTTAAACACATTAAATTAATTGCCTGTGAGATTCATGACTGAATATTCGTTCGCGAGTCTCACCATACGCGGGATCGCTGAGTTCCTTGCAGTGTTGGAACGGGTTACATTTTCGTGAAAGTGATATTAAAAATAATAATAATAATTCATATAAAATATTTATCAACATTTGTACATTTTTTCCTCAGTGTACCAAGATTTAAACAAAAGTTTGCAGTGGTGGTCCCACCGGTGGGAAATACCGTAGCGACCTTGGACGCCGCAAAGGTTTCGACAACAGTACTCTTCGTGGCTTCCGCTACGGAATCGGACGGCGCTCCCAGGAGCCAGATAATAGACGATTGGGGAGAGGAGATTATCGCCGCTTGTCTCGCCCAAGGACTGCCCACTACCATAGTTGCCCTCGCTAATTTGGAGAATGTACATACAAAGGTACAAGTCGATTTTCACTTATTCGCGTAATGGAATATAAATTAATTTTTATTACCGATTAACTCCGTTTCCGAATTATCGACCGTCGATCGAATAACAGAAACGGCAGGAGACGAAGCAACGCGCCCAGGATGCCATCTCCAAGTGGCTCCCGGAGGAAAAAATAATGCCTCTCGACAAATCCACGGATGCCCTGAATTTGCTGAGACGAGCGGGATCGCAGAAACAGAGAAACGTCGTCTACAGGAACAAGAGGGCTCATCTATTGGCGGAGCGTATCAAATACACGCCTGTACGTTCTGAGATTTAGCACCCTTTGGATTGCTTTACTTTAAGGTAGCACTGCGTGACACACTAATCAAATGCGTGATATATTTTCATAATTGTTTATCCAACATCGTATGCATTTATTGACAGTAAAGGAGGTTGATTTGTATTAGTGCATGTGTTCTCAACCAAGAGAAATATTAATCATGATGGTCTTGCAAGAACATCAACTAGTAAATGCAAATTTCCGCGACAGTACGTTTTTGTTGGATTTTTTCAAAGTTTTCAAAGTAAAATCCATATTCTTAAACCGATTTTAATGTACCACGGCCCATTTTCTTTCATAAATTTTGCTCTACGGATTCAGCAAGTAGATTTTTTATGGGATTGACATTTTGACAAATACGATCCATTGTTTAACCGGTGAATTTTTTTCCCATAAACAAACTGCTGAGATTTTTAAACGGTCAAAGCTAAAAAAAATGTACTTGGAGAATTCGTAGAGCAACGTTTGAGCGATAAAACTAGTCGTGGTACATTAATATTGGTTGATAAATAAGGATCCTTCGTTGAAAAAACTCAGCGAAAATGTATCGTCTTGAAAATTTATCAGTTTCTGTATTTGCACATAATACAGAAAACATAAACATAATTATCGTAGTGGCCTTGATTGAGGACCCATACAGAAATACAAATCGACATTCGTTACTGTTAAGGGGAAGTGAAACAGCTGTGCGTGCGAGAGAGATAGTTGCAATTTTCAAATTAACTTTATGCATTGGTGCTAACTTTTTTGAGAAAAAAATGAATTCGGGCCGATGCAAAATTACCTTGAGCATCCGGCCCCAATTTGCTTTTTCCTCAAAAAAAATTAGCACCCTTGAGAAAAGTTCATTACAGTTTTCATTACCGACCGCGATATTTCACTTCCCCTTAATAAATGCGCAACATTTTGCATAAACAATTGTGAAAAATTTAGCACTCATTTGACTAGTCTTCCGTGCAGTAGCTACTTTATTCGTGGAAGTCTATCGAGAGCGTTGATCGAACGAATTTTATGTTGTTTCAGGGACCCGAAAACTTTGGGACATTGGAGGTTTCCGGACACTTGCGAGGTATGCCGTTGTCGGTCAACGGCCTCGTGCATATACCCGGATTCGGTGACTATCAATTGTCCCGCATCGATGCACCGGAAGACCCGTGGCCTCTGGAAAAGGCGCGCTCCAAGGACGTTCCCGGAGACGCTGATATGAGCCTCGATCCCAACAGGATACTCGAGGTCGCCGATCCTAAGAAGCAGGAAACTCTGCAGAGTGAGAACACGCCGGATCCCATGGACGCGGAGCAAACTTGGCCGACGGACGAGGAAATGGCCCAGGCCGATGCCCAACAGAAACGAAAAATCGTTAAACTCGTGCCGAAGGGAACTTCGGAGTATCAGGCAGCTTGGATACCGGACGAGGATGCCGGTTCGTGTTCGCCGCATTCACAATCCGATGATTTATTATTATTTATTAACTAACAGGATATTTACCGGAAATACGTCGCTAAGGTAAATCGGCCAATGAATGGACAGTTAAGCAGACGAAAAAGCGAATGAATAGACTTTTTTATGCACGTGCTCTTATGGAAAGTGTCCATTCACTGGTCCTGTCCATCCATTGGCTGGTTTACCCTACTATATACGGATATTCACTAAAAAAAATCGTATGAAATTGAATGTACTGGTACATGATGTTTTTATGCATAAACTGGTATATTACATTTCATGTACAATTGTGATGAAAAATTGTTACGTACAATATATTTAAAACTTTAAAAATAGTTTACTTTAAATATTTTACTGTAAAAGTACTTTGATGCCAATCATTTACTTTAATTTCACTCTAAAAAGCCATTAATTTTTCATGACAATAGTACAATAAATTTAATGTACCAGTTTTTGCATAAACTTCTAGTCATTTAAATTAAATTTACCATTTTTTTAACGGTATATTTAACAGGAAATATTGCAATTTTGTTGCAGAGAAAGGGGACGAGGCTGAGGACTCCGAGTCGGAAGAGGAAGAGGATAACATGTCCATAGAGGATGCCGAGTCGGAAGTGGACAGCGTCGAAGGAAACGAGGACGGTGATGAAGAGTACGAATCGGTTACCGTTTCGGAAGCCCCGCCGGACGAGCAAAAGTACGATCAGCAGATGGATATGCACGAGGAACGAACCGCTATGGAAAAAATTAAACGTATGCGCGACAGTCGTAAATTTAATTATTTAACGATTACTGTGTACTCCGAGCTATAACCGAGGTAAGAAATGTTTAACAGATGCCAAACTGGACGCCCAATTCCCCGACGAAGTGGACACCCCGCAAGACATGCTGGCCAAGGTGCGCTTTCAGAAATACAGGGGCCTCGAGTCTTTCCGTACGAGTCCTTGGGATCCGAAGGAAAATTTGCCGCACGATTACGCGCGAATATTTCAGTTCGAGAACTTCGATCGCACTCGACGTCGGATATTCAGGGAAAGCGAGGAATTGCAAGGCGCTATGGTGAGTTCTCTTCTACGGGTTAAGGGGAAGTGAAATATCGCGGACGGTAATGAAAACTGTAATGAACTTTTTTTCAAGGGTGCTCATTTTTTGGGGAACAAACAAATTAGCATCGTTGAGTAAAGTTAATTTAAAAATTGCAACTATCTCTCTCGCACGCACAGCTGTTTCACTTCCCCTTAAGAGGCTGCTCGACCTTCCTGTTTTACCGAGGCGATTTCGTAAAATCGAATTTACATAATTAATATGCTACTCATATGCTTCAACTTTTACAGGACAGCAATACTAGTCATAAACGCTTCAGCGAGCACTTCAATTTCAGGTGAAAACGTCCAACAAATTAAGAAAATCGAGTATTACAGGTCGTCGCGAAAAACAATATGGCAGCTAGAAATTTCAACAGCATCTATTTTGTAGGATATAAAATATTCTGGAACTCATATACGTAAAACGAGAGTGCACGAGTCTCTGAAATTCCTCGAATATTTCAAAATCGTCGCAGTCTATTACACAAAAGAAATTCATGCAAAGTTTATTCTACGTTTGCGTTTACTTTTCACGTGTGACATGCGATCAGTTCAAAGCCGATAAAAAGTGTATGAATGTCCTGTAGGGCTTTTTGCAAACCGTAATATTCGATTTCCTTCATACTCAATACGTTAATCAAAATTGGACCACACGTCGAAGCGTTTATGTCAATATTATAGTCCTGCACAATTTAAAGCATATGCGTACCATATTAACAATTCTAAATTGAAACTAAGAAACCGCCCAGTTCCGTCGGTAAAAATAAAAGGCAGGTAAGGAGTTAAAAACGGGTCCAGCATCCCGTTAAGCTGCATCAACATTTTATTGAAAATATGTATCATTTCCCGAAAATACCGGAAATCATTATAGTTGTTTTTTTGCAGCCCGGCTGGTTCATAACTCTTCACGTGAAGAACGTCAGCAAAGAGCTCTTCGACGCTTACCGCACCGTGGAGGATCGTCCTCTTATAGTGTTCGGTCTGTTGCCGAACGAACACAAAATGTCTCTTCTCAACGTGACTCTGAAGCGCACGACGAACAACACGGAGCCGATCGAGTCCAAGAGAAGACTTATTTTTCAATGCGGTTTCCGTCGTTTCACAGCTTGTCCCATCTTCAGTCAGCACACCAACGGATCCAAGCACAAGTACGAAAGATACTTTCAACCGGAGAGCACGGTGGTCGCCAGTCTTTATGCACCGATCACCTTCCCCCCTTGCCCGGTATTGTGTTACCTGGAAAACAAGGACGGTTCTCTGGTAAGCACGACGATTTTTTGCGCTTTCCATCCAGCCGTGAAAATGATTAAAATTACCGATTGATTTTATTGGTCGCTTCTCTCAGATACTAGCACAATCTAAGACAATAAACCAATAAAATCAATTCATCATTATGGGTACGTTCTTGAATGCAGATCTGCTCAGCTATGCGTTCTTTTATTTGTGACTGTTCACTGCTAATGGTTTTTTTTTAAATTGCCAACGCTACATCCGTTTCTTTCCGTGGGATATATTTTATCTGTTTTG
Source organism: Exephanes ischioxanthus (assembly GCA_958510785.1). Classification (NCBI taxonomy): domain Eukaryota; kingdom Metazoa; phylum Arthropoda; class Insecta; order Hymenoptera; family Ichneumonidae; genus Exephanes; species Exephanes ischioxanthus. The sequence continues at coordinate 18,540,950 of OY294023.1, read as the reverse complement.
ATAAGAAAAGATCGCTCATTAAAATTACGAATTGACTTGATTGGTCTATTCTGTCAGATCATCTGACAGAATGGACCAATCAAATCAATTCATCGTTACAGGTACGTTCTTGAATGCAGATCTGCTCAGCTATGCGCTCTCTTTTATTTGTGACTGTTCACTGTTAATGGTTTTTTAAAATTGCCAACGCTACATCCGATTCTTTCCGCGGGATACGTTTTGTCTGTTTTGATAACAAAATAACGCTTATCGGAGCAGATTTGGGTCAAAACTAAACCCTGAACTGAGGGAAGACTGGAATATAAGAACTTCTATTTTTGCTGCGTATGGATCTCGAACATCTCTGCATTTAGCCGAACAAGCCGTAATCATTTCCACGGCTGGGTGGAAGCCACATTTCTTAGAGCAACGACCCATCGACAATTGTTATAGGCGAAAGTTTATCTGCTTTATCTTCTTTTTTCCAGGAATTAATAGCAACCGGCAATGTCCTGTCCGTGAATCCGGACAGAATAATCGTGAAACGGGCAGTGCTGAGCGGGCATCCCTTCAAGGTCCACAAACGATCGGCCGTCGTACGTTTCATGTTCTTCCATCGGGAGGACATAATGTGGTTCAGGCCGGTTCAACTGCGTACAAAGTACGGACGCAGAGGTCACATAAAAGAGCCCCTCGGTAAGTGTTCAATGAATTTTCCTTCCGCCCAAAGTTCTTTCGCTACACAGTTATTATTGATAAAACGATTTTTTTTTCAACACAGGTACACATGGACACATGAAGTGCGTATTCGACGGTCAGCTAAAGTCTCAGGACACGATACTGCTGAATCTCTACAAGAGAGTTTTTCCCAAGTGGACCTACGAGCCGTGTCTGCTCACCGACTCCTCCAGCAACGAGACCGATTGCGTTAGCATGGAGTAGAGTTAACGGGCAGTCGTAAGTTAAAGAGCAAATATATCCGACAACCATCTGTACATTGAAAACAAAATGAACAATACAATTACTTTTTTTTCAATTGTAAAATACCATCTATATTTTATTCATTCATGCCCCATTCGTATTTTCACCGCTCGATATATTCACTCGTGTAACGAAGAAATTCTTACGCTACAGAGTAAAAAAGAACAAAAAAAAATCGTTGATTTTTTTTTTTTAACCTGGACCGAACGAACCATATCTCGTTCACGGTAGATCGTAGCTCGTAGGTTCCTACAAGCTACGATCACTATCTACGTCAGTAGAACGTCGTGCCGGGCCTTCTTTCGATATAAATCAGTTTTTTTTTTTCAATTGTCTTTCCTCTTCTTTCTAAAACTATTATCTCGCAACTTCTCAGTCATTCTATATTCTACATAAATACGTTACGCGCACTCATTCATCGTTTTCATTCACGAGTATCATGTATACCTGTACAAGTCGTTTTATAAACCATTAGTCTCGACAATTGTTCTCCCAATAGTCGACGTTACTCATCCGTTTAAGTTTTCATACGCAACAACGATTACGACTAATTAAAATTCATCTTTTTTCGTATGTACTACCTATATAGCGTTATTACCGAACTCGCGAAATCTACGACATTAACAAGTACAAGTAAGCAAATTTACAAAATGTTAATGTACGAGTGAGTTTTTTTGATATACACGAGCGTAATGTGGATTTTGCGAGCAAGGATCGAACGCTCGCCGGCACCATCGTAACTGCGGGTATAAAAATGTGTTGTGAAAGAAACGCGATTCGCATCCAACGAACCTCGACCGAATTCCATTGGAATGAAAGACAAACTTTAAACGCGACCAAAGCTCCTGTCCTTCACGTCGACAGATAGAGACGGTGATAATCGTTCGCCCCGAAAGCACAATTGCACTTTGGACACTTTCGTTGTCGCGTCTCGTATCGAGTCCGCAGACAGTCCCAGCAAAAAACGTGAAAGCACTTTGTGAGAACAGCGTCTTTCCGTTTGACCTTGCACGACGGACAGGTCAGAGTCTCCTTGTACTCCCGAAGCTCCTCGGCCATCACCTCGTCCAGCGTCTCCGCCAGTTCGATCTTCTTCATTCGCTCGACCTTGCGACGCAGCTGGGCGATCTCCTCCTGGAGTCTCTTCGTCTTGTACGCCTCGGCTTCCAGCGAACTGGTCTTTTCCGCGACAACCTGCTGAGCCTCCTTCATTTGCGAATGGTATTTTTCTGAAAATACAAACATCGTGTGTTATTTCTGTGTTAACTTTATTCTTTTTATTAAATTATTTATTTATTTATATTATTAACTTTATTTATTTTGTATTAAGGAGGATCGACTGTTTCTTTGGAGTCAAAAATGTGATTGAAAAAAAATTCATCACAGCTGTCTCGAATCGCATGGAATATTAGTAAAATTTATTATGCATTCAATTAATGGGGTATATTTTTCCAAAATGATACGTGTATCGAAGATCAAGAAAAATATTCTGTCAAATTTAAGAATCTCAACGACTTCGGAATCGTCATCACGTACTACTGGCCAACATTACAAAACGAAAAACGAAATCACAAAACATTTCCCAAAATTTATATGAAACATTTTTAAAGAACATTTGAGACATAAAATTATTTATAGTTTTATATGTTTATGTGGTGATAACTGCAAAGACGAAATAAACTTTGCATCGATAAATCGTTGAGTTTACACGGTAAAGTGCAGATTTCGCATTTTTTAAAAATAAATCTTCGATGGTTCGTCCTCTCAAAGCTCTACTGTGGCTTTATAGTAGTAAATTAGTGATATTTTATCTCGGAACCGACCGTCTCCAATGTTAGAACATTGGATAATACGGTCAAAGTAGTCAACTTCTAAATTGTATTACAAATAAACGATACGGTCAAAATTGCTCAGACTTCGGGAATAGATGCGTAGAGTGTTCATGTAGAACATATTTAAAAAATGAGACCTCAAGTTAGATTTCGTCTGATGGTCGATCCTCCTTAAAGTTATTGGCGGAAAACGGGATCGATGAGTAACAGCGCCGCCACTCGGAGGAATGAAGAAACGCGGAAAGTTTCCTTACCGAGATGAAGCTTGAGATCGGCGGCTGACTGTGCGCTCTCGATGGCCTTTCTCTTGTGCATCTCCATAGCCTGCTGGCGCAGTGCGAGCTCCTTCTCGACCGTGGCCAGAGAATTTTGAAGCAATCGCTCCTTCTCCTCGAGCTTACGAACGACGACGTTGGCCGCCTCGACCTGCGTCGTCAGCGTCGATACCTGCTCCTTCAGCACGTCCTTCTCCTCTCTCGCGAGTTTGTGCAACTGATTGCTCTTTATCCTCTCGGTCATCAGTTTGAAATTTGCATCGTCCTTCTCCCTTAGCTGCTGTATCAGACGCGAATTTTGTTCCTGCATATCCTCAAAAGCTTGACCGGTTACTTCCATCTCGTTCAAGAGGGCCTCCTCCTCCTGCAGCCAGACACAATTCTGTTCAGGGTTACACCACCGTTCGTTCACACACGAATGACCAAATACTACGCGTCCGCGCACGGCCAGCACACCTGCCAAAACGCATCCCGTTTCTTTTTTTTTGTCGTTTTTTTTCTTTTTTTTTCAAACTCTATAGATGACTTTTGTACAAAAAAAACTCGACAGTGGAAGACGAAATTTGCATAAAAGAGTCGGGGGGTTTCATGACTCAATGAACGAACGCAAAAGGGATTTTTTTTTTTAACTATGTTCACGATACCTTTCTGTCGAATCCGCTGTTGCCTCGTACCTCCTTCGCGAGGCACGCAAGTCAACACCATCATCGAGACGAAGCAACGTTAGTTTATATAAACACACACGGAATAATTTTTTGTTTTAATTTCTAAATTAGTCAGGCGACGGTGCGGATTAGTGGCGATGCATGCAGTACGCTCTCTCCATCATTAATAAACCACTCAGACTTCCGTCGGAAGAATGGAGATGGCCTGGGGGATGAATAAATAGTTAATTCGATGATACCTGTTTCTGCGAGGCGACCTGTCTCTGCAGCGTGTACGCCTGCTCTTCGAGTTTCTTTATCTTTATTTGAGCGTCCTCGTCGGCGAGTTTCTTGCGCTCCTCGCGCTTGCTCTCCTGGAAGTCGAACATCTATTGACGATCGATAGATTTTTTACTAGTTCTTTTTACGGTTTCAACGGGGCGGGGGGGGATTCTGATTCGCCGACAATGAATTCACCTGTATTTTCTTTATCTGCTGACGAAGGTCCTCGACCTCCGCGCGGGTCTTCCGTTCGGCGGCCATCAGTTGGACTTTGTCGCGTTGCTCCTTGCCGACGCCTTTGTACATGTCCAGCAGCAGTTTCATCTCCTTCATCTCGTTAACGGCCTTCCTGCGTCGATGAAAAAAAAAGAACATCCTGATCAGCGAACTGTTTTGTCGGGACGGGCTTTCGGATAAAGGAGACTGGAGTGATACATTTTTAAAGTAATTTATAGAAAATTTTGCGCATGTATTGATTATAGTTTATAGTTATGTGTATTACAGCAGATGTCTTTAAGATTAAAGAGATCAACAGGACTTCAAAATATTTTGAATACATTTTTTGAATACAATTCTATAGAATTGTTTCGGAGAAAAAATAATTCAAAATTTTTACTCTGTCTCTCTCGCGCTAATACGTGAATAAAAATATTAATTGGAATGAATTTGCAAAATATTAACTGGTTTGTGCTAATTTTCAAAACGTTATGTATTCGTTTAGTTTTTTCAAAGAATAATCCGTAAGTTCTCATTCTCTTCCTTAAAGATGGTCTACGAATTCATCATCTAGATAATCGATAGTATTTTCAGTTTAGAAATGACAGCCTTTTGTTCATCCATCGACGAAATTCTTTCGTAAACAAACAGATGTAATTTTTAAACGGAAAATGCTATTAAGTATCTAGATGGTGAATTCACAAAGTATTATTCAAGAGAGACAATGAGCCGTAATACATAAAAATCGAGCGAAAATTATGGATTATTCTTTGAAAAAACTGAACGAATACGTACGTCTTGAAAATTAGCACAAAACAGTTAATATTTTTGGAAAAACATTGCAATTAATGTTTTTCTACATTAAAGACATTAACATGCGTTAAATACAAATAACAATCCACTATAATCAATAGTACGTTCTTGAATGCAGTTCTGTTCTGTTCGACTAAATCCAGAAATATTCAAATTGTATAAATATGTATACGCCGCTGAAATCGGTATTTCATATTCCAGTCTGCACTGGGTTCAACGTTTAATTTTTACGCAAATCTGCTCCAATAAGCGTTCCTTGTTATCAAAACGGACAAAATGCACCCCCCCCCCCCCCCCCCCCCCCGGAAAGAAACAAATGTACCGTTGGCAATTTACAAAAACCCACTAGCGGTGGACATTCACAAATAAAAGAACGCACAGCTGAGCAGAACTGCATTGAAGAACGCAGTTTAGACGCGTAAAAGTTTGCACAAACGACTTTACAAATGTATCACTCATTTGACTCAGTGCGAAGCGCTCCAGCCTCCTTAAAGTTAACCGAATGGAAAAAAAGTTTACTTCAACTGAGCCTTCAGATCGCGCACGAGTTCCGACTCAGCGACTTTCGTCTCCTTGGCGCGGTGCGCCGGATCTCTGTGTTCGGTCTTCACCGCCTCCTTCTTCACGTCCTTCTCCCGTTTGATGTCCTTCTCTTTCTTCAGTGTGGGCGAGGTGAGCGTCAGAGAATCGGGAGTCCCCTTGCTACCCTCCCCCTCGCCGACCTCGATGGTTTCCACCTCCTCGTCGGCTCCGGCCTCGCGCTTTATCGCCACGCCGCTCTCCTCCTTAATCTGCGCCGATCCCGGCAGCGAATTCGACGCGTCCTCCTCCTTTCCACTGCCGTCCGAATTGCTACCCTCCTTGCTCTCCTGCGAGGTCTGTTGGCCAAGTTTAGACGTCAGTTCCTCCATCTCCTTTTTGAGCTTCGGTATCTCCGCCGAGGCCTCCTTGTACTTGCGCTTGTAACGATGCACCTCGCCCTTTAGCTGCTGATTGTGATTCTGGAGCGACGTTATCAGATGCCGCATCTCACGGTTTATCGGGCCGGTCTGCTCGTTGGCCGCGAGATTCTGCTCGAACTCGATCCTCAGCATCTCGTATTCTTTTCTCAATTGAGCGAGTACGTCCTCCAGTTGGATACACTCGCCGCGGAGTTTCTTCTGTGCCATCAGTTCCTCGCTCTCCATCATCTCGATCTGTCGCAGGTGGGTGTTCTTGCTCGATTGCAGCTGCTGACGGGCGTCGTCCAGCTGGGTCTTCAGCTGCATCGATTCGTTGTAGAGGACCGAGAACTGTGACTGGAGACACTTGTACTCGGTCGTCTCGACGATCACCGACTCGGGAAGCTGGCGTATGTCCATTTTCAGCTTCTCGACCTCCTTGAGAGCGTCGCGATGCTGCTGATGGAGCTTGTCCAGCTCCTGCAGCCTGTTGTTCGCCAGTTCCCGGGTCTCCTCCAGCTCCCTCTGCAAATCGTCGAGCTTCGTCTGCGACACGCTCGACGCTACCAAGGTGCTGGGTTTGTTGCTGCCCTTCTCGTCTGTGCCGTGGATCTGCTGGAACGCCTTCAGCTTCTCGATCGCCTCGCCGAGGTGATGCTCGAGCTTGTCGTTTCTCGCGCGCACCTTGTTGAGTTCGTACTGAAGATCGTCAACCTGGTTTCTCAACTCCGCGGCCAATGTGTCCTTGCCAGTTATTGTGTCCTGGAGCTCGGACATCTTCAGCGATATCGTGTGATATTTCTCGTGAAGCTGAATATTTATCGCCTGCAAGTTACGGTTCTCCATCTGTATCTCGGAATTCGCTTTTCTCACCACCTCGTCGACCTTCGGCGCTTCGTCTGCAAAGGTTTAACGATGCGAGAGTTTTATGAACGAACTTTAGAGCCTAAGAAAATAAATATTCATGCTGTGAAATGGAAACTAGGAAACTTCCGAACCTCCGTCGAATTCACCCTTGAGAGCCAGAGTTATTTTCTCGTTTCGCTGGGAAAGACGATCGAACGCCTGAACGACTTTCGACACTGCCCTCTTGGAAACCTGAACACGATTCGCGAGCTTGTCGTCCAGCTCCTCCTTGTCCCACGAGGAGAGCTGCATGAGGAAGGACGTCGTCGCTTCCGACTCATCTGTGAATAAAAACATCGTTCTATCATCTCCTCTTTACAATCGTAAAAATAATATAAATCTTTTTTTTTATATAATAAAAATAATTTTTAAATAAATAAAAATGATTTTTAAATATAATACAAATAATTTTTAAATATGATAGCCTAGGCAATAGGGAGCCTAAAAACAGCAATTGAGTGGTGCAACGGAAGCAAATATTGTGGAATTTCTCTCATGAACGTATTGTGAATGCATTGGAGAAATTGATATACGAAATGCCTTAACACATAGAATGAATCGTTATGTTGTTTAAGATGTTATATGCATGGAGTGTTACTCAATCAACCCTGCGATATTTGTACCTGAAGATTTAAGATATATAAAAAAACATATGAGTGATATCCGTGTACAAGCTTAAAAGCTTCTGCGGACTAAATTAATGTATGCAAATAGTTTGTACTTAATCAATTAATAACAATAATAAATTAAATGAAATGCTATAGTAGAAATCATTTTTAAATATAATAAAAAAATTAAAAATAATATTTTTTTGTATTTGAAATAAGAAAAAATAGAATAATTAAAATGTAATTATTCTGCAAGATATGTACTTTTGTTCTCCGATTCGTCCGCAGTTTCGGCGTCAAATCTCTGGAGGAGAACTCTGATATCCTCGTTCAGTTGGTTCCAATAACGATTGACTACATTGAGTACGGCGTCGTCCTGAGTCTGCCTCTTCTCCAGCTGCTCTATCCTCTGTCTGAGTTCGGCCTCGGTCCTCACTCGATGCTCCAGTCGCTGCGAAAGAAAAAAATTATAACATACAAATATATATATATATATATTTACAAACATTCCGATATTTCATAGCCGAAGATTCAAAACGGCCCGAGCTTACCTGCTGGAGTTTTTTGTTCTGAAACTGGAGGACCTTCATGTCCATCTCCTCGAGAGTGGAGATCGGACCGATCAATATGGGTTCGAACTGGACCTTCTTGATGGGAGGCTGAGAAGCCGAGTCCCCTCCGTCCGCTGCCAATCGTTTTGACATTTTGGCTTCGATTTTTATTTGGCCCTCTCGCTCGAATTTTCAATTTTTCTATAAAAGAGAAGAAAACAAAAAACAGTTGAGTTATTATCGGTGAATATAGCGGGATTCGCGGTTATATGTTTTTTTTGTTTGTTTTATTGATTTTTCGTGCCGAAGACTTTGGGGGCACCTTAGAAGACAAGCCGTACAATGCGACCGCGATTTCCTGCTCTGTCCTTCGAAGAGCGGTAGACGGACGTTTATCACGTCATATTGGAACGAAGGATCTTTTGCAATTGAGCCGATCGATCGTCGAAGGCGTCAACCGGTTGGTCTTAACATTTTTTTTTTAAATTTTATATTTTAAGAATTAAATATCGTAACGACGATGAAAGCGAGCTCTCGGGAGCAAGTGGACGCCATTGAGTAACGGCGCGGCGCACGCGCGGCAGGTGGCGGAACTATGCTTGGGCCGCGTTCAGACATCGTGCGCGCGTAAAGCTGCTCGCACATAAAACAACGTTTCCCCGATAGACAAGCGGCACGAAACGTAGCAGTTGGTGCAATAATTGCGACATGTGCCGCACATGTCGCAAATACCGCGCCGATATTGCTTCTTTTCATGGCGCTTGTCGACCTGGGTTGCCGTTTTCCGTCACACGGACGAGTCGATGGGACCATATCTCGAACACCAATACGCGAGCATCAACCAATCACGGCTGTGTGTGATACGGCACGGCCTGTCTGTGATTCGTACGTAGTTTTGTGTGCGAGCAGCTCAAGGTCATGTGAAACACGTTCTCAGCCTGTCTCTCTCGCTCCACTGAGAGCACCACTGATGCTATCTCTCACGCACTCGATAGTGTTTCACATCTACTGACTCAGTCGGTAACAAATCGCCTCCAAAACGATTGATACGACGAGCAAAAGCAAATTAGGTTTTCATATTTATATCTATTGCTTACAAAAACCTAATTTGATTTTGGTCGAATAAGCATCAACCATCACGGAGAAAATAGGCAAAGCGATTTGTTACCATCGGAGCATCTATACGTATGTATCACATGCCCTTAAGGTGATGTGAAATACCGCCGCCGGTAACAAAAACTGTAAGGCATGCCGTTTTGCGACCGCAGACCGCCGAGGAAAAAGAAAATTGTCTTTCCCTAGGGAATCGGCAGACGCAGGGAAAGACAATTTTCTTTTTCCTCGGCGGTTTACAGCCTCAAAACGGCATGCAGTAGAGTTTTGACCTTAACTGGCTTCTTTCACTGACGTTCGCACGAGCGTAGCGCTCTGTCTCGTTCTATGTTTTTACCCATAATAAGTTGCTGAACGGGCCCCTGAGGAAAGAGCGGAAAAATTCGAAATCTTTTTTTTTTTTGTTGTGCCCTACGAAAATGTGATCCGAGACAATCGATTATTTGAACTGTGAGTTGCATTAATAGTATTATTTTTCATTCGATTTAAGGACATGTAAAATGACTCGGTCGGTAACCAAAATCTGTAATGAATGCGATTCAGAGACCGTAGATTTTTCGGGAGAAAGCAAAGCATTGGCGGATGTACAATTTAATATCGCGTCCGATGATACTTCCCTTTTATCCGAAACGTCAACCGATTTTAAATGGCATTGATTCCAAAAATGCATGTATCTCTCTCTCACTCATATGTCACGTGGTACATCTTTCACATGGCCTTAAGGGGAAGTGAAATATCGCGAGCGGTAATGAAAACTGTAATGAACTTTTCTCAAGAGTGCTAATTTTTTTGAGGAAAAAGCAAATTCAAGCCGGACGGACACATTAATTTCGCATCCGGCCCGAATTAATCTTTTTCTCAAAAAAATTAGCACCATTGAATAAAGTTAATTTGAAAATTGCAACTATCTCTCTCGCACTCATGGCCCCGTCACGTGACTTTCACTTCACCTTAACGATAAACGTTGCTTTACTGGAGCGACTTAACGTCCTTTTTTTTACGCAGCCAGTTTGCGCAAACTCGAACTCCTTGGATACTCCGTATAGATCAAACAATGTTGGTCGAACAAAGAATGTAACTTAGCCAGATAACTGCGAGAGACGATATTATTTTCCTTTCTTACAGAGAAGGACTGCATTTGTCCGTGGAAGATGCAGCGGGAACGTGTAATGACGATCGTACCACCTCCTCCGCAGAGGTTCACTATCGACGAGTGGCATCTCAACAATATCAACAGGTACCAATATTTTTAAAAAAGTCATTTACGTCACTTGGTGCGAAAATTGCTTCGCGTGCATAAAACCGCCATTTTCACCCCTTGTGAAGTAAAGTTTGGTAGGATATTCGTGCGAAAAAGTTTTTCTTTACTCTTGTGATTTCATCACTCATCAGAAAAAGTTTTATCGCACTATCAGAAAGCGTTTTTCGCACGAGTATCGTACAAAATTCACGGGGTGTGAAGATGGGGATTTTATGCACGCGACGCGTGCGCAAAACGGCCACTTTCGCCCCTAGTCAAATAAAAATTCTACTCGTCATTGTTGGAAAACCAAATATACCGCAACGATCTTTGCGTAGATATCGTTGCTCGGAGGCTCAGCAGGAATTGGCCGACCGTCTGCTGTCGGAATCGAGCCGGGTTTGCGATCTAGCTGCCGAGGCTGCGAAAGCTAACAAGGACGACACCGATCATCGTATAAAGGAGAAACTCGAGGATATCGAATATCGGAAAAAAGAACTGCTCGGGATACGGAAAGAAGTAGTGCTGGAAATCGATGCGCTCGGTACATACAAGGAACGTCTTATGGACGCCCTCTCATCGGTGAGACAAAATGCATTGGGCATTTGTCATCGGTGCCTTGTTGCAAGGTAGATCTCCACTTTACCCGCAAAAACACCATAAACATGGTGTACAAAAACTTGCGATTTACCCTGATAGACAAGCGGCACGAAAAGTAGCAGTTGGCGCAATAATTGCAACATGTGCCGCACATGTTGCAAATATCGCGCCAATATTGCTACTTTTCGTGCCGTTTGTCTAGGAGTATATTTCGTAACTTGAGATTAGTACATTTCGTAAGATATCACTATCTTTGCAAAAAAATTGCGAAATATAAATTTTAAAAACTCCTACACTGTAAAAAAAATTGGATTGAATATTAACGAACGGTATTGGAAGCTTTTTTACATAAACTGTTAGTGAAATTTCAAACACATATGCGTTGCAATTTCACAGTAAAATTTTTATTTTTAATTCATGTTTTTGTACATTTCGGGCAAAAGGTTTCTATTTTAATATCTGGTTTTTTTATTTTACAAGAACAGTAAATTTCTCTTCAATTAATGTAAGTAATGCCAGCAAATTTCAAGCTCTGGTACATTCCATTGACAATTTATTTTTACCGTATAGAAATGAAAAGCATTTAGTGCCAATTACATTAAGTTTTTCTTATTGTCATTTCGTAAAAATTCTATGATATTGTGATCGAGCAGATCATGAATTGAAGCCTCCATATTTCATGAGTCAGATTATAAAAGGAACTTGTTCGGCTGTGATTCTTGCAGAGTCCACAAAATGCAGTTAATGGTTTATTGGTTTAATATACATATTCACATGTTAACTTGCCAAGTACAACCGGTTAAGTAGCACTGTCTGGACAAGTTACTTTTAAAATCTGACTCATGAAATATTGACGCTTCAACTCTCATGATTTGTGTGATCACAACATGATTGAATTTTTACAAAGTGACAATAAACTAAACTTCGAGTACCGGACACCACATAGTTTCCATTTCTAAGAGTTTTAAAAATAGATTTTACAACATTTCCTAACAAGTTGACGGACCGCAAACGGAACGAAAAACAGACATGTCCGTTGGGGAACGAAACGGACCGTTAAAAAAAAAACGAATGTACATTTTTGTTGGCATTTGGTCTTTTTTCGGCAGCGGAAACCGAAAAGGGACCGAACATTTTTTTCGAAAAATTTGCTTTGGTCCGTTTTCGGTTCCCGCAACTGAAAAAGGACCAAGATCGTATTTTTATTCTGCCCTTTCGTTAATAACAGAATTAAAAGCAAAACAAAACAAAAAAATTAAAAAACTTAGCCAACATTGTTTATAAAAAACGTTCGGTCCTTCCTCGGTTTTTGCCACCGAAAAAGGACCAATCCAAAAACGTACGGTACGCTTTACCGTTTTTGCGGTCCGTTTCGCTCCCCACCGGACGGTTCCATTTTTCGGTCCGTTTTTTTTTTGTACTTGTACTTGTACATGTACTTGTTTCAAGTTTATCACATAATTTTTATGGTTTTTTTGTGGTCCCCACTTCACCACCCCGAATATGAAAGATCGGAGAGATGAATATCCGCGCGTCGTTGATCTCGTGTTTCTTTCATTATCTCGTGCAGAGAACAGAGGCTGGGTATAGACCTGGTCCTCGATGACGTCGAGCGCGAATTGAGGAAAGAGTGCCAAGTTATCGGCGGAGCGGAGAATTTGCTGGTCCGAAGTCTGGAACAAGCACAGGAGCAGATCCGACGTCTGAAGTCCACGCTCTATCACGTCGATAACGATCTACAGGACAAGGATAACAATTTGCGAATAGACACGCACAATCTGTCTCTCAAGGAAACCAGCTTCAATCTCAGCCTCTATCACGGCAACACCCCGCTGGATCCCTCGTAAGTCGACCCGATTACTTTGTCTCGATCGAGTGTATCCAATGCGAATTTGACTGTACACATAAATTCCTAGGAGCATAACATTGAACGAATGGGAAATGCAAACAAACAAAAACATCGTCGTCGCGGCGAAGGAGCTCAACGGGGCGCGACCGTTGCGCTGCTACATCGACACAATTTTGAAACAGGTCATCGACGACTTGAACGCACAAAAGCGAGCTACCGATAACGCGTTCGATCGCAGAATCGAGGAAACTAAGGAAGCCAAGACGAGATTGGAGCTGCAGCACGCCGAGGTATATCGCGGGAAAAAAAACAATATGACTTAGGATTTTTTTTCAACATTAATTTCCCCATATAGCACGAAATATTTTGAAAACATCCCTGATAGACAAGCGGCACGAAAAGTAGCAGTTGGCGCAATAATTGCACCATGTGCCGCACATGTCGCCAATATTGCTACTTTTCATGGCGCTTGTCTATTTGGGATTTCAGAAATATTTTCATTCTTTCAAATAATCCGAAATATATTTCAGAAATATACTTAATCTTTACTACATTTGAAATATTTCTGGAACGGTGAAAAAAAAATGTTGAAGGCGAATATTAGCAGATGTGTACTGAGCTATATTCAGAAAGAACGAAAAAAATGCCATGGTTCGTGAATATATTTTAATACAGTTCGACTATTTAGTGTGTCATAACACTAAATGTTATAGGCACTCTTGAAGGGGCTCACAAAAAAGCCATAAATGAAGTGCTGGAGGCAGTACATTTGTTTAAAATAATCAACAATATCTACAGCACTAAAATATTGTTAATTTCTTGAATGTTTCAGAAAGATATCTAATACATATTTCATCAACATTTAAAAAGATTTGTAAAACATTTCGATGTAAGATTTATGGGCGGACAAAAAACTATTTTCAAAATGTTTTAAAAATATTTTGTAATATTGGTAAAATATTTTCAATATTTCCAAAAAAATATTTTCGAAAAATTTCCGTGCTATGTGGGGTTATCAAGCATCAATAATACGAGTACGTTTTTCCTCATCGGTTAGGTAATGAGACAGGCGAATGAAATGACGATGAATATAACCCGGCTGGAAAAATCCATCGCTGATAAAGAAGGGTACATGGCATTGGCTCACACGCGTTTGGGTAATCGCTGTCAGCGTCCCGGATTGGAACTGACTCGCGACCTTGTGGAGACCAATCTCGTTAAAGAGGTCTACGAATTGCGCGATATCGTCGCCAAACTGCAGCAAACTCTTTGCGAGGTATTCTTCGATTTTCGTTATTTTATATAGTTATAAATGATGAAACTCCATTATCTCCAAGTTTGCGTGCTGCAGGCTCAAGCGTCGCTGCGCTTCCTATTGAAGACTCAGATACAATTGGAGGAAGACATAAATGTCAAAGCCAACAGTCTTAAGATTGATCAGGTCGATTGTGTGACGCTGCGTCAGAGTGTGGATTATCACGCATATTGATTTCTCAATAAAGTACACACCAAGCATTGATTGAATGGTAATTTATTTACGGATTTCTCCTTTTATAGATAAAGAAAATCGTAAATTTCCAAATTTATATAACTTGGTATGTAGGCACATGCATCTTTTGGCTGTAGACATATATTCAATTAAATCTAAACAATGATAAAGTTCACATTTTTTGGACATTTTCAACGAGATTCAACGTCTGTTACAAATTTCATGTGTAAGCTTTCGAAGTTGTTACATTTCGCGGTTGTTACAAAATAATGTTGTTAAATTCTGAATGTGTTCATTTTAAATGTGAAAGCTTTTTGATGTGTAATAAATTTGCGGTGTACGGTTTGTCAGATGTTAGAAAAATCGTTTGTTAGAAATTCGTTGTGTAAGCTTGAACGGCCGTGTGCCATTTCGTGAAGTGTACGATTCAGCTGTGTTACGGTGAACCTGTGTACGTTTGAACGGTGTACGTTTGAAGGCGTCTCACCTCATTCGTCTTTTTTATTATCGATATCTATTTTTTTATACGCCATCGGTTGCATATCGTATTGTAATATTCGCCCCACACAGGCGCAAAAAAAAAAAAAAAAAATTTATTTAAAAAATCGAACAGAAATATCGATTATCGAATGACCGAGAGAGTGTTGTGTGAAGACCGCTCATTATTTTTGTAACCCCCACCACTCCTCCGTCGGCGGAAGAGAGCCCCGCCGAGTTTGCAGATCCAGTGATGCGTTGCAACTGACGACGAGAGTTTCGCGCTCGAATCATCCAACATTGTGTTACCAGTAAAAAATAATTGATATAAAATTGTTCGGTTTTCCCGTTAACCTCGTCGAGTCGGGTGGCGACAATGGCAGCTGACGTTTTGGTCAATTCGCTACCGTGCGAGGTTCTCGAGCACATTCTCGAGGACGAGAATCTTCAGATAAGCGATGTCATGAGTTTCGCACTGACGTGCAAGCAGCTCTACTGGACCGTAACGACGAGCAACAAACTTTGGAAAACAAAATTTTTGCAAAGGTTTCCGCTTACAATCTTTACAGCCGATCTGCACTCGCGATAATAAAAGCGTCTCGGGGCGTGACGCACGATAATGACGTATATATTTAAGAAAAATTGCACTGCGTCGGACGCATAGATGTACAGTAGAATAGATATATGTATACAGCGTTAAGGATAGATTTTATATGTGCATTGAGTAATCGTCTCGAATTCCGACGCAGATGGCCCTTCCTGCGGGAAGCGTTCGAAAATATTGGAGCGACAAGTGGAAACGAGGGTCCGCTTTGGCGAGAGGAAACCAAAGAGCGGATGCTCTGCCGTCGGCGTCTCATGGAAAAACTCTCCCAGATGTCTGCCAAACACTACAGCAAGCAAGAGCTCGCTCCCGCAGACCTCAAGGAATACGACCCACTGTTTCTGCCGGAGTGCGGAGCTCATTGTATGAATTACGACTATCTTACCGATGAACTTATAACTCTCATAGAGGGCAGTGACACGTAAGATTGAGTCTTTGTTTATTTTATTTACTCATTCGATGGCCTTTACAAATTACTGTAAATTCAGAAATAATAATGAATTTTAATATTATCGATGACAATAATATATTGTATCAACAATAATATTATTGATAGTAATAATATATTGCATTAACGATAATATTATTGATAATAATAATGTGATGTATTAACGATAATGTTATTGATAATATTAATCTTATTAAAGTTGCTACTACACGGAGTACTGGTCAAAGGAATGCTAAATTTTTACAATTTTTTTATCCTAAACAGTGTGCATTTATTAACAGTACTGGAAGTTTGTATTACTGCATGGGTCCTCAATCAAGGAAAGTATTGATAACGATGTTTTTGCAGATACATAGACTGATAAGTGCAAATTTCTATGAGGATACATTTCCGTTGAGTTTTTTCAAAGAAGAATAATTTGTTTTTCAACCAATTTTTTAATGTACCAATTTTTTTAGTTTCACCCGTTTAAAAATGACAGCAGTTTGTTTATGGGAAAACAATTCATCGGTTAAATAATGTACCGTATTAGTCAAACGGTTAAACCTATAAAAAAATCTACTTGGTGAATTTGTACAGCAAAGTTTAAGATAAAAAATTAGCCGCGATACATTAAAATCGGTAAAAAAAAAACGGCTTCTACTTCGAAAAAACTTTGAAATTTGCATTTACCAGTTGTTGATTCTCGCAAGAACATCGTGACTAAAATTTCTTTTGGTTGAGGACAACCAAAGTCCTTCACTGTCAATAAATGTATACAATTTTGGATAAGCAATCCTAAAAATGTTGCATTCATTTGAGTAGTATGCCAAGCAGTAGCTACCTTAAATAATAATAATATAATTTAATATTATTTTATTATTGCCACTATTGTTATTATTATATTATTATAATCAATATTATTGGACGTGTAAGGAATCGTGCTGAAGATATTTTTCTTTCTGCCAAAAGCAACCTCACTCACAAGTACTACGCCTACAAAGTAGTGAGATACCTTAGGCAGACTCATCTGGCGAAAGAGTGGCAAAAGTATCTGGCCTTGCCCGTGGAACGGCAGACGACGGAGCGGGGGGCGATCCTCGTGGCTCAGTGGAGTCAGCCCGAGAAGCGCGTATCGGCGCAGAGGGTGTCCGAGATGCTCGACGACATAGCTCAACAAACGAGGATACTCGTGGCGGAGAGATATCCTACGATTCCGATTAATCTCGTACCTCGCGCCGAGCTCAACAGATGGAAGAACGAAAATCTCTACGACAACAAGTGGAGCAACGAGGACTCGAGAATAATCGTCACTACACTGTGCGAGATAATGTTCAATACTCTGGGTTTTCACGGTAATAGCGAGATGTATTATTCCTCGGTAAACTCGTTCATAGATCAGGTGCGTGTCAACGTATATCAGGATGTTAATTTTTTTATTTCCTCCCAGACGAAACTTGATACGTACTGAATTTTTTTCAGGTACTAAAACACAAACGAGGTATCCCGATAACGTTGGCGATCGTATTCGAGAGTGTAGCACGGAGACTCGGACTGCACTGCGAGACGGTCAGTTTTCCCGCTCACTTTTTGCTACGTTGGAAAGAGCGATAGTGAGTAAACGAAAAGATTTTAACGTTATGCGAAACACCCTCACGACCTAACTCGGGTTCGCTCGGTATCAGAAACTGCAATAAAGTTTATTCACGGGTCAGTGACGGTCGAATGAAAAGTCTTATCGGAAACAGATATCACGCCAGCCTCCGGTGAAACTTTTATTTCGACTATGAACACCCGCTCGGTTTAGAAAAGTTGATTACAGTTTTTACGGTCGGTAATAAAAACTGTAATAAACTTTTCTCACGGATTGTTGCATTCACGATCAAAAGAAAAGTCTCGCCGAAAGCCGAGAGGATATCCGCTTTTGATGAGGCTTCTTTTGACCGCACATAGGAGAACCCGTGAAGAAAGTTGATTACAGTTTTTGATATCGACTGAGCTCGAGATGGACGCGGATAGCGATGTTTCATATGGTCTTAAGAGCATGTGAAATACCTTTCCGAGTGTGTCTTTCTCGCTCCGCCGTGAGCGCCACTGACGCTATCCCTCTCGCTCCATAAGGTTTCACATGCCCTTAAGGCGAGGTGAAACATGTACCACGTGACATACGAGTGCAAGAGAGAGCTGCGCGTGTTCGAATCAATGCCATGTAAAAATGATTGACATTTGGGGTAAAAGTGAAGTATCATCGGACGCGGTTTTGAATTCTACATCCGCAAATACTTTGCTTTTTCGCGAAATGTCTACCATCTCCGAATGTCATTTAAAACAGTTTTTGTTACCGACTGAGTCTGTTTCACCTTGCCTTAAGGTAAAGTGCAATTCCTCGGTCGGTAACAAAAACTGCAATCCAAAATTCTCTGAGACGGTTAATTTTTAGGGGTAAATACGAGAACGGTAAACTATGCGCAGTAATTCTGCAGTTCACTATTCTCATCATTTTCCTAAAAAATAAACGGCTTGGGAGATTTTTGAGTTGTGAAATTGCAGCTATCTCTCTCGCACTCATAGCGGTTACACTTCACCTTAATTCGATATGTACAAGGTACAATCGAAAGGGTCATTGTTCGGTATTGACGACGATATTTTTGCAGCATTCCCAAGGTCAAGGAGGACGAAGACGTCGAGAGTTACTATATCGATGTATTCAACGGCGGTCAGTTTTTGACGAGAAACAGTTGCTCGGGCATAGCCGGCGCAACCAGATGTCCCATCGAAAAACACAACGTTCATCAGGCAACGAGTCCGGTCAAGGTACACAGCCCGGACAAACAATGTCGGTCTCCCTCGATCTTAACCAGAGCTGGGCAAAATACTCGAAAATACTCAAAATAGAAAATAGTATATATATTTCAAATACAAAATACTATATGTATTTAAAATATAAAATACTATATGTATTTAAAATACAAAATACTATATGTATTTAAAATACAAAATACTTTTGTAACACGTGCACGAAAAGTCCCGCTTTTCGTACCTGCAAAGTGTGTCGAAAGTGGCGCTTTCTAGCAGAGGATGCGCGAAAAATGCTGTGGATACTATTTTTACACGCTAGTTTGTTTTCCGTACACTTTTTTCACACTCTGGGGACGGGATGGATGGATGGACGGATCTCCATCCCGTCCATCCATCCATCCATTCATCCCGTCCGGCCTAACTGCACAGCTCTAATATGGAGAAACGCAAGAGTATTTTGTATTTTGTACTTAAAGAGCCTGAAAAGTACTTACAATACGAGAAAAGTATTTGAGGACTTACGATACGTATTAAAAATACATAAAATACATCAAGTATTTAAAATACTGCCCAACTCTTATCTTAACCGGGTATTTCTTTGTGGTTCGCAGGTGGTCCAGCGAATGGCCAATAATCTCGAGGTCGCCGGAAGGCAGAGAACTCACTTGAACGGTCGAGCGGCCCGTTTGCGTTCGGCACTCGAGCTGCTTCACATGGTCAAGCCTCGCGATACGAACACGATTCTTCATCTCGCTCGGTTTTACATACTCCATCAGATGGACGTTACCGAGCTCATAAAAACGCTCAACGAAATGCTCACCGTGGGAGATGAGGAGGAAGACTCGAGAGGCCAAGTGAAGCATATAATGCAATTGCTCGAGGATTACGAGAAGCGCATAGAGGTAACGAAGTCGTAGCGGTGAAACTTTTCAAAATAACGAAAAAAAAGACATGTCGTCGAAAGTCGATGGAGAGGTCGGAGTAAAGAATCCAGACTATCGATCATTCCAGTTGAATTTGCCGACGCCTAAAGCTAGACCTGCCGAGGTGAAATATGCCGTTGGAATGATTATGAAGGACAGGCTGTTGAATCGGTGCGTTATCACCGGCTGGGACATGAACGGCGATAGATCGTGCGCCTCCGAATTTCAACGACTATTTCATCCGCAGGGATGTGGACGATTGAATCTCGGCAACAACCAACCGTTCTATCACGTCTACGTCGAGGACGGCTCTTGCCGATACGTCGCTCAAGGTATCTTCATATTTTTCGAAAAAGAAAAAGAAAACAAATATCAATCGATACCGTGTCGATGCATTCATTTGTTCCTTTTGTTTCAATCGATAGAAACACTGTTGTACCCCGCGAACCCCGGACCGGTAAATCACTACGAGATCGGCCGTTATTTCTATAAATTCATGGGTATGTGCTACCTGCCGAACGAGGAAAAGGCGAGGGAGTATCCGGAGGACGAGGAAATTCGCAATCGAATGATGGCCATTAGTCTCTATCACAATAACACCGTTACTAGTATATTATACAAGTCATTTTAGCTGATTCCATCGTGGAAGAACACAATTACGTACATACAAATAGTTACCAACTATTTAATTCAAGAAAACCATTTTTTTTTTCATCATTATCGTAGACTATGTTTTTTTTCCTCTCTGCTTTACGTTAGGACGTTATTATTTATTCTTCGCGAGAGCCCGGATCCAACGTTAATATTGCTTTGTGACTAATGATTTATCCTCTGATCGACGTCTCGTCTCTTTACGTGAAATTATCATCATTGCCCGGAGTGTCAATCTTGTAAAGAGAGATGCAACACCTACGTCGGTACAACTTTTGCTACACTACTATTAACTATTAGTATTATACCAATCAACGATGAAAAAAAGAAGCTAGATACATACGAATTGATTTTACGAATGAAATGCAGTGGTCGCGACTGTAACGCATCACAGTAGATCTTTTTCCAAATGATAGTACGATTATTCATAAATAAATAAGTGAACGAACGAATGATTACATTAATTTGCGCGAGGACAGTCTTTTCTTTTTTCTTTAATAAATTATGTGCTATTATTCCACTAACGAAAGTGATCTCTCACCTGACCGATGTTAGTTTCGTCCTAGGAGAATTAATTTCTTTTTTGTTTTTCTCGATATTCTCTTTTACATCTTGAAACTTTTTTTTTTAAATCTCACTGCGAGCTCGAATGGCGTGTCGGTTTCTTATTTTCCAACGACCTGTCGATAAACCAATACACACGAGATTATTTATTTATTTATTACCGTCGATGCTTCTCTCGAACGCTTATTACTCACTTGTTCGGACTACCCGTGTTTCCCGATTGACTCGACGCCAGCTCAAAGTTTTTCTTCTGACCTGTGAACGTTATCGCAAAATCGTGTAGCTGATCTTCCTTCGCGATTCAATCGCTGTGCAACGTATGATTGACTTCGCGATCTTACCGTGCTTGTAGCATTTATCGTGCACCGGATCCCAGATCTGGGCATTTGGATTTGAAACGAATTGAGAAACATTGGCAGTGGCAGAGGCCGATGCCGATGCGAGTCCATCAAAACTCCCGGATGACATCGGTAGAGTGTTGCTCGAATTTCCAGGCGTGTTATCGCCAGCTTCCCGCTCGATGAACAGGCTTTCGTCGAGAGCCTGCGTCCTATGAGGGAAAAATAGAAATCGATAATTCCAAGTGCTTCGTCGACACTCGACAACATTGCGAAATAGTACTTTTTTCACTCGGTGCGAAATAGTACTTTACGACACGCTTCGAGTATTTATGCAACGCATATATCGTAAATACTGTGCGCATGCGCACGCTGTCCGGTTGTCCTTTATTGTCCCGCCCGGCCAGCAACATAACTTAGCACCTTTCATGCATTCGTCACAAAAAGTAGTATGCGATACTTATACGTTAAAACGGACTCCCGACGGCGGTTGTGAAGTAGCCGCAGTCGCCTTCTCTCGAGCTACAACAGCACTCGGCTTCGCCTTGTGCCGTTGCAGCGCTCGATCGGCTCCTGCAGCCACTTCCCAACCTTCGCCGAAAGTCCGCTTTTACGCACTAGTATCGCAATAGTACATTTCGATACGAGTGCGAAAAAACTTTTTCTGACGAGTGTCGCTTTGCAGCACGAGCCGAAGGCGAGTGTCGCGTGGTGTGAAAATGGGGTGTTTACACACGCGAAGGGTGCGCAAAACCGCAATTTTCTAACAGAGTGATATAAAGTAACTAGTGTGATTTGCGCAGTAATGTAAAGTAAACAGTAATTTACTGCGCACGCATTTCGCGTGCGATTTTAGCAACGCTTTACAGGCACGAAAAGTGGGACTTCTTGTGAACGTCTTACAAAAAATAAAATTACTCGCCTCATCTCGGCCCACAACGCACTGGCAGCTTCCTCCGAGACGGGACCTCGGGGCATGCATTTCATCAACTGATAAGTGAGATCCAACATTTGACTGCCGGCCCCCTGACCGTTGTTCCTCGAAGCGCCTGTGGCCGCCTTCGTCGCCGATGCCGAACCCGAGACTCGTCGGAACGGCAGATTCTTCGGGATTATTTTGTTGCTACCTAGGGCTACTGTATCCGGAAAGAAAAGAAAAACAAATCAAATTAGTCCTACACGACGATCTTGGCGTACACTGTTAAAAAAAATTCTACATGTAATGCACCGGACTGGAAGTTTTTATGCAAAAACTGGTTCATTAAATTTAATTTTACAATTGTGATATTATAAAAATCAAAATACTTTTATAGTAAAAATAAAGTAAAATTTATAGTACTCCCTATACTTTCAATATACTGAACATTCATTTTTCATCGCAATTGTACATGAAATTTAATATGCCAGTTTTTGCATGAAAACTTCCGGTCCGGGACATTACATTTCATACGAATTTTTTTTACAGTTTACCGTCGCAAAGTTTCGAGGTTTTGTGCAGACCATTTGGCACGCTAAGATCCAAACTCGTCGGAGTGACATCGGTCGTCGTCTCTCCGGCCGGCCGACTGAAGTCCTTCTCGCATTCGACGGAGTTCGAACGAGTAGCCGGCTCCGATTTCGTGCCCGGACTACAGGACAGCGGAACAGTCGCGGCCGTCGTTACGTCCGAATGGCATAAGTTGTTCGGGATTCTGCTGATCCTCGGTCTCGAACCGCAGATCGACTGCGATGGGCAAAGTCGTGTTACGAAATCCGGATTGTGACGATCCAGATAATTTTGTGAACCCGGGCTCGCCGAGGAAACCGCCACCTCGCGATCGGGATGCTTGTGAGCGTAGCCCGAAGGGGACGCGTTATGCGGTACGGGCGTGAGCTTCGTGTGACAGTGAAGCGGACTCGAGCAGTAATGCTGAAGACCCGCCGCAGCCTCGTCCGGATGATGCTTGAAGCATATCGAGGACCACGCTGAATTACGATCCTGCATCTCGAAGAGGTGAAGCAACATTATCTCATCCTCCAAGCCGTCGCTGCTTCCTCGGAGCCTGAAAAACAAAATTTAATTTATAGATCCGAACTACGCGAGAAAATTAAGGAACAGACGCAGAGCGCTTTATTGCCGACGGATCTCAGCCGGTCGCGATATTCTCTAGTCTGTACAGTAGAACCTCGATTATCCGAATCAATTGGGGTCGACTCTAGTTCTGATTAACGATTGAAGACGAAAAGTAACACACTTATGCAAAACACTGAAAAGGGAGCTGACGATGTGCCGGTCCGCTTCGAAATCTTTTGCTGTTTTGCTTCCTCTTAGAGGAAGCAAACTAATATTTTGCAAACTAATATTTTGCAAACTAATATTTGTGATAAAAACTAATATTTTATCACAAATAATTATCTGCATGCACGGATATAAACATCTCGTTAATAATTCTGAATACTGTGCGAAAAACCGACGTGTAAACGCTGTATCATATAAACGTTCAATACAATCTTGATCGCGCTTGCAACAAAGTAGAGCTCGACGATAAAATGATATCAAAATTTTGCGCCATGATTCGAACAATGGAAATTCGGATAAAACAAGTTGCAGTTCAAATAATGCAAGGTTCGGATTACGCAGATTCGGGTAACCGAGGTTCTACTGTATTATAATCAGCGACGAAAAACTTACATGCTCGTCTCCGCACTCCCGTCGCCGTTGTCCTGCTGCTTCATTCGCTGCTTGCTTGGCATCCAAGGTACCAAGGCCTCCGCGACTTCCACGTCGTTTTCACCTTTTTCCACAGATAATAATCGTTAGCAGAGTTATCGTTGCTCACGCTCGAGATCGTGGCTTTATCCAAGATGTTATACTATTTTTTGCTACAATTTTTTATACTCTTTATAAATCTTTCGTCATTAAAATTAAATGAGAAGACTAATTTTTATTGATTTTTTTTCCTGATCTTGAGAAGTTAAAGGACGGCCCGGTACATTGGATACATCTTCCCTCGAAAAAAATTCAGGACTATTCGATACAGGAGACGACAGTCGACGATGGTCTCGGCGATCTGTGTTATTCAATACAGGACGGCAATTTGGACGATGGAGGGTGCGAGCGACGCGGGGGAGAGGTCGGGACGCACGATCTCAACTCTCACGAGTTCGTCGATACGTAGAGTGGAGTGTTGTCGGGTAGGGAATGTTCTTTGCCACAATAATCCCGTTTCTCGTTCGTCGGCATCTCGTTATCCAATTCCTTATCTAATTCGGGTGGTGCCTGCCATCGACGATATTCTACCTCGCCGAGCGAGGAGCCTCTCGTGGAGCTAACGCCTACGATAGTTCGTCAATGTGGATGAAACTACATTGCAGAGGAGAAAAAAAAAGTGGTAACACGTAAAAAACGTTATACCTGACATTGTTTCGTCGTCGACGTCGTTCTCGTCGTTGGAATTGTCGTCGGGCAGCGTTACGTTCGGCTCGCAGTCGTCCAGGTAAATATCGTGCTCGCTCAGATCCTGCAAGAAACACAAAGCAGCGTACAGATAACAATTCTGAGTCTTCTCTCCCTAAAGAATAGTACATTATGCTACAAAGGCGGGAAGTGCGTGATTATCACGGACTGTGAGGTTTGCTGCCTGACCAAAGCGAGGGCAGCATTCACACGAAAATCCGCTCCTCCCATGTGCCGTACGATTTTTTTTTCCGACTATGCTGAAAAGCGGCCACATTTCTATGCTTGCAACGGGGATGGAAAGTGGCCGATCCTCGATGAGCGGGAGGAAAAGTTATTTAGTGGGAAGAATAGTTAAACTTTTCCTTCCGCTAAATAACTTTTTCTCCCGCTCGTCAAGAATCGGCCACGTTCCACCCTCGTTGCAGGCATGAAACAGGGTCTTTTTGTGTTTTTCCTCGACTTCGCTGAAAGAACCACATTCCATGCAACACGGACGGAAAATCGCCTATTGTTGACCAATGATCACTATTAACCCTTTAAAGCATAGACTTTTTTTACAAGTATGAAGTTACAAATACACCGATTGGTTATTAATGCACTTTTCTGAATTCAAAGAGGTGTATCCCCTGCGATACACTGTCTTTCAAAGAGTTAAACTATGCATCTGCGCATTACTGTTTCATTACTCTTCAGGGAATAATAGCGCTCATTGCGTCCTCTGGAAGCCCTAGACTAAAGATTTGTACATTTAACAAACTTTTTTTTACCCCAAACGACCACAATTATTTTGCTGTTAATTTTACCAAAAAAAAATTCGTTAAATGAACAGGCATTTTTCTAAAAGGGACAAGATTATTTTTGTAAAATTAACATGTCAAGAATTGTGAACGTTTGTAGACAATAAACGTTGGTACTTATTTTACTGTGAATTTCTCCCGCGAGAGTAATGGTCATTGGCGAATATGACGATTTTGCGACGCCAGAAATATGGTTATATTAACGAATTCGCAAAAAACTGTTGCATGCTGCACAGGAGGTAGATTTTCATCTCGTGCAATTTCTGACCTCGCTTCGCTCAGACAGAAAACTTGACGCTCGGCGAAAATCGAGCACTTTCCTCCCCTGCAGCAGAATATACTATTGTGATTCACGAAAGACAGTGCGGAACTCACTCCGCTGTCGCTGCTGCTGCTGCTGGACGGTATGTTGAGATTCTGAATATCGCGTAGCATCGTCGGGGAGGAATGAGTCGGCGACGGTGTCTGAGGTCCGAGAGCTTGGCAATCGCCTGCGGCGCAATTGGCCAACGCGATGGAATTACTCGTCGGCGAGATGGGTTCGTTCGACGCGCCAGGAATTCCGGCGCGCTGCTGATGCTTAGCACTAGCCTTGGAGGACATGGAAGAGAGCGTGGAAGTCGAGCCCAGTGGGCATATTCCCGCTACATCGGCGAGATCGCAGAGCGGGACCAGAGGACTCGCGTTCGAGCTATCGGAGCCGTTTGGCAGGAGATTCTGCACGGATCTCGTGGGGGTCGAGGCGCTACCCAGAGACGCGTGATAATTGTCCAGAGTACGAGACGATTTCATACTGAGAATCGGATCGCCGGCCGCTTGACTCTGCGGCTGCTGCTGCACATTGAGACTCGCCAGAGCGCTCACGCTCGGTCCGCTCGTCACTCTCGTCGCCGTGACCGAGTTTCGAGATATCTCGATCGCCAGTCTCTGTAAAGAGATAGATCGAATTAGTAGAATAAAATAAGTAATCGGTATAACCGTTTAAAAGTCACACCTCGATCCCCACTCTTAGGCGCTACCGTAGCAACGCGTGGCTCTCACTGTGCGTCTGTTGACTAACGGACGGAGATTTATGTATAGTTTCGGGCGGTGTGACTTATAAAGGGTTAACTTTGTCGACGCCTTCGTCGTCAATGAAATGTCACCTCTTTCAATTCGTTTATCTGTGTGGCGTATTGATTCTGCACCGTGACCAGTTGGCTTATGTACCACTGCTGATCCCTGCATCGTTGATAGAACGTCGGTGGCCTGACCTGAAATCTAAAGACGACGCAATATTTTTTTAACCCGAATTCTTGACGAACGAACGTTGAAGTTGTCCGAACAGAGATTCACAGGCTAATCACCGAAGAATTAGGGTGTCCAGTTCCGTGTTCAGATAGCCTTCGGTCGCGAGCAGGTCCAGTCTAAAGAATCTGTTGTAGCCCCAGCACTCGCCGATCTCGAAATCGGAGGCGAATTCGCGAACGATGTTTTTGCTCGTGTCCCGAGAGCCTTGATGGATCATCTCGACTCTGTATTCGTATCTGCAAAGTACGACAGATAAAAATTTTCGTTCGGAGAATAATAAAATTTGCACGAGTCTAATAGCGAAAGTCTTCGGGATTTACTTCGAAGTCTCGGGTAGACCGGCGCTGAGTTCCAAAAACACGGACAGGTAGTTTCCCCTGACGACGCCGTTGCCGTCCGGATAAACCTTGAGTCTCCAGCACAGCCCGTTGACGTGCAGCGGCGCCGAGTAAACGGGATCGGCCTTGAGCTGCAGCTGGGTAAAATGCTGCATCGCGAACGTGGCGCTGTCGTAGCCGGGAACGATCTCGCTGTGAAAGTCTGCCGGTACCGGAGCCGTTACGAAACTCGTCATAGGCTTCTTGCGAATTTGATGTATCATCCTCGACAATTCCGCGCTCTTCACGATGAGCTCGGATCTCGTGCACGAGTGCAGCTGGTGCTCGACCTCCTGGAGCAAAGCCTCGAGCTGCTCGGTCTCCAGGGTCAGAGAGTTCTTCTGTCCCATGAGAGTCAGCAGCTTGGCCTTCAGCTGGGAGTCCAATCGGGCTATCATCAGCTCAACCGCGTTTCTGATTTCTCGCACGCGCTCGTCCTTGGCCGCGCGCACGGACTCCACGTTGCGCTCCTGCAATCGCAACGATACATAGATAATAAAAAATAATCGGTAAAAATAAACAGTAAAAATAATCGGTAAAAATAATCGCCATAAATAATCGGTAAAAATAAAATAGTAACGTGCGAGGGACGATTCGACTCACGACTTCCTGGACGAGACTTATAAGTTCCATGAGTCGTCTCTTTAGCTGCCCCACTTCCGCCTTTATTTGCGTCACGTGCTGCTCGTAAACTTCCTCCAGAGGCTTGAATGTATGACCAGAGTGCGTTCCACCCCACAGCGCGCACTGGTGGCAGATACAGCGTCTGCACGTCCAGCAGTAAACCGACAATTTTTCATGGTGCGCCGTGCATCTGTAATTTTATTATTATTATTATTATTATTATTAATATTTACAGAAAGGAAGTTTACAACTTATAAACTTCCTTTCTCCCATTAGGTAGACAATTTATTTTAAAAAATTGTAAACCAGAAAATAGGAGTATTGTCATAAATTGGGATTCATAAATTGGAGACTAATTTTGTAGTTGTATCTTTAAAATTACATTAGAAGCCCATAGAATGCAATCAATTCTACTCCATGTACTAAAATTTAACCATTAGAAAATTTAGCCCAAAGAATGGATTAAATTTCATTCTATCAGCTAAAATTCAGCCATTAAAAAATTGAGCCCATAGAATGGAATGAATTCAATTCCATTAGCTAAAAATCAGCCATTAAAAAATTGAGCCCATAGAATCCAATAAATTCAATTCTATTAGATAGAATTCAACCATTAGATAATTCTACCCACATAATAAAATAAATTCCATTCCATCGGCTACAATTCAGCCATTAGAAGATTAATAGAGTGCATAAATATGTACTAAAAATAGGGGAATATGACTAAAAAAAAAACATTTCCTCCTTTCATCGATTTACCTATCCCGGGTCGCATCGTCGTGCCGGCAATTGGATATCCCAACCGCTTGGAGGGTATCCAGCTGTTGGGTCACCTCCTCGACCCATCTGCAGTTGACCAGCTCGTGGAGGTGCAGAGAAGCTCTGCAGTGCGGACACTGCGACCTCTGCTCGGTCAGCCATCTTCTTATGCAGGTGTAGCAGCAAAGTTTGCTGCAGTGAGGACACAGATGCGCGTCGCGCAACTTTTCCATACAGATGAAGCATCTGAAAACCTCGGCGAGAGTCTACGGACAGACAGACAGACGGCGATTACACAAAAAAATCACAAAAATAAAAACAAAACCAAGAACGATCTTACGGAAGCCGGTATTCGGGAACAAAGTTCCTCCATGGCTCGATAAAAAAAAAGGATGCTCGTAATTTTCACAAGAACGGATAAGAGCGGAGATAAATTATTTTTATTAAAAAATTTTTCAAGCCATAGAAATTTTGCTGTCTAATCTGATGATTCTTCGATTTTCCATTGTTTCTCTACACAGTGACCGTGAGAACCGTTCGTTCTGACTCGGCACGGAAAATATCGCGAATTTATTTATTTTTTTATTTTTATTTTTTCGATAACGAAAAAAAGGACACAAACCTCGACACTGTGATCGTCGGAGCTCTTCGGCGTTACGGGATGTTCTCTATTGTCCATCTCGCAGATTCGGCGATATCCATTAATGGAGTAAATTCTTTGTTATCGATCGAATTCGCTGCTCGGTATTGCAACGTTTAATAATCACGATAATACATGTATATGCATCGCTCGAACGTAACGCTCATTCATGCTTCACTCTAAATATCCTATTCGATACGTGTAATTTTGAATATTTTCCGACGCTCGTCGTTTCCGACACTCCTGCAAGATTTCTTTTGACTTGGAAAAAAAAAAATTAAAAACGGTTGCACTGACAGTTTTTTTTTTTTTTTTTTAGATAAATTTGTCAAGTTCTTTATGTTTTTTTGATTAGCTCTGCAAGGGTGCCCGTGAGCCGCTTGAACTTGCGCCGATAGAAACGAAATTCACGAAACGAAACTCCCGGCCGGCCAATCACCGTCCGGCGTTCTAGGGAATTTTTCTTCGTCCTCGAGGTTTCCGGCATTGCGACATTTATGCGTGCGATAAATTCACGTTCAATCACCATGTGCTCCGCCGATGTGTATCGGAGCTAGAGTGTTAAATTATTTTTTTATTCCTCAAAATTGTGTATAGAGAATTCGATTGATAATATTTTGTACAATCGAGCCGGTGAAGTTGGAAAGGTAACGCGAGATACTCGGGATTTCGGTGCGGAATTGTGGAAGATATCATAGATGTAACTCTATCGAATAAACGCACGACAGGTTACTCGGTGAGAAAAAAACAGATGTACGAGGTATTAATCGTCGGGATTTTCAGGAATCATGGGACGCAAAGCCAAGTTCGACGAGACGGTCGTGCCCAGCGGACCCGGAAGAAAAGCGAAGAAACAGAGCGATCCTACATTCCCGAAAGAATTAATCGGTGAGTAGGGTTTTTTTTTATGGTTAGATGAAACATGTACCCTAGACATGAGTGCAAGAGAGATAGAGTTGTATTTTTTGAATCAGTGCCACGTAAAAATGGTTGATATTTGGGGTAAAAGCGAAATATCATCGGACTTTTTTTTCGAACCAATGCCATGTAAAAATCGTACTGACTGAGCCTGTTTCACGTCGTCTTCAGATGATCAGTTGAAATCTGTACCACGTTATGCATGAGTGCAAGAGAGATTGTAGTTGTTTTAATTCGAATCAGTGTCATATAAAATGGTTCATATTTAAGGTAAAAACGTAGTATCATCGGACGCGGTATTGAATTCTACACCAGCTAATACTTTGCTTTTTCGCGAAATGTCTACCATCTGCGCATGCCATTCATTACAGTTCTTCTTTACCAACTGAGTCTGTTTCATCTCGCCTTACAGTGTAAACAAATGCCTGTGTAATTTAATATAGTGGTGGACAGTAAAAAAAATTCGTATGAAATTTAATGCACCGTACTAGAAGTTTTTATGCAAAAACTGGTACATTAAATTTCATGTACAATTGTGGTGAAAAATTAATGTGCATATATTAAAAATATTGAGAATACTTTATTTTTAATAATTCAAATATAAATTTTATAATAAATGTA
Organism: Exephanes ischioxanthus; assembly: GCA_958510785.1. Lineage (NCBI taxonomy): Eukaryota > Metazoa > Arthropoda > Insecta > Hymenoptera > Ichneumonidae > Exephanes > Exephanes ischioxanthus. The sequence continues at coordinate 18,510,383 of OY294023.1, read as the reverse complement.
ACTTCAATTTTACTATAAAAGTACTTCAATTTTTATAATTTACTTTAATTTCAGTGAAAAAGTATATTAATTTTTCCCCACAATTGTACATTAAATTGAATGTACCAGTTTTTGCATAAAAACTTCCAGTCCGGTACATTAAATTTACAATTTTTTTTTAACATTATATATTCACCGAGAAACTAGATCGTTTTGTAACTAAAAAAGCTTTTCGCGCTTTTAGTCAAAGACGCTACGTCGCTCAGTCACAGACAGAAGCAGAGAGCGAAGAAGAGACAATTGAAGAAAAGCGAGAAGGAGAAGAAGAAGGAACCCAAAGCGAAGAAGATTAAGGAACTAAAGAAAGAAGAGACCGATTCGGAAGAAGACGAGGTTCGAACATTGATCCACCGTCGGATTTCTTCTTTACCGACGGATACAAATTATCCCTAGCTCTGTTTTATCCGCAGGACGAATACACGTCGGAGGACGAGTCGGAAAAGAAGGAAAACGTATCGCAACCCGGGGCTTTCGTAAGGCCGCTTCCGGCTGGGGACAGCGAGGAGGAGTCCGACAGCGACGAGGAAGATGCGGACAAGGAGGAGGAAGGCTCGGACGAGAGCGAAGACGATGATTTGCTGCCGATCGAGAGGGCGAACAAGAGATTGAAGAAGAAGCAGGAAAAGGAACGGTACGTTCGTTAAGGAGAAGTGAAACAGCTGTGCGTGCGAGAGAGATAGTTGCAATTGTCAAATCAACTTTATTCAATGGTGTCAATTTTTTTGAGAAAAAAATGAATTCGGGCCGTATGCGAAATTACCGTGCGCATCCGGCTCGAATTTGCTTTTTCCTCAACAAAATTAGCACCCTTGAGAAAAGTTCATTGCAGTTTTCATTAGCGACCGCGATATTTCACTTCCCCTTAAGGTGAAGTGAAACCTCCCCTAGGGTAAAACAGTTAGGAATTTTTGTAGGTGAAATCGTCACAAACGGTTTACCACTTTTCTCGAAAATGCGTTGATAAAATGCAATTAAACTTTCAGAATAAGCGTAGAATGAACAAACGCAGTCTTTCGTTGTCAATTTTTTTTCCTGAAGTCGAAAGAAAAAATTAATGTAATACGATCTTTGTAAGAAATTTTGGTACCGCCCCATTGCGTAAAAAAATTTATTTATCTATCGGTAATTATCGACGTCTTCACATTTTCCACTTTTTACGTTATTCTTATAACGAAATGTGATCTCGCCCATACCAAAACGTGTACTTTCAAATCGCCGAGTGTTCCGTTCTGGTTATTTCAATTATTGGTACAGTTAAAAGATCATAGCACAACTTTGCTAATTACAGATTTCCCGTGGTAATAGCACGGTAATTTTTTCATTCGACTTCAGAAAAAAAAATCAAGAACAAAAGACTACGTTTGTGCATTCTACTCCTATTCTGAAAGTTTCATTGCATTTTAGCAAAGCACTTTTGAGAAAAATTATAAAATGTATGCGACGATTCCAACCTGAAAAATTCCTAACTGTTTTATCCTCGGGTAGGTTTCACTTCACCTTAAGGTGAAGTGTAACGGTAAATTTTAACGATAAAACTGATTCGTTTATATTTTACAGAAAACTCGAAGAGGCCGAAATGAAAGACATGGTCGAGCAGCAGTGCGTATTCACTTTTCCCACCGCGGAGGAGCTCAACGACCCGACGAGTCTGAAAGACGTCCAGCAGCGAATACGCGACGTTATAATGGTTCTGAATGATTTCAAGAAATACCGCGAAGCTGGCAGATCGCGAACCGAGTACGTCGAGCTGCTGCGCTCCGATCTGTGTTCTTACTACAGCTACAACAGTTTTCTCATGGAAAAACTGATGCAAATATTTCCTTTCACCGAACTCGTGGAGTTTCTCGAGGCCAGCGAAGTTCAGAGGCCGATGACCATCAGAACGAATACTTTGAAGAGCCGCAGACGCGATTTGGCTCAAGTACGATCGATGTCTACTTTTTTTTTTGTATATTACAACGCTCGCTTTCGATCCTCGTCGATCTTATAACAAATTTCCGGCGGTAACGAAAACGGGCTGAAGCGGATCTAAATTAGTGACTGATTTTTGCGTAAACTCCAAACTCTCTAGTGGACGACCAATCGCGTACACGAATACAACTCCGTTCTCGAGTTCACTAGAATTTCGTCAGCAGCTTAGATCGATTTCAGTCCCGTCTCACGCACGGTGGAATCTGAGTAATGTTCGAATTTATGATATTTCAGGCTCTCATAAACAGAGGTGTAAATCTCGATCCGGTCGGTAAATGGACGAAGGTCGGATTGGTCGTTTACTCGTCCCAAGTTCCGATGGGCGCGACGCCGGAGTATCTCGCGGGTCACTACATCATCCAGGGTGCCTCGAGTTTCCTGCCGGTGATGGCGCTGGAGCCCAAGGAGAACGAGAGGATTCTCGACATGTGCGCAGCGCCGGGCGGAAAATCGTCCCACATAGCCGCCCTGATGAAGAACACCGGCGTTCTGTTCTCCAACGACGTTAATCAGGAGAGAATAAAAGCGGTTATAGGAAATTTTCACAGGCTCGGAATCGTAAACTCAGTTATTTGCAGTTACGACGGTAGAAAAATACCTTCGGTGAGTATGACGAGGAAAAAAACTTCCGTTCAGCCACGATCGTCCGACATTACCGGTATCTGAGTTGAATTTTTTTTTGTTATTCAAGATAATCAAGGGATTCGATCGGGTGCTCCTGGACGCACCCTGCACCGGAACCGGCGTCGTCGCCAAGGACCCGAGCGTCAAAACCAACAAGGACGAGATCGACGCGCAGCGTTGCTGCACCCTTCAGCGGGAATTGCTTCTCGCCGCTATAGACTCGGTGAACGCGCGTTCCGAATCCGGTGGTATAATCGTTTACTCGACGTGTTCGATACTGCCGGAGGAGAACGAGTGGATCGTCGATTACGCGCTGAGGAAGAGGGACGTGAAGATCGTGCCGACCGGCTTGGATTTCGGTGCCGAGGGTTTCACGAACTACAGACATCACAGATTTCATCCGTCCCTGAAGCTCACGAGACGATTCTATCCCCACGTTCACAACATGGACGGTTTCTTCGTCGCTAAGCTAAAAAAATTCTCGAACATTATACCGAAGCAGGAGAAGGCAAACGGCGATAAGCAGTCGGACGAGGAGGAGGACGAGGCCTCCGAATAAAGGGATTCGTAATACTCTGGTACGAATTATAATTGTTTAACTGTACAATATACCCGCGCCGAACTTTGTACACATCTCCGATGGGAATGAACCGTAGTTGCGTTCTTCGCTCTTGGATTTCATCGTACGGACGATAGCGCAACTTTACCGTTGACTAGTGAAAGAATATACTCTTCAGTTGTTTCTCGCAGAGTCTCTTTACCTGGTCTGAAAATATCGGAGACGCGACGATCGATTACTGTTTGTATGTTGCAAGGTGTGAATGAAAACAAATTTTTAGAGAAAAATAAATGAAACCGTCTGTTCTTACCTTCTATGTCGATTATGTTTGCATTCTTCTGTTGTATAACCACGAAGAATTCACGGAGATTCGAGAGTTTACCGACCACCCAGTAATCGCTCATGGTCTTTATAACAATCTCAGCCGCTTCCTTCATCCTGCGAACAAAGCAATCTAGTTTTAACTTTTTTATTTAAAAAAAAATTCTTTTCATTTAATATGAAGTGAAAGTCACGTGACGGTGCCATGAGTGCGAGAGATATAGTTGCAATTTTCAAATTAACTTTATTCAATGGTGCTAATTTTTTTGAGAAAAAGATGTATTCAGGCCGGATGCGAAATTACCGTGTGCATCCGGCGCGAATTTCCTTTTACCTAAAAAAAAATTAGCACCCTCGAGAAAAGTTCATTACAGTTTTCATTACCGACCGCAATATTTCACTTCCCCTGAACGTTACATCAACTGCTATGGTTATTAGCGACGAGACCAACTACTTTTCCTTCAGTGGGAACCGCAACACTTTGGGGATTACTCACTATGAGTGAACTATAGTTATCTGGATGATAACTATAAGCTACCCAACGTCCAAAAGTTAACTTTTTGGATGAGCGGTAACTTTTCGAAACCGCCCAGACGGACTTGTGGAACCCATTGAGATCACTTTTTGATCACTCATTTTTTTTTGCTACCTGGGTTCGTGGCGCGCCAGTATTTTTCCGCCAGCAAGACTACGGAACCGGGATTCGTACCCAAGACCTCCCGATACTTTGTTTTCGACGCCAGTACTCTAATCACGAGACCGAAGTGATCGATGTCGTAATCTTTTAATAGCGAATTAGAACGTTCAATTTCGTTACCTATTCGTGTCGCTATTGATGTCGGTTATTATCCTCAAAACCTCGGGCGTCGTGAGCACGTTCGAGCAACGCCTGTTGTCGAGATGTATCGTGCTCTTGTACGCCAGATTGAGTTTGTTAAAGTACAGATATTTCGGAGTGGACTCGCTCACGTCCGGAACGTGCTTGGAGCACTGTTCCGCCACCGAGCTCACCAGCGTCGTGAGCTGAGGTCCGAGAAAACCGTCCAGACCCTTGAGAAAATCTATGAGAAGACTCGTTTTACCTGCAAAAAAATGAATTAAATAAATTGAAATACGGCAGAGATAACATTGATTATCGGAAGAATCGATTAAACGTTGACTCACTATCGACGAACAGACATATCGTTGCGCTGAGCGCGCTGTACACGACTAAATACAGCGAGACCGGACTGCTGGAGTAATTTATAAATACTTTTGGCGATTTGGTTATTCCGATCGACTCGTTAATGCTCGATGTGCCGGTGACGAACTTTCCGTAATGCGAGCTCGTGAAGGGTGACGGAGAGTTTCTCGGCATCGAGCCACCGTGAAGCTCCTTCTCGAGATGAGCCGGTAGCAACGTGCTGACCAGATAGTTGTACACTACTTGCATGTCTTCCGGCTCCAAGCCGCTCCACACGAGCTGATCGTTGTACAGAAACGCCGTGTACTTTACTTGGGGAAAAGTCGCCTCTACGAGATTCATGAAGCACTGGACTCTGAGAAACGTTACTTTGTCCAGGGGCAGGAATTGCAAGCCTTGAAATATATCCAGAATATCGCCGTGGTTCAGCTTGAGGGACAGCAGATACTGGAACGCGATGGATTAAAAATTGCGTCGATCAATTTATCTGGCCCATTGTCATTATCGATCCTTGCGCTCACCTCAGAGTAAAAGTAATCGAGCTTGTGTCTGAGAAGCGTCACCGAGCCGCAACTGGGATCTTCCAGAATCGTTTCGAAAGAGCCCATGAACAGTCTGAACCTCATGTACGCCTGCTTGAGGATGGCTTGGCAAACGCTGCTCGATACTTCGTCGTTCTGGTATTCCATGTATTCGGTGCCGTCCTTGACTTTCCAGAGATAAGGCACCCCGACAATCTGGAATTTATGGAGAGCATAGTACAGTTGAGGCAATGTGACCGTTCCACTTATCGTATCCGAGATCGGTCGGTAACAAAATCTGTAATAATTTTTTTTTTTTTTTCAGGGATCCTCAACGTTTTTGTAAAAGAAATCAAAGCAAGATTATTGACGTCGGCTTGATAGACGGATTTAGAGGTAAACAATTCGCGTTTGTCCCGGAAATGTTGAAGATCTTTGAGAAAATTTGGATTACAGTTTTCGTTACCGACCGAGTCCGAGGAATGGAAATGTTGGCGTACCATGACTATCCAGAAGTCTGGCTCGGGCTGATAGTATATCTGTCGGGTCTTGTGGGTGTGACAGTAGTCACAGCCTTGTCCCGGATTGAAGGATCTACGATTTATAACATCTCAGAAACTTTTTACCAATTATTTGCCAAACTTACAAAGACCAAGCGGCTTACTCTGTAAATTTTAGGTGTAAAGAACTTGAGACAAGTATATTTCGTAAGATATCACTATCTTTGCAAACAAATTTAAAATAAATTTTAAAAAATCTATAAATGGAAAGTAGTGCCAAGTACATGAAGTTTTTTTTATAGGCACTTTGTAAAAATTCTATCATATCGTGATCAAACAGATCATGAATCGAAGCCTCAATATTTCGCGAGTCAGATTATAAAAGTAACTTGTCCGGCAGTGGTACTTAGCCAGTTGTAATAGCCAAGTTAGCATCTCAGAAACAATTACCAATTATTTGCCCAGAATATAAAGACTTAAGTGGCTTACTCTGTAAATTTTATGATCGCTTCGCTCAGTCCTATGTTTCGGATTTTGGTGTCGATATCGGTTTTCTCCGGATAATAATAGAGTATCTTTTTGTGCTCCTGCGGGAAGAAGAACATCGTTATCTTACACTCTCATTTAATCGACGATAAAGCGTTATCCGAATTGAACAACAAACCTCTCCCTCCTTCTTCGCGTAAGTTCCATTAAAAATATAAAAATGCTCGAGCGTTATTTCGGGCTTCGACGTCATATTTCTTTTCGTCGGGCACGCCGTCCAACGAGTTATCGAACGTTCGCGAGTCGCACAGTTTGAAAACAAATTTTAATTAATCAATTTATTGTTTAGCTTTTTACAGTACGATCTGACAGCTAACCTTTGCGGATATTCAGAAAAGAAAAACACGGATAATTGACGTAAAACCGGAAGTCCGATGCAGCGCCATCGTTTTCGGCGTGCTTAAAACGCGAATGCAATAGATAAGGTAGGATTCTACGATCGACGAACTTATAAACCGTCGCACACAAGCGCACCGTGACGCAATCGTTGTGTATCACTTTTATTTTTGGCATTTGGGCACAAGGTGCATCTGTCGCTTCCGAGACGTGCGGCGCAGCCCGTCGTTCTAACGATTGACCAACATTTATTATCATTGCTCTCCCCGTTGGAACAAAAGTATTGAAGAAAATGAGCGTCCAAAAGATCAGAAACTACCTCGACAATGGAAAACAGAACGGTATCGGCCAAGCCGGCAAAACACCGACGATAAGCGCACTATGGAACAACGTACGGATCAACGAGTGGACGTTCAGTTTGTTTTTGTTTGTTCTCTCGTTGGCCATAGTCGCCGGAAAACTTTTCGTCAATTACGGTGAGTTAGTCGAGCGTCGTCCTCGCGGAAAGGAAACGTTCGCTCTATCGAATTTATACCGAATACCCTTTTTTTCCCTTCCGTTCATTGCGTCGCTTGTCCCCAATAATCACCAATGGTTTCACGCTTTTACACATCATCCCTCCCCCTTTTATTTATTTAAGCGTCCTCGCAAAACGGAAAAGTCCGCGCCACCCGATGTATAAAGAATACCAATTTTTTTCTCGTCCGTTTTTTGCGCCGCTTGGTCCCGGTTATCTCAGTTTGTTTTACGCTCTTTTCACATCCAAATTTCTTTTTTATTTTCTCAATTTCCTTTGCTTTTCCGTTAATCCTTCATCCAAACGAAAACTTCATCTTGCTATGCGTCCGAAGTATTTTGAGGTAATTGCGTCATTGGGTGAAAAAAAAAATGGTGACAATTTCAAACTCGCCTCATTTCTGTGTTGTCATTGTTGTCAGCCATTGACATGTTCGTGTCCCTCTCCACCAGGACACGCTGCCCAATGGTCGACGAACGTTCGCAACGGCGTTCCGTTGTTACCCGCTTTTTCGCGCATGTACGATGTTTTCGCTGCACCAAATTCCCAGCAGCTGTCGGGCTTTGACAAGGAACACCTGAGGGTGGCCAGCGAGAGACTGATGAACGTCAGTCGTCAGTACGGCGATGCCGTCGCCGGCGCAGTCGTCGGCGTTTCGCAGAGATTCAGCTGGTTGGTCAGGGCGGCGACGTGCGGACTGGCTATGATGGGATTCACGTGGTTCATTATTTACAAAGACAGCAGCATTCCCGGAGTCAATCCACCCTCGCCTTTCAGTCCCTCCAAGAGACGGTGAGTTTTGTAGCGTGGATCGTCTTCCGTGCATCCTCCGACTGGATTCGCCTCTCTCAGTAGACGCTAGCCATGGACAATTTGGTTGTCCGGAGTAGTCTTCGGAAAACTTCACGCTTTAGCTCTTCGGATTTCACCTAATATTATTTTAATCTACTATTCTTTTCTTCATAGTATTTTGTACTACTATTTTCATCTTTCGTAATATTTTGCACCACTATTTTCATCTTTCATAATATTTTGCACTACTATTATCATCTCGCATAGTATTTTGCACTACTATTATCATCGTTCATAGTATTTTGCACTACTATTGTCATCTTTCATAGAATTTTATGCTGATATTTTCATCTTTCATAGTGTTTTATGCTACTATTTTCATATTTCATAGTATTTTGTACTATTCTTCTACTATTTTCATCTTTCATAGTATTTTATTCTACTGCTACTTTACACCACGCTTCTCATCTCTACTTATTTTTTTTTTTTTTAGTTTCATTTCACTGGATATGTATCATATTTGTACACTGGACAGATAAGTAGTGAGTTTATTTGCATGTCCTTTCCTTCTGTGTTACTCTCGTTCGTGTCTCTGCTTTTGTCACTGATATTCCTGGAACTTGAATCCTTAGGGTTTCGGTACCGCACGATATCGTCGATCCGAGAGGGGCGACAATTTTAACGAACGAATTATCTACTGATTGCAGATATCCTGAAAAATCGAGACTACAAATAAACTACGTGATCGGCGTGTTGAACGGCATTCTGATATTCGTTTACATGTGCCTCTAGCCAGGAAGCCTGGGCACATAGGATGAACCCAGTGAGAAACAGTGACCTGCAACACCCGAGACGAGACGAAGTTTTCGTCTCCCATCGCATAATATATATATCGCTATTTATTTAATCTACGCGTCGTTTAAACTTACCGTATTCAGTATACGCAAATTAACCCACGATGTGAAGGATTATTGGTTGCGATTTCGATTCGCACGACAAAACTAAAACAGTTCCTTTATAAAGATATTTACTGTACAGCAAACTAGAGTTCGATTGATCTATCAGTTTGTTGAAGGAATCGATGGTTTATCGATAAGTACAAATAGATTTTATAAACCTCGTTAATAAGACCATATACGATACAACGATATCGTGCGTGATCGACTGAGCATGCGCGCTACATACGAGACTGATCTTGTCGTCAGTCGGTGCAAAATATTTCGTACTACGCTCTAGAATATATATTTTTCGTTTGTTTCGAAGCGTTGCCGTATCGTTGTAATGTCCAGTATACGTAAATTAATATCGTAATATTAATATATAGAGCAATACTCCAGAGGGGTTTGCCGGAACGAGCTGGTTCTATGTTCAACGATTATAGCGCGCAATGTTTGTTTACCAGTGTGTAAAAAAATGCAGCGTGATTAACAATTCACAATAAATATCTGTTGCAATATTTATTTCCTACCCTCTTCATATATCTAAATAAGGTTCCGAAATCGCTTCCAGTTAAGGATTTCGAAATAAATGATGGGTGTGTTGAATACAGATCTCCTCCACTATGCGTTCTTTTAATTGTGACTGCACTGTAAATAAAAATTGGTATGAAATTCAATGTACTGGATTAGAAGTTTTTATGCAAAAACTGGTATATTACATTTCATGTACAATTGCGATGAAAAATTAACGTTCGGTATATTAAAAATATTGCGAATACTTTATTTTTAATAATAGTATACATTTTATAATAAATTTCACTTTAATTCTGATATAAAAGTACTTTAATAATTATAATTTACTTTAATTAAAACGAAAAAGTATATTAATTTTTCATCACAATTGTACATTACATTTAATGTGCCAGTTTTTGCATAAAAACTTCCAGTCCGGTGCATTAAATTTACAATTTTTTTTTAACAATGTGCCCACTGCTAGTGGGTTCTTTTAATTGCTTACGGTACATCCGATTCTTTCCGCGGGATACATTTCGTCCGTTTTGTCAGAGCAGTTTTGGGTAAAAACTCAACCCTGGACTGAGAGCAGACTGGAATATAAGAACGCCAATTTCAACTGCGTATACATGTGCATGCATATCGAATATTTCTTTATTACACTCGGTGCGAAAATGTCAGTTTTCCGCACGCTTCAAAATCCCAATTTTCGCACCTCGTGAAGTAAAATTTGGCACTATACTCGTGCGAAAAACTGTTTCTGAACTCGCGTGATTGCAAAGTCACACTCGTCAGAAAAAGTTTTATCGTGCTAGTATCGTAAATTACTATTATTCAGCCAAACAGATTAGAATTCTATTAAAAAAACGCACCTAGTGTTTCAAGCATGTTTAAAAAATACGCGAGGGACAGCTTCCGCTTTCAGGCCGGAAACGAGTTCGTGCGCGATAAAAAAATAAAAAAAAAACAATGAAGGGCGCAAAAGCGCGGGAAGAGCACGTGTCTCGTGTAAAATTGCGTCGGGAGAAAAGTGTACCGGAGTTTCTCGAGCCGGTACAACGAAAACTCGACCTGTTGCTTCTCGCAGACTTGTTTATGTTTTGTTGTTGCTATTTTTTTCGATCGCCAACAAGTTTTCGGACGTACCACTTCTACACGAATATACCGAAAAGCGCAATAGTGACAAGTTTATTCTTGACAGTTTCTTTTCATCGATGTAACATCGATTTATCGTTGCAACTCTGAATTATTTACATCCGCGCTGTTGACACCTTGTTCGGCGATCTTCGGAGGGCGATTTATAGTCACAACTCTGAATATTTACATGCGTGCTATTCGTGATGATTTTCTTCGGCGATCGCCGGAGAGCCAACTAGGTCGAAGATTTCTTTGCCGGTGAGAAAAGTGTGTTATTTACATACAAAAACTAATGTTTTTGTTTAAAAATAATTAGTCGAGCCTTCACCGTTGGCCCGACCGTCATTAGTAATTCATTTTTTTTTTTTTCCCATTTCTCAACATTCGAGTTTACGAAAGTTTCCTTCACTCGTCAATTGAATGGAAAAAAGGATTTGTTTTTACAACTCTGAAAATTTACATCCGTGCTATTGATGCCTTGTTGTTCAGCGATCGCTGATGTGCAAACTATGTCAAAGATTTCTTTGCAGGTACGAGCATTGATATTTATTTATTTATTCGACAATCCACCTTTGGGTCCATCCTCATTAGTAATTCTTTTTTTTTTATCTATTTTTTTTTCATTTTTTGTTTCAAACATTGCAGTCCGCTATTTTTTTTATTGATCGGCAATTGAATGGACAAAAGGAAAAGAAGCGATAACAATGGACTGTCCAAAGATTTCTGTAAAAAAAGACCGTGAGCTGTTCCCCACACCGACGAAATCCGGTAAGATAAGAAGTTACGATAGTGAATCTACAATTTGAGAAACTTGACAAGGTTCGTTACAATATTTTTTGTTGCAGGTGGGACAAAACGACCCAGTTTGTACGAAGATGATGGCACGAATGTCAAAAGAAACCGATGCGACGAAGATGTACAGGAAGTTGTAGTGAAATCGGAATATCATCCGATAACTTCTCTGACGCCCGAGTTGATCAGGTAGTCGGCACGTCTGTCCCAAGTACACTCGGACAAATCAGTTTTGTCAAATAATTTATTCATTTATTTTAAAAAAAACCAAATACTAAAAATCACTGTGGACTTGGTAAAAAAATCGAATTTTCAGAAACCTGGAATAAAAAATTTATTAACTAACTTATTTTTTAAATTAACTTATTTTTTAAATTAACTTATTTTTTAAATTAACTTATTTTTTAAATTAACTTATTTTTTAAATTAACTTATTTTTTAAATTAACTTATTTTTTAAATTAACTTATTTTTTAAATTAACTTATTTTTTAAATTAACTTATTTTTTAAATTAACTTATTTTTTAAATTAACTTATTTTTTAAATTAACTTATTTTTTAAATTAACTTATCTTTTATATTAAGTTATTTTTTCAATTAACTTATTTTTTTAATTACTTTATTTTTTCTGTTATTAATCAACATATTTATTTACTGCAGCCCTCTGATAAGAGGAAAGGTGACGTCAATATCGCCGTGGTGCACGTACGCGGACAGAAAAGTGACTTGCATGAATTTCCGTTTGGAGGACGAAAGCGGCGGAATTCCCGGAATAGTGTACGCTCCAATGAGCAACGATTTTATGAAGGATTTTAGGGTTCGTAAAAATCTTTGGTAAAAAAATAATCTTAAAGTTAGAAGACAAACGTTTTGAATTCCGTATAAGTTTAATTTTTTTTTCACTTTGCAGCCCAACGTCGAGGTAATAATCGAGCACGTGAAGGTACAGCGACTGAGACAGGAGTTTCGGACGTCGAAAGATCAATTGCAAATAGTCGTGAATAAATGGACCAAGATAAGGATCATTGCGGCGCCTCCGGAGCCGGTCGAAGCGTCGGCTTCTGCAATCGATACATCGAAAGCTCCCAATCCGCTCGATCGGGCGTCGCCTAAGCCGTGCTGGACTTTTAGCCCGGGGGTCATCACCGTCGAGCAATCATCGTTCTCGAGCCCCGGTTTCCGAATTACCGTTCATACACCACCTTCGACCCCGTTCGTTCCAATTAACGCAGCTTCGGGATCTCGGAGCGAATATCCCGTCGCGACTGCACCAGCTGCGCTCCCAACGCTTTCCGGCACGTCTTCGATCGCTGCATCGCCCGGTACAGTCAGCGATCGTTTCGCATCGGTCCGCGAGGTCTTTTCGAACGGGGCCCTTCCCGATTACGGTCCTTTGTCGTCGATCAACGAGATACAGTCGAACGTCAGGGTGGGAACCACGATCGGTAAGATTTTTTACTCGAAAACGATTTGTTAATTTCGTGGATTTTTCTTTCTCACCCAGATTTCTCATTTCCCCGCAGATATGATTGGCCTCGCAGTTCAGGTGGGAGATTCCAGATCACAATTGACGAGAAAAGGGTACACCGCGACCGTGAGAGAAGTCACACTGAGGGACGATACCTGCTCCGAGGTGAATTTTATCGACAAAAAGATTTGCTAATTGAGCGATCCCAAAATGTAAACTGTACTGATTGTCAAATCTTTTTGTATTATCAGATCAAATTAGCGATCTGGGGACCCGATAACTCTATCATTCCAGCGAATTCCGTGTTGCTGGTTAAAAAAGCTACGGTTATCTTGTACAAAGAAACGAAGCAGTTGACTTGTATACGCGGTAGCGTCATCGTCGATCCAGACATTCCGGAGGCTCATAGGTACGCTTCTTTTTACTGCAATGTTAATTTTTCATAATCTATGAATTATTTCCGAAGTCGTTTTTTGCTTCTGCGTAGAGAAAACCGATTTGGTAAAAAAAAAAAAAAAAAAAGAATTGAGGTTTTAGTGTCAGAGTACTTAAAATAATCTAAAATGTTGAGAAATGCTTAATATTTTTAGCTGCATGTATGTCTATGTGACAGACTTGCATCGTTTAAAACGACTATAACTCGAAAACGGCTCGAGATAGCGAGTTCAAATTTGGTACGCTAGTAGCATGGTCACGTCTCTATCCTCGGTGCAATTATCATGAATTTCGAGGCCAGTTTCGAGATTTTACGCAATTTTGAAATTTTTCAAAAAACGGTGTGCTAGCTTTAACTTGCGTAAATGTTAAGCTATCGTCCTAAAATTGCATACAAATATAATACTATGATCATAGACCTTTGGTACTGAATTTGGCCCAAATCTATCCAAGCGATCAGATTTTATGGAAATTTGATTTTTTTGAAAATTTGCTAAAAACGGCCAACTTAGAGTAAACATAATGGTATCGAGCTGAAATTTGACACGGGAATGAACTACAACTGCAGAATGTTTGATATTAAATTTTGAGAAAATTGATCGAACCGTTTCAATTGTATAAGATTTGTAAATTGTTAAATTTTTCAGAAAATTCGTTTTTTTTTACGTCTGACACGAGTTTGTAAATCCAACATCACGCTAAGAGTAAAATGAGTTACAGATTTGTAATCGGCGGTGAAGAATAGTTTAAAGGAGCCCCAAAACGATGAATTATGCGAATTTAAGTTAGCGATTTTCTACAATAAATTTTACGGTAATTTTTGACCGTTTCAATTTTATGAGATGTGCACATTTTTTAATGTTACGAAAAAAGGTGCGAAGTAATTTGTACATGGCTTCCGCGTTTATTACAATTTTGCGTATAACTTCCTCTATGAGGAAGCCAATAATCGATTAGCGAACTTTCTCATAGAGAAAGCTATGCGAAAAATTGTGATAAATGAGGAAGCCATGTGCAAATGAATTTGCACCATTTTCAATTTATTTACGGCGCTCTCCCTTGATACGACGTATTAAAAACAATTTATTTCCTTCAGACTGGAGAACCTTGTGGCGTGTGTTCCGATCGTTGCCGGAACGGTACCCCCCAGGGTAACGGAAGTTAAGACAAGCTTCGAAGTTTCTGAGAACAAAGTGCCGCCCATTCACAGTAATTTGTGTTCGATCAGCGAGGTACAGTCAAAAATTACAGTGGGAACCACAATAGGTAAGATTTTGCTCAGTAAAGCTTCGTAAATTTCCTCAAATATTTGCCAATTACATAAAAAAGTATTTTATTGTTACTCCGTGTTTCTTTTTCTTATTTCTCCAGACGTGATTGGTCTCGTCGTCCAGGTGGGAGATCCGAAAACGCGAATGACCAGGAGAGGACAAACCGCGAGCGTGAGGGAAGTCACTCTTGGAGATAATATCTGCTCCGAGGTAAATTTTATTATTAAAATAGGGCGACCGGGTGATCGTGACTAAGCTATTATTAATTGTATTCGCCGTTTATAATCAGATCAATTTAGCTATCTGGGAATCGGAAGGAGATCGCTCGTATATTCAGGTCAACTCTGTGCTGGTTGCAAATAACGCTAAGGTCATTTTGTACAATGACAAAAAGCAATTGACTTGTTTGCGTGCTTGCGTCATCTTCGATCCGGATATACCGGAAGCTCACAGGTATCAATTTCGCTACCGTAAAAGTTAGTTGTTCATAGTGAGACGATGATCGCTGAATCGGAATTTTTTTTTTTTTGCTATCAGACTCAAGAATCTCTCGAGGAGTGTTCCGGTCGTTACTGAAAAAGCACGCGCGCCGGTAGCACTTGCGGCTGGAACAAGTTCCGACATCTCGTCAATCGAAGTACCGCTCGTCACTGGTCCTTTGTCTTCGATCAACAAGATACATTCGGAAATTGCTGTGGGAACCAAAGTCGGTAAGATTTTACTGTGTAACGCTTTGTTAATTTCGTTACACTAATTATGAAGCATTGTCCGACAACTCAACTGCTTTTTTTTCGACTCTCTCAGTCCGGTAATTGGCCACATTTTAGTATTATTTGAAAGTCCCCGTTGGAAATTTTTTCAGATTTTTTAATCCATCCGTTTAGGAGATGCGTTTTTTATTTCAAAATTATATATCTTGAAACGGATAAGCCGGGGAACAAAAATTAGCTGATTAAGAGCATTGAAGTGATGATGTAAGTTGCTTTGGTTCACAGAAAGATAAGGCAAGTGACCGTGGTTCACTAATACGCGTGGGTCGTGATAGATGTCCCGACATGTTACAACTACTGTTATCAATAGTATGCTGGAACAAACCAATAAATTATTAGCGATAATCACGAGACGGTGCGCGCAATCCTTGTCAGTAATGCCGTGATGCATGGCAGTAAAACAACACCTCACGTAGTGTGATCGTGATGATAATTTATTGAAGCCAAAACACGAAAACGGTCGCCGGAATTATTCAATGTAAATGGCACATTTTACTTTGTCATCGACATAAATATTTATCAGGTATAAATACTACGATAATATATGCCACTGCCTCTATTTTGCCAGAGTTGCAATCTGTCACCGCGATATTATGACACATTTTGAGATGTCTTTATTTTGATAAAATTGTAAAACATGATGTACATTTTTTCAAATCACTTATGAAATCATTTAAATAATGTAACAATATACCTCTCCGATATCGCGCTACACATATAATACGATTAACATCGGTCTCTTTAATGGACGATAAGTTCCTGGACCTCGTGAATGAATGTCGAAATAATTTCAGTTAAGTCTGGTAATTTTTACGTGAATACCGTGAGCCGGTGTCAGTAGGAAACTTTCTTTGTCGAAAACGTACGGAATTTTAGTTTTGTCGCAAATTTCAACCCTGTAGTTTTGCAGAATTTTTATCAGTCCGACCTTCGATTGATACAAAGCAAACCGACCTCCTAAAACACACCAATTTATCGATACCAACAATTTATCCAACAATAACCAAACAGGAGATCTTTGTTTTTTTTTTCATAATTCTTTGTTGATTGACAAAATTTACCAATGCAATTTCTCGGACCCTCGCCAAAGGCCAACCAGTTCATAGGATGTCTGGTTTTGATCGCCTCGTCCGTGAATCGTTCGGGATCGAACACCTCCGGTTTTGGATAAATTCGCGGATCTCTATGTATCCCATAAACCGGTATAATCACATCCATCCCCATGGGTATAGTTACTTTTGTACCAGCGAAAGTATACGGTTCCGTAGACTTGCGCACTATAGAAAAACCCGGTGGATACTTTCTCAGAGTTTCTATGAAAAAAAGTCATTCGTATATCAATAATATTTTTATGCTATAGTCCTTTATGCTATAATTGGTTTTATGGTATAGTGCTTTAGCATTCCTGGACGATATCAGCCATAAAAATGTACCTTGAATTATCATGTGAAGATATTTAATAGATTTGATGCATTCGTAAGTCATCTTTCCTCCACTTTCTGTCAATACCTGGTTTATACAGTCGCGAAGTTTGTCTTGTACCGTCTGATGTTGCGCAAGCTCGTAGAGAGCGTTGCTGATTGTCGTCCCGGAGGTCTCAAAGCCCGCGGCGAAAAAAACGTACAATTGAGAGGTCAGCAGAATGTCCGTTAATTCTGGAATTCATAATTGAGAATAATAATAAGACTCAATGAATGGGGAGGTTTGATAAACGATCAAATGAATGTTTTGATCACTCGATGCGGAAATGGCCACTTTTTCGCCCGCTTCGCGTGCGTAAAACCGCCATTTTCGCACCTTATGATGAAAAATTTCGTACATCCCTCGTGTGAAACACTTTTTCTAACTCACACTCGTTAGAGAAACGTTTTTCGCCCTCGTGGAGTAATGTACTATTAATAAATTATTAAACGAAGGAGTTTTAAAACATTTATACATTAATACATTTATAATTGCATCCACATATTGTCAACGGGCCATCGACCGAAGTCCTTCTGCCTCGGGCTTTCTTTTATTTGGATTGATATGTGACTGCAATTATTTGCGTTGGAATGGCGTATACACTTTTATTCTTCTTCGTTCAACATTCTGTTTAGATTTTGATATGTAGTGTGTGCTGGATGTTTGTGTCTTTGGGTGGTGTTTTGTGCAGGTTGTAAACAGAGCGGTTGGATGTTTGCTAGCTGATACAATGCTTCATAAACCAGTGAATTACGCCGGTTGTGTAACGGGTTATTAGTATGTCTCATTCTTGTTAGACTCCGAATGCCGCTGGTTTGGGCACTTCATGAATATTGAGTGCCCATAATTCCAAAATTGGTCTGCATATGCTTTTGTACATTTTCGCGAGGTGTCGTATGTGTATATTGCGGTCCCGGAAAGTTATTCCTCTAAAGTGTGAAGCTCTAGTCAGCGTTTTATTTTTACATTGTTGGAGGTGGTTGTTGAAGTTTAATTTTTGGTCTATGGTTGTTCCTAGGTATTTTGCACAGTGTCGGGTTAGTTATTTAATTCAGTTGAATAGAAAAGAAATATCTCACCTATACCGTCGATACTATTGGGATTATCTCTGAGCTTTGCAATGAGATCGATAAAGTCGTGTTTAACGATTTGATTGTTTTTCCTGTGCTCTACCGTTTCTCTCATGACCTTCAAGAGGAAATTCGCTATTTTCCAATCGACTAACACAGGCTTAAGTAGATAGTAGAGCCATGGCGCAAAATCTCGAATCCGAGTTCTGACTTTCAGATTCCAATCGAAGTTAAATATCTCTTTTCCGATTTTACGAAATTCGCTGTTTTCATCCGCCAGAGCATTCGTCTGCAGACCAAAGACACAACTGCCGATAACATCGGTTGTAAACTTAGCTGCCAACTCGCGACACTCCACCGTGTCATTTTCTAACGTTAATTGTGCCAAATATTTCTCCAAATTTTCGCCACACTCGAGGAGAAGATAAAACATTTTTTTCAACTTTCCCGACGTAAAGATCGGCGTTAGTTTGGTGCGCAGCGGTCGCCAATAGGCCACGTCGATGTTGAACAAATTGTTGAACAACGGGCTGATTTCCTCACCAATCTTCATACCGCGGTTGGAAAAGCTTGAGAAATCCCTTACAAGTACGTCCTTCATGAGATCCGGATCTATGAGCACCAAGGCTGGTCTTTTCTGCATAAATATACCAAACATCCTTTCGTCCCTACGAGCATCGTATTCTATTTTCAAATATTCGGCGAATGATATTTTGCCGAAGTCTACATCGAACACGTTGCCGAAAAGTATTTTTGGCGAGGGTCCCGGAACACCGCGTGACGTCCAGAAGTCGAATGTCGATGTTAGCCAGTAGTAGAGGCCAATCGTTAGAACGGATATACCGATCGTTATTTCTATCCATTCCATCGTAAAACCTTATAACTCCACTTTTTTTTTAAATTAATTGAATTCGTTGATTAATATGATATAAGCAAAAATGTCAGTTATTTTGGATAGTTTAGGACTATAAGCTTACTGACGACGCTTCCTCAAGTGAAACTCTACGTCTCTCTGTTTCTCGGCATTAAGTTTTATAGCCGGGAATCATGAATTGATGGTACACTGAAGAGGAAAAGTCGTGGTCAGTATGACGATGTTACGCGTATCGTTATCGTGACATTTACTTGTATATATCACAAGGTTTTGATTATATTTGCTTAAATTACTGAGAATTATCTAAATAGAAACACTATAATGAATGTCTCCAATGCCTAACTACATATGCAATACGATTATCATCGGACCGAGCGAACATGTGATAAATTCCTTGAACTGGTAAATAAATATCGAAATCACTTCAATTAATTTTGGACATCTTGATGTGAATACCGTGATTCGACGTCAATATGAAGTGTTCTGCACCGATAACGTATATCGTGCGAGTTTTTTCAGAGATGCAAACCTTGTAGTTTTGCAGAATCTTGAACAACCTTCATTCGATATTTAACGAAACGGTCCCTTAAAAGACGAGATAACGAGTCACTATTAACAATTTATTACGATAACGAAAAAGCTAATTTTTCCTTTCTTGTTTATTAAATAACATTTGCCAATGCACATTCTTGGACCTTCACCGAAGGCAATCGGGCTGATCAAACGTCGGGCTTTGATCGCCTCATTCATGAATCTTTCGGGTTCGAATACTTCCGAAACCGGATAAATCAGCGGGTTTCTATGTATGGCAAATGTTGATATAATCACAAATGTGTGTATCGGTATGGTCCAATTGGTGCCAGCGAAAGTATACGGTTTTCTAGACGTTCCCTGGCAAGTTCCGCGACTTGAAAAACCCCCACCAAACTACCTTTAAAGCGACCGAGTAAACGACCGTTCGTTTTCGAACAAAAATACGTCCGCGAAAACGACTGTCAAAACGATTTATCCGTGTCCGTACCAGCCGCATACGAGCAGCTTCCAAGGAGGGCTTTCAGTCAGGGGTTTTTAAAATTAATAAGCGAATGAACTACCGCGGAAACGACTGTTCAAACCACCTTTCAGTCCGGTCGTTTTTTTATTTTCCACCGAAGAAACGACTGCATTAAGGAGGGTCGAGCGTGAGACTCGGAGGGGATAGGCTCCGTGGCGCGCAAGGTGCGGGGCGGGTCGTGTGCGAGTGAGAGGTCCGCTATGCGGCCTCTCACTCGCACGTGCCAAGCGTGCCGATATAAAGCTGTAAAGTTCTATGTAATTGCTTATAGTTAACTAACGGTGAAGAACAAGTGTCTACATTTTTATACAGAGCTTCCTGATAATATTCTTTATAGTTTTCAATAATGTATTTGCAACGTTTCCGCATGAACTACCCTAGAAACTTTAAAATCCATCGCTTATTTTCAATCTGCCATAAAATCAATGTTAAATGGTGCAAATAAAAAAAAATATTTCTCGAAAACGGTGAAGACGAACGCATTCAAACTTTGCAGTTACACTTAGACCGTTCATATCAATGCGTAAAAAAAAAATCAGCATACTTTTCTTGATGACTTTGTAACGCTCGACCCTCCTTAACGACAATCGGACTGAAAGGTCTTTTGAACGGTCGTTTCCGCGGTTGTTCGTCCAGTCATAAGATGTAAACCGACCTGACTGAAAGCTCTCACTGGAAGCTGCTCGTACGTGGCTCGCACGGACGCGGATGTAGTCGTTTTACCGGACGCATTTTTGTCCGAAAACGACCGGTCGTTTTCTCGGCGGTTTTGATGGTCGCAGTATCTGCCAGGGTTTGCGCCATTTGAAAACTCGGTGGATACTTTCTCAGAGTTTCTAATAAAAGTCAATCGTGTATCAATAATATTGTAACGAATATAGAGATGAAGATTCACTAAAACCAGAGCTGGACAGTTCTTGAAGTATCGGACACTTGTTCGGTACTGGAAGTACACAAGTACTCTTTAGTACTTCAAATACTTCATTTTACGACTTCAGGTACCGAGTACGAGTTACTTTTTGAGTACATGCTCGCATTACGAATACTCGATGAGTAACATGACATTCTGTTTCTATTAATATATGATTATATAAACTTTTCACTAAATATTATCGTAATGAGAATTTTTTTTCAATGTTTTTTTTTTATTCCATAAAAAAACCTTTTCGTTTTTGCCTTCTCATAGAGGAAGCTTTGGTTTGTATGAATTTTGTTTGTAATGAAAAAAGTGAAGTATAGATTTAAAATAGTCTCAAAACGATGAATTACAAAAAGTTCGGTTAGTGTTTTTGTACAATAAATTTTGCGGTAAATTTTGAACGTTCAAAGTAAGAAGATGCAAAGTAATTTGCACAGAGCTTTCGCATTTACGACGATTTTGCGCATAGCTTCCTCTATGATGACGCCAAAATCTGAAAAAATGGCCAAAGGGTACTTTCAAGTGATACTAAAATGTCTTCAATTATGAGATAGATCTGAGAAGATCGAAAAAAAGTGGCTGAGTTGACAGAGAATGCTATTTATATAGAATTAAGTCGCGAACATATTTTATATAGTTAGTGAAACTGGCTCACATTTCAACGAAAATGGGCTTGATCGTCACTCTGTTCACCCACAGATTTGATTGGTTTCGCTGTCCGGGTGGAAGAACCAAAATCACGAATTACCAGGAAAGGAAACGCCGCGTTCTTGAGAGAGGTGACATTGAAGGACGATAGTGACTCGCAGGTAAATTTTATCAGGAAAGTAGCGCCAGTTGAGTGACCTCGACTATAAACCGTATAATTATTAATCTTTTTGTGTTACCAGATAAATTTAGCAATCTGGG
Source organism: Exephanes ischioxanthus (assembly GCA_958510785.1). Lineage (NCBI taxonomy): Eukaryota > Metazoa > Arthropoda > Insecta > Hymenoptera > Ichneumonidae > Exephanes > Exephanes ischioxanthus. The sequence continues at coordinate 18,488,864 of OY294023.1, read as the reverse complement.
AAGCGGGACGAGAGAGTTCACAGATTCTACCCAACTCCGTGTTACTCGTGAAAAATGCTACGGTCATTGTTTACAACCAGGTGAAAAAATTGACTTGTCAACGTGTTTGCGTCAGCATCGACCCCGACATATCGCAAGCTCATAGATTGAAAAAACAAATCGAAGATGCGAAACCGCAAAAGCAGAAAACTGAAACCCTCGTCCCACCGGATACGACTGAAAGTTCAGCGCAGATGGGGATGAGAATCGACGAAACACTCCACGAATCCAAGACCGGTAAGAATAAGAATAAGATAACTTGTACGATTGTAGAAAAATTGTTATCTATGGAAAATAATTATTGGCCTTTTTTCTATATTACGAATCAACGTACACTCGGATAGACAAGATACCGGACGAGGTCACTATGGATATACCGGAAGCTCACAGGTATGAGTTCCCTTTTTGTAAAGTTCTTCGTACATAATCAAACGACGATCGGTAAATCGGAATTTTCGTTTCGTCCAGACTCAGGAATTTTCCGAGGAGTGTTTCGGCCGTTACTGAAAAGGCACGGTCCCCGGTAACAGTGGCGGCTGGAAGAATCTCCAACACCTCGTCGAACGAAGTCCCTCAAGTAAATTTTAATTTGTGTCCAATCGACAGGATACATTCAGAAATTGCGGTGGAAACGAAAATCGGTAAGATTTTACTATTTAGCCGCTTATTAATTTCTTCTAAACATTTATGGGGTATTCCACGGGTAATGGGACAGGTAATGGGCCCGTCAAGAATATCGTTTCCTTGTATCGTATACTAAAAAGAGTTTCATATCGTTATGAACCCCAATTAATTCTTGCTTTTTGTTGAGTCCTAATCGAATGATTTCAAAAAAATATATTTCTCGTACCTTCGATTGTGTGTATCTTGGATGCCAATAGAGCAAAAATAAAATCTGCCCGGCGATTTTTAACCGAAAAAAGGACGTTTTTAATAAAGCACATAGAATAGTAATCCAATTGTAAAAAAAAATATCTACAGTCCAAAAAATTAAGAAAAAAAGTAGTTTTCATTTTTTTCCGCAGTAGTTTTTATTTTTAGAGTCTATTCACTTTGATCAACAAATTTCCTGATCATAGTTCAACATGTTATAAACAGCTTCGCTTTTTTTTTTCACTGTGTCAATTAAATTTATATATTTTTTCGCGACCAATCGGATTACGTTGATATTGCGTTGCGAGAGCTTCAAAGAAATAAAAATGTGACTCAATGTGTATACTAATCGCGTACCAGTACGGTACTAGCATTACGATATTAGTAAAATATATGAAACCTGTTATTCCTTAGTATATGGTAGCCTTAAAAAGGGCCGTTTTTTGACGGTGTTGTAAACGCTTCACGGTGACTTTCGTGACAGTTGCGGTAGAAGAATATGTTTGGAAGTGCATCTTTCTCTCTTCGGCTGTTACGGCTGCGTGAAATTTCAGTTTTTCTATGTACAGCCTTAGCCTTCGCGTATCGTTCTTTCAAAAACGAAACTGCTAAATCGTGGTCACTTTTCGCGCTAAAGCAGCCATCGATCCCTTTGATATTTAAGTAAATAAAAATGTGTACAACCTGAGGGCAGAAAAAAATTAAAATTATTTTTTCATTTTTTGGGCCTTACATATTTTTTTACAAGTCGGATTACTGTTCTATGTGCTTTATTAAAAAGAGTGATTTTTCCGGTTAAAAATCGCTGGTCACAATTGAAGGTATGGAAAATATATTTTTTTGAAATGTTTTCATTGGGACTCAACGAAACCAACAATCAATTGGGGTCCATAACTATATGGAAGTCTTTGTATATGATACAAGGTAACGATATTCTTGACGGACGAAAAATTTCCGGACTCGCGGCCAAAATTTGTCCCACTACCCGTGGAATATATGTCAGTGAAACTCGTTCACATTTTAATAGAAATAGTTTGCTCACAGATTTGATTGGTCTGACTGTCCGGGTGGAAGAACCAAAGTCACGAACGACCCCGAAAGGGTACGACGTGGTCTTGAGAGAAGTCACATTGAGGGACGATAGTTGCACCGAGGTAAATTTGATCACCAAAGAAGTGACGACTCGATCGATCCCAACTATAAACTGTATTAATTATCCAGTGTTATTTTTGTATTACTCAGATCGACGTAGCTATCTGGGAATCGAGAGAAGACAGTTCCCCGATTCCATTCAACTCCGTGTTGCTCGTGAAAAATGCTACGGTCATTGTTTACAACCAGGTGAAAAAATTGTCTTGTCAACGTTTTTGCGTCAGCATCGACCCCGATATATCGCAAGCTCATAGATTGAAACAACAAATCAAAGATGTGAAACCACAAACGACGAAAACTGTAACACTCGTCCCACCGGAGGCGACTGATAATTCAGCGCAGATGAAGATGAGAATCGTCGAAACACCCGAGGAATCGAAGACCGGTAAGAGACCGAGAGACTTGAGCTAGCTAGGATAAACTTGTGCGACTGTATAAAAATGGTAATTTATGGAAAATCATTATTAGCCTCTTTTCTATATAACGAACGTACGCACAATCGGGCAGACAAGATAAAGGACGAGGCCTCTGCGGACATACCTGAAGCTCACAGGTACGCATTTGGCTATTGTACAGTTCGTTGCTTGTAATCAAACGACGATCGGTAAGTCGACATTTTCTTATCGTTCAGACTCAAGAATCTCCCGAGGAGTGTTTCGGTCGTTACTGAAAAAGCCCGGCCCACGGTAGGAGTGACGACTGGAAGAAGCTCCGACATTTCGTCGTACGAAGTCCCTCGTGTCGTCCTTAATTTGTGTCCAATCAACAGGATCCATTCAGAAATTGCGCTGGAAACCAAAGTCGGTAAGATTTTAGCATTTAACGGCTTATTAATTTCGTCGAAAAATTTATATAGAATTGAGTCACGAATTTACATCAGTGAAACTTGTTCACATTTTAATAAAAATTTGCCCGATCGTCACTCTGTTTTCTCACAGATTTGATTGGTCTCGCCGTCCGGGTGGAAGAAGCAAAATCACGAACGACCAGGAAAGGATACGACGTTTTCTTGAGGGAAGTCACATTGAGGGACGATAGTTGCTCCGAGGTAAATTTGATCACCAAAGAAGTGACGTGTCGCGTTATCCCAACTATAAACTGTATTAATTAATCAGTGACATTTTTGTATTAATCAGATCGACGTAGCCATCTGGGAAGCGGGACAAGATAGTTCACCGATTATACCCAACTCCGTGTTGCTTGTGAAAAATGCTACGGTCATTGTTTACAACCAGGTGAAAAAATTGACTTGTCAACGTATTTGCGTCAGCATCGACCCCGATATATCGCAGGCTCATAGATTGAAAGAACATATCGAAGATGTAAAACCACAAACGCAGAAAACTGAAGCACTCGTCCCAGCGGATGCGACTCATAGTTCAGCGCATATCAAGATGAGAATCGATGAAACACCCGAAGAATCGAAGACCGGTAAGAGACCGAGAGATTTTATCTAACTAGAGTAAACTTGTAGGAAAATCGTAATTTATTTCGCTCGGTTGGAAAATGGCGATTTTTGCACGCTTCGCGAGCGAAAACACCCATTTTTACACCTTGTGAAATAAAATTTTGTTCGATACTCGTGCAAAAAACGTTTTCTGAACTCCCGTGACTGCAACATTCGCCGTCGGCTCGTGCTGCAAACTCAACCTCGTCAGAAAAAGTTTTTTTCCCGCCAGCGCCAAAATAACCACATTCCTTGCGTGCAATACGGAAATAGCCTATTATTGACTGATGATCAATCAATACAATTTCATTACGCCCTAGAGAGTAATAGGACTCATTACTCCCGCTGAAAGCTTTATTACTCCCGGGGGAGTAATGGTCATTGGCGAAGATGACGATTTTGTGACGCAAGAAATGGGGTTATTTTAACGAAATCGGAAAAAAAATATCGTATGGCACAAGGGAGGAAGTGCATTTTCACCTCGTGTGAATTTGTGCCCTCAATTCGCTCGGACATCAAACTTCACACTCAGTGAAAAAACGCACTTTCCTCCCTTGTGGCATAATATACTATTTCGCACTCGTATCGAAATGTACAACTTATTACGGAAAATCATTCTTGGCCTCTTTTCTATATTACGAACCTGCGTACACTCGGGTAGACAAGATAACAAACGAGGTCTCTGCAGATATACCGGAAGCTCACAGGTATGAGTTCCGCTATTGTAAAGTTCATCGTTCATAATTTTGATTATGTACGACGATCGGTAAATCGGAATTTTCTTTTCGTACAGACTCAAGAGTGTCCCGAGGAGTTTTTCGATCGATAGTGAAACTGCACGAGCTCCGGTAGCAGTGGCGGCTGCAACAAGCTCCCACATTTCGTCGTACGAAGTCCCTCAGGTCATCCTTAATTTGTGTCCAATCAACAGGATACATTCAGAAATTACGGTTCAAACCAAAATTGGTAAGATTGTACTATGTACCGCGCTTACTTTCGTCAAACCAATTAGGAAAGAGCGGGGCAAAATCGGACAGTGGCGCAAAACGGAGCCGAAAATCCGGTTGTATCGATAGGGCGAAATGAGGTATCCAAAAGTTATTGGAAAATTGAGTTTTGCCCTACCATCCCATTTTGCTTCACTATCCCATTTTGCCCCGCTCTCCCCTATAGAATTAAATCACGAACGTATGTTATCTTGTTCACATTGTAATTTAAAAAAATGTGCCTAATCGTTACTTTGTTTTCTTCCACAGATTTGATTGGTTTTGTCATGCGAATGGAAGTGCCAAAATCCCAAATGACCAAGAAAGGGAACCCCGCGATCTTGACAGAAGTTACATTGAAAGACGATAGTGGCTCCCAGGTGAATTTTGTCACCACACAAATGCGAGTTTAGTGACCTCGACTATAAACTGTATTAATTGTTTATCTTTTTTCTATCATCAGATAAATGTAGCCATCTGGGAAGCGGAAAGGGAAAGTTCACCGATTCTGCTCAACTCCGTGTTGCTCGTCAAAAATGCTACGGTCCTTGTTTACAACAATGTGAAAAAATTGTCTTGTCAACGTGTTTACGTCAGCATCGACCCCGATATCCCTCAAACTCATATATTGAAAAAACAAATCGAAGATACTCAAGTAGAAGAAACGCAAGAAATTGAACCTGCCATTTCACCCGATGTGACCGACGATTCAAAGCCGGTCAATACGATGATCGGCGAAACACCCAAAGCATCGAAGACCGGTAAGAGACAGAGAAATTTGCGTTAACTAGGGTAAACCTGTACAACCGTAGGAACTGAAGTGTAATTTGCGGAAAATCGTTATTGTCCTCTGTTCTATTTTTAAGAATCTACGCACACTCCGATGGACACGACACCGGACGCGTCAAAAGCAGAGTCGTTCGGAAACAGAGTCGGTGAGATCCCGATTTTCTTTTACCTTATCCAATTAACACAATTACAATACAGTCTGCTTCATACGCTCGTCAACCTTCAATGTATATCTGGCTTAACCCTTCACGTACGGAATTTCCGCTGAACGAGGACCTCAATTCCGGATGAGTCTGCCTGGATGCTCGCTCAGCGAGTACTTACATTGCGCGGTATGAAAATCGCCAAAAATATTGATGATATCGGAATTCGGAAAAATACTCTTTGAAGAGTAATGCTCACGATATTATATTTGTGTTAAATAATATTTTTATCGTCAATATATAGGGTGTTATTGTTTTTTGAAATTTATATTTATATCTTAGGTCGCGGAACTCTCGGCTTGCGTAGTCACGCTCGGCGCGAGGCTGCCGTACGTAAAGGGTTAATTTTAAGGAAAACTTGCACATTATTGATGCCTCTTTTTTGTATCGATATGATACTTAGGGGATTTATCTCAGGACCAAATAAATAATTCTATCTAATACGATCGTTTATGTACCGCAGATGTCCTGGGCGTTATACCACATGAAGATCCCGTCCAATATTTAGTCAAAGATGACGAAGGCATACCGGAAACTCACGGGTATGAGTTTCGCTATTGTAAAGTTTGTTGTTCATAATCACACGATAATCGGTGGATCAAATGTTTTTGTCGTTGTTTTCTTCTAGACTCAAGAATTTCCCGAGGAGAGCTTCGGTCCTTACTGAAAAGGCGCAGCCAATGGTGGGAGCCGTGGCTGGAACAAGCTACGACATCTCGTCGAACGAAGTCCCTCTCGTCACCGATAATTTGTATCCGATCAAAAGGATACATTCAGAAATTGCGGTGGGAACCAAAGTTGGTAAGACTTTACCATGTAACTTCTTAATTTCTTATTCATTTCTTATTCATTTCTTATTCATTTCTTATTCATTTCTTATTCATTTCTTATTCATTTCTTATTCATTTCTTATTCATTTCTTATTCATTTCTTATTCATTTCTTATTCATTTCTTATTCATTTCTTATTCATTTCTTATTCATTTCTTATTCATTTCTTATTCATTTCTTATTCATTTCTTATTCATTTCTTATTCATTTCTTACTTATTTTTTTTCTTCTAACTTATTTTCTTACAGATTTGATTGGTCTCGCCGTCCGGGTAGAAGAACCAAAATCACGAACGACCAGGAAAGGGTACGACGCGTTCGTGAGAGAAGTCACATTGAAGGACGACAGTTGCTCCGAAGTAAATTTGATAACCAAAGAAGTGACGAGTCGAGTGATCCCAACTATAAACTGTGTTAATGATCTAGTCATATTTTTGTATCAATCAGATCGACGTAGCTATCTGGGAGGCGAGAGAAGACAGTTCCTCGATACCATTAAACTCTGTGTTGCTTGTGAAAAATGCTACGGTCATTTTATACAACGAGCAAAAAAAATTGACGTGCCAACGTGTTTGCGTCAGCATCGACACCGATATCCCGCGGGCTCGTGAATTGAAGAAAAAAATTGAAGATGCGACACGCGAAACACAGACCGATATTTCAACGCTCAAAGAACGGACGATCGGTAAGAGACACAAAGACGTTTGAACCAACTAGAGTAAAGTGCACCCTAGTTGGCACGATTGCACAAAAAGTTTAGTTTTTGGAAAATGATTATCATCTTCTTTTCTATGTTAAGAATCTTCGACCGGTCAGGCTAAAAATCGGTACACTCCTATAGACAAAATACAGGACGTTCTCTCTGCGGGCATGAATGTCAGTGAGTACCTGCATTTATATTAGTAGTGGTAGCAGTAAAGTACTCTTTTCAACTCATGCATGCCCTGGCAAGTTGTGCGACCGTCTGGTTTTTCGGGAAAACCCGTAAACGGACCGAAAACGGACCCGTACGTTGGGGAACGAAACGGACCGTAGAAAATGGATAAACGGACAGTATCTTTTTGGTTTATGGTTTAGCGCTCTTTTCTGTTGCCAAAATCATAAAAGGACTGAACTAAGTTTAACGAACATTGAACTTTTTTTAGGAAATTCGATGCGGTCCGTTTTGTTCAGAGCCAAAAAGGCGACAATTCAAACTGCGACATTATGCTTCCCCGCTGGTTCCTTGTATTAAGGATGTATTACACGTACATTCCCAACTAAAAGTTCTTTAGGGAGAAACAAAAGAACTGAAAAGTTTTTTTTTACGAAATTCAATATTTTTCGTTTACAAAAAGACCATTCGGCTCGTTCGGTCCGGTTTCGGTTCTCGCAACCGGAAACGGACCGAATAAAATTTTTGTTAGAAACGGTTCGGTCCTCTTACGGGTTTCGAGACCGAAAACAGAGGGAGCGCTAATCAAAAACGTTACGGTCCGTTCCACGGTTTTTTTTTACAGTCTGTTTCTTTCCCGAACGTACGTGTCCGTTTTTCGGTCTGTTGTACGGTCCATCAACTTGCTGGGGTGAAAAGTGCTACTTTTCGTGCCCGCCGAGGGTGGCGAAAATGACGCACTAAAGCTAAGTGTACTATAAATACCCGGCGCATGCTTTACGCACGCTTCAGCGTGCGTAAAGTAAGATCAGCCAGATGTGCGCACGCGCCGGGTATTTATAGTACATTTGGCTGTAAAGCGCCACTTTCGCTACTCTCGGAAGGCACAAAAAGTAGGACTTTTCATGCATGAGTTATAAAAATGTATTTATTGACATTAGTGTTTACAATATTGATGGTGACACATTAACGAACGATATGCGATATATATAATGTCAATGGGCCATCAACCGAGGTCCCTCAGCCCAGGGTAATTTTTGGTCTCCAGTTTACAATTTTTTGCGTTTGTACTCATGAAGGTTTAGATTTCGTATTTTTTGTTGTTGTGTGTAGGTATATTATTTCTCAATTAAATTAAATTTTGAACATTCCTTCTAAAGTTTGAAACATAGTGTCATTTCGTTTACCTTATTTAATTTACAGTATTGAAATATAATCTGCTTGATACGATCCTCTCGGTTTATCCTGGTTTGTCCTCTCACAGATATCCTGGGCGTTGTAACGCATCGAGATCCCGTTGAGCATCTAGTAAAAAACAACAAAGACAATTACAAGGCGGCGATGGTTATCGTAGACCAAACTCGTCGAAAGGTGAGGAAATAACAAACCAATCGAATCAATTCGAAAGGTTGTTAATAAAAATAATATTTGATACTTTGGAAATAAATACCTCAATTCGATCGACAGATAATGATGACGGTTTGGGGCCCGAGGGCGTTGACTCTCAGCGACGAGCAATACTGGATCGTCGAGGGATTGAACATCAGGGTCCACGAGTACAACGGTGAAAAGCAGCTTACATGTACGGAAAGATTATCGACTCTCAATGCCGAGCCAAATATTGAAGAAGCGAAAGAGTATGTGCACGACTTCCTTTGCACTCCTTGTCTCATGCAATTCTATATTTCGAGAATATATATTTTTTACGATTGTTTCGCGAATAGACTGCGGCAATGGCTCAGCGACGTTTGGCTGAAAGCGGAGGAATCTTATGCAGCAGCGGTAGCCGATTATAAATCGAACTCTGAGAAAAACGTTGAAAATGAGCGAATCCCTCGGCAGGTTTTACCCGTGCCAACTTCTCCTGAGCTCGCCACTTACACACCGATTGACCTTGTACACCAGAGGGTTCCAAAACACTCGACAATCAGTGAGCGACCACGTGACCTACATCTAGTTCACGATATCTCATATATATTTTGAAAAACTGTGGATTTGTTTGTTTGTTGGTTTGGATGTTCGTGCTACGCCCCGAGCTGAGACCCCGTTGCGGTAAAGTTCTTTCACGAAGTCACAATATACAATATAAATAGTACATTGTACAATCTATATTGCACAGTGTGCAATCTATATTGTACAGTATGTAATCTATATTGTACAGTGTGCAATCTATATTGTACAGTATGTAATCCACATTGCACAGTATACAATCTATATTGTACAGTATGTAATGTATATTGTACGGTATACAATCTACATTGTACAGTATGAAATCTATATTGTGCAGTATGCAATCCGTATTGTATAGTATACAATCTATATTGTACAGTACACGATCTACGTTGTACAGCATAAAATCTATATTGCACACTGTGTAAACAATATATATTTCCCGTGTGTATGTTACATGACACGTTACGTTGTTTGTTCACTTTTAGTATTATTATTACAAGAACAAATGGTGACAAAATTAATTTCATAACATAATTCGGAGCTAAAAGCGAAACCATTTTACGGAACCATTGCGAGCGTCCGAAGCGCTCGATCAACTACAACCGTTAGTATTTTATATTGTCGTTGCAACTGGGTTGTTAAAATCTGATAATTCTTTTCGCAGATATATTGGGTATTGCCGACTGGGTACAATCGCTGAGAACGATCAGAAAACTCAATCGCACTGTTTACATGAGGGAAATCAATGTTCTGGACGACTCGCGGAAATCGGTAAGCATAAATGAAATTTTATCCACAACACCTCTATCAGAACTATTCAGATATACAAGTTACCTCTTATTTTTATTTCGGATTATTAGTTTATTATTTACTTAGATTTATTGTTGCTCGTTAGCTCGATTTGTCACTGCACCAAAATATGTGATTAATTTTCGATCCATTCCCCCCCCCCGTTCAGATATGGGTGACAATTTGGGGCGATAAAGCTCTGATTGACACGATGTGTCGCAACGTTGTCGCGATAATAAACGCAAAGGTTCGGGTGAATAACAATGTCAAGGATATCGTATGTTCGGAAGAGGAGACGTCCTTGCTCTTCGTCGACCCGTGCATGGAAAGAACTCGAGAGTAAGTACGACTTTTGAAAATTCGGCACTGCACGACGAGTGAAGAGCGAATTTAACAGTCCATCGATTATTGCTTCGCTGGTAGATTGCTGGATTGGTACAAAATCAATGCGGTCGACAACATATTCGTCGAGACTGTCATGCCAATAACTCCGAACAATCTCGTCTTCAGCACGTTCCAATCCGGCGAGAAGACCAGTAAGTTAAAAAATAAATAAAGTCGTTGAAATAATTTAAACGACACATTTATCTCTTTACTTATCGATCGACAGGCGTGATCGGAGTCATCGTGAAAATATACGAGTCGCAATATGTGGAGGGACAGACAGCTCGCTTAGACGTGTGCAGGAGGATCGAATTGATCGACGACAGCGAAGAGACTGTGAGTAGAGAATGCAATGAAAAAAAGTATCGATCAACGTGTAAAAATATCACATAATAAATAATACAATATTTTACGTAGATCAATCTATTGATGTGGGGTGAACGAGCTCGGGATTTCAATCTCCTCGAGGAAACTATCCTGCTCGTCACCAATGTCCGCGTTTTCGTAAAAGATCAATACAAAGCTTGCATCGGCTCTGCTTGGTCGCATTTTGTTGTCGATCCGATAGCGCCGGACATCAGAGACAAAGTCAAGAGGTACTTAGCCGTTTTTCTTAGCTCAACTCTAGAACCCCCGCGTTCTGACCAACGTGAAACCAACCGGCCGATTGGCGCAGCGAACCAACTCTGATTACAACCTTCGAGAGGTTGATTTTTCGCTGATATTAAAAAAACCAATCGTAATCTTCACTGGGCAAAGTACTAAAAAATACTTCAAGTACAAAGTATCACAAGTACTCGAAGTATCATCAAGTATTTCTTGTACTTGAAGTATCAAGTACTTTTTTGTTCCTCAAGTATCAAGTACTTTTTTGTACTTAAAGTACCAGGTACTTTTTTGTATTTGAAGTGTCAAGTACTTTTTTGTACTTAAAGTACCAGGTACTTTTTTGTATTTGAAGTGTCAAGTACTTTTTTGTACTTAAAGTACCAGGTACTTTTTTGTATTTGAAGTGTCAAGTACTTTTTTGTACTTAAAGTACCAGGTACTTTTTTGTATTTGAAGTGTCAAGTACTTTTTTGTACGTGAAGTATTTCTCAAGAACTTTTTGCAATTCGGTTCGTAGTGTTAAGCATTATCTAGGCTAAAAAAAAAAGGGTAAAAAGTAATAAAGTATAGCTTTCTCTATGAGACACTTCGTTGAACGATTTTGGCTCCCTCGTAGAGGAAGCAACATTTAGTGTAAAAGAAATAGCTAACTGACATTTTTGTAATTAGTCGTTTTGAGGCTATTTTTAATCATTCGTAATTTTTTTTCCATAACAAAAAAATTCATTAAAAAATTTCATACAAAACAATAAGAAGGGTCCCCTTCTCGTTTTTTAATGGCATGTTTTAATATCAATTCGAGTATCTCATCGAGTATCCGTAATGCCAGCGTATACCCAAAAAGTATTTGTACTTAGTACTTGAAGTACTAAAAAGTACTTGTGCATGGTACATGAAATACTAAAAAAAAGTACTTGTGCATGGTACATGAAATACTTGAAAAAAAGTACTTGTGTACTTCAAGTACTGCCCAGCTCTGATTGTATACCTACAATGTTATATGTGCCACATAGGAGGTTGGTTTACGGTTGAATTTTGCTAACATAACCCGATTTCCAACCCTGAGCCAAGAGTTATCGGTGCTCTCGACATAAAGTCGGAAATTGGGTTGTTTTAGGAAAGTCCAACCATAAATCAACTTTCCATGCGACACATCCCAGGTAACGAAAAGACATCTGGTATGAAAAAGTGATCCAAATGGTTTACATATGTCCGCCCGCATGGTAACTTTAAGCAATCCTACGTCCAAAAGTTAACTTCTTCGATGGGTGATAACTTTCGGATACCGTCCAGACGGACATATGGAACCCAGATCACTTTTTGATAACTAATTTTTTTTTTGCCACCAGGATTACAACGGTTAGTTTAAAATATCAGTCAAAACCCAACCGCCAGAACCCAACCGCCGCACCATTCGACTGATTGAGTTGGAGTAGATAAAAAAAAAAAAAAAACTCAATCCAACCCAAAGTTTTACAGTTGGTTGGTCCGCGATTTGGTTTTTCGAGCCTGCAATTCTTATATTATTCGCTGCATCGTTCTGGAGGGCTCGATAAATTCGCTGCTGACATCTTGCCGTTTCGACTTTGCTACCAACAAGATTTTTCCGTTTCGTAGAATTCGACTTTGGTGGTGCGGATATAAAATGCGGCAGCCTCAGTGCCAGGCCAACACTCTCGCAGCACCCGTCGGTGACAGCAAAAATCGTATGGCTATTATGAAAAACGAACCGATTGAGGGAGTCGACGATTGCAACGAGAGTGCCCGTGCCGAGCCGATGGACAATTCCAACATCGACGAGAACGTCGCCAACCCGACGGATAATTCCAACATCGACGAGACCGCCGGCGAACCGACGGATAATTCGAACGTCGACGAGACCGCCGGCGAACCGACGGATAATTCGAACGTCGACGAGAGCGCCGCCGACCCGACTGCGGACATGGACGAGGATCAGCTGGAGGAATACTTGGGAGAAGAACGTCAAAGATGGTAAAAAAAAAAAGAATAATTAAATCTCATACTCAAGCAAAATTGACGAGCGAGATAAGCGACTCAATTTGCACAGTGAGTTTCACGAGTTTCGTCTGTTTCAGGGATTTTTTTTAACGAACGACGAATGACCGGAGCGATCGGCTCGGCGAGATACGAAAGAGAAAAAAAAACGGACTCGGACTCCAAAATAACGCTGTGATAAATCACGAGTAAAAGTCATCTAGTCGAATTATCGTCCGAACTGTTATCGGAATATTTTTTTTTTATCCGTCGCATTACGAGTATTCGGGTCTCTCTTGTCTGGCGTTAAATGCGAATGAGCACCCGTGGCGATCCAGGATACGCGGCTCAGCAGTCTTATCTCTCTCGCCGAGAATTCTCACCTGAGGAAACACTGAAATTCAAAGATTATCGTTCCTTTTCGAAACCTCGCTCTTCGTCTCGCCTCCGCAGCTTCTCCGCAGTTTTTTCTCGAACGAGGAAAAAAAAAGGAGAACGGGATCTTTACATACGGAGCTTACACGATTCTGTTTATCAGTTCGAGGTATCAAGCCGGACGCGCGACCGGCAGACTCTCGCTCGATGTTTGTCTTAAATAAAAGATGATGTTCGCGCATAGCGTACAATACACGCTAGAATAGATGTAGAGCCGGAATGCATAAGTTGAATGAACGGTGAGAGAGCCGAGGAGAGCCTTCTCCCACTGCTTAGCTCAAAGGGGGCGGCGACTTTTGCGGCACATTCTTCTCGTTCATGCCGACTGGATAGAAATATGTCTATACGGCAAATGTGTCTCTCTACCCACGAGTTAAGGCCACACAGTTGTTAATCTCTCGTCTCCGTGGACGGACGCGTCGCGAAATTAGTGTTACTTTTTTCACCACAAACTTAAAGATAACTAAGTTGAAGAAAAACTTTTTTTTTTTATCGCAAAAGTTTAAATTGAAACTATTAAAATTTATTTCAAATCTAATTCAATTAAATTTTTTATTGTCATTAGTTTATCTAAATTAAATTAGGGTTTATCGAATTTACATATTAATTTGGTGCGTTGTAATGAGCATACGAGATGTGCGTTTTTTTGCTCGAAGGCCGAACAGGGCAGGGATTAAAATTTTCCGAAACGATTACGTCGGACGTGAAACAAAATTGGAAAATATTGTTCCGACTCGGCGATATTGTGGGAGTTCGAAGTTAAATAGAGCGGGTAGTTCGGACGAGGTTTACGCGAGCGCAAGAATACCCGAAGCTGGGGGACGAAGGATTCCGGGTCTCTTGGGCTCGCTTGTTTCGTTGGTGAGCACCGATAGAGCTATCAGGCTTCACGAGCACGTCGACAAATTGCACAGGGAGCTCGGTGCTATTTATCGGGATCGGGTCGGTCCGGTCGATGCAATTTTTCTCAATTCGCCGGACGACTTTCAAAAGATCTTTCGACTCGAGGGACGAACGCCGGCACACTTCTTGCCGGAAGCTTGGATGCTCTACAACGAGATACGACAATGCTCGCGGGGTCTTCTGTTCATGTAGGCTCTGTTTGTTGGTCCCGGCGCAATTGTCTATACGAAATTTTTTTTTTTCTCATTTTTCAAAATTTAGATTCATGTAGAACAGAGCTCAACGGTACTTGAAGTTTTGGGTAGTTGCTTGGTACTTCAAACTCTTACTTGAAGTTGTGTACTCCAAGTGCGTGCTTGAAGTATTTTGTAGTACTACAGGTACTTTTTTTACGTTTTCAAGTACTTTTTGAGTAAACGCTTACAATACTCGATGAGTAGCATGACATCTTGTTTATATTAATGTACGAGTATCTGTCTAAACTTTTAATTAAGTATGATTTTAACGAGAAGTAATTTTTAAAAGATGATTTAAAACAAAATTAATTTATTTTTTCTTGTAAGAAATTTTATGTGACATTTTTTTCTGGATTTTTTTTTATGGAAAAATTAAACAACAAATTCAAAATAGCCTAAAAACGACGAAACAAGTTAGCGTTTTTAACAATAAATTTTGCTGTAAATTTTGTACGTTCAAATTTTATGAAATGTAAACATTTTTTAATGTTACGAGAAAGGTTCAAAGTAATTTACATATGGCTTCCTTCATGAGAAAGCCTAAATCGATCAGTGAAGTTTCTCTCAGAGAAAGCAATGCGGAAAATTGTCATAGATGATAAGCCATGATTAAGCCATAGATGATAAGCCATGTGAAAATTACTTGAGAAATACGTCAAGTACAAAAAGTACTTGGTACTTCAAGTACAAAAAACACGTAATACTTTAAGTACAAAAAGCACTTAATACTTTATGTACAAAAAGCACTTGATACTTTAAGTACAATAAACACTTAATACTTTAAGTACAAAAAGCACTTGATACTTAAAGAACTTGTGATACTTTGTACTTTGTACTTTGTACTTTGTACTTTGTACTTTGTACTTTGTACTTTGTACTTGAAGTATTTGTGATACTTGAAGTACTTGTGATACTTTGTACTTGAAGTCTTTTTTGGTACTTTGCCCAGCTGTGATATAGATTAATAAAATAATTGACATTTTTCACGCACACAGGTCCGGCGAGGAGTGGTTGAATTTCCGCAGGATAATGAACCGAGTGATGCTCATCCCGGACCCATCGGTCACGATGTCTCGTCCTTGCGAGAAGGCTGCCCGCGATCTTGTCGATGGATGGAAGCGTTTCGCCGATAATTCCCAAACTGTACCCGAACTCGAGACCCGGCTCTACCGATGGTCGATCGAGGGTAAGACTATCATCGAATCAAAACTTTGGACTTAAATCCCATTAAAAAAATATATTAACTAACAATTTTTATTTATTTTTTATAAGTTATGCTGGCCACCTTGACGGGTTCTTCGTGGCAAGACTACAAGACCCGAGTCGACAAGGAAACCGTGGATCTCGCGAGGATTCTTCACAAGATATTTTCCCTCAGCGCCAAGCTGTCGCTTCTTCCTACGAAATTAGCTATGAGACTGGGCTTGCCGGTTTGGCGAGAATTCTGCACGGTGGCCGACGAAGCTCTGAGGATCGTGCGAGAGCTCGTGCCGGAAATGGCTCGACTCGAGGGCGATGGGATGTTGAGCTCCATGAAAAAGGAGGGCATAACCGACGAGAGGGATCTCGTGAGGATCGTCACCGATCTCGTTATCGCAGCCGGTGATACGGTATCGAAGCGTACTTTTTTCCTTCTACTCGCGAGACCAAAAATATTGTAGAAATCTATCGAAGGATTTTTTTTTTATCGCACGTTAGTAGACAGCATTCTCGACGCTCTGGTCGCTCCTCCTGCTGGCCCAGAATCCGAGCGTTCAGGAAAAATTGTACGAGAGGATAAAGAACTCGGACCAGAAGGACATCCTGGCGGATCATTTTATCAAAGCGATAATCAAGGAATCTCTGCGACTTTACCCGACCGCTCCTTTCCTCACGAGGTTCATGCCGGAGGATAGCGTAATTGCTGGATATCACATACCTAAACATGTACGTAATAGTATATTATGTTACATACGACGGAGGGAAGTGCGCGTTTTTCGCCGAGCATGAAGTTTGCGTGAAGAAATCACACGAAGTGAAAATCCGCCACGTCCCGTGTTGCATACGATACTTTTTTTCGATTGCGTTAACACTGGGTTCAGTTCGATTGCGTTAATACTGGGTTCAGTCGAGAAAAAAGAAAATTGTCTTTCCCCGCGTCTGCCGATTCCTCAGCGAAAGACAATTTGCTTTTTCGTTGCCGGACAGCGGTCTCAAAACAGCAGGCAGTACAGTTTTTGTTACCGGCGGCGGTATTTCACATCACCTTAACCTGTGTGCATGCGCAGTAATATTTCATAATTCCCTAGGGGGTAATATCACTCATTACTCCATCTGGAAGCCCTATCACCACCGAGGGAGTAATTGGCGAATGATAATTTTGCGATGCAAGAAATGTGGTGATTTTAAGAGCATGTGCAATATACCGCGCTCGGTATTAAAAACTGTAATCAACTTTTCTCACGGGTTCTTCCATGTACGGTCTAAAGAAAAGTCTCTCTCGCACTCATATGTCACGTAGTACATATTCCATATGGCCTTAAGAGCATGTGAAATACCGCGGTTGGTAATAAAAGCTGTAATCAACTTTTCTAAACCGGGTGGGTGTTCACTGTCAAAAGAAAAGTCTCACCGAAGGCTGGCGTGATATCTGCTAGCGTGATATTCCGATGAGACTTTTCTTTTGAACGTCACTGCCGAGAACCGGAAAAAAAATCATTACAGTTTTTGATACCGACCGAGTCCTGGTTAGGTGGGGAGGAGGGTGTTTCACATAACGTTAAAAAAGATCATTGGTCAATAATAGGCGACTTTCCGACCGTGCTGCACGGCAGCAATGTGGTTGTTTTAACGAAGTCGGAAAAAAATACTTCATTTTTTCTCTACTATGAACGATTTACTGATACCATTTTTTTGGGAACGCACCGCAGAAGCTCATCATAATGTCGATATACTCGAGCGGAAGGGATCCGAAAAATTTTCCTGAGCCGAACGAATTTCGTCCGGAGCGGTGGATGAGAAACGGACGAGGAAGTTACGAGGGAGTGAACAATCCTCACGGCAGTCTGCCGTTCGCCCTCGGTGCGCGAAGCTGTGTCGGACGAAAATTGGCGGAGACGCAGATGATCCTCACTTTGTCGGAGGTATGAAATTATCATATATATATTTTTTCCTAAGCCGAATTCTTTGTATTTTACCATTTTTGTGCAGATCGTGAAAAACTTTCGTATCGAGTGTCAAAATTCCGCTCGAGTGAAGATGATCCTGCACTTGATATCCGTGCCCTCGGAGCCCCTGAAACTCAAGCTTCACACACGATAATGTAACATCGCCACTCCGTAACGAATAAACGAGAAAAGAAAAAAATTATTGCTTCGAAGCATCAACGATGTATTTTCATTTTTTTTTTAATAGTCCTAGTAAGAATTTCACGATACATGATTAATAAGCCTTAAAACTTTCAACTTCAGTACAACAGGACGCCGAAATAAAAAAAAAAAGATTTATGGCCTCGATCCCTCAATCTCTTCAACTATGTACAAATGACGATGGATTGATTAGCGTATATATAAAATGCAACGTATATATCAATCGGCTTCTCAAAGTATCCCAAGAGCCAGCGAATCGTCGATTATTTTTCTAACATCTTTTATGAATTCGTGGAAGCTCGGTGTCGTTGAGAAGTCGCGAAAGGCTCGAAGTCTCTGGCAGCGGGTCATCGTCGAGGTGAGAAAAATTTTAACGCAGCAGGCTTGCAGCTCGTGGCAAGAATTTTCTCTCGACCAGCTCCACGCCCTGCTCAAATTCTCGTAATTCAATCGGGCGATCGACGTCTCGGTGAGATGTTCCGATATGTCGAACATGAGAAATTGATCGGCCAGAAGTACAGCGTCGAGGATGGCCTCGATGGTTCGATCCCTGCGTACGTCGGAGTCGCCGCTAGCCGCGGTGAGGAGCGTGTCCAGTCCTTCCCTCGAAGCGTTTTTCAATCTCACTCGACTCTTCCCCGACTCGTTGAAGTAACCGTCGAGCATCGCCGAGAAGACCTCGTATTTTTCGCAGAGACTCGCACGGCTCGCCTCAACGGTACTTCCGTCGTCGAGCTCGAAGGTGACCGTGCACGAATTTTTTTTCTCCCTCGTCGAGTAGTCGTCGACGATGTTGCCGAGCGCCGAGTTGGAGTTCGATCTCTCGATGGTCCTTTCCGGCGCTGCGACGTAGAGAGAATCGGCCAGTCTGCAGATCGCCAGGATAGCCTCGTCGTACAGCGGATTGTCCGGCTCGTTCAGCGCTCGAAATATCAATACGAGGGCGCCGTGATTGTGAAGAAGAACGCGCAATTTTTCGCGGCTCTTTATGATGAACGGTATCGAGAGAGCGACGATGAATTTCTGGGACTCCTGGCCTCGAAGAAGCAGAGTCGTCAGCTCGCCGAGAGCTCCACCGGTCTCGGCGAGATCGCACAACGCTCGGGTGTAATGCTCCGTGCCGTAGAGGGTTTGGGCTTCGAACACGAAACCCTGGAGCAGAAGAGACTCGAAGTAGCCTGGATTCCTGAGGAAAAAAAAACCCAATATAAGTCAAAGATAATTCGAGGCGGTGAAAAGTAATTTTAAAAAATACAACTGTTATCAGCACCGTATAATCCTCGTGAGTATAACCGAAGCTCTATAATTCTTAGCGCTAGCGATGTAACCGGTGAGAGCTTGTATGGTGGTAGGATCGGCGAGTCTGTCTACCGGATTCTTAGAATGGCTGAGCTTACTGAGAAGCGCGAGAGTCCAAGAATGAACCGCCCGTTCTCTCGTCTCCTCGTTGCTCGTCGACGCGCGTTCTTCCTCCTCCTCGAAGTCTCGATACTTGTCCTCGAAATTGTCGGATTCCTCTTGCGGCGAGTCGTTCCCCTCGTCCTTTTCCTCCTCGCTGTAGCATCCCAGCTCTCGATTCCTCGCGGAGCGCGCAGCTTTGTCCAGGGCTACTGAAAAAAGCGTGGTTAAATTATTTCATTCCGTTTTAAAACGCAGGGTAAAAAATCAGAGCTGGGCAAAGTACAATAAAATACTTTAAGTACAAAGTACAAAGTATCACAAGTATTCGAAGGATCAAATACTTTTTGTACTTTTTGTTAAAGTATTTCTCGAGTACCTTTTCCAAGTACTTTTCACAATTAGGTTCGTAGCGTTAAGCGTTATCTAGGCTTTTTTAAAAAAAAGGTGCAAGGTAATTGTCACATGGCTTCCTCATTTACTACAATTTTGCGCATAGCTTTCCCTATGAGAAACTTCGTTGATCGATTTTGGCCTCCTCATAGAGGAAGCTATGCGCAAAATTGTAGTATATGAGGAGGCCATGTGTAAATGACTTTGCACCTTTTTTCGTTTAACATTTTAAAAGTTCACATTTAATAAAATTTTAACGTTCAAGATTACCGTGAAATTGATTGTAAAAAATCGCTAACTGAAATTTTTGTAATTCGTCATTTTAAGACTATTTTTAATCTATTCTTCACTTTTTTCACTAAAAAAAATGCATATAAAAAAACGAAGAGGTCTTTTTTTACAGAATTTTTTGAAAGCAGAATTGAAAAAAAAATTCTCCTTAAAATCATCCTTATTGAAAAATTTAGACAGTTAATCATATATTAATAGAAATAAGATGTCTACTCATCGAGTATCCGTAATGCGAGCGTGTACTCAAAAAGTCCTTGTACTTGGTGCTTGAAATCGCAAAAAGAAGTACTCGACGTACTAAAAAGTCCTCATGTACTTCAAGTATGTACTTGAAATCCCTGGCAAGTTCTGCGACTTGTAAAACCACTACCAAACTACCTTTAAACCGACCGAGTAAATGACCGGTCGTTTTCGGAGAAAAAAATACGTCCGCGAAAACGACTGTAAAAACGACTTTATCCGTGTCCGTACCAGCCGCATACGAGCAGCTTCCAGGGAGGGCTTCCAGTCATGTGGTTTTACAATTAACGAGCGAATAAACTACCGCGAAAACGACTGTTCAAAACACCTTTTAGTCCGGTTGGTTTTTTTTTTTTTATTTACAACTGAAGAAACGACCGCATTAACGACAACCGGGCTGAAAGATCTTTTGAACGGTCATTTCCGCGGTAGTTCGTCCAGTCATAAAATGTAAAACGACCTGACTGAGAGCTCTCACAGGAAGCTGCTCGTATGTGGCTCGCACGGACGAGGATGAAGTCGTGTCAACAGTCCTTTTACCGGACGTATTTTCGTTCGAAAACGACCGGTCGTTTTCTCGGCGGTTTCGATGGTCGCAGAATCTGCCAGGGATACCAAACAAGTACCCGGAACTTCAAGCACTGCCCAGCTCTGATAAAAATTATTGACGAATTCTCGAACCGATGACGTTAGTGTCTTCGTCGTCGAGCCACTCGTCGTCGCTGCAAATCGGACTGTAATTGTCTTCGGCGTTCTCGTCGATATCGGAGTCGCCGTCGTAGGGAGGCAGAGGCGGCGTGCTCGGCGGCGAAGAGTAAGCGGTGCTCGAACTGCTCGGGCTCCAATCGACCCTAGGATAATCCGAACTGAATCTACAACAGTAACAAATAAAAATTTCAAGACGAATTCTCTACCGGCGAACGATTCTCATCTTAAAATCGTTTTTCACCTTCCGTACTGACTGCCGGTCCTGTTGTACTTTATCTCCGCTCCTCTCCTGTACGGCGACGTGTCCGCCGATCTCTTCTTCCCGTTTCTTCCGGCCCTCTCCTGTCCCTCGACGATTTTAATCTCCACAGCCATTTTCTTCAGTTTATCAACGAGCACGTCGACCAACCCGTTCTTCACCATTATCCGTATGCTGTGATCGTCCCATATGAATTGACCGAGTGCGTGAAGAAGCATCGGGTGATATCTCTCGTACTCGATCTCCGCGAGAAGAGCCAGAATAGCCTCGAGGCCCGAGCTACTCCTTATCTTCGCCCGATTTACCGCCTCGCGGCAGAACAGGCACAGACTGACGAGGCTCTCCCAGGATGAGGAGGACGACGAGGTGGACAAATTGTTCGGCGAGCCACCGCTCACCGCCTCGACCAGACACTCGATCGCTCCGCAGTTTCCCAGATCCGGTCTTCTGTCCGCCGTCCGACACAACTTGTACAGACACTTTATCGCCGTCTTGTTGTTCGCCCTACAATACTTGACGATGCAACGATAGCCGTGCACACCCTCGCCTCCGCGCATCTGCTCACCCGAGCGCGGATCCGTCTCGTCCACGAACACGCTCATAGCTTTCAGACAAGATTCCGCCAGCTCCGTGTACTTCGTGTCGTCGTCCCGCTCCGATAGCTTCTTCCTCGAACGCAGCAGCAGGGACGTTATCACTTTTATCGTACCGGCTTTCAGTATCTTTTCTCTGCTACCCTCGTTGATGCTCCATATGTTTCTCACCGCCCTCACCGCCATCGAGAGAGTCTGGGCGTTAGCTGTCGAACGCAGCGTCTCCGTCAGGGCGGACACAGCACCCGCGTCGCACAGAGATGTCGCGTGCGACTTCGACTCCGAAAGATTCCCCATCAGTCTGCATGCTCGGCAATGCAACGTGTCGCCCGACTCCAAGTTCTTCAGAATCCAGACCACGTACTGAGCGATCTTTGTGTCTTTTACCTGAAAAAAAAAAATATCAGATTGGTGCCTCTTTTTCTATTATTAATTAGATTTTTTTTAGCGTTCGCAGCTTTTTTTGAGCGAAATAATTATGGATAATCTATCGGGTTACCTACTCGTGAGAAATTTTATGACAATGATAAATTGTCACAAAATCAAATTGACAATCATCAATTCTATCGGATACAAATTTAACGAAAATTATAAATTCTGTCAAAATTTACAAAATTGTTTCAAAATTTACAAAATTGATCAATTCTGTCATTTTCAAATTTTCCGAAAATTGTCAATTCTATCAGTTTCAAATTTGACGAAAATCATAAATTCTATCCGTTTCAAATTTAACGAATATTATTAATTCAATCAGTTTCCAATCTGACGCAAATGATTAATTCCGTAAGTATCAAATTTTACGAAAATTGTCAATTTTATCAGTTTTAAATGTTACGAAAATTAAAAATTCTATCAGTTTCAAATTACACAAAAATTATTAATTCTCCCAGTTTCAAATTAAAAAAAAATTATACATTCTGTCACTTCCAAATTTTACAAAAACTGTCAATTCGATCAATTTCAATGTTAGTAAAATTGAAAATTCTATCAATTTCAGACATCACGAAAATTATAAATTCTATTAGTTTCAAATTTTCTACAAGGACAAATTCTTTTATACTCGAAACTTCAAGACGCGTAGTTCGTACGAAACACCGAATAGAGACCTTTTCTCTGACATGCGAGAGCAAACAGGCGTTCGCAAGAATGCTCAACGTAGCGTCCAGGACTTTCATATTGCGATAGCTCAGGAGTTCGACGAGGAGGCTGACCCCTCCGTTCTCCATGAGTCTCTCCGAGCATTTTTGATCCGTCTTTATCCTCGTCAGGCAGGACACGATTCCGCTTCTCGAATCCTCCTTGACGTAGTTGGACAGCTCTGCTACCAGCGGGCATTCGCTCTTCGTCGCAGCGTCTACGGCCATCTTACCGATCGACTCATCTGGCTTTCCGGTCGAGGCTGCGGCCGGCGTGCAGTGCTCAACAGTGTCCGAACACTGATCAACTGTCCGCAGATTAATATCCTCGACGACGATCGACCCTCACCGACGAAATTGCATTCTTCTTTTCTTCTACATACGGACAAATCAAATACATATATACATGTAAAAAAAAAAATTCCGATTTTTTTCTCATTACACAATTTTTTTTTCTCCGTTCACTCACTCGTTTGTGGCTGTCGGGTCGATGGTTGTCGAAACTCGATGTATTTTCAATAAATATGTCACTTATCGTCGACGTTAATTCACTATTTTCTAATTTAATGTATGTACTAACGTAGTACATGAATTTTAGGCGAGATGTATGTATATATATAAATATATATATATATATATATACAGGTTACAAGATTACGAGGAGAAATCTTCCTTGCCGACGGTCCGGGGAGTTAAATTTTTCGAGAAACATCTTCCTGGTGGGTTCGGCGATGGCGCAAAGGGGTTAAACACGCATCGAGGGCATGTATATGTAAAAAAAAAATCCTCGAATGTTTTTTAAAAAATTTTTGTTGAACTTTTTTTTTTCATGATTCACTCATTCGTG
Source organism: Exephanes ischioxanthus (assembly GCA_958510785.1). NCBI lineage: Eukaryota > Metazoa > Arthropoda > Insecta > Hymenoptera > Ichneumonidae > Exephanes > Exephanes ischioxanthus. Next base: position 18,465,156 of record OY294023.1, on the reverse strand, counting down.
TGTCGCCGTCGCGGCGATGGTGATTGGATCGCGAGGTATTTTCAATAAATATGTGTCTTATCGTAGACGTTAATTCACTTCTTCTTCTTCTTTCTACTTTTTCTTGGATTTGTGCCGCTTGACCAAGTTCCGTACGTTAATTCACTATTTTCTATTTTAATGCATGTACCAACGTAGTACATGGATTTTAGGCGATATATATATATATATATATATATTTATTTACCCGGTCAGATTGTGAGCGGTTTGTGACCTTCCTTGCCGACGGCTGATAAGGCTCAAATCCAAGATTCGGAGAGTTCAATTTTTGCAAGAAACGTCTTCCTGGTGTCTTCGGCGATGGCGCATTGGCGTAAATACACACCGAAGGCTACATATATATGTGTAAAAAAAATCTCAATTTTTTTTACGTAATTCTTTTTTCATGATTCACTCACTCGTTCTTCGCCGTCGCGTCGATTGTAATCGAATCACGAGGTACTTTCAATAAAATATTACACTTATCGTAGACGTTAATTCACTACTTTCAATCATAGAGGTGATGTGGTACACTCCCCGCGCATTTGCCCCGCGCCCAGTTGGTAACAAAAACTGTACCGAGTGCCGTTTTGAGACTGCAGTCAATTACAAAAACCCTTTGTAAATAATCATTTACAATTTCAAATTACAATTTTTTTTGGAGATGATCGAGTTGTTGACCGTTCGAAATCGGATGGAATACCTTACATGTACCTTACAAGATTGTTAGCACAAATCTTTCTTGCCGACGGTCGGTAAGGCGGAGCTCGATGGTCCGGAGAGTTCAAATTTCCGAGAAACGTCGTCCTGGTGGATTCGGCGATGGCGCAAAGGGGTTAAACACACACCGGGGGGGGGGTTCACCGATGTGTTGTCAAGTTCATTGACGTGCGTCAGCTGTCCCTGCGTCGCACCACTTTGCGGTGCTACTTTGCGGGTTTTGCGACTCCGGACCTTTTCCCAGTCGCGGCGCATATTTTGTTCTCTCGTCGTTCATCCCTACGGCCGCCAAAAAAATGTAGAGAATCGATGAAGAGTGCTCGCCGGACGACGTGAGGACGAAAAAGTCCCGGGAAACGAGAATGAAAAAAAGATCGCTCGTAAATTTCGTGTCATGTAAGTTTCTGTTCGTTTTCGAGTTTGCGTTAATTTTTTCTTTTTGTAACAATATTTATACATAATTTTTTACTGCAATGGGATTTTTTTTTTTTTTCGGAGCAGGTTCTTCATGATGATGCGGATAAACTTCAAGACGGTACTGCTCGTACTTATAGTCGCTGTCGTAAGCTGCATTCTGACGTCGTGGAACAACTGTGGCAGCGGAATTTTTCTCAGGGACGGCGACTGGAAGTACCAGCAGCATAAAGTGCGCATTTATTTTTTTTTATGTTTAATATAAATGGAAAACTTTTAAATGCAAACTGTATTCGAACCTCAGGATCGAGTGGTAAACAACGAGCCGGGATACCAGGAGATCGACTGCTTCATAAACGGAGCAAATTCCATAGGATGCCGCAAGGAGGGCGAAGAAGTTTACATTCCATTCTCCTTTATTCACAAATATTTCGAAGTGAGATTGAACGAATTTTAAAAATTCTTGTAATTTCGTCGAACATCGACTTAAGGGGGAGTGAAACAGCTGGGCGTGCGAGAGATATAGTTGCAATTTTCAAATTAACTTTATTCAATGGTGCTAATTTGTTTGAGAAAAAAGTACATTCGGGCCGGATGCAAAATTACGGTGCACAAAGAGCTGGAATTTGCTTTTTCCTCAAAAAAATTGGCACCCTTGAGAAAAGTTCATTAGAGTTTTCATTGCCGACCGCGATATTTCACTTCCCCTTAAGGGGGTCCTGCTTTACAAGGCCTAAAAAGCGTTTTTTTGGCAATTTTTGTAGAGGGAAAAAACAAGTGACCTCGGTGAATTTAGGAGGTATGTTTTAATGTATATTTTAACTGTAAGAAATTTTTTTTTTACACAAAACAAAAAATGACTGCATAGTTATCGGCCGATTTGCTGCGCTGCAGTTTTCAATTGGCGGGAAGGATGCAGTTCGTAATTCTTTACAGAAACAAAAAAAATCAAATATATTTTGAATTGTTACATATTTTTCTTCTATATGAACCTTGGAAAAGCAAAAAAAAAAAATCGAAAAATCATAATTTTATTCAGGTCGGAAAAAAAAAAGTTTTTTAGAGAGAGAAAAACAACTTTAACGCGCTATAAAAATTATTTTTAGAAACTTTTTTAACCATGTTTTAGGTTCACATAGAAGAGAATTTGGTACTGAAAAAAATGAGCTTTGTTTCAAGTCGATAGGTCGTTTAGTTTTTTTTTTTTATCACTCCCGCTAATTTAGAAAAATAATAACCAATACTATGCAGGAGGCCAATAACTATGCAGTACTTTTTTTATTTGTGTTAAAACTAATCTTTTCGAACAGTTCGAATATACATTAAAATATACCTCTAAATTCACTGAGCGCACTTGTTTTTTTTCCCTCCTAAAAAATTTCAGAAAAATAGTACATTTCGATACGAGTGCGAAAAAACTGTTTCTGACGAGTGTGAGTTTGCAGCACGAGCACAAGGCGAGTGTTGCAATCACACGAGTTCAAAAAACACTTTCGTACGAGTATCGAACAAAATTTTATTTCAGAAGGTGTGAAAATGGGGGTTTTCGCACGCGAAGTGTGCGCCATTTTCCCACCGAGTGAAATAAACGCTTTTTTAGGCATTGTAAAGGAGGAACCCATAAAAAAAAAAAAAAATGACTTAAAATTTTTCAACAAAATTTCAGATTTACGGAAAACTAACGACCAACGACGGACTTGAGCGTTTCGAGTGGCTGCACAGTTACTCGAGATTCGTTCGACCCAAGGGAAAGTACGATTCACGCGGGGTGTTCATGACCTTCGAGAATTACAACGTGGAGGTGCGTGATCGCGTTAAGTGCGTGAGCGGAAGCGACGGAGTGCCGATGTCGACGCAGTGGGAGAGCGAGGGTTATTACTATCCGACCCAGATAGCCCAGTTCGGTCTCTCGCACTACAGTAAAAATCTCACCGAGCCCGAGCCGCACAAGAAGCTCGTCGAGGATTCGGACCGAGTGAAGCAAGCCTGGACAGTGCCGCAAGGTTCGGTTATCTCGCGCCCTTACGACAAGAGGGTCGGCAGTTACGTGCTGAAATACGCGACGCCCGAAACATCGACTTCCGGTATATCGTTGCCAATGGACCACGTTCTCGATTTCGTTCTGAAGCTCGATCTGTGCATCAAGGACAACGGAAGCATAACGGTGATGATGCAGAATCGTGAAAAAAAGGACATTCACTATCTGCACTACACGACGAGCAACGTCGTTCTCCACTCGTACAACAATCACATTTACTACGGCATAGGACAGAACAGCAACCAGTGGAGGCGACTGACGAGAGACCTTGTCGTCGATCTTCAGAAGGGACTCAATCTCGTGGAGAAAACTAAGAAGAAACTCACGAGATCGAAGCTTAAGCTCGTCAAGATAATTCTCTACGGCTCGGGGAGGATCGACAACGTCACGCTCTCGACGAGCGAGCACATGGAACAATTTTACGACGCGGCGAGATGGTTCGTGGCCAATCAGAACGTCACCTCCGGAGGGTGGCCCAATCCCGTCCGACGAAAAGTCGCCAGTGGCATGAAAATTCTCGAGCCCGGATGGTAATTTAAATTATTGATATTATTATTATTTTTCTTTCACTGTAAAACTCTAGGTCATCGTCCCTTGAGAGCCAACACAAGATACAAATGATTCATATAAGGAGGCAAATAAAACAATGAGCGATAATAATCATATGACGAATACTCACTCATCACGGTCACGAATTAAACATCGTCATGAGCGTAAAATTTGTGTTTTTTCACGCATTAATTGAATATTTTATCGCTTTCAGGTACTCTGCGATGGGTCAGGGCCACGGTATCTCGGTGCTGGCACGAGCCTACTATCACTCGGGCGACGAGCGTTATTTGCAAGCGGCTGTGAGAGGTCTCCGACCGTTCAGAGTGTCGTCGAGCAAGGGCGGCGTCGCGGCAACGTTTCTCGACAAGTACGTCTGGTACGAGGAATATCCGACGACGCCGTCGTCGTTCATACTGAACGGTTTTATATATTCGCTGATCGGTCTGTACGATCTGAAGAGCGTGGCGACCGGTCGCGACGCCGACGAGGCGAGCGAACTTTTCGATCGCGGCATGGAATCGCTGAAGAGCATGCTGAGCCTGTACGACACCGGATCCGGTACGACCTACGATCTTCGTCACTTCACTCTGAAAACAGCACCGAATCTCGCGAGATGGGACTATCACTCGACGCACGTAAATCAATTGTTGCTTCTCAACACGATCGACAGCGACGAGGTTTTCATGACCACCGCCGATCGCTGGATCGGCTACATGAACGGAAAACGAGCAGCGCACAATTAACTTATTCATATTCGAAAATCGCAGCGGCGATTCTATCTTTGATTCAATTTTTTTCTTTTTCTTTTTAACAACGTACTGCGGTAAAAAAATATCTCGCGAGCCAAGAACACTCAATTAATATCCCTAGAGAGACCTTTTTACATTTTCTACTTTTTCAACTACCTAAAGTAACGTACTAGTCTATATAAGTTTTGTTTTCTTTTCCTCGGGCGAAGAAATAGCCGCGCGACTGACCGCGGTGAACGCGCGACAATTTTTGTATGGGAAAGAGAAGAGAATTCGTGCAATCTTAGATGATGGGACGGACTTAACGATTTTGTAGGTAGCTCTTTCGCGATGTAGAATTTTGTGAAATTTCGTACTTCAGTATTCTGGAAGGAAGAAAAGACCTGGCGCATTTTGTCGTCTTCGACGAAGATCGCGCCGGGTAATATGGAGCGACGAATCGCGCTGATGATCGATCAATCGATTTATTCAAATTAATGGGGGGGGATTGTTCGATGATCGGCTCCGACACAGGGTAGAGCAATTATTTTTTACCACTAATGATAGCGTTTATCGATTAGGTAGCGTAACTTTCAGCACCGTTTGTGTTTCTAAACGATAGCAATTTATTTTTTTTACATCGATTTATTGTTCGTTATTGTTTCGTGGCCAATCGCCGTTTCTCCCGGAATTTTCCACTTCGTGAGATTAAAATCAACTTAATTTTTGGCATTTTTCTTCATTTTCAATATTTTTTTGTATGAAACTTCGTAGATACTAAAGTGTGCGTGAGTTGTACGCTGTAAAAAAAATTGTAAATTTAACGTACCGGACTGAAAGTCTTTATGCAAAAACTGGTAGATTAAATTTAATCTACAATTGTGATGAAAAATTAATATACTTTTTCATTGAATTAAATTACATTATTAAAATTAAATTACTTTCGGAGTAAAATTAAAGTACATTATTAAATGTATAGTATTCCTAATGTTTTTAATACACTGAACATTATCTTTTCATCAAAATCGTACATGAAATTTTATATACTAATTTTTGCACAAAAACTTCTAGTCCGGTACATTAAATTGCAGACGGATTTTTTTTTACAGTGTAGTTTCGGTGAGATGACGAGCGTTTGTTTTACGATAAAATACAGCGAGAAGCTTTTGGCAGGTTCTATCCAAGTATTTCCTCCTCGTACCTCATGTATTCTCCCTCGGGAAGTGTATTACGAAACACAATGACAATATCGTGCTCGCGGAGCGCAAGGAAACGAGTTTGACCGGACAAACGATTGATAAATGAAAAAAAGAATGTTAATAAAAATAACGCCCGAGATTCGTCGCAGTGCCACTCGTGAGACCCTCGAGGAGGCCTCGGCGATTCGTCGAGTGGAAAACTCGCCGAGGCATCCTTCGAAAAACATTTTCGTAACTCTCTCGATTAATCAAAGTCCTGTAGAAGACGAGCTATCATATAATATTCGTCGTACTACGATGAAGCTCGCGAGCTTAACGCCTTTTGTAGTGTAAATGAGAAGAAAGCAACAACAAAATCCGGTCGGGGCGTGTAACATGCACGGATGTATATTAAATGTATACGGAAATGAGCAAATTCTAATTTTTCTCCAAAAAAAAAAGATTTACACTTCGTACCATACACTGTAAAAAAAATTTGTTTGAAAATTAATTAACGGTATTGGAAGCTTTTTTACATAAACTGTTTTTGAAATTTCAAACACATGAGCGTTGCAATTTCACAGTAAAATTTTTATTTTTAGTGAAATTTTTTGTAAATTTCAGGCAAAAGATTTTCAATTTTAATATTCGGTATTTTTATTTTACCAAAAAGTACATTAATGTTCAATTAATATAGCTAGTGAAAGAAAATTTCAATTTCCAGTACATTAAATTTAAAATTTATTTTTACAGTGTAGTATATTCGCACTCTTCCAAGCGGGAGAATGTGAAGAAAACAAAAAACAAATCTGACCTTTCTTCGTTAAATTAAAAAATTGTTCATTTATTTATATTTTTTATTTATTCATGTTTTAACTAAAATAAGGATTATGCTCATTTCCGACTATATATCTTGTAGTTAGATAGAAAATGAAATAGCATTAAAAAAAAGAGATGTAGCACATAATATAAACGTGGCAAGACACCGTAGATTAACGATTAATGGTAACAAAACTTAATTTATTAAAAGGTAAAAAGAAACGACGTTATTTTTCGCTACAAAAAAAAAAACCTTCGCACTCTCCGTATCTCTTCGAGTTTGTACCCAATGACACCCGAGAGTCTAAACGCGTAACGATGTAGATAATAATTCAGGTACCGTAGAGAATATACAGCGGCGTTTTACACGTGTCCTCGTGTATGTGTGCGCGCGTGTCGAACCCGCAGCGAGAATGAAGGATATTGTACTAGCGAGAGCAGCCTCGACGCATAGAGAAAAAAAAAAACATGTATCACTCGAATGTTATTAGTTTTTTAAAATACACAAAACACAACGACGAGGAGAGAGATAAAAATTGTCGGCATAGTAGAAATCTTCATTACATAATTTTTTAAAAGATTTCTCGCTCATCGTTCGAGCCGCACGGTTTTCATGCAAGGCCGTCCGTAGCGTCGCTGGGCCTCCTCGATGAAAGCGTTCTCCATCTGTCGAACGATCTCGTTGAAGAAGAGGTTGCTGAGATGAGAGTGAAGCACGGACTTGAACTCGAAGGAGAGCGAGAAGTCTATCACGCAAGTTTGCGAGTTGTTCTTCAATCCGGAGCTGAACATCCACAGGGTGTTCAAATGATTGAAGAGCCGTCCGTCCGTGCACTCGGCCTTGACCAAGTGCGGACATATCATCGTAACTCTCGACGTGTAACTCTCGTTTATCGGTGGGAAACCGATAACGAGATTCGCTCGAAGCAATTCTTTGCTTCGCGATATTATGTCCGATTTTTTGCAGAATGGAACGAACTTCCGGTAATTCTCGACATCAGCCACGACGTTGTACATCTGTTCGGCGGAAAACCTGTCGGTGAAGATAGATAGATATTGATTTAGTGGAATAAACATTTTTTTAAATTCAGTGTCGGTAAGTTGGTGGATAGGGTGATTCTTAAATTGAAAATTTTAAAATTGTCTGGGGGCCAGCTCGTATTATCGTGAGGTATATAAAATAAAAATGCGATGTGCGAAGGGTCCCCGAAATTAATGCATTTTTGGTGATCAGTACCGGGTAAAAACTTCGGAACATCTAAATTTAAAGTCAAAATGAAAAATTCGAGATTTCCTTGGAGCCAACACGCACCTCCAAAGTATAACGAATAAGAAAAAATTCTGCGAATTCCCTATGAAATCGAAGGACTTTTAGAGGTCGCTGCCAAGGATTAAAAAAACAAAGTTTTCGACAATTGTAGCTAATAATTACAAAATGTTGTAAAAGGTGAAAATCCACCCGGAAAAATAACGGAATATTTCATTTGAAAAGATATGTTTGTTGTAACGAAAGTTAAATAAAAAACTCAAGGTTTGTCGTTTTTGGTAAAGGGAGTCGACAAATTCCTGCAATGGTGAAAAAGTATAAAATATCTCTATCGACGAACGAAGGAAATATTTTATTTACCTAATTCTCTTCAACAGCTGAAACGAGAGTACTCTTTTTTCAGTTCTTGAAGAGAATTAGGTAAATAAAATTTTTCGTTCGTTCGTCGATTGAGATATTTTATACTTTTTGAAAATTCCAGGAATTGTTCGACTTCCTTTACCAGAAACGACAAACCTTCGGTTCTCTTTTATTTAACTTTTGTCACCATAAACATATATTTTCAAATGAAATATTCGGTCATTTTTCTGCGGTGGATTTTCACCTTCTATAACATTTTATAACTATTAGATATAATTGTCAAAAATTTCGTTTTTTTACCCTCGGTAGCGACCTCTAAAAATACTTCGATTTCATAGGGATTTCGCAAAGTTTCTTCTTATACACTAAACTTTGGCAGTGCGGGATGGCTCCAAAGAAATCTCGACTTTTTCATTTTTACTTAAAATTTCGACGTTCCGAAGTTTTCAATTTTTTAAATAGCCGGTACCGACTTTTAAAAATGCATTAATTTCGGGGACACTTCGCACATCGCATTTTTATTTTATACCTCACGATAATACGGGTTAGCCCCCAGAAAATTCAAAAGCGTTCAATTTAAGGACCACCCTAATGGTGGATCATCCTTTAACGACGTCTCCGATTTTGCAATTTACCCGACCAACTTCCTTCCCTCGTACTCTTTGGTCTTCTCCCTGTCGACGCTCACGGTGTGGAATCTCGTGCATCCATTTGTCCACGGGCCCGGACGTGACGCACTTCTTCTTTCCAGCGAAGAAACAAATCTGTAGTGTGCACATTCGAAAATTCAAATATTCCCGCTATAAAGAGCATACAAACTGCCATAACCTCCAAAACAATTTTCAATCTCGAACAGTTTGATCGTAAAGTTGAAATAAAATTTCGCGCTTCGGGACAATTGTCCAGAAGCGAAGACACGTTTACCTGAACATCCTGTCTATCGTCAACGACAATCCTCTCTGCGCTCGTCGCCAAAAAACGATTAACGGTTCTGTTTTGTTTAACGAGCACAGTTGCGATCCGAGCGCCCCCGGGGCACTAGCGGCGACTCCGCGAACCTCTCGCAGCTGTTTCCTCGTCAGCTGTTTTTGAGTGTTGCGATATATTTCACGAGGTTACCTGATATGATAATACCGAGAGAATAATGAATCGCCGAGTTTAAAGTTTAATTTTTCATCGTTGCGCAATGTTAGAGTGAATCCCGCTTTGAAGAACGAAGGAAAACAACAATGGCGTCGCGCTTCAGCGGTGCTTTGCAAATAACGAATCTCGACGACTTTATAACACCCTCGCAAGTGAGTTTCATTTGTTGTTGTTTACGATAATAAATTTCTTCCATCGCATCGCTTTCGATCGTCGTAGGAAATTAAAAAAAAAAAAGAAATACATGAAATGGTCTTTTCCACAGGAATGCATCAAACCGGTAGAGATAAAAAAATCGACGACGAAAACTGGGGCGAAGATAAAGATACAGGAGGATGGCGTGTACACGGAGTTGGACACGGTGACGAAAATGCGAATTCGATGAAAATTATTTTTGTTTATATTCGCTGATTTTTTTTGTTAACTATAATTGTAATTTATCGACAGAGAGGAGGTTCGGAGAAGCTGGAAAAAGTTGAGATAACACTGGCGGATTGTCTGGCCTGCAGCGGTTGCATCACTTCTGCCGAAAGCGTTCTCATCACGCAGCAGAGCCAGGAAGAACTGTTGAGAGTCTTTCAGGAGAAGAGAGATCAGCTACTGGTAGTTGGAACATTTCCTACCTAAAATAGAGCTTCATTAAGGATGTATCGCACATACATTCCCAACCAAACGTTTGATTCAATATAAATTTCTGTAGTTTGCGACGTGCCAAATATCTAAAAAAATCAGCTGTATCAATGATGGCAAGGCCTTTGATTTCGCATGATAATAATGCCGAAAAGTTATTAACGAATAATTTTTTTTTATATTAATTTTTATATTTAAATTAATTGTTAAAAAAAAAATCGAAAGTTTATTTTCTGATTTTAAATAAATTCCTTGAATCTTTAGAATTCCTATGCATTTTTTCAGAATTTTCTTATATTTTCAAATGTTTTTTTTTCCCGAATTTTTGAAAAATCGATGTAAAGATATTTATTAAAAGTATACACATAAAGTTTCGACGCGATTGCACTAAAAGTTCGGTAGTTATGGCGTTAAAAAAAAAAATTTAAACGGAAAATTCAAAAATGTAAGAAAATTCTCAAAATTTCACGTGGCTTCTAGAAAATCAACGAATTCATTTGAAAAAACAAAAAACGGTTTGTTTTTTATTTTTTTAGCAAATTTGTTAATGACTTTTTGTGATTATTATTATACAAAATTAATATTATAGATACCGGTAAGACGGTTGATTTTTTCAGACCATTCGGATATTTCACACCATTCGTAAGTATTCAAATTCTCGCTAAATCTCACTTTATACGGAATACAGTGATGCATCCTTAAGGCTGCTGGGTAACATATAGGTGCCCGAATGTACAAGATATTTTCAGCACTATCTGACTAAAAACGGAGTGTTAGGCGGAGAACAGATAAAAATATTTTGCGATTTAATAGACGAAACGATATAACACAATTCGCATTTCTACCGTAAAAGATCGGAAACAAAATTGATTCAATACAAACAACACGCAAAGTAAGAACATTTTTTTCGGAGAAACAATTTTGTCCTTTGATGATTTTTACCATGCCGAATTACCCATTACCGATTATTGGATCGACCGATTTTAGAACATTAACAACCGCGGACGATAATATTTCGAGCGAAAAATTAATTTCATGAAACCCGATTTTATACTTTCTTTCCACGGCACACGGTTAAGTTAACCAACCCATGAGGGCTTGTCATTTACAATCAGCGATCTCTTTCGGAATGCGAATTGTATTACATCGTTTCGTCTATTCAATAATTTCGTCTTCTTACATATTGTCCGCCTTCATTCCGTTTTTAGTCTCATGGTATTGAAAACATCTTGTACATTCGGGCATCCATGTGTTGACATATATATTTTTCATGCTCCAATTTTAAACCATCCCTTCGCATCCCAACAGAACAGCAGGACAGAAGATTGCAAATTCATCGTCGTGAGCCTTTCGGTCCAGCCGGTGTTGTCGCTGGCGGCGAGATACGAACTCGATCCCGAAGACGCGATTCACCGATTAGCCGGATATTTTAAGAGTCTGGGCGCCGACATGGTGCTGGACATGACGGTGGCCGAGGATTTCGCACTGCTAGAATCGGCGAAAGAATTCGTCGAGAGGCACAAGTCGTCCAAGGAAGGTTTAAAGAAACAATTGCCCATGCTGGCGTCTTCCTGTCCCGGTAAACATACACAAATAAAACCTCATCTTTTCCACATAAAAAAAAACTCAGAACTGGGCAAAATACTCAAAATACAAAATACTATATGTATTAAAAATACAAAATACTTTTTGTACTGAAAATACATTTATAAGTACTTCGTTTAAGTACTTTTTAAAAATCAATACGAATGAGATGGATGGATGGATGGATGGATGGGATGGGATGGACGGCCCTAATGTGGAGAAACGTAAAAGTATTTTGTATTTTGTTCTTAAAGAGCCCGAAAAGTACTTAAAGTACCAGAAAAGTATTTGAGTACTTAAAATACATAAAATACATCAGTATTTAAAATACTGTCCAGCTCTGATTTTTTTCAAGAATAATTTTTTACAATCCTTACGTTTTTCAGGATGGGTGTGCTACGCGGAAAAGACACACGGGAACTTTATATTGCCGTACATAAGCGTCACAAAATCGCCGCAGCAAATCATGGGATCTCTCGTTAAATATCACTTGGCCGAAACTAAGGGATTGTCACCCGATCGGGTTTATCACATAACTCTCATGCCGTGCTACGACAAGAAGCTTGAGGCCTACAGAGAAGACTTCAACGACAAATTGAAAGAGTCGCGAGACGTCGATTGCGTCATAACGGCCAGTGAGTCGCGATTTTGGGCTTTGCGATCGAATTTTATCCTGCCATTTATCCCGATCAATGATTGACGATTCTTTTTTTTTACAGTCGAATTGGAACAAATGCTAGATCAGCGATCGTCACCTTTGAACGAAGTCCAGGCGGAAAAATTGGACAAGCCTTTCGGCTCTTGCAGAGACTCCGCCGACGTTGATATGTGGTCGCATCGCGGTTCCGGCTCCGGCGGCTACGCCGATTACATCTTCGACTACGCCGCCCGAAATCTCTTTCAGATCGAGGATGCCAAGCTGGAATTTAAAAATCTCCGCAATCCCGATTTTCAGGAAGCTATACTGGAGCGCGAAGGTCAAGTGCTGCTGAGATTCGGCATTGCTAACGGTTTTCGTAACATACAGAACGTCGTGCAGAAGCTCAAGAGGGGAAAGTGCAACTACGACTACGTCGAAGTAATGGCTTGTCCGGCCGGTGAGTATAAAAAAATAAATGCCAATTTTTTTTTTGATTCTCAATCGTTATTGAGGTTCGAACGCCATCGATGTTTTATCCTGGAAACAGGTTGCCTGAACGGCGGAGCTCAGATACGACCGCAGGACAACACCCAACCTCGTGAACTGGCGTCTCGGCTAGAGGCCGAATATCGCAAGCTTCCGGAGATACGACCGGAGGAAAATGAGTCGATGAATCGTCTGTACAAGTCTTGGCTGGGTTGGTCGAATTCCGACAAAGCCGTGGCCTATCTGCACACGCAGTATCACGAGATCGAGAAAATGAATACCCCCTTAGCGATGAAGTGGTGAATGTAATAAACGCGATTGCAATAAAATTAAGCAACTGAACCTTTTCAAACCTTTTTTTGTTTGTTTGTGAGGTAGTGAAAAAAAAACGAAAAGGTTTTCATACTCCCTTAAACCAATGTTTCAAAAACTCCTCTTGGCAATGCATGGTCTGACTCGTCGACTCTATTGTTCATTCCAATGATGCGTGCAAGGATATCCGTGGAGGCCCGGATTGTCGTACTGATTGATGAACGTGTTCAACATTCGGAAATTGCTGTCGCTTTTTGCTGTTCGTTGTGCGAATTCCGAGAGAGCCGTGGCTCATCTGCACGCGCAGTATATCACGAGATCGAGAATATGAATAGCGATGAAGCCTCGGCGATGAAGTGGTTAAATGCAAAAAGAAAAACGCGAATGCAATAAAATTAACCAACTAAACTTTTTTAAACTGAGTTCATTTTTTTTTTGTTTTCCTTCTTCTCCGATTTCTCAACATCCAATTTTCACAGTTGCTGGACAACTAAAACGATACATGTAATTATCGTTAGCGAGTGATTTACATGAACAACATAACAGCTCAAAGAAATTCGTTTGCTAAACAGTACGCAACATTTACAACAATAACAACGTGTGTAAAAAATAGTTTATACTCGCAGACCGTTCAATCGTTGATCTTATCAAAGAGTGATTAGAAAATAATCACGATTTTTATATAGAGTAATATTGCGCGTGCTTCGCACGCAGCTGAGGTTCGTTGGCGCTGGAGCGCTCAACGAGTGTTCCTCAATTCACACGTTTCTGTTACTCGCTGCATTCGAGATATATTCCAGCACAAAAAAAAACAAAAAAAATTCTCCGCAACGTCGCTTCCGTACAAAATTTAAGATTTTGAAACAGGAAGTGACGTTATGGAGAAAATTTGTAATTTGTCTCGTGAATGTATCTCGAAAGACGTACGGAAAATGTATGGATTATTGACGACGAAAATATTCATATTTTTTTCGTAAATTGATCAATACTAATTTTCTTCTGTACAAAACAAAAATTATGTGCAACTCGCTGAAGCCTGTTTTATGCAAATTATAGTTTGAAGTGTGTCCGGTTAATTTGAAACTCGAACAATTTAAGCTTGTTTTGTCAAGCATAATTCTGCGAATGAATAACATTTCGTCGGTTATCTTTACGTTAGACGTTGACTCGCCTCGACGTTACGAAATTATCCGAAAGGTACATGAAGATCCTATCGTACAATATATGCGTTAATTTATATATTATATTTTATTACTTAGATATAATTATCCTTTCTCCTCCGTTTAATTCTAAAATAATCTTTATAAGATTGGGAAAAAGATTGTCTCACTCATATTTCTCTCATTTGTTTTTTTTTTTTCTTGTCTTTCTTACTTGCTTCTCTTTGATCGACGATGAGCTACATAACGAATTGAACTAGCTCACACGGTACTACATTAATTAATTCGTAACTCAACAAAGTTTCGAAACGATAGACTAGCTTGATGCAACATGGTGTGTACGTGCGTGATTTTTTTTTTTCTTCGAACGAATGTATGAATCATTTATCAGATAATAAATCGCATAAGCTCTTTATCGCGAATTTACATTGAATGTATAAGCGATTCGTGCTGCGTATTGCGACGTCACGTGCGTGGATTGAAATTACGATAGAAAAAACCGTGCTGACTCTCGGCCGAGCCGCGTTACACTTATCACAAGAGTCTCTCATTTATGCGCATAGTTTTGCGATATAATGTAGCGCCGGACTTTCCGCCGATAGAATCTTTCTTAACTTTTTTTTTTCAACAAACACGTCATTGTTTCGACATCCGTTGTAAGCGTAAGTTTATCATAGTCGATATAACGATATCGTATCAGCAAGGATCTTGCGTATTTCCGCGTATTTCCTCAGCCGAATATTTCATCTTTAAACATCCATGCCTATTGTCACTGTGGCGATTCCATTCGTAGAGTAAGATATTATTAATTAAGCTACGATAATCGCGTGCGATGTTCTTATACCATATACTTTTATCGATCAATATATATATATATATATATATATATTATATATATATATATATATATATATATATATATATAATATATCTATCATAATCTGGTCTCAGGTGGGATTACCTCGTACTGCTTTGGTTGTTCGCCAAATCATTCTCGTTGCACTCGAGTTCCGTTATCGGTATTTTGATGTCTATATCATTCGCGAAACCGTCCTCGATGTAGCGCATGTCGTCCCGTTCGGTTTTGTAATTTTCGTTGCCCTCCGGGCTCTCGATCAGCCATCCCTGGCTGCTTTCGACTTCTCGCGACACAACGAGAAACAATTCTTTATCTTTGCTCTCTATTTGGTCCTTCAGGTACGCTAATAAGTCGTCGTTCTGTGGAAACGAAAAAAAAATTAATAAAAATTACTTTTTTTTTTTTAAGTGGGTGAAAAAAAGAAAATTGCGATTTTTTTACCTTGCCGATAAGCTGGGGCGAATCGAGCTTGGAATCGAGATTGTAAAAGGCACCGTGTATCTTTCTCAGGGCTACCCAGTGACGTCGCTTCAGCGGCAAGAGAACGAAGCCTAATTTATACTCCGTCGGAACGTTCAGAATAAAACCGTCTATGTTGTCGAGACAGAGACATTTGGGATCTCTGCAACAATGAAATTTGTTAATCGGATATCAAGATTTATTGGATTTAAAAAATTATTTTTTTATAATCAAATTACATATTTGTACAAAATTATTCATAATTTAATCATGTAAATAATCATGAATTGCGGTGAAATTACAATTTTATTGGAGAGAGAGTCGAGTTTTTGACTGTTTTGGCTATCTTTAAAAAAAAAAAATGCACAAAATTTGTAAAACGCTACAAATTTGAAAGACATTCACCTTCTTTTGTCGAACCACACCGCTTCGCAGCCCCGTCTCTGCAGAGCAGCCATAATCACGTTGATGTCGTAATTTCCCAATCCCAGAAGGGATTTGTGGGGGTTTATCCAGACGTCGGGGCTTAGGCCGTAGCATATCTGATCCAATTCTTGCTTGCTGAAGCCTCTCTCTTGAAACAAATTGTTCAGAGCATGCAGGGCGCACAGCTCCTTCACCTGTAGAAAACAATTGTCCAAAATTTTAATAAAATTTGAAACAAAAATGTAAAAAACAAAAGTATGAAAACAAAAGTGAGAAAACAAAAATTTTGAAAACAAAAATATTAATCAAAAGTTAGAAAGCAAAAAATTTTTAATCCTTTACCATTTGAAGCGCGCTGTGATACACCTCTTTGAATTCAGAAAAAATGCATTAATAACGAACCAATCTATACAAAACTTCATACAAAAAAAAAAAATGTATGCTTCAAAGGGTTAAAAGGATGGTAAATATAGCTCTACTAAGATACGAGTAGATAGATGGATAAATAGATGGCATTTATTGTACATCAGATCCTGAGGTCCGCTAGGCAAATCACCCAACCAACAACAACTCTACGTACAAACGCTGCTACTAACTAAGAATAGCTGAAAATAAACCAAATGATTACTAAAAGCATCGCACTAAAAGATAAATCGCATACGAGTTGCCATGTTGTTTTGCAATATGCGGATTTGCGCCTGGTCACATACAAGTCTCATACCAGTGATTAAATAAATTCAAGCACATATTCAACTTTTGTAATAATTCTATTGGTCAAATCAATGCCAGCTCTGAACCAATTAGTGCATTGTGAGTTTAATAGTTTTCAAGTTTCATAATTCGTGAGCTTAAGTCTATCAAACTTTATAAAACTTTCATGATTCATAAGCTCAAGTGTATTTAACTTTTAAAACTTTTATAATTCATGAGCTTAAGTGTTTTTAACTTTAAAAACTTATAATTCGTAAGCTTAAATGTTTCCAACTTTTAAAACTTTTTCAACTCTTATAATCCCTCAAGTCGAGAGCTCTGATATTTACGATCTAATTGTATACCGATTGGTAGAGGAGAAATTCGTCGAAGCAACAAACTATCAAAATTTTCATTTACCTGACGCTCATGATAAATGCCGGAACCTGTCATAATATCAGTTAACGCGCCAGCAACCATCTTCAATCGCGGCTACATCATTTCGTAACCTTTGCCCGTGGTTGGCTAGCGTGTCCACCGACCGCCGTGTACGATCATTAATTCATTGTTATTCAATCTCGCTCGCAGGACGATTCGACGTTCGAACGCTCGAATGACATTCACCAAAACAAAACAAAAAATGTAGTCCTTTAAAAAAATAAAAGCTCCCAAGTTTCACGTAATTTTATTTAAGTTTCGTCTTCTATTTATAATCCTCTCGGCCGGACGAAAGCAGTCATTGAAATTTATATCGACAGCCCACTGACACTTGTTTCGCTCGATTATTATTTTCTTTTTTTTCGTCGGTCCTCTCCGTCCACCTCGTTCGTCCGCACGGAACAGTCTGACGCTTCGAGATTCACGACGACGTTTATATTTTTACGGGTTCGACGGTGAGGAACGACGAAACGACAGCTAGGGAGCCGAAGCGAAAGATTCGATGGACAGAGGTATCGTCGACCGCGCGATTGATAATACAGCGACCGCACGATAAGGAAGAATTCTCGGGGTAAACGATGCAAGTTTTTTTCGTTTTTTTTTTTTGCTTTCTCGACTCGGCATTATAAACGCTCAGCGCTGAGAGCTCCGACCCGAAGTCGCGTCGTCAACTCTCTCGTGCAGCGAAGTGACGTTTACACGGGAGAATATCGCTACGATCGTCGTTTCTTTAACCCTTTCGCCGTTCGTATTCGGGAAGAATTCGAGTTTACTTGCGGGAAAGGAGACCAACAGGTAAATCGTCGAACGGACAAGTGCAATTGTCGTCGTTTGTTTTTCTTCTTTCTCAGCAGTTTCGTCGACGATTCCTGCCCGCGAACAATCGCACGGCAGATACTTATTCGTTATACCTTTTTGTTTCACGTCGAAACGAATGAGCCACCTTCTCGTACGAAACGGCTGGTTGTTTATTTTTGTGTTATCTCGAATCGCTCCGCGCTCAATCGCCGTCGTAGGATTATCGTGCATATGGCTCGACGATATTCCGACGACTGAGCGAGAAGGTTTTTTGTTTCTATTTCTATTCCTACGTCGCGATGTTATTTTCGACGGGATATACACATATCTTTTTTTGCTTTTCGATTCGAGACAGCTTGCGAGACTCTGTCGTCGATTTCGTCACTCCCCCCCCAGAGAGAGATTGGCTCCGTCGACGATACCCGCTTATCTTTAGCTATCGCAATAAATAAAGACTTTCTTTTTTATCACGAAAAAAAACAACTTTATTTGTTTGTTTATCTATTTGCGATGAACATTTTTTTTTTAACAAATAATATTATAGCTTGACAAAAAAATACATTGTTGCTAACGGCTGTTCGGCCAGACTTGCCAAATCCAAGACTTTGTCCATACGGACTTTGCATCGTCTGTGAAAAAAAAACATTATTATTTTTTTTTACCAAATAACATTATTGCTTATGATAAAAAAAATACTTTCTTGTTTCTGACTGTTTGGCCAGACTTGCCAAACCCAAGAGTTTATCCATACCAACTTTGCGTCTTTGAAAAAAAAAGATAACTTCTCTTGATAGTTTATCTTGTTGAGATAAAAAAAAAAACACCTTTTTAAACTAAATAATGTTATTACTTGAGAAAAAAAAATATATTGTTGTTTCTGACTGATCGGCCAGACTTGCCAAATCCAAGAGTTTATTATAAAAGAAATAAAAAATTATTTTTAATTGTTGTCCATACAAACTTTGCATTGTCTTTGGAAAAAAAAACAACTTGTTTGTTTATCGTGTTGAGATGGAAAAAAAAACGATTTTTTGGACCAAATAATGTTATTGCTTGATCAAAAAATAATAAATACATTGTTGTTTCGGACTGTTCGGCCAGACTTGCCAAATCCAAAAGTTTATCCATACAGACTTTACATTGTCTTTGGGAATAAAACATCTTTTCTTGTTTATCGTTTCGGGATGAAAAAGAAATACAATTTTTTTTTTTACCAAATGACGTTATTACTTCTATTGAAACAATTTAAAAAATACGTTGTTGTTTCAGACTGTTCGGCCAGACTTGCCAAATCCAAGAGTTTATCACATATCGACCTTGCATCGTCTTTGCAAGAAAAAAAAATAAGCTGCTCTGAGTCAGTAATGCGCTCACCTTCGTCCACAATCTACCGAAGAAAATTTGGATTCAAGTTTTGGAGAATATTCTCCATGATCCAATGTACACTGAAAGGGTGAACTGAAACTGATACGCGCGAAGAAGCAAACATTTTTTTGAGGATTTGCTGAAAGGTAACATTACGAAATGTCGGGGGCACCAGGGACGGTCTCGGTGTCCGAGTCAGCTGTTAAAGATGCGTCTCCCACTGCGGCAGACTACTCCGTCATCAGAGGAAAGGTATAAAAGCATTTTATTTCTCTCCATCCCATTTTACAAAGCTATATCCATTCGCGAAAATTGACTGCGCCGTTTTTACCAATTTTTTTATTTCCCGCGTTTTTTTTTTATTTTTCCCTAAACGATTCTATCAAGATTCTTGTACGATTTTATTTTCAATCAAACGAAATTATCGCATTGTCGTTAATTATTTTTGACGATGTTAATTTTAATTTTTTATTAAAAAATTTTATTTTCATTGAAAATGTTCATTTTAATTTTAATTTTTATCTATTCAAGGACGTTCTCGTGAGTCCCTCCGAGAACCAGTACGAGCTGCTGCTGCGACGACTGAAGGAAAGAATTCACGACGGCGGTAGCGAGACGATATTCGATATAGGAATCGGCGAAGGTGAGAGATCTAAAGATTCCACTTCCGTTCGGAGCTCCGTCGTTGATTAATTAATGTTCATATATTTTACAAAAAAAAAAAAAACGAAAAGATGGTTCCGAGGATGGTTTGAAAGCGGACGAGTACGAGGCGTCGGTAGCGACTCTGCAGTCCCTCGCGGCGACCCTCGAGGCCGATTGCGTGCTCCTGCGTCAGATCAAAGTCGATCAAGGCCTCACGGGACAGTATCTCGTGCGCCGCAGGCTGGACCAGCAAGACTTCCTCGAGATACGAGTGGCCGTTGTGGGCAACGTCGACGCTGGCAAGTCGACTCTGCTCGGCGTACTCACTCACGGCGAACTGGACAACGGTCGAGGGCTCGCTAGACAAAAATTGTTTCGTCACAAGCACGAGGCCGAGACCGGTCGCACGAGTTCGGTGGGAAACGATATTCTTGGATTCGACAGCGTCGGTAATAAAAAAAAAAATGATTCCGCTAAGATCGACGTGAAAGCTTTTCTGAAGCTCGAAGAATTTTTAAAATTTCATCGAATTAATTTCTCGCAGGTAACGTCGTGAACAAGCCGGAGCACGGTTCACTGGATTGGGTGAAGATATGCGAGAAATCGTCTAAGGTAATAACGTTCATTGACCTGGCTGGTCACGAGCGTTACCTCAAGACAACGGTCTTCGGTATGACCGGACATGCTCCAGATTTCGGTTAGTGTAGGCGCCCCGGCTCGCGCACCCGAGAGAAAAGAGAAAGTAGCTCTACGGCTATCGAGAAAATTTTTAAATCTCCTTCGACCAGAGCTACGGCCGTTACGTCGATTGACTTTCACGTTATGTTCTCCCGAAGGTATGCTGATGGTGGGAGCCAACGCTGGAATAGTCGGCATGACCAAGGAGCATCTCGGCCTCGCGCTCGCTCTATCCGTTCCCGTTTTCGTCGTCGTCACCAAAATCGACATGTGCCCGCCGAAAATACTCCAGGAAAATCTGCGTCTGCTCATCAGAATTCTCAAGTCACCGGGATGCCGCAAAGTCCCCGTTACCGTCAAGACTCCCGACGACGTCGTCGTCAGCGCGACTAACTTCGTTTCCGAGCGGTAAATCCCGGAAATTACCATCATCGGAATTAAATACCAACAAAAAAATGCTTATTTTTTTTTTAACTTCAAGCACAAAAAATATGGTTAATTTTTTAAAAACTTGATTGCAAAAAAAGGTCAATTTTTTTAAAGGTAGTTATGTCGCGAAGGCAATCCAAAATCATGGGCATAAACTTTTGACATGTTGTAATTTAACTATCAAATTTTACTTGTACAAAATCTCGAAGGCTTTTACCACCCTTTCAATGAATAATTCGATCTTGAAAATCGGTCTTTCACATGGCACTTATGAGAGAGCTAGTGAAATTGACCTTCAACTCGAGAATTAAGATATTCAGAATCAAAGATAGAGAAAAAATATAAAGTACTGCGGACTCGCGAATCAATCAGGAATTGATATGCAACAAAACAAATCGTAAAAAAAATTGTTAATTTTTTTTTAATGTTCGAAAAAAAGATTGTTAATTTTTTAGAAACTTAAATTGCAAAAAAGGTTAATATTTAAACACTTGAATTGCAAGAAAAAAAAAGGCTAATTTTTAAAAACTTGAATTGCAAGAAAAAAAATGGTTAGTTTTTAAAAACTTGAATCGCAAGAAAAAATGATTAATTAAAAAAAACTTGAATAGCAAAAAAAAATGTTTAATGTTTCAAAACTTGAATCGCAAAAAAAAAACAAAGTTCTTAATTTTTTAAATAATTTTTCCTACAGGCTATGTCCGATATTTCAAGTCTCCAATGTAAACGGCGAGAATCTTCATCTACTGAAGATGTTCCTCAACCTATTGACCGCTAGAATTACTAGTCACGACGACGAACCCGCGGAATTTCAGATCGACGACACGTACTCCGTTCCCGTGAGTCTTTCGGCGGGATAAAATTGAATGCACCTCTTACTGTTATCTCTAAGATAGCGAATTCATTTTTTGTTAATAACATTGTTACTCTCAGGGCGTCGGTACGGTGGTCTCAGGAACGACACTGAAAGGCGTGATACGTCTGAACGACGTGTTGCTCCTCGGACCCGACCCTCTGGGTCATTTCATCCAGATAGCAGTGAAGAGTATTCATCGCAAGAGAATGCCCGTCACGGAAGTGCGAGGCGGTCAAACGGCGAGTTTCGCACTGAAGAAGATAAAACGTTCCCAAATACGCAAGGGAATGGTGATGGTAGCTCCGGCTCTGAATCCCCAAGCTTGTTGGGAATTTGAGGGTGAAATTTTGGTGCTCCATCACCCGACGACGATAAGCTCGCGTTATCAGGCGATGGGTAATTTTTGTTTTTACCTCTTCGCGATATCGAACCGACTATCGAGCGATGATTTTATATCAGCGGTTTTTTTTTTTTTTACAATTTTTCATTTTTTTTTTCCAGTTCACTGCGGCAGTATCAGACAAACAGCTTCGATACTCTCGATGTCGCAAGATTGTCTGAGAACCGGCGACAAGGCTCTGGTGCACTTCCGTTTCATCAAACATCCGGAATACATAAAGCCCGGACAGAGAATGGTATTTCGCGAGGGACGCACCAAAGCGGTCGGCAATGTTCTGCGTCTCATACCGCACTCGAGTTCGTCTAATTCCCAAAATTCGAGAACCGGCAAGCCCAACAAAACGGGACAGCAGCAGGGAAGGGGGCAAAACGGAACGGCTACGAATTACGTTAGTTTCGGATCGATTAATAGTTTCGGATTGATTAATAGTTTCGGATTAAACATGCTCGTCGAAGGATTAAATGTTAACCCGCATTCTTTCTCGCATTCAGATAACTGACGGAAGTGAGACGAACGCGAGTTTCGAGTCTCAAGCAGCGAAGCGGGAAAACACACCGCAGAAGAGCGGCTCCGGACCGACGAACAAGAAGGGAAGAGGAAGACGAGGCGGCAGCAGATCTCACAATTCCGCGAGCAACAACGTTCAACCACTCTCCGAACAAAACCCACCCGCTAAGATCTAATCGACAAACAAAAAAAGAAACAAACAAAAAGAACAGTCTTTTTCTCCGTGTACAAAGTATACATAAATAACGCTTGAGCAATATGTGCGAGGCTTTGACGCGATGAATGGTAGAAATTGGTCGCAACGTTTCGAATTTGCTGTCGAAGTTCGATCTTTTAGTTTTTAATTTCTTAAATGGTGAGTGTGCGTGCGCGTGTTTAATCGTTAGGCTACTGATCAAGTAACTCCTCGCGGACTAAACGGAATTTATTTGTCTTTCGCAATAATCTTGTTTATTTCTTTGCGGATGGGAACCGCGATTGTTTGAAAAAAAAAGAAAGAAAGATAGAAAAATCCGCAGCAGTATTTCTTCTGTCGCGCTTCGAGCGAAGCTCCGAGAAGGTTTTAATCGATGCCTCGAAAAATAGACAAGAAAACAGGATTTTATGTACACTCTAGCGTTATTCACGTAGAGACGGTCGTAACCGTCTTCTCTATATACCGTCGAGTTTCCGTGACGAAGAGAAAACAAAAACTTAAAAAAAAGGTCACAAGGAAAATGGTTTGTCTCGAGAAGATTCGTAATATTTTTTTTTCTACGCCGTAGAAATTTGTCTAGCTAATCCTATGTAGATTAAGCGAACCGGTTATAATTTCCTACGCAGATTAATCAATGCGATAAAATACAATTCTTTATTCAACAAAAAAAAAAAGATAAAATAATAATTCTCATTGGCGATCGATCGTTCGAACCTCACGAAACGGGAACGCCAAAAAAAGGAACTACATTGCGCTCGATCGTTTCGTGTACCTCGTCAATTTTTCTTCAATTTCTCTTTAGCATCTTGAATCTCTTCTTTGACGTTGGAGGCGAATTTTCTGGCTATGCTCTTTAACTGTGTGCCAAACTCTTTCGGATCCGACGGCAATTTGTGTGTTCCGCTCATCGAGCTCGTCCGCGCTAGCACGGAAACTACGAGCTGCGCCGCCCGCCTCACCGGCCGGGATTCCGCTATTTTGTTTATAAGATGCTCGTTGTTCGCGAAATATCGTATCAAAAATCGGAGCACCATGACGAGACCCAAGATTAATCACGAAGTCGTGAAATTTGCTGGATCAAGATATTTTTCTTTTTCAGAAAAAAAAAAAAAAAATTGACTAGACCTTCGGTATTTCGAATGTACACATGTTACGATATTTCAGCAAGAGTTCGCGCTTCAGTCTCAGCTGCTTTCGGAGCGTTTCCAACTTTTGCAACTGCTCCTCCTTGCTGTACTCTATACCGGGCAGACGCTTTATCTGAAACGAAATATCTCTCGCTGTTTATATCCAAATTGAGGCAAAACTTTAAAAGACGTATATATATTTATTTATTATACTTGGTGCGAAAATGGCAGTTTTTTTACACGCTTGGCGAGCGCAAAATTCCCATTTTCACAACTTGTGAAGTAAAATTTGGTACGATGCGCGTGCGAAATTTTTTTTCTGATCAGAAAAAAAATTTCGCACGCCTGTGATTGCAGCACTCGTCAGAAAAGTTTTATCGTACTAGTGTCGTAAATTGCTATTATTACACTCGGTGCGAAAATTGTAGTTTTACGCACGCTTCGCGTGTGCAAGAGCCCCATTTTCATACCTTGTGAATTAAAATTCTGTACGATACTCGTGCGAAAAACGTTTTCTGAACTCGTGTGATTGCAACACTCGCCTTCGGCTCATGCTGCAAACTCACACTCGTCATAAAAAGTTTTATCGCACTAGTATCGTAAATTACTATTCTGAACTCCTGTGACTGCAGCACTCGTCAGAAAATTTTTTTATCGCACTAGTGTCGTAAATTACTCATTTTTGTTTGTTCAATGGCCATAAGGGTGCGTTCTGGAATGCAGATCTGCCCAGCTATGCATTCTTTTATTTATGACTGCCCACTACTAGAGGGTTTTTGTTGATTGCCAATGGTACATCCGATTCTTTCCGGGTGATACATTTCGTCCATTTTGAGATAAAAAGAACTGAGAGCAAACTGGAATAGAACAATTTAGTGCAAACACCCTAAGTACTTGAATTAAATTTTAGAGTAGCAAGTACTTTAAGTATCGAGCACTGGGTAGTTCTTGAGTACTGACTCAATACGTCAGTACTGAGTATTGGCAGAACTTAAGGTAGCTACTACACGGAACACTAGCCAAACGAGTGCAAAATTTGCCCAATTGTTTATCAAAAATGTTGTGCATTTTTTAACAGTAATGGAAGTCGATTTGTATCACTGCATGGGCCCTCAATCAAGGAAACTATTGATAACAATGTTTTTGCAAATACTTAAACTCATAAATGCCATGACGACATATTTTCATTGAGTTTTTTCAAAGAATCCTCATTCTTCAACCAATTTTAATAAACCACAGCTCATTTTGTTCCCCAAACATTGCTCTACAAATTCACCAAACTGATTTTTTATATTTTTCGCCGCTTCAAAATTACAGCAGTTTCTTTATGGGGAAGAAAAAAAAATTTAGCTGTTAAACAATGCCGTATTTGTCAAACGGTCAAACCTACAAAAAATCTACTTGCTGAACACGTAGAGCAAAATTTATGAAACAAAATGAGCCGTGGTACATTAAAATTTGTTAAAAAATTTGGATTTTACTTCGAAAAATTGTACTTTGAAAAGACCCAACAAAAATATATTATCATGGAAAATTAAATTTACCAGTCGTTTTTGCAAAATCATCATGATTAATATTTCTCTCTTTTGAAGACAAATCAACCTCCTTTCCTGTCTATAAATGCATACAATTTTGGATAAACTATCGTAAAAATTTTGCACTTATTTGACTAGTGTGTCACGCAGTAGCTACCTTAATAGCTCAAGTTCTGAGTACTGGACACCGACTTGGTACTCGATACTTCAATACGTACTTCAAGTACTTGGTTTTTTTGCGTGGCTCTGCATACGAACTCCCATTTCAGCTACATCCCCATTCCATTTCAGTACATTTCAGATACGTGTGCATACATCTAAAGTATTTCTGGATTTTGTCGAACAGAGCAGAACTGCGTTCAAGAACTCGACCATGATTTTTTTTTTTTTTTTTTAATACCTGCGATCTAGTGGAATCCAACTTTTTCTGCAGCTCCAGGATCTTGTGACTCGTGTCTTGAGACTCTTTGGCCTTCTGAGTGTTGTCGTAGGGATCTTTCTCCACGCTGACAAAAAGAAAATAAACTGTTAAAAAAACACTGCTGCCCCGAACGACAGTTTTTCGTAATCCGTTGGTTTTTCGGCAAAGAACATCGATCGAACATGCGCAAAAGGACTAATTATAGAATCGCAAAGTTACGAAATTGCATTGTGAAATTTCGAACAGAGCGCGAGGGATTCTTCAAACATCCAAACACTATCGACGTAGGTTAGAGTCGTAAGATTTTGAATAAAAAATAAAACCCGGCAAAGTGAAGATTATAAAAATAAAAATTTTAAGTAAAAAATTTTAAATGCGATGTACACGAAAATAGAAAACAGTCGGAACGTCGAAATTGTTTTTTTTTATTGCCAAACGTGTTGGTTATCGGGACATCGGTCTTATCGCTCTGAACTAACCTTCGAATGATCTCGTAGATCAGTGGGAGAATCTCGATGTCCAAGTCATCGACGGTGAACTGATTGCTGCGCGGAGGATTTATTTCATCCGGCAGTTCGACAACTTCCATCATAATCGCTTCACGAAAAGCACAACAGTGACATTTTGTTGAACAGAGAGTTTTCACTTTCGTTCGAATATTATTCGAACGGAATTAATCGGCGACTGAGACACGATTCACAGTGACAACCGGAAGTGCCCTCGGAGAGCGCGCGCGACGCTGCGGCTTGCCGTCACTTGTCCTTAATCTCATAATTTCATAATCCCGAACGCTCCAAACGCCCGAAATGCATTCATCCGATGTAGCATTTACCCGAAATTGTAATCTACCGAAGGATTAGAATGCCGAATGTTCAAGATCAAGAAATATTATTTTGCCGACTTGCCATAATACCGACGGTTTAATGTACCGAAACATTGATTGCCCGAAATCCATTCACACGACGTCTCATTTGCCCGAAAATCTGTTTTACCATCGTAGACCTCGTGATGACCGACAGTCGTAACTCCAATAATCGACAAGTTAGAGTTCTAAAATTTGTACTGTAGTCGCCTCGTCGTAAGATCGCTTGATTGCAACATTTGGAAAGTCGGAAAAATAATAATTCGTGATTTTGAACGTTCGGTGTTCCAGTCCTTCGGTAGATCACAATTTCGGGTACACGCTACATCGGATAAATGAATTTCGGGCGTTTGGAGCGTTCGGGATTATGAGATTTGAAACAAGTGACGGCGAGCTCGCGCGACGCTGCGAACGAATGGCGACACAAGTCGGGCAGCGGCGAAAGTGCGAAACGCTATCGAAACTCGAGACGGCAACTTCACGCTCTCGACGAACCGCGACAAACTTCCTTTTCTCACGCAAAGCTCGTGAGGGATCGGTACGTCCAAGCCAATATTTAATATTCCGTCGAATTTTAAAGCATCCTCGTTCCGACAAAGGGCGAAGTCGCTCGATATTTCCCACGGATTGTCGTGGAACGCTTTCGTCGCAATATTTTTGTATAATCGAGGTGTTTTATTGTTTATTTTCAGGTCTCAAGATGGGCCGACGTCCAGCTAGGTGGTAAGTCGTCATGGCTGTTCGCTGTTTAACCTCGAGACCATTTTTTTTTTATTGCGAGAAATTACGCAAAGTCAAATATCAAATATTAGAAATAAATTTTTTTTTATCCTCCTACTTTGAATTTCCCTATCGGAGGCGCACGGTCAAGTTCGCGGTGTTTTTTTTTGTTTTAGTTACCGCTACTGCAAGAACAAGCCATACCCGAAATCGCGGTTCTGTCGTGGTGTTCCCGACCCTAAGATCCGTATCTTCGATCTTGGAAAGAAGAAGGCGTGCGTCGAGGACTTTCCTCTGTGCGTTCACTTGGTCTCAGATGAGTATGAACAGCTCAGCTCCGAAGCCCTGGAGGCCGGACGTATTTGCTGCAACAAGTACATGGTCAAGAACGCAGGAAAAGATCAGTTCCACATCCGTATGAGACTTCATCCTTTCCACATCATCAGAATCAACAAGATGTTGTCCTGTGCCGGTGCTGATAGGTATGTTACGATTTGCCATCGAACCTGTGATTTTGTAAACTCATGAAATTTATGAACACCGATGAAACACTAACTGATTTTAGCTCATTCGTTGAACATGAAATATTTTGTGAACTTTTGTACACCGAAGAAACATCAATGTTAGTTCATTCTTTGAACATCAAACACGTTACGAACGTGAACATGAGAACATTGATTGATGATTGCTAATTTTTTAAACACAGAAGATTTTATGAACTTCGTAAACACTGATTAAACACTAATTGATGGTGGCTCATTTTTTAAACCCCAAAGATTGTATGAACCTCATGAACACTGATTGATGTCGGCCCATTTTTTAAACACAGAAGATTTTATGAATTTCGTAAACACTGATGAAACACTAATTGATGTTGGCTCATTTTTTAAACCCTAAAAATTTTACGAACTTATGAACACTGAACAAATAGAAATTGATGTTAGTTCATTTTTTTAACACCAAACATTTAATGAACCTCATGAACACTTATGAAACACTAATTAATGTTGGCTCATTTTTTAAACACCAACAATTTTATGAACTTGTGAACACTGAAGATATAGTAATTGATGTTGGTTCATTTTTTTTAACACCCAACATTTTATGAACCTCATGAACACTGAATGATGTTGACTCATTTTTTAAACACCAACAATTTTATGAACTTATGAACACTCATGGGATAGAAATTGATGTTAGTTCATTTTTGAAACACGAAATATTTTATAACCGTATGAACATTGAAGAAACACTAATGGATGTTAGTTCATTTTTTTGAATACTGAGACATGAGTTTCAGTGTTTTGGTATGTTTCGTTAGTGTGAACACAAAGTAGTGTCCATTTGTTCATTACTATTTTCACGATTTCATTATCGTTCACCTTATCAGGTGTTTAGTCCATCTACGTATTTCCATAGAATTTCCATCGAAAAAATATTTGATCACTAACTTTCTTGTTTTGTTCACCGTAGGCTTCAGACCGGAATGAGAGGAGCTTTCGGAAAGCCCCAAGGAACCGTCGCCCGTGTACGCATCGGCCAGCCGATCATGAGCGTCCGTTCGTCGGATCGTCACAAGGCTTCCGTAATCGAGGCTCTCCGTCGTGCCAAGTTCAAGTTCCCCGGACGTCAGAAGATCTACGTCTCGAAGAAATGGGGTTTCACCAAGTACGAGCGCTCCGAGTACGAGGATCTCAAGAACGCCGGTCGTCTCGAGCCCGACGGTTGCAACGTAAAGTATCTTCCCGAGCACGGACCCCTCGACAAGTGGAAGAAGTTCAAGGAATACCTGGCATCCGTCTAATGGCGAATACTGCAATCTACTTTTTTGTAAATCTTGGTATTCAATAAAAATGTGAGGAAAAACGAACGGATATATTGTGTTTTTCTATCTTCATTGTATTTGAATATAATTTACAATTTCCTTTTTTTCTAGACCCGAATTTTCAGACTTGGTCAGAGTTCCGAATTTAAATAAGCCGGAGTTCGAACTTACGACTGATAATTCCGGCCTAATCGATAACATTTGATATTACGTATCAACTTACAACGATACAAAGTCTAGTGTTTTTTTTTTTTGTGAAGTATAAAATCAGAGGGTTAAAGCTTATCTATTGATAAAATTACATAGATATCGAATAACATCTTGTTTAGATCATAAATATTAGAGAAACAGGTGTGGCGTTTCCGGTATTAGTGTCGATCCTTTCTTCTATGTACAATCTTATTATTATATATTATACTAGGAGTTATCATCGAAGGGCACCATTATCCCGCTATGGAACTATATAAACATTACATAGATAAAATAATAATGCGATAACCGCTTAACAATATAAAAAGAAAATTATAGTAGGAATACGTATTGGTAAATTATAAATTTTACGTGTATAAAACGATCGCCCACAGGGGCGGGTCGTGGATGATTATTACGGAATTACCTAAATCACATGTTCATCAGCGAACTATATTACAATTTCTTCTCTTCCTCTTGTCCAGTCTAATCGGACATTGACCGGTGTGTCGTTCGGAGCACTTGGGGTTGGATAAAAAATAAAATCAAGGAATTTCACTCCTGGCTGTTTCCGAGGGTGTGATAATTCGTTCTTAAACTCGTTGCTCCGGACTCGCGTCTCTGCATACACGACGACGGAATCAGTATTGATGATTGTCGATTAATTTTGTGACGAAACGCGATTCCGACATAAGATTCGTGTATACGTTGACCCGCCGTCGTCAGTGGGAGTGACAAATTATTTCGGCCGCGCTCATGTTGTCGATGTTCGGAAGATCGTCGTCCAGATCGCCGTCGCAGTTGTTGCGATGCGAATCGACCGCCTCGGTGCTCGTTGCCGCGTCCAGTAGAGGCGACAATTTTTCGGCTTCGCTGTCCTCGTCCTGGCCTTGTGTCTAAATATACAACATTTTTTTTAACATCAGTTCATTGCAATTTTAATATTTTTTTTTTGTAACGCATGCATGAGAAGTGCTAATTCTCGTGCCTGCCGACGGTGCCGTAAGTGGCGCTTTGTAGCAAGGCGTACTGAAATGACACGGCGCACGCGCACATCGGCCCGATTTTACTTCCCGCACGCAAATTTACTTTATGTCGCTCGGTGCGAAAAAGCCCCATTTTTCAAACCTTGTGAAATAAAATGTTGTACGTTACGAAAAACGTTGCGAAAACGATCCGTGCGAAAAACTTCTCCGGCTCGTGCGGCAAACTCGCACTCGTCAGGAAAAGTATCGTAATTACGATTATTACACTCGGTGCATAAAACCTTCATTTTCGCACCTTGTGATATAAAATTTTGTACGATACGCGTGCGAAAAACTTTTTCTGAACTCGTATGATTGCCGCACTCGCATTCGGCACGAGCTGCAAACTCTCACTCGTCAGAAAAATTTTTACCGCACTAGTATCGTAAATTACTAATTCTCGCACGCTTTCGCGGTTGAGAAGTAAGAGAGTAGTTCTTACGCCACCCTCGGCAGGCACAGAAGTAGCACTTCTCCTGCGTTTGTTACAAAAAGTACTATTATAGCTTGACTGGAATCGCCGCGTTACCTCGTAGAGGGAACTCGGTTGTTTCTCGTTAACGAGACGCAGCGTATCGCGCGACCGAAGATTGCTCTTGTCGCGTTGATGGCCGGAGCTCTTGGCGCGCATTCCCGGCGAACGGCCGTGAAGGTCCTTCTGCGAAGTCGCCGTCTCGTCACGGGCGAGGAGAACGGACATTCGAAACTCTGGTGTAGGGCACGGGGTCGAGCTCGCTCTCGCTGCTATCTCGCCGTCCTTTATCGACGAGTGTTTCGACACCGGTGTCCTCTCCGCTGATCTACCATCGAAATGAAAATAAAAAACAATTTGGAATCGGCCGATAAACGATCGAAGATTTTTAAAAAAATCGCTTCGAGCGCACCTGTTCAGCGCTTCCGCTGCTTGTATCGCGCTGGCTGTGTCGGTGTCCGGTGTGTCCGGCGATTCCGGCGGAATTACCGCGGCTCGCGGTGTGCACGGACCGTTCAGAGCCTCTATAAGCGACACAGCTTCGTAGCCCGATGGTATATTCTCCGAACTTCCCTGTTAATATTAAAGGAACATTAATGTTCCCTGATAGACAAAGCAGCACGAAATGCAGCACATGACACAATAATTACGGCACGTGCTGCACATGCCGTAATTATTGTGTCATGTGCTGCGTTTCGTGCCGTTTGTCTATCAGGGTTATTAATATTTTTTTTTAGTAAATCTCATTTTTCGACCAGAAGTTTCGTGATTTCGTTATGGCGTTACTTCTGGTCGAAATAGATATTTTTAAACCGAAAGTGCCATATTCCAACATATATATATATATATATATATAAGGTACTTTCGGTTATGTCGACTTGCGTGCTCGCAGTATTTGTGTGAGTGCGCGAGAGTTCTGTGACTGTCTGTAAGCATCTGTGAGTATCTGTGATTGTTTGTACGAGTATCCACGTGAGTATCTGTGAGTATCCCCGCGTGAGTATCTGTGAGTATCGTTGTGAGTCTCCAATCGACATGAACTTCATTATGTAGAATGTTGGTCTGCGTTATTTCTTTACCTCCGGAAGTGGTGGATTCGTTATAACAGCTCCGGTGGCTTTCTGCAAAGCTTTTATCTGCAATAGCGCTCGGAAAGGAGCTCGGCATATCGGACAATTGTTCGCCTGATACCGCAACGAATCGGCGCAACCGTTGCACAGACACAAGTGTCTGCACGGTAGAATCAACGTGTCTCGCACGTCGCACATGCAGATCACACATTCGGAACCGTTGTCCTCGGTATCCTCGTCGCTTCCTTGCTGCTCGTAATTTAATTAAAAAAATATTTTCGTTAGCTTCATTAATTCTCTTGTACGATACAATGTGCGTACAGCGTAACATCGAAGACGACTTAACGTCATCCTTAATTACAAAAAAAAAAAAATTACAAACTTGAACATTACTTTAGCGTTTTCGGTGTTCTTGTTCTCGATTCCATAAATCTCTTGGAGCAGGTAGCAGAGACCGTCGACGTAGAGCTTTTGTTTCAGGGCTTTGAGAAGATACGAGCCGTCCGATTGTTTCTCCACGACCGCGATCGTCGTGTGCGATTGCTTGGGCTCCTCGGAGCCCTCCTCCGCGACGCAATGAATCGCTATCGGTATTATCTGCAGATTTAACGAAGTCAATATTTAATTTAAAAAAAAATTAAGAATTGAAGTTTTCGATCGATATCGACGCTAACTTCTCGGTCGGCATTGTAGAGTAAGTCTTCCTCGTTGTAGAGAGTGGGATCGAAAATGTGCGATGTCTGGCAGAACTGTTGATTCGCGCCCTTCTTGTAGTGAAACGTCTCCGAGTTCATCGACGGATCTCGCGGCAGATATCTGAAAATCGCAAAACATATTCATAATCATTATTGTACATTTTTTCATTCGTTGTAGGGGAAGCTAGTTTCGTAATAAACAAAAAATGTTCGAGATTTTAGAGTCAGAGTACGTAAAATAATCTAAAACGTCGGAAATGCGATTTTTAGCTGATGTACGGACGTATGTGTGTATGTGGCAGACTTTCAGTCCAAAACGCCTATAACGCGAAAACGGCCTGAGATAGCCTGTTGAAATTAAATACACTAGTGGAGTTGTCACGTCTCTTCACTCGGTGCAATTTTCATGAAGATGGTGTTCTGCGTTTTAGATCGTGATTCGCCCTTTAAAAATTAAAAAAAAAGTCGTGCCTGCTCTAACTCGCGTAAATTTTGAGCGATCATCCTAAAACTGCATACAAATATAACACTATGATCGACGACCTTTCGTATCGAATTAGACCGAAATCTATCGACGCGATTAGATTTTCCGGAATTTTGGATTCTCTTGGAAAATTACTAAAAACCGTCTAATTCGAGTAAACATGGATCCTCCATCTTTACTCGAATTAGAGTAATCGAGCTGAAATGTAACCTGGGAATGGGCTAACACTGTACGATGTTTCGTATTAAATTTGTCGAAAATTGATCAAACCGTTTAAATTTTATGGGAATTTGAAAATTTCGAATTTTTTTGATAAAAATTGGTTTTTTTACGTCCGACACGACTTTCTGAGTCAAATATCAAGTTCAGAGTAAAATGAGGTATTGTTTTGGAATCAGCGGTCATAAATAGATTAAAAAATTGCCTCACATCGACGAAATCCACAAATTTAAGTTTGCAATTTCTTACAATAAGTTCTCCGGCAAATTTTTGCGCTTTTAATTTTGTGAGATGTACACATTTTTTTTACATTACAAAAAAAAGCTGCAAAGTAATTTGCATACGGCTTCCTCATTGATTACAATTATCTGAACAACTTCCTCCATTAGGTAGTCAAAGTCAATCAACAAACGTTCTCATAGAGAATAAATGAGAAAGCCATGTGCAAATTATTTTATTAATTAGCAAATAATTTTTTTTATTTGCCACTCACGAAACGCCTTTGGTGGTAACTTCCTCGGAGCAGAAGTAATAAACGGTAATCGCGCATCTGACGTCGCAGTCAAAGGTAAATTCAATGTTGAATCTCGTAGGCTTCTTGTCGGTCTCCAACTCCGCGTAGGGACTTATGTCGTTGTGGGGCTGCGAGGAGGTCGATGTCTGATCGACGCTCCGACAAAGTCTCAGAGATTCCTTCCTGATGTTCACCAGACTCTTGAGAGTCTTGGTGGGGTCGTTGGCCTGAGGCGGCGGATAGGGGAACTGAAAAAATAGAAGAAAAAAAATCGTCCGTTCGATCAGTGCTGCTGTAGAATAAAAAAAAAGGAGCAAATTCGCTCCGGACGCAACTCCACTGACAGGGGTCGGACGACTGCCCAGAAAGTTGAGATCAGTGTTCTCTCCGAATAGATAGGCCTCCGGCTGAGGGGTGTCGAATCTCTCGCCACCCATTATAAAGTGACTTCCAAAGTAGCTTCCTACGCATAAAAAAAAACATCCATAAAAAAAAATGCAATAGGTATATTTTTTTTTTGGCTTACCGCAACGCGGTGGATATTTGTACGCGTGATTCGAGACGATGTCGACTTCCTCGACCCCAGCGTTTTGTCTACTGGTCAACGCGCCCATTGCGTTTCACGCTTGGCAAAGCGTATTTTTTTTTTTTTTTCTCTCCGCGTCACAGCACCACGAAAGTACGAGGAGTATTTTTGTCCCCACGGTCGATCCTGCCGTACGCGTTGCAACGTACTGTGTAATTCGCGACGAAATTTTAAGAAACGGAGTGGACTATCGCATATGTTTACGAGCTAATCGAGTTTTGACACTGCTCTAACCCAACACGAACGACGCGATACCTCTATCGGAGTGTCTGACGGGGACCTTGACAGTTCTCGTCATAAGTAGATCCCGACGATCCCGACGCGAGAAGCGCGCGGGTCGCGCGTTTGCCGATCGAGCCTGAAGTGAAAGGGTTGAAAATCATTGCATCATCGAGAAAAGAGATCGCGTACGGTGCGAAAGTCTCTCGGCCGCGCAGGGGGAAGCCCAACGGATAAGAGTAGGGATCTACAGCGGGAAAACAACAAAAACGCTCTCGCGGACGTCTCGCGTCACGCGTTTGTCATCGACGAGTTATATTTTTCCTCCCGAGCCGTAGTGTGTATCACTATATACAAAGGATCGAGGCCAAACGCGAGAGAGCGAAGGAATTCCGCCCCCTCGTTTCTCGCGTCGAGGCACACACACTCTCGTCCCTCTCCGCTCGAACGCCGAACGCGTTTATTTAGTAAATTTAAATTTTGCGTCGAACATTTTTTTTTTTTAAATTTCACGACTCCGATGCTCTGAATTGTCAATCGAATCGTCGCGACGCTTAGGCGGGGCACAGGAACGACCGCTGTCTCACTCACGTTCAGCCTGTTTTTTTTTGTTCTTTTTCCACCGATGACTGTCGACCGTTACGAATTGCGCAGTGTTTTGCCTCGCGATATTTTTCTGCTGTGAATTTGTGCGTTTTTGTTTTTTTTTTCTCGTGCCAAAAAATCTCTCCCAACGATGTCGAACTCGCTGTGACGATAATTTGTATAGAAATTTTTGGAGCGGAGCAGTTTTGATTGCACTCATGGTAAGCGCTGCCTCAAACGATTTATGTGTTGATTAAAAAAAACCTTCGATAGGAAAACTATCAGTCGGTGACTCATGCGAAAAAAAATTAATTCATGTGTTTTTTTTTTTCTATTTCGTTGGATTTGATGGAATTTTTTTATTGTCTACGCAGGCGCTGCGTATGATGTCAGCCATCGTGCCCGGAACTCAGACCGGAAGCGATGCAGAACAGGAGAGAAATCACATAGCGGACAGGCAAAAGCTACAGGAAGAGCTGCTGGCTGCGGCGAAGCTTTGCCATGTAAGATTCGGAGGAAGAGCCGAATTGGCTACGGAGAGCGATCAATGCGTCTCCAGGCTCTGTTACGCCTTCGAGGCGATATTTCGTCACGGACTGAGAGCAAATCGAATGGAGAAATTGAACTCCGCTCTGAGGTACAATACACTTTTTATCCCCCCTCATTCATTTATTTATTTATTTGTTTTCATAACAAACAGGCAAAGCCCGATCGAAAGTATGCAAATATCGGAGCAGAAAGTCTACAAGTACAAACAAAAATAATAGTTTCGCTCCCGATGTGGTTAGAAGAAAAGAAAAAAGAAAAAACCAATTTATAATAATGTAAAAGAATTTATAGAAATTTACGAGAAGTTATAACAAAAGAAAAATCTATTCAGTTAACAAGATGCAGATTTTATAAGTGTCGCAGTTCTTTCGGTAAAATTTATTAACAATAATAATAGCAAGAATGAGAAATATAAAAATTGAACCAAAGATATAAATAGTATAATGTAAAAATAGTTAAAATCTTTATTAGCCTGTCCACGAGACAATGATAAATTTTTTTTTTTTATCCGATATGCCTGGTGAAGAATCATTGCCGTAGCTATATGTATATCTAATATATTTTGCGAATGTTCCAGGCACGTTTCCGATCTGGTTTCCGGTGGAACATCGCGAGCGTCGAATTCGCCGGATCTAGCTTTCTGGCCGTGCATACGCGAGCAGTTAACGTGGCACGAGCAGGATCGCTTCAGCGTTCTGAGGAAAGTGAACAGCGATCTCGGCCGCGGTCGGGCTTGGCTCCGCGCGGCCCTTAACGAGCGTTCGCTCGAGAGACATTTGCACGCGGTGGTCGACGCCGATGCTCTCGGACCGTTTTACGAGGAATGGGCGTTCTTGAGGGATCAGGAGAGAAGCTCGGTACTGCCGAACGTGGCCGCCGGTAAATCGATCGTTAGAAAATAATCGATCGTCGCATCGAGATTTAATTGTTTCGGTGAAACTTGATTTTTATTTTATTTCTTCAAGGTCTCGGAACGATACTCTTCGCGATAAGGATAGACAACGAGGAGCTCGACGACAAATCGGCGAGCAGCGAGATCGCAAAGTGCCGAGTGTCGCAGTCCGAGCCCATTATCTCGAGCGTAATAACAGGTAATCAATGAAAGGAAGAAAAAAAAAAACGAAAAGAAACAAAAGCTAAATTGTCGCACGATAGATCGTGTTTTTGTGGTAACACGAGTTCGAGCGTCACGTCGATCTAAAAATTCCGAGTTCAAGAGAAATAAAAATCGTCTCTTCGTTTTACAGGAACTTCGAGTATAAATCGCGAGAAGAGAAAGAAAAAAGTGCCAACCCAAATAATATCGTTCGACAACGACGACGACGACGCCGACGACGACGATGCGGGAAGTTACGGTAAGGCCGCCGCGATATCGGCGAGTGCACCGCCCACATGCCTGAACTCACCGACGGTCGTGACGTGGCCCAAGGATCGTGAGCTTCCCGAAACAACGCCGCAGCCGAGCTCGAACGGCGAACCGAAGCGAGACACTGCCAATGTCGTGCTGGACGTTACGCCCGTAGATTGGGGACGGTGGTGAGTTTTTCGATCAATCGAAAAATTAAAAAAAAAAAAAAATTAATTGCAAATATTGGAAACGAAAAGAAATTGATAAATCGAGAAAAAAATTAATTGCAAATATAAAGAAAATAATAATAATAATTTTCCCTGCAGCGATTCTCTGGAAGACGATAAAGTATTGACTCCGGTGACGGATTCGGGAAACACCGGAGGCCTCGTGCCCGTCTCGCCCCTCGACCAGACTCTCGACGATATGCTCGTCACGTTGCCCAGCTACATGGACGTAAGCTGGGACGAGACCGTAGTCGAAAGTTGCATTCGAAATTGGACGGGCCAAAAAGATTTGAATTTAATTTTAGGACGGAAGCGAAGTGACCGAGGCGGCGCTTGAGGCGACGGAGCCGCTGGTGAACGGTCTGGAGGTTCACATAGACGCGGAGAATCTCGACGTCGACGCCCTGCGAACGCGACTGATGGCGATGAGCGAGGTATTGGAGCAAGCGCGGGACGACGCCGTGACGAGCAGATCCCAACTGGCGCGCTTCCAGCGACAGCATCAGAATCAACTGGAGCGTCACGAGTTACAGCTGCAAGCGCTCAATCGCGAGAACGAACTGTTGCGACAACAATTACGTAAATACGTGACTGCGGTGCAAATGCTGCGTAGAGATTCGGACTCGACGACGGTATCAGAGGACGATCCGTCGTTGGATTATCACGGCGAGGCTCAACAGTATCAGGAGAAACTGATTCAGGTCGCCGAAATGCACGCCGAACTAATGGAATTCAATGCGAGGCTCACCATGCAATTGACCAATAGGCGAGTATCACATTTTATGTCCGTTAAGATATCTGCAGGAGATTAAGTTTCACTTTATGGCGTAAAGTTATAACGGCAGTGTTTAGCGTCGCACCAAACTTCGCTCGGGGAAGTTCACTTGGAGAATAAAATTTTACAAGTGAACAATTTTTTTTTCTTCACAAGGGTGTGCATTGATAAAAACTTGCCGACGATGAAATTCGATGTCGTGCAGATAGCTTCAGGGTTGGCACATTTTTTAACCCATTTATAAGTCACACTTCTATCCCCACTCTTAGGCGCTACCGCAGCTACGCGTGGCCCCCCACTCCGCGTCCGTTAATACCGCTTCGATACGGTTTCGGATGGTGTGACTTATAAAGCGTTAAGATATTTATTGCGTGCCAGACTAGTCAAATCAGTGCTCAATTTTTACAAGTGTTTATTTATTTATTTATTTATTTATTCACGGGACACGCCCTTTTACAAATAAAATGTGAAAATACATGTAAAAAAGATAATTTGGAATGCATTCAGTACAGTGAATCACAGACAAACTATAATGGAAGGAAAATTTGAGAGGTGATTTAATATTTATTCGTAGAGAAGGACCCGAGTGGATAGTGAGCTTGTATAGGTTGAGATTGGTCCGCCAAAAATGTGGGACAGATTGATCCTATTTGCGACAATCGTAATCCGATAGTGAACCGACTTCTCTCTGAGGCCGCAAGCTATTCTTGGTGTTCTAAAGAATATGCGCGTTCTTCTTCGTCCACGATTTATCCAAAATTGTATGCATTTATTGACAGTAAAGGAGGTTGATTTGTATTGTTGCACGTGCCTTCAACCAAGAGAAATATTAATCACGATGATCTTGCAAGAACGACTGGTAAACGCAAATTTTCGTGATAGTACTTTTTGTTGGATTTTTTCAAAGTAAAATCCGTATTTTTTATCAGATTTTAATGTACCACGGCTCATTTTGTTTCTTAAACTTTGCTCTACGAATTCACCGAGTAGATCTTTTCTGCAGGTTTAACCATTGTTTAACCGGTGAATGTTTTTACATGGACAAACTGTTGTCATTTCGAAACGGTCAAAACTATAAAAACATCTGCTTGGTGAATTCCTAGAGCAACGTTCGTGGAAGAAAATTAGCTGTGGTACATTGAAATTGGTTGAAAAATAAAGATTCTTCTATGAAAAAAAAAAAAACAAAAATATATCATCATGGAAATTCGTATTTATCAGTTTATGTATTTACAAAAACATCCCTATCAATAGTTTCCTTGATCGACTTCCGTTGCCGTTAATAAATGCGCAATATTTTGGATAAACAATTGTGAAAATTGAACACTCGTTTAACTAGTGTTGTGGTAGCTACCGTAAATTGCTTCTCTCGTTTTACCTCTGACAGTTCAAAATTTGGAAGGGTAATAATGATTCTATTTATTTACTTCACAGGGATCGACTCGTTAAGCTTTTGCAAGCCGAATTGGAGTGTCTGCGCGGTCCGTTGAACGAAGACGATCTGCCGACGGAACCGCCGTGCCTCATACACATCTGGATTCCATCCGCTTTTCTCACAGGCCAGACATCCGACATCCATCACGTTTATCAGGTAACCGGATACTGTCGACGATAACAACGCACATTGCGCTCGTGTAACACGCGTTAGTAAATCGAAGAATAAAACTGTAGCATCGACATGTGTCCAATGGATGCATGTGTTTTTTTTTTCTATTGCAGATTCACGTTAGAATACGAGACACAGAGTGGAATATTTACAGGCGTTACGCCCAGTTTTACGCTCTCTACAGGGAATTGAAGAAGCACGACGCGATCGTAACAACGTTCGAGTTTCCGCCGAAGAAAACTCTTGGCAACAAAGTAATTGCCTTAAAGAACAATTCATCATCCGTATAATAATAATTTTGGTAGTTCTTTTTTCGATGTTTGATTTTTTTATAATTTTTTTTTTTATTTCAAAGGATGCAAAGTTCGTGGAGGAGAGGAGGCAAAAGTTGCAGCAGTGGCTGCGACGAGTCGTGGGACGATTAGCCCAATGCTCGCCGGCCTTCACCTCCAGACCGAACAGACACACACTCATATCGCTGATGCCGTTCTTCGGGTAAGATAAAACGTCCTTGAACGCTACCGATAGAATTTTTTTCGAAAGTGTAAGATGGCTCAAGAATTTTAGGCGGTACCAAGACGGCCTCGTTTAAGACATAAAAAATAATATCTGTTCCAGTGACTTGCCCAATAATGAGGATTCGAGAAAGAATAATACATCTCGAAACGCATTCTCATCGTCGCCTCAGTATATGGGTTTATAACTGTTGAACGATTTTCTTTTATAGTTGAATTGTGTATATATTAACTGAATATCATTATTACCGATGCGATACGAGAAGAATCTTTATTTAATGTATATAAAAAATACATATAGTTAAAAGAAACAAAAAAAAAAAACGATTAAGGGTAACGGTTAATAAGATCGTGCAGTCCGCACTATTAAAATGATTCCATGAAGGTCGAAGCTGGACGATAAAGACATCGCATTAGGTATTTGAATTATCATCGTCTTTTCTATCGATTGTCTGTGACAATCCGCGGCGACGACTTCACCTATAAACTGTACAAAAAAAAAAGTATCTTATACGTACTTCGTATGTGAATTGAGTTGAAGAAAAAATTTAACGAGATGAGCAAGTGACATGGCATTATATTGTTGAATCGCGTTAATGTCTGAGACACGGAAGATTCAAAAAAAATTCGTGTATTCGCCTGTAACAAGATGTTTGCGATGTTAAAAAAAAAAACCTTAAGTGTTATTTGTATACATAGCAGGATGATAGAAACGAGCGCATACATTGCTTTCTCACTCGAACACATTCCAAAGTCTGATATGCCTAGTTTGAGATAGAAGAAAAATGTGGTATTTTTGTTTTTGTCAATGATCGTGTGTTAATAATTAAAGTGTGACAAAGCGGCGAGTAATGATTGAAGAAGGCTGGCCTTTTATATATCGCGACGACGAGAACGAGGATACAATTATGAGAATGTTAATTGATTGTAAGGAGGGCTCGTCGATAAACCCACTGGCTGGATAGTGCAGAAATAATCTCACGGATATTAAAACGATATTAGAGTGATGAAAAAAAATTGCAAAAAAGAAAAAATGAAACTCATCGATGTAAGACGTAAAGCGTCGAATAGCGAAAGCAGAATGATCATTTGTACATTATGATCGGAATAAAAGTGACTATAACATATCATTGTCAGCGTTTTTAACCCTTTCATAAACACGCGACGAATTCGTCAGTGATTGGTGAGTACGAGATTCACAACCCCTTTACTGTAAATTATTACCGAATGTTCCTAAAGTTTTTTCGTTTTATAACTACTAGCAGGTTGCTGTGCGGCTCGGGCCCTTCGCGCCCTCGCTACCGACTATGGAATTTAGAAACAGGGAATGTAGATTTCCGTCGATTTACCGGAAATACGTTACTTCCGGTTTGTGAGTCTCATTTTTCGACCGGAAGTGAAGCCATACCGAAGATACGTGTCTAGTGGTCTTGTACTTTACTATTAAGTGGATTTTTTTATGTTACTACTATTCGCGCCCTCGCTGTCGACTATGGAAATAAGAAACCGGAGATGTAGATTTTCGGCGATGTACCGGAAATACGTTATTTCCGGTTTGAGAGTCTCACTTTTCGATCGGAAGTGACGTCATACCGGAAAGACGTAACCTCCGGTTTGAAAATCTCATTTTTCAACCGGAAGTGAAGTCACACCGGAAAACCGTGTCTAGCGGTCTTGTACTTTATTCGGTATTTTTTTTAATGTTACGACTATACAAATGGAGTGTAATACATTTATTGCGAAGAAGAATTATAAGAGGTTTAATAAAAGTTGCATTTTATTGTATTATTTTTTTTTCTTCTCAGCAGGTGTATAAAAAACTTCCAGTTTTTGGATATTACTTTATCCGACATACAAATTGTTCTTTTTCGCATTGGAAAGTTTCATCTCTCCCTCTCGCATTCTCACTCTTTCAAACTTTCTCTCTCTCTCTCTCTCTCTCACGTTCCGAGCATCTTACAAATTACAATGTCATTATCCGTCATTATTATTCATCATCGCACTCTCTTGGATAGCCAAGTTACGTGTTGTTTCATTTTTTTATCATTATTCTTCTCGTGTCTCGAAGGTGCAACTTTTTTTTTTTTGTGTTTTTCATTATTTCGTTTTTTTAAATTTAAATCCGCAACTATAGTTTTACAAGTTTATAGTGTTTAATGCGCGTCTGGACAGTCCTAAGGGTTCTTTACTTCGTCTTCCTTTCATCTTCTTTTAAATGAGAATGTTTATAATTGACATAATCACTCTTGCCATTCTGAAACCTGCTCAGATTGTGTGTTTTTCATATTACCGTTTCTTTCTTGTTTTCGTTTTTAGAGATATGTTGAGAACATTGTTTATTGGTATATATATACGTGTTATGTATATACCGAATGTTATGCTTTTTCTTTTCTTCGAGGCTTCCGCTAATCCCGAGAATAGTGAGAAACGTGTACATGTAATTTGTATCCACGCGCGTGTGTGTGTATGTGTGTGTATATATGTGTGTGTGGTGTGTGTTTCTTCGTATTTTACTTCTTTTTTGTATTTTTTTAAAAATAGTATTAGAAATACCTACGACGATAGGTCGCATTATAATATCAACGAAAACTTTACAATTTCAATTACTTTGGAGAGTCATCCAAACAGTATAACAGGTAATTTTTTTTTTTCATTAATTCCCTTCATTCTTTGTATTTTTGTTAAATATTAATCAATAATTCGATAGGGCAGTTTAAATCACGCCCGAATTCATTTCGATCGACGAAACAATACTAACGATTAATAACGCATTGCAAACGCTGGAATAAGATGCTTCTTTTTTTTTTTTTTTTTTTTGTAATTATTATTCTTCTTTCGAGACGTCGTACAGAAGACGATGAAAATCGTGTAATTTTGTCGGCGTCAGACTGTCCAGACTCAAAAAAGACGCTCTCTTCAGTGTGTCTCTCACAATGTCTCAATCTCAAACTCTCGCGTACAGATCTCTTGCAAGTATGTGTGTCCAAGTATGTGTGTATAATATTTCCAAGTTATGTTTATTTACTTCATTCGCTGTGGGTTTTGTGTACGTTTCTTTTTCTTCTTTTCTTTCTTTTTTTTTTTTATTTGTTTCTCAGTTATCGTTTAGTCGGCTAAAGTTTCTTCGTGTACAATAACGCGCGCACCACGTCCATCCTAAGGCATGAATAATTTTTTTAATCATCATTTAAAGTCAATCATCGTTTTCACGTGTTTACATTTTTTTTCTTTTTTTTTTTTTTTTGTT
The DNA here is from genome assembly GCA_958510785.1 of Exephanes ischioxanthus. Taxonomy (NCBI): domain Eukaryota; kingdom Metazoa; phylum Arthropoda; class Insecta; order Hymenoptera; family Ichneumonidae; genus Exephanes; species Exephanes ischioxanthus. Next base: position 18,421,546 of record OY294023.1, on the reverse strand, counting down.
TCGTTAACTTTATCGATCTCGTTTCCTAGTGAGCTTTTGAATTAAAAAAGAGAGCATAGACCAGTGTGCCAGGTACTTGTGTGTTACCGTTTCTCCGTTGCGAACTAGCTAGTAGAGATACGTAGCTAGATTCATTTATTTTTATTTCACTTTAATAATCGTTTTTTTTCTTACTTTTTTTTATCATTACAAAAAACTGCTTCATTAATTATCCAAACCGCGCCTCTACGAATTCTAATCTCTCTTCGTGTGTCGATTGAACGATCGGGGGCTCGACTCGTTCGTTAGAAGAAAAAAAAACACAAAAAAAAAATGAATAATTCATCACAAGTTATACCAAAGAAGAAACAGTCCGTCCGTATCGAGTTCGCGTCTTTACATTCGTACGAAGAGACAATCAAAACTGTAAGATCGAGTGCGTGTCTCAAAACTGCGAATACTAGAGAGAAAAAAAAAGATTGACGAAGACAAAAAAAAATGTAACTCTTGCGGTATTAAAATTTCGAGAAACTCGAATAAAACTCCAATTTGTTTGTTTCTTTTTTTTTTCTTTTCAAGAACTTGGACTCCCTTAATGTTTTCGAGATTTTTCTTTAAAAAATAAAACGACGAAGAGTACGAATAGAAAATATTCATATATATATATATATATTAATAGAGAACAAGATTCCTTACGCCAGTCACGCGCTGAATTCGCGGTCCGTCTATTATGTGCACACACACGGCGATAAAAAAAAAAACGACACTCAAATCGCCAACACCAGTAGCATGTTTCGTTTTTTCCCTCTCCACAATCAATATTTATAATATTGTCAATTGTTCATTCCACTTCTGTGTTATCCACGGGTTCATTCCGCCGCGCATTCTCAATTTCTGTTTTTAATTTCTTCGTTTTTTTTCTTTTTCAAACCTCTTTCCTCATTTTTTTTCTCTCCATGTTGCAGTATTATCGGTTGTACATATTCAGTTTTGTAGTCTAACGTAATACGCACGTAGGAGGGCACTTCGTCGAAGTTAACTCGTTATTATTTTTTTTCATTTTTTTTTTTTCGTAGCCCGATGGTCCAACAAAATTTCGGAGGAAATTTTATCGATTTCCTGAAAACGGTGATAAGAACCACGGGCACGCGACACGCCGACTCCACGCGACATTAATTGTAATATAATAATAATAATATAATAATTATCGAATATTTTATCGTAAAAATAATAATACAAAACGATACAAAAAAAAAAGAAGAGAAAAAAACGAAGAAGAATAAGAAAATTCTAACGAGAGTGTGATCCTTTCGTGTCAATATAATATATAGTTAATATATGAGAATTGATTATTACAGAAGTGATACAAGTCTTAACGAGGATAAAACAATTAGTTTTGGGACACCTATGTACATTACCTATAGGCATACATACCCCAACCCCCTTCCACTGTATCTTTCTTTCTCTCATTTTTTTCCCGATCTGTATAATTTCGACTTAACTTTTTGCCCCCCCTCCCAATGCAACATTCAAAATTTAATACTTTGTTTTTTTCACCCCCTTCTTTCTCTCGCATCTTTGAATAATTGTTTTTTTTTTCTCTTAAATTGCGCCTCCCTCCCACTTTTCCCTTGTATATAAAACTAAAGTTGTTTAGCACATTTTTTTGTTCAGCACTAAATTTAGAATACACAATTTTTTTTCCATTAGTCTTTTTTGTTTGTTTGTTTGTTTGCTTGATTTCTTTTTCTTTCATTTTTTTTTGTTGTCCTGCAGAACACAATGTTTATTCCCTAAACGTTGCTTTCAGTTATCACAAATTATTGTTCCTCGTAATTTTTCATTTTTTTTCTTTTAATATACTTTTTTTCTTTTTCTTGCTTTATCATTCCCATTTAAATGTGTACTGTTTTCCAATGTATCGATCTCTGCTGAGATCTCCGGATGCTGTTGCTGCTGCTGCTGCTGATTCTTTGCTTTTTTTCCGAAAAACGTTTTTAACTCACACACACAGACACACGCACGATCGATTGGTTTTTTTTTTTTATTTCGAGAGTCCTCGACCGACGACGACGACGAAGGTTTGCACTGGGATATATATATATTTTTTTCCTTTCCTTCAAACTCTTCGTTTTTTACCTTCGTCAAATATTCACGGAAATATTCGGGGGTAACTTTACAACTGTCGAATTAATAATATGCGTCAAGTAGCAACGTAATTCCAGCAACGTCTCAGTATCATTATCATCATTCGTGGTCGCGTAGCAACGAGATTTTTCATTTCGCGTTCTTTTCTTTTTTTTTTCTTGTTCGTTCGTTCGTTCGTTGACGAGAAAAAAAAGAGAGAGAAACAAAACAAAACAAAAACAAAAAAAAATATATATATATAATGAAAATTAAAACGTACTTTGTAATTATAGTAACGATGACGATGATAATAATAAACGCGTGAAATTGTGAATATGACGAAACGACGATGACGAAGGCGTTAATAATTTTCGTGTTCGTGAACGACGACAATTGCGACGACTTTTACGAGAGGACTATGGATTTGGGGGCGGCGTGGCCGGTGTCGTGTGCGAAGTCGGCGACATCGTCGTCGCGGCAGCAGCAACCATTGTCGGACTCACCGGTTGTTGCAATGGCAGGAACGCTGATCCCAGACTCGGCTTCAACTGGAATGGTACGCACGGCTTCGGACAATAGTCTAGCTTGCTCAGATCTATCATCGGTCGCCTGTGTGTTTAAATTTTTTTTTTCATTATTAGCAGGTTTATTTTTATTTTATTTTTCAGAAGCAAAATAGTATAAAGACCAAATTTCCATGTGCAACTCGGTTCGTCTTACGATGTAAAATTGTCATTTACCTGGCATCCTCGACAAACTTGAGATTGACTTTCTCGCAACCATCGGGTGGTTCCCTCGCGAGGAACCTATTGATATGGGGAGATGTCCCGAGACGTCCTTCCCTCTCCTGTTCCGGTGTCGATCCACGACTTCCACCTTCGGTTCCGATTTTCGTTTTTTTTTTTTTTTTTTTTTCGAATATATGAACGTGAATATGGGTTTACAAGTAATCACAAGCGATGAACAAACAAAAAAAAACAACCAATCGAATTCGACAATTATCGTGCCTGCGAGTGCCCGTGGCGAGACTCGTAAAGTGCAGCGATCATCTAACGCTTCTATCCGAAACCCCGAATTATATTGTGACGAATAGATTTGTCGGATTTTAATTACTCAAAAAACAAATGTAGCATACCAAATTCTGAACACGCAATTTTCAACGAAACTAGATTAATGAGCTAAAAATAATAAAGCCAGTGAATGTCTAGTCTGAGATTTTGTGAAGAAACATCGTTGCAGTTCGTGCACAAGGGGAATCGAGCGATGCGGACTCTTCGAATCGGGATGGTTCGTTTTTACAATTGCGTGCGGAAAAAACCGTCGCCCTACAGCTACGTTTCGAACGACGATTGCTAAGTGGCTTTGAAACGGTTTAGAATCGAGAAATGCGAAACAGATGCACATGCAGCGACAGAGCTAGTTTAATGAGCGTGAAAAGTTGATATCTCGAGCTGAGAGACACGATTCGATGATACAGAGAAATAAAAAAAAAAAGACGAAGAAAGAAGTATGTATATTTGCGTTTGCGTTTGAAGCGAGTGTGAGCCAACCTTGTGGGAGATCGCTAGGCGGACGGGAGGTATCCATAACACCCGGGATCAGCGGAGATTCGGAATTCCTAGACGGAGGGCCTGTTTCGTATAACACAGGCATCCTTATTATTTAGCCCCTAGTTAGTGTTTTGTTAGATTCTATAGTTCCTCTATCAATTCTACACTGTAATAAAAAATTGTAAATTCAATGCACCGGACTGGAAGTTTTTATGCAAAATCTGGTACATTAAATTTAATGTACAACTGTGATGAAAAATTAATACACTTTTTCATTGAAATTAAAGTAAATTATAAAAATTAAAGTACCTTTATAGTAAAATTAAAGTAAATGATTAAAAATGAAGAATTTCCAATGTTTTTTTAGTACACTGAACATTAATTTTTCATCCCAATCGTACATGAAATTTAATATACCAGTTTTTGGATAAAAACTTCCAGTCCGGTAAATTAAATTTCGTACGAATTTTTTTTACAGTGTATCTTCTTATTAACCCTTCAAGTACGGGGACTTTTTGCCGAGAGCAAACGACAATGCCTTCTTTTAACCCTTTGCGTCAGAGTGGAGGTCCCAGCTTCTTTCGCTCAGTTTTCAACTTTTTTAAATAATTTTTTTATATGAAATACCGAGGTTTTATTTTTATAGTGTCAAAAATGTGTGGCTTAAAGGAATAAACACAAAAACAATACGGATGTTCGTAATAAATTTTCTTCTGCGTTATCAAAAAAAGAACGCTATAAGGAACGTCTGGGAATTTGTACAGATTTTTTTTAGCACATCAACTTGTTATTCGAATCGCTCGAAGATTGCGTCTTTGCAAATTCCAGGTCCTCGTTAAACAACGATCTCGTACGTGAAGGGTTACATCTTTTTTATTTCTTATTTTTTTACTTCGTTAACCGTGTCTACAAATTTTATTCTTCATGCACCGTTTTCTTCAACGAGAAGATATCGAAAACACGACTTCGATGTTAGACAATAGTCGACAGGGAGATTGCGAAGAATGGAGCATAGGAAAAAAAAGTAAGTGTAGAGATTGGATATAATAAAAAAAATTTTTTTAAATGCTCACCCGAAGAATATGAACTGGAGGGAAGATCCGTCGCTGGCGTTTGGGTATTCACGCTCCGTGTTGCTCTCAACAGATCCGCCAATGGTGCTCTGTGCCCTTCCGGTGTCATCTGTTCGCGATATCTCGCGTACTGGAAATAAAACATACATTTTTAGATAAGATTCCATATAAAAAAAAAACATTTAAAATGTAAATGTAAATAAAATATAAAAAAATAAATAAAATGTAAAGATAAAAATGGTCTTTTTTCTAGATCGAGTATCTCACCTTGTCCTCGGCAGAATGTTCGGGATCGTTAGTGTTTGCCGCAGACTTTAGAACCAGTCCCTCGATTTCTTGATTGAGTCCCTCGATCGACGATCGCATCGGAGGCCTCATTGGTTTCACCGGTATATTCATCGGGCTCGCTTTTGTACTCAGACTGAATTGGTTGTCTGCGTGAAATTTTCATTATTATTATTATTATTTCAATTTACAGAAGATAAATGTATAACTTATAATATCTGCATCTAGTACATAATCTGCACTATATTATCACGTTGACATGTGCGCATCTAACATGTTCTTAAACCGATTTATCGTATCCGAATTTATTATCGCAGCTGGTAGAGCGTTCCATGCATTGTTTTCTTTTCTTTTTTTACAAATTAGCAAAAAATGTATTGCAACAGATTTTGAGCCGGACGTGTTTGATACTCACGCATCGATGTTTGCGATGCAATACTGGGCAATAGTACGGTGTGATCGCCGGGCAATGCCGGCGGCGGTCCACCCGGCATTATCAGACCGAACGCCGCTGTTCTTTCTCTACTGCTGGTGCTCTCCTTGTTACGTTGCAATCTCTGTCTTATGTACTTGTCCTTCAATTTTTCGTCCGTCGCGGTATTCTGCTCCGGCGGATGTCTCGCGAGCAACTTTCGCGGCTCGGTCGACCATTCTTCCGTCTGCGATGGGAGAAAAAGAAAGAAAACAAAAAAAATTACATTAAAAATTGAATTTTCTCAAAATCATTATAATCGAGACGGTCTGAAAGTCTTTCAGTATCCGCGGTAATAAAATCATTATGCCTGAGTAGATTTGTCGACGAGTAGTAAACTGGTGTGAATGTAGTATGTGTCGCGCGGCCATTGTCCTTTGAGATAAATCGTGTCCAGCGATGCCGTTCTACGAATGTTTTGACTACCGCTTAAGCCGTCGCTGCAACGACCGCTCAGTGTCTTTGACTTGGCTGCAATGAAACAAAAAACAAAAAATTCAGTTAACAATTTTTATTTTGGGCATTGATCGGTCGTTACTAATATGACAATTGACGAGTGGCGATAAATTCTCCACGGAGCCTAAATTTACCCAAGTATTACCTAAGTTGGCTTCAGTTCATTAACAAAAACAAAAACAGATAAAAGTATTGTTTGTAACGACGAAGACCGCAGAGTGCATAAATTTTCCTTTTTTTAATAAGTATGAGAAAAAGCTCCAATTTCGATAGCAAGCAAATTATTGTTATTATTATCAAACAGTCGCGGAGGAGACTCGTAAACTCGGGACTCGCAGAAACGGAACAGCTTTGCGTAGGTGCAATTTTTGAAGCTACCGGAAAGCGACGAGCATTCTAGGACATAATCGAGTGCATACATTTTTCTTTTTTTTGTAAGTCCACAAAAATCTCAAATTTTCAATGGCAAGCAAATTATTGTTATTATTACCAAACAGTCCGCGGAGGAGACTCGCAAACTCGCTACTTGCGGAAATAGCTTCGCGTGAGTACAATTTTGAAGCTGCGCGGAAACGACAACCACACGAATATCGTTGAGGGCACAAATTTTTCATTTTTTTTTCTTCAAGCCCAAAAAAGTCCCTAACTTTGATAACGAGCCAATTACCAATATTATCTTTGAACAGTCCGAGACTTGCGACTCGCAGAAGCTGAATAGCTGTGCTTCGATGCAACTTTGAGGCTATCGGGAAGCGAAGGGCATTAAACACGCCGTCTTAACAAAAAAGCCATAAGCGCTCGCCCCTGTACGACCGAATTCCCAACAAGAAACAAAACAAAAAGCCATCGGAACAATTTTTTTTCAAAGACGTCAAAACGAAACTTCAAAAAGTCGTCAAAACAATTTTTTTTAAATCCTAAAAATTAATCGCAAGAAAAATTGTGCGAAACGAATGTCGAGAAAAAGTCGTGAAACTATTCGTTTCGCTATTGCGCAAAAAAAAAAAGTGATGATAGTTGATCGAAGGGAACGTAGGGTACCTTTGTAAGACAGCGAGCCGGGGCTTCGTTGTCCCGATGACGATGTCTCCGGCGAGTTCCGTGCCCGCCACGCGTTAGCGTTCGTCGGCGAAACGGTGGGGCTGTTGCTGTTGCTTTTTCTGAGGCTGCTGCCCTGTCTGCTCTGCCGCAGGAGCGAGCTGACGGGCAAGGTGGCCCGCATAGGTCCTTGTTTCGTGGTCGAGCATGGCGAGGACTTTCGCATCCGCTGTGATCCCGACATTTTGTCATGTGTGTCGTAAAGTGGTAGACCACACACGCACACACGCGCGCACACGCGCGCACGCTTGTATCACTTGGCTTCGCTTAATAAAAAAAAAAAAAAAAATCTCTCCCGAAAAAAAAAGAATTACGCATAAAAAATTGCACACACGGTAAAAAAAAAAGCTCGTGCGGAGACGGCTGTCGGGAGGCAATTTTTTTTCCACAGCGCACGAGTCCCACTCGCGCGTGTGTATGCGCGGTGTGTAAAACACCGAGAGTGCCGATGCGTCGCTCCGGTGGCGTTGGGGCTTCCCTAAGTTTTCGCTATCCGCGCGTCTTTTTTTTCTTGTTCCCACAGCTTTTGTCCTCTCCCGGTTTCGCCGATCGTCGGCTCGCCGCTTGCGACAAACGTCCCTCGCGATTGATAACACAACAACAAAAAAAGCCACACGCGAGAGTTCGCCGAGAGAAGCAAAAAAAAAAAAGATGGACGAAGGTACAATAGTTTTAAAAAAAACGTAGGAATGGAGAGAGAAAAAGTAATCTCGAGGATTTTTCACGTTTTATTTTAATGTGGAACCTCACGATGCACGAGCTAGGAACCGAGCGTACGTACGCACGTACGATTGTGTATTATGTGTGTATGTGCATGTACATGACTCTCTCCCTCGCTCTCCTCGGTAGTATCCGTAGTAGCAGCAAGTAAAAAAAAGAGAGGAAGCCGCGCCGCTGCTGCTGCTGCGTCTCTCACTGAGAGACGACGCTCCCGTCAGCTCCTCGTTCCTCCACTTATTTCCAACTGTATATATGTACACGCGCGCCGTGTATAACTATACACACGTACACCCCGTGCAGGACGAAAACCTCTCTCGTTACAGCACGAAAACGCACAAGGCGATTACTATGCGGCCACAACTTCGGCGCTTCCCACTGTACGATTCGCGCATTTAGTTCCTGACGATCGTCGAATCTTTCGCGAAAACTCTTTCCCCGCCGACGCCGCCCCCCCAAAATTCATTTTTTTTTACTCTTCTCTTTCTCCCTGCGGCGCGCACACACTTTCCACGGTTGTTCGGGGTCTGTATTCCTCTCTCAGTTTATCACATTATCGTTCGAGCCACACTGCGCGACGCTACGATATACCTCCTCTTTATTTCATGTTTCTTCTCGTGATCTCGCGACGGGCCGCCTTTTTACTCTGTCGCACAGCGGGTATCGGGGATTGATCGGAGAATTTCGTTGGTATACTCCGCGTTTAATCAAGCCCGCTTTTCCCGTGGGAGAGAACGCCGAGCGAGAGGGACGATCGGTTTCTCTGACGCGGCGAGAGACACCGACGAGACCAGGGGCGAATCGCGGTTTACACCGTCGCGTTGACTCTCGATGCGCGGCGTCTCTCTCTCACTCCCACGATCAACAGACGGAGAGGCACGGGCTTGCTGAGAAGGAGAGACGGTTTTACTACTACTCTCGGTCGGTAGTAGTCGGAGTATAGTGGATTATATCGTTGGGAACGATTGAAAAAAAAATTCACTCTCGACCAGTCGACGAATAAAATTTTTTTAGGAAAAAAACACACACACACGATAAGATACTGAAAAAATCGATGGGAAATAATCAAGGGGTTTCGAATATGAAATTTTGTATATGTATTTTTTTCTTTTTCAACTTTTTTTTATAATGTCAGTTTCGTTACGAGAAGGGGTTTTACGCGGAGAGAGCGCGAGGGAGCTCTGGCGCTGCTCGTACGCGTCTTGTCATTTGCAACGTTCTGCTGGTTCAACACGCACGTCACGTGATCGCGGTTGAAAATTTTTCATTGGTCGAGACTGAGGCGCTCTCTCGTCGGGGATATTGTGTTAGGCGATTCGGGTTTGTGTGTACGTGTGTTTGTATATAGACGTTTACATGGGTACTACGATTTTAATAGGAAGCCGGCAGGGAGGGATGTAGTACGCTGGGCGGCGAGGCCGCGTTCCATTCACTACCACACCGCGTCGTGGATACACGGAGGAGGACGGAGAACGCTGAGCGAAGCGAGGGGAAGCACGAGGGGAGATAAGGACGCGCAGGGAGAGGGGCGAGGATAGCGAGGGAAAGGAAGCGTACTCTCTAGCGTCCCTGTTGCTTTCTCTATCGGGCCAACGTATTTTAACGTATACTTGTCACGCTTTAGCTACTTTAACCCTTTAGTTTGTCGAGATACAAACGTGCGCTTGGATTATTATGTATACAGCTTGGATGTATTGGTGAAACTGGCCACCGACGCTTTTCCTTCGCCCAGTGATCCTCAATGCAACTTTCGGATACTCGTACTTCTGGGTAGAACGTAACTGCATTTATAGTACTATAGTATCTTACAGTCGATGTAGTACACGAGCGTACGGGTGGGAGAGAGATTCTGTAACATCTGATTACACGAGTGTCGGGAACAAATTATCGTGTTACGTCAGATGAAATTTTTATTTTTTTCCTGAGGACTTTTCGGGCCAATGGGATCATTGTAATCTTCGTTGTATTTTTTCTTATATTTATGGTAAAAATATGTTTTCTGACGAAATTTTTTAATAATTATATCGGAAATTTTTTTGATCAGCTTATAGTTTATAAATGCATTAATCGTTAAAAGGATTTCCTGCAAATTGGCTAGAAATCATTTAAAAGACGTTTGTACTGCAGATTACAGCTCTGTCGTTTTTCTGCGTTTTTTCTCCGATTCGAAATTCTCGCGCCGGAGAGAAGATGCGCGCGCAGCTATCGAACATCGAGAAGTGTTCGATTAATCGAAACGTGTCAAACGCGCAGCCGCGCGGTACGGCGTAATGACAGAAAATACAACGAGAGGTTATTTTGTATCGTAGTATGAAATGACAGGCTACTGAACAGTTTCTGTGAGTTTTTTTTTTACTTTAGTTTCTTTTCTCGCGACGAACTTTTTTATATTTCTGGTACGAATATGTTTTCTACCGAATTTTTTTTATAATCACATCAGAAGCGTCGTTAATCAGCTTGTAGTTTGTAAATGCATTAACCGTTAACCAGATTTCGTGCAAATTGGCTCAAAGTAATTTAAAAGACTTGTTTTTACTGCAGATTACATCTTTATCGTTTTTCGGAGTTTTTTTCTCTCCGATTCGAAATTCTCGCGCCGAAGGAGATGCGCGCGCAGCGATCGAAACTTCGAGGAGTGTTCGATTAATCGAAACGTGTCAAACGCACCGTCGCGGGCCGCGTAATGACAGAAAATACAACGAGAGGTTATTTTTTATCGTATGAAATAAGATGTACACGCTACTGAACGGTCTGTACAAATATCTCGTGCAGAAGGACGAATACTTTATTCTCATACTCGGCCTCGACAATGCCGGCAAGACTGTGAGTTTTTTTTAACTCCAGTTTATTTCCCGCGACTCGATCGTCGTAGGTTAAGCTCGGATTATCACGGAGTTGTTTACAACTTCTTTTCCTTCCCAAAAATATTCTTAGACTTATCTGGAAGCCGCGAAGACGAAGTTTACGAAGAATTACAAGGGCATGAATCCCAGCAAAATAACGACGACGGTGGGACTCAACATCGGCAAGATCGACATCGCGGGCGTGAGATTCAATTTTTGGGATCTCGGAGGACAGGAGGAACTTCAGTCGCTCTGGGACAAAGTAATTTCAACTCGAATTTACCGATCTCTCATGGATGTTGAGAAAAAGAGAAAAACAAAATTAATTTTTGATCTCAATTATCTTTTCAGTATTATGCAGAATCGCATGCAGTTATCTACATAGTTGATTCTTCGGACCGCGACAGAATTCCTGACTCCAAGGAAACCTTTGGTACAATTTTGTTGCCCTTTTATTCCAAAGGATAAAATTATCTTGATAGTTAGGCAGACATGTTCAGGACACTCGTCCATTTTTAACTGAACTCCATTATCTTTAACTGAACTTTGTTACGTTTAACTGAACTTTGTTACGTTTAACTGAACTTCATTACGTTTAACTAAACTTCATTATGTTTAACTAAACTTCATTATGTCTAACTGAACTTCGTTATGTGTAACTGAACTTCATTATGTTTACCTGAACTTTATTACATTTAACTAAACTTCATTACATTTAACTAAACTTCATTATGTTCAACTAAACTTCATTATCTTTAACTAAACTTCATTATGTTTAACTGAACTTCATTGTGTGTAACTGAACTTTATTATGTTTAATGGAACTTCATGGGCTTTAACTGAAGTTTATTGTTTTTAACTGAACTTAATTATTTCTTGTACTGCTTTATATCATGTAAACGACTAAATCGCGATTTTGTCGATAACTCGCGATCATTTTTCAAGATCGCGTCATATCGTCGGAGCATCTGACCGGCGTGCCGCTCCTCGTTCTCGCGAACAAGCAAGACATTCCCGACTGCATGGGAGTGAGGGAGGTCAAGCCCATATTCAATCAGAACGCGCATCTTATCGGCCGGAGGGACTGCATGGTGATGCCGGTATCGGCGCTCAACGGGTACGATACCTATATCCAAAAAAACACCTATATCTCTGCATTCCTCAAAAACAAATTTTCTTTTTCCCATGAAAGTTGCCGATTATTATTTTTTTTAGCCTAAGCTGTGCAACAAAATTCGACTTCTATCGAAAAAAATATCTACAATAAATAATATTTTTCAACAATTTTTATTATCTACAGTGACGGAGTGGACGAGGGTATTCACTGGCTGGTGGACTGCGTGAAGCGCAACAGCGACATACGACCTCCGCGAAATCAGGACGACAATTGTTTATCGTAGCTGCAGCGAAGCCATTTTTTTTTAAATCCATCGAAATAATCTCCACGATATCATTAATTCCCCTTTGCATTAATCCCGTTCCCCATTGTACAAATTAGATATTTATCGATTAAAACAGAAGAGAGGGAAAGATCGAAAATACAATGTGTTATTCCCTAGATTGGAATGGTTTATTCGAATTCATGATAAAGTAAAGTCGTCCCCGGAAAGAGATCGATAAATCGCATTAGCGATCGCAGACTCGAGGTAGATTGGTCGTTGGCGTGTATCCCCGGAGTCGGCTGATATCAACGGCGCGACTTAGATAAGAGATAACAGTTCCAGCGCGCACCTTCGCTCTCACGGAGTAATCGAGACTGGGACGTAACTCGCGACGCTCTACGTTTGCGTTGTAGTTTTATAAAAAAAAAAGAGAAAAATAATCTTCCAGTTCGCCTCCTCCCTTCCATGGCGTAGCTCCACGTTGGATTTACGACGCGCCGCGATCTCGCAGTCTCAGACAGTTTTACATCTCGTTCGTGCGGTGTCTCTGGATTTATTTGACTATTTGTATAACGACATGTGGTACTACGAGCCGGAGGATTGGAGCGTCTTGCCGCCGGAGCTCAATAGAAGGTAACGTGAAGTAAAATCGATTATACGAGGTCAATGACCTCGAGGATTGTCCATCAACAAATTTCTTTTTATTCGAAACTTCGGCGCATCCTCAAGTAAGACTCAATGTTTTACATTGTAAAATCTTTATGTTTATTTCATCATGGTAACGCAATGACACGATTAAGCATTTTTTAACAATATTATCTTCCGATCCTTATCTATAAAGAGTATGCACAACTCTACGGAAATCTCTCGCAGTGGCGTCAACGACATTCATCCGAAAATCAATTAAGGCAGACCCAACGTTTGAAAAAAGTCCCGGGCATCCGGCCCGCGACTACGCCGACTTAATTAGTAACTAATCTCTCCGATCCTTATCTACGAAGACTATGTACAACGCTACGGAAATCCTCTCGCAGTGGCCTAAACGGCATTCATCCGAAAATCAATTGATACATCCAGGCCCGACGTTTCAAAAAAGTCGCGGGCATCCGGTCCGCGACTATGCTGAGTAAATTGATAACTATAATCTCTCCGATCTTCGAAACATCTTTATCTTCCACATTGACCATAGATGCAATTCGAGAGAGATCATCCATCACGATACTCGTGCGTTAATCTCAGTTCCAGCTAAACACCCAATCTTCAAAGTTTAATCGAGCCGAAAAAAACATTTGTCGTCTCGTGCGCGCGCATCCCCTCGCCGATGGTTCGTCGGCCATTTTGGTGCACGTAGTCTTCACCAACACAGGCCACGAGTGAAACAGTGTTGGCGCACAGTGCTTTCCTGCACGTTTCGTAATGTGCGAGAGAAAACGATAGAGTGTGCACACGAGCCGAGCACAAGAGTGGGAGGTCGAACGTCCGTGTTCGTCGGTGTGTTCTCTAAACACATCCTCCACTTCTTACATACTCTTCACACAGTGGTCCCGTGAACCACATAGCCAATAAAACTGCCTGCTGCCAGAAGGTTGCACTCGCAACTAGACAAAAACGGAGGGACAGAGACAGAGAGAGAAAAGGGAATAAATAAAAGAAGGAGGAAGCAGAAACGCGTCGATCACGAGACGATTAACCGAGTGCCGAGATACAATTAATTATGTGCTTGCGCGTAACGGTGATACGAGTGATCGACTGATCGTTGATGTGTGCGTGTGCGTGTGTGCGTGTGTATCGGCAGAGAGAACACGTACGTACATCCATACACACACACATATATATATACATATATATATATACACATCCGACTGACATACATACAAAATTTTTTATCGCTCCGAGATCCAACATCGAAATTGTTGAGATAACGTCGGACAAGTGACGTGGAAATTGAACAAAAAAATAAATAAGAAAATAAATAAGGGTGTAAAAGTCGTAAAATCCGAGAGACCGTGAGAGCGCCGTAGAGAGAATGATAAACGAACGGGAGAGAATTTGACGGAACGAGAGTGCGCGGATACATAAGTAAGAAAAATATATTAAGTCCAGGTGCGGCATCGAGCAGTGAGGGCGCCTTATTCGCGCCACACACTACCAATTCACGTCGACGACAGTTTTGTCGGACTCTCTCCTTGTGCCTGCACGATATTTATTTTCACCGTCGTCGCGGCTCGTCCTCCTCGTCGTCGAGGCGAGGTACATTTTTTTTTTTTCACCACCTCGCGTTGGAAAATTTCGCGTTTTTTTCTCCGGTTTTTTTTTTTCTTCCCTAACTCGCCCACGCGCGTCCAGTTTCTTCGGCTAACGGCGTGTCCCCCGCGACACACACCGGAGAGAGTCAGCGGAGACTTACTTTTCGACAAGGTAACGAAAAGCCTCGGCGATGGAAACGCGAGACGTTCCTCGTGGCAAACACTTCGGTGTATATATATAGAGCCGTTTTTTTTTTTATCTCTGCTAAGTCGCATACCGGGCAGCGGTTCGCGACATCCGGTTGAACGTCGAAACGTCACCTGCTGTCAGTGGAAGATAAAGAGGAAATGCGAGAGCTTTTCTGACAGCTCGAAATACGAGATCTTTTTTTTTTTTCTTTTGAGCAAAGTAGATTTTTCTTTTTTTTAGTGCAAACACGTCTTGCAAAGATCTCGCGATGATTTTTTTTTTGCGATCGACTGCGGTGCGTTCTTGAATGCGGTTCTGCTCTGTGCGGATAAATTCAGAAATATACTGGATGTAGCCGCATGTTTACGCAAGTGAAATAGGCGTCCTGACATTCCAGTCCGCTGTTAGTTCGAGGCTTAGCTTTGACACGCAACCGCTCCGATAAACATTCTTTTATTATCAAAATAGACACAATAAAATGTAGGGTGCGCTCTTGAAAGCAGTTTCGCTATGTTCTAAATCCTGAAATATTTGAGACGTATCCGAATGTATACGCAGCAGAAATATATGTTCTTATATTCCAGTTTGTTCTCAGTTCAGAGTTTAGTTTTTACACGCATCCTCTCCGATAAGCATTATTTTTTAATAAAAATGAACAAAATAAAATGTAGGGTGTGTTCTTGAACGCAGTTTCGCTCTGTTTTCCCAAATCCTGAAATATTTGAGACGTATCCGAATGTATACACAGCAGAAATAGACATTCTTATATTCAAGTTTGTTCTCAGTTCAGGGTTTAGTTTTGACACACATCCGCTCCGATAAGTGTTCTTTTATTAATAATAAAATTGATTTATATATTTTTATGTGAATAGCATTATATAGAAGCGGAACTAAAAAGTGTAAACTTATTTTCTGTAAATAATAATAATTATTATTATTATTATAAAAACAGACAAAATGTATCCACGGAAAGAATCGGATGTAGGGTGCGTTCTTCAATGCAGTTTCACTCTGTGTCGCTAAATCCAGAAATATTTGAGACGTATCCGCATGTATACACACCAGAAATAGATGTTCTTGTATTCCAGTTTGTTCTCAGTTCAGGGTTTAGTTTTGACACATGTCCGCTCCGATAAGTGTTCTTTTATTATCAAAACGGACAGAATGAAAAATGGAAAGAATCGAATGTACCGTTGCCAATTTAACAAACCCACTACCAGGGTCGTGTTTAGAAATCATAACATCATAACCAGGTAACGAGCCTCTCTCTCTGGTGTTTGGACCAGCGCAGCATTCTCTCTCGTTCTATGTTATCCAAAGTAAGTTTCTGAACAAGCCTCAGTGAATTGGTACAAATAAAAGAACGCATAGCTGAGCAGATCTGCATTTAAGAATGCGCTCCTTGGGTGTTTTCTTGAATGCAGTTTTGCTCTGTTCGGCTAAATTCCGAAATATTCAAGATATATCCACATATATACGCAAGTTAAATAAAGGTTTTCATATTTCAGTCTGCTCTCAGTTCAGGGTTTAGTTTTTACACAAATCTGCTCCGATAAGCGTTCTTTTGTTGTCAAAAATGGACTTAATGTATCCTGCGGAAAGAATTTAATGGCAATTAAAAAAACGCTCTAGCAGTGGACAGTCAGGAATAAAATAATGCATAACTGAGCAGATCTGCATTAAAGAACGCATCCCTTGTGAGGACTTTGCAATGGACCGATGTTTAGTTGATTCGATTTTTGTTCGTTCGTTCCCAATGAATTTCCGACGTTCGTTGCATGGATTTTGAGTCTTTTCGTTGTTGGCACGTCGTTGTTCCAACTAACAATTGTGTGTGTACACTGACAGGACGCTGTACACTGCGGCGAGGGAGCGCAGAGTCACCCTTAAAGGAATAACTGCGGAGGCCCATAGACTGCGAAGCTACGAGACGCGAGGGAGATTTTCGCGTTGCCGACAAGAGACGTTCCGAAGATACACTCTCAAAATACATTGAAACCATGAATGCCTCAGAACACGGGTAAAGGGGAGATTTTTTTTTTCAATACAAATGTTTTCAATTTTCACGAGTAATTTACTCGTGAAAAAAAATATTCTTTGCATCGTGCACTCCGAAAGGAAAAATTGAGAAAATTTACCAGTAACGAAACTGATTCGAGTCTTTTTGGGAATTAAAAAAAAAACGAAGTTCTTTATTTATTTATTTTTTTTAAATTTATTTGAAAAAAATAAGTTATGGTATAAAAGTATTATGGGTGTTCTGTAGAATACACCAGTTCCAAAGCCTTTTTCAAAGACTCCGACGGTCGCGGACAAGTTAAACGATAAAGACCGATGTCATTGCGTTACGACGATGGATGTTAGTTTGTACTGGCTTGAGTTGTTAATTCGTGTGTTTACCTGTTCGTCGTTTGCTCGTTTACTCAAAGACAGCATGGCTGTGTAATTTTTTTCAGGTTTAACCCGGCCTTTAACATGGCCTCCATAAAGCAGGCTTTCAACGAGGCGGTCGAGCGAGGTGGGTAAAAAAAAAACGTCGTTTTATATATCAACGACAAAATGTTGTTTTCAATGCTTAAAAAAAAAAAAAAATCGCCGAAGAAGCACGAGCTTTCGATGAAAAAAACAGCTTATCCACGTTTGCGTTTACATACAACAATCGACACGAATTATTCGTTCCAGCTTCCGCCGAACAGACCCTTCGCTTTTACTCCGATTTGCTACATATTTTATTATTTTTTTAGCACTTTATCGCGTCACCGCCGTCTGCAAAAAAAAAAAAATTGAAAGAAACTACGAAACACGCTAAAATCACAATGCACTGATAACATTATTGTTAATTTTAAAAGTATCGACAGTGAGAATGCCGGCGCCGACTCGCCTCCGGGATCTCATACGGCAAATAAGAGCGGCGAGAACCGCCGCGGAGGAGCGCACGGTCGTCAACAAGGAATGCGCCTACATAAGATCGACCTTCAGGGAAGAGGACAGCGTCTGGAGATGTCGGAACATCGCGAAACTTCTTTACATTCATATGCTCGGGTGAGTCTCATTAATCGCACAGAAAAAGCCGCTCCACAGTCGTTAAGGTAGCTATGTCGCTTCCCGCTCATCTCGCATAAGTTATCGAAAAGTAAGCGAATATTGCAAGTACTTCTCGATGATATAAAAATCTGAAAAAATTCATGCAGATTAAAGGTACTGAAGAAATTAATTTTGCACAATAATAATTCCAAAATGTTATTAACAAATTAATCAAAAAATTAATTGTTTAACAAATTGCCCGGCAAAACAACCATTTTTTTCTATGAAAATGATTCGTTTATTTTTGTGAATACGTATGAATTTTTTTAGATTTTTCAATTAGCTTTGATTTTTGTATTTTTTTATTTGGAAAAAATGTCTGAGTAAACACAAAAATGCTGCAAATACCGTTTTTATGTAAAAATAATTCCAAAATGTTATTGAGAAATTAACGATGAAAGTAATTGTTCAACAAATTACCCGGTTACTTAACGATTTTTTTTCCATAAAAATGATTCGTTTACTTTTCTGAATGCGTATGAATTTTTTTCAGAATTTTTTGTAATCTTTGAAAAGCGCGTTTTTTCTATGTTGAACCTGTGAAAAAAACGCAATTTTCAAAGATTACAAAAAATTCCGAAACTATTCATACGTATTCAGAAAAACAAACGAATCATTTTTATGGAAAAAAAATCGTTAAGTAACCGGGTAATTTGTTGAATAATGATTTTTATCTTCAATTTGTTGATGACAAATTGGAATTATTATTTCATAAAAACAATCTTCGCAGCCCCTCCCATATACTTAATTTTTTTCAGATTTTTATCCAATCGAGAAGTGTTCGAAATTATCTCTGAAACTCACGTTTGGCGGGATTGTACCGCTTGGGCTACTTTAAAGAAATTTCACTTAAAATCCTTGACGAATCGTTATTAATATTTTTTTCTTCTATTTGTTGCAGATATCCCGCACACTTCGGCCAGCTGGAGTGTCTAAAGTTAATCGCATCGCCGAGGTTTACCGACAAACGTATCGGCTATCTCGGCGCGATGCTGTTGCTGGACGAGCGACAGGACGTTCATCTGTTGATAACGAATTGTCTTAAAAAGTGAGTTTCCTATCGAGAAAAATGTACTCGGAAAATCGTTGAGAAAGTTCCGGCAAGTATTGGTTACATCTGATTTTTTTCCCTTCGCAGCGATTTGAACAGTTCGACCCAGTTCGTGATCGGCTTGGCCCTGTGCACCCTCGGCGCGATAGCCTCGCCAGAGATGGCGAGAGACCTCGCCTCGGAGGTCGAGCGACTGATGAAATCGCCGAACGCTTACATAAAAAAGAAAGCGGCCCTCTGCGCTTTTCGAATAATACGAAGAGTGCCGGAGCTTATGGAGATGTTTCTGCCGGCGACGAGGAGTCTCTTGACGGAGAAGAATCACGGTGTTCTCATCACCGGCGTAACTCTGATAACGGAGATGTGCGAGAACAGCGTGGACACGATGAATCACTTCAAGAAGGTGAGAAAACCACTCGAAATCGCACAATTAATAATTCATCGTGAGAAGAATTCTAAGCTAGTTTTACGAAACCTTTTTTTTCTTATCGAGGGGTCATCCGCGACGATTAAAAATCATTTTCTTAGTCGACGATGAAATTAATGAAAAGAGAAAAAAAAATGAAATAATCGCAGACCCCTTCGTTTTTTTTTTTTATAGAAAATCCATAATATTATAAGTGTGGTTTTGTCTTGTCTAGGAATGCGGCCACCGAGAGGTAAATTCACAATATCGTTTAGCTGTGTTTTCTACTACATATGTAATGCATGAACTATCGAAGCTTGTCGCATTACATTGTTATCGTAATCTATTTATATCCGTCGACCTTCTCTCACCTTCGTAGGGGCCGAGGCGCTAATGACTGAACGTTTTTTCTTATGCAGAAAAAAATAATAGTAAATTTAAAAAAAATCACAATTATATTTTATTATCTGTGGATTTTTCGATAATTATATTCGGAAAAAAGTTCTACAATGTTCGTTCAATAGTGTCCTCGCGACATGTAACTTCGCTGATTCCGGGCTCTCACGTGCGACACGGTGGAGGCTCGAGTTACGCTTATTCCTTAAAAAAAAAAAAAAAAATTAAAAATTTGTGCTTCTCATCTTGCAGGGGGAAGTCTTCTTTTAGTTGAATTCGCAACACGCCATCCTTCTTTTTCTCCAGTCAACGTCTACTAATCGCAACTAATTTTCTTCTATCATTGTCTGTTGTTATCGTTATTATTATTATTTAAATTATTAATTCCGCAGGTGCATTTTCCCCTTCCGTCTTCGCACCACATTCGTATCTTATTCTACTCGATGGGCCTCTCTGCGTTATATCTCTATCAGCTGTGTTATATTTTCATTTGAAAAAAAAAATCTTTCCCGATCGTCTTGAAGCGAATCGAGCAACGCGAAACTTTTTCACGGTGTAGTTTTATTTTATTTGTCATTTCCGGTTTTTTTCAGATCGTACCGAATCTTGTTAGGATTCTGAAGAATCTTATACTGGCCGGTTACTCGCCGGAGCACGATGTGTCCGGCGTCTCGGATCCGTTTCTCCAAGTGAAGATCCTACGGCTGCTCCGAATTCTCGGTCGCAACGACGTCGACGCCTCGGAGGCTATGAACGACATACTCGCCCAGGTCGCAACCAATACCGAGACGAGCAAAAACGTCGGCAACACGATACTCTACGAGACCGTACTGTCGATCATGGATATCAAATCCGAGTGCGGTCTTCGCGTGCTTGCGGTCAATATTCTCGGACGTTTTTTACTCAACAACGACAAGAACATACGTTACGTTGCTCTCAACACACTACTGAAAACTGTTTACGTCGATACGAGCGCGGTACAGAGGCATCGATCGACTATTCTGGTAATTATTTTTAAATAAATCCGAGCATTTTTGTTTCCTCGTGGAAAAAGCTATATTTGCGTTTAAAAAAAAAAAAAAAAAATGAGATTTTAGTGTCAGAGTACTTAAAGTAGTCTAAAACGTGGAGAAATGCGATTTGTAGCTGGCGTTCGGATTGATGTGTATGTGGCAGCTTGCATCGCTTAAAATGTCTATAACTAGAAAACAGCTTCAGATAACCCGTTGGAATTTGATACACTAGGCGAGTGGTCGCGTCTCCTCCCTCGGTTCAATTTTCATGACGATCGACACCCGGTTCGAGATTTGACGCGATTTTGAAATTTCGTCCAAAATTTTTGAAAAATCGATCCAAGCGGTCAGATTTTGTGGAATTTTCGATTTTTTAAAAAAGTTATTAAATACGGTCTGATTCAAGTAAACATGGATGCACCGAGCTAAAATTTGACACTGGAATGGATGGATGAACACTGTACAATGTTTCGTATTAAATTTGGCGAAAATTTATCTCTTAAATTTTATAAGAACTTGAAAATTGTGAATTTTTTGAGAAATCTGTTTTTCATGTCTTACGAGTTTCTGAATCAAATATCACGCTAAGAGTAATAATCGTTTTAACGCAGGAATGTCTGAAAGATCCGGACGTGTCGATAAGACGACGAGCGATGGAGCTGAGTTTCGCCCTGGTCAATACGAACAACATAAGGAACATGATGAAAGAATTGCTGTTGTTTCTCGAGCGCGCAGATCCCGAGTTCAAGGCTCAGTGTAGCAGCAACATCGTCATGTCGGCTGAGAGATACGCGCCAAACAAGCGCTGGCATCTCGAGACGCTATTCAAAGTTCTCGTTGCTGTGAGTATTGAAAAAAAAAAAATCTTCCATACAATAATTATTATAATTTCGTCGAATTTTCACAGGCCGGCAATTACGTTCGCGACGACGTTGTCGCCTGCACGATCCAACTGATATCCGAGACTCAAGCGCAACAGGGCTACGCAGTTAGCGCGCTGTGGCGAGCTCTCGAGAGAGACACTTTCGACAAGCAGCCTCTCGCTCAAGTGGCTACGTGGTGCATCGGCGAATACGGCGACCTGTTGCTCTACGGACCACCGATCGACGATGCTGACGCACCGATAAATGTAAGTGGCTCTCTTATGTAACACTTTATCATCAAAGTGTTTTAAATATTATCCCACACCCGCAAATCGACATTCCACGTAGCAATGGAAAATAAACACACATGACATTACAGAACAATTCTCGACTAAACTTCGAGGAATCATTTATATATACAGGAGACGATCGCGTGAGTTGCATCCAGATAAGTTTTACCGACCGGATAAGTTGGACGAAGCACGGGTAATAATAATAATGATAATAGTGTTTATCATTGTTCCCGGGACATCGTCCCCGACGAACAAGAAGCGAAAGTTAAAATGCAGGCTGAGTAGTACGGGCAGCATAGCCTAACTAGCATACGTGCAGGCGGAATCGAAGCTAATTAGATAGTTACAGGCAGTCTTAATAAGATGTGTCGTCCTCTATAAGTTGGATCGACCACTTCTGGCCATGGGTTTACCTGCGACGAAATAGCCCCTCCACTTTTGTTATTGCTACCGTCTATCAAATCATTCCTGCTCCAAGTTTGTTCACGGGAAGAAAGAGTGGGCAGGTACAGTGGACAACCGCGTAGGTTGCGTGCTCGGGAACCAAGACAATTAGCCACGACCGAATAAGTTGGATTCCCCACTACCAGCCTCTCTACCCGTACAAAAACTTGCAGCAGGAACGAAATTTGATAGATGGATAGATAGGTTTCATTGGGTCCAGGGATAAATCCCCTAAGAATCGATGCGGTGCAAGCAGAGCAGAGCATCGTAATTACAAATAAAATATACATAAGATAGCGAAGCAGGCGTTGAGTAGTAATAAAAATACAACAATGGAAATACGACGATAATAATAATAATCAGTAAAGACAAGAGTAGCAATAGTAAGGATAGCAATAATAGTAAAAATAATTAAACTTAATTAAATTAATGATTAAAGATAAGCGGATAACAAAATGTAAGGGTTATTTCGTCGCCCCGCCATGCACGTAGAAAGACTCCCAGAAAAGGCCGATCCAACTTACTCGGTCGTGCTTTGTCCAACTTACCCGCTCGCTAAAACTTATCTGGATGCAATTTACGCGGTTGTCTACAGTAGACGTTTTTCCGGTCGAATTTTTTTTTTTTCTACACAACTATAGTGCACAGCGCTGTTGTGCACTATGCGTTCTGTGTTTGTTTACTTTCCTATGTGCGAAGTAACAATCAACGAATCCGTAGTTTGAAAATTTGTTATTAAAAAAATCATCAATCCTGATTTATTCTTATCCACAGCTGACCGAGGACGAAGTGATCGACGTTTATCAGAGGTTACTCTGGAGTCCCCAGAACACAGTCGTTACGAAGCAATACACGCTGCTCTCGTTAACGAAGCTCAGCACGAGATTCCAGCGTGGAAACGAGTAAGCAATATTTTAATGAAATAATAATAAGAAAATAAACACTGTATCTGAGATCCCGTACCGCTGTCCCCTGCGTCCTCTGTTTATTATGATGCTTTCGATTCTCTCCATTGTTCGTTTAATCAATGTTTTATTATCTTTTTTTGTAACGTAGTTACGCGTCGATCCTCTTCTCAATGAGAAATAGTGAAAATGTTTCAGTACGCCAGTACCTCGATTTTACAGGAAAATACGTCAGATTATCGACACTTTCGGCAGTAATTTGCACATCGAGCTCCAACAGAGGGGCATTGAATTTTCGCAATTGTTTCGTAAATACGATAATCTGAGGCTAGCACTGTTGGAGAGAATGCCACCGATGGAAACGGCGAAGCCTCAAGCCAATGGTATTATCGGCATGGTAAACGGTGAATCCGAGATCGAGGAGGACAAATCGCCGAACTCGGCGATCGAACAAGTTACCGTTGCCTCGGACTCGGTACGAAACATTTTTTTCATACGAATTTCTTTTCGTCGATCCATCTTTTTTTTCTAACGCCCTAATCGATTGTTATTGCAGAGTGCTCTGTTGGATCTGCTGGGCTCGACCGATCTCGGCATGCCGATGCCAGTCTCGGCTTCGATGGGAAGCCTCGAGGCAACGACGCCCGCGTCGACTCCGGTAGTCAGCAATAACGATCTTCTCGATTTGCTCGGCGGACTCGATCTTGGCAGTCCGTCGAACGCGATTAACGCGGCTCCGTCGCTCAGCCAGCAGCAACAACCACAGTCACCGACCCAGTCGCTCTTCAGCCCGACCAATACCTCAAACTTCCTCGTTAACGATCTGCTCAATTCGTCTGCGAGCGAAAACGGTACGGTTAATCATAAGAAAAACCTTATGTTCACGACTTTTTTTTTTTTCTTTGATAAGTAGGATCGTAATTGCCATTTGTTTGTTCACAGAAGTCCCAAGCATGGTTGTTCTCGACAAAGCGGGTTTGAAGATCACCTTCAAGATGGAGAGACCCACCGACACTCCCGATCTGTTGGTGATAAATATGCTTGCGTGCAATTCCGGGACCACACCGTTGACCGACTTTCTCTTCCAGGCTGCAGTTCCTAAGGTAATCCATCGAAAACGACTCAGTTTTTTTTCTGCTTTTTTTTAAATTAATTTAAATATTTGCATACTATATTAAGGTGTTTTTCATATTTTTCTCTACTTTCGACAGACATTCCAATTGCAAATGCTGTCCCCTTCGAGCACCGTGCTGACGCCATCGGGCCAAGTAACTCAGGTCTTGAAAGTTTCGAACATCAATAAAGTGAGTTTGAAAATAAAAATAATTTTTCCCCGATTTCGCTAAAACAACCCCATTCCTTGTCTATTATTAACCAATGATCATTATTAGCCTGTGCGCGTGCGCAGTACTGTTTCATCACTCCCTAGGAAGTAATCGAGCTCATTGCTTCCTCTGAAAGCCCTATTACTCCCACGGGGATAATGGTCATTGAAGAATATGACGATTTTGCGACTCGTGTGAATGCCGTACTCGCCTTCGGCTCGTGCGGCATTTTCACACTCGTCAAGAACTCCCTTTCTACGCCCTTGCCATGCAAATAACTTATTCCTTTCGCTCGTCGATTGATTTATCTCGTTCTTTAAATGATTTTTAATTATTGACTTCTGAGATTCTGGACAAAGTGAAAATATGACTCGCTCATGCAATAATTCGTACGTTTCAGGCATCGCTCAGAATGCGACTACGGATCTCTTACACCGGGTCATCGGGTCCCGTGCTCGAGCAAACCGAAGTGAACAATTTTCCGATACAGCTGGGCAACGCGCAGTGACAGGACTACATGATAATGAACAAGCGAATTGTACATACGCCTGCCTAAAGAAACGACGCGAGGTGCGCGAAAAGTCGTCGAAGATCGAACAAGGACAAAATGAAAAAGGAAACCTCGCCCACGAACCGCCGGTCAAACAATAATTAACGCCTCGGCTGAAGCCCCTCCGCGCGACGATACAATCGAATTTGAGAATTGATGAAAAAAAAAGAAGAATGATATTTGCCTGTGACGATTAATTAACGCTAGTTAAGAAACAAAACAAAAATCGAATCGAGACAAGAGAGAGAACAAAACACCCAGCGTGCTCTTCGCGATCCTCGTCGTTGTTTCTTCTTTCATTTAACCCTTTTTCTACAATGCTTGTATAATTAACAATGAAAAAAAATGCGAGCCCACGCGCGCTCCATTATGATATACTGTAAATATTAGATATATATATACCGTCGCGATTTTTTGTAGCGAATTGAGAAAAAAAAACCGCGGCTTGTTCTAACGGGGTGAAAATAACAAAAAAAGAAGGAAGATGTCGAATTTGTGCGGGGGGAAATAATTCATCGTCTTAGTATTCTCTGGTGAAATTGCACTCACTGGCCAAGTTCGGTTGAATTTCTCCATCAAGTTTCTTTTATTCATTTTTTTTTTGTAACCGAAAATTTCGAACATTGGAGGGCCGATGGCTGTTGCTCTACTTACCATTTTTTCCCCTTCATCTCTCGATCCTCGAGAAGATATTCCGGTGATCGATCGAACCGACTGGCGCGTATGATGCGACACCGTTTTGGAATGTCGGAAGCAACGGCTTGTTTTAAGTTTTAATTATCGCTCGACGGTGGAAATTTTGGTCTATGAGCGAAATCGAGCGAAAAATGTACTTAAAAAAAAAACAACAACACCGCTAGTTTTATTATTAGCGAATTTCGAAGCAGGAATGTCTGTCGGCTGTGTCTGTGCGCTCGAGTCCCCGCGACAGTTAACATAGTAAGATTATATTGTAGTCAATCCTTTTTATTTCGCGAGCGATACATTATTTTTTTTAATGCGCGTAATGTGAAAAGCAGAAAAAAGTGAATGAATTACGCGTTCGAAGCAAGTGAGAAACTTTTTTCAGTATAGCACGCATTGTAGCTCCGTCCCTCGTGTTAATTCCGTGTGTATGCGCGCGTGTGTGTGTGTCCTTGTATGGAGAAAGTGCTTTTTTTTTCTCGCGTAAAACCAATGTCCTTTCGATGTCGTTTCTTTGAGATTTCTCGAGCTTGCGACAGACACAAAAAAAAAAAAAAAAACACGCCTTCGGCGCTCCAATGTCGGAGGGACGAGGTGGCAATAAGCTCTGCCTACATGTTCTATCATTATTATTACATATTAGTTTTATAAATATGATTGTATAAGTAAATATATATATATATGATGATGATGATGAAAAAATAAGCAAGAAATCCAAGCGCGAGGATTAAACGATTAAACGAGACAACAAAAAGCTGTATATACTTTTTAGTGAACCAAGGTGTGAAAATAAAATGTATTTTTATTCCACTAAAAAAAAAAAGTAAAAAAGGTTGCGTTACTTTTCCGAATTCAAGAGATGTGTCGTTTTGTTTTCTGTTTATTCGAACATTATTTGACAATTAATAGGTGAAAAAAAAATTGTTAGAGCTTCTTAAATAGTTTTATGTTATTGTAATTAATGGATTTAAGTTATTCACTAATCGATTACGCTCGTTCCCACTTGATTGAACAGCCTGTCCTTAATTATCTGAGCCATGAGGCCGTGAATGACTTCGATAGTGGTTTTGCAGCTGTCCCGTGTGGCTTTGACGAGCTTGTCCTCGCCTCGGCGCTCGTGTACGTCGTTGACGCCGAGGACGAAAGCGCCGCGACCGAGAACCACCTCGGACTGTTCGAGCTTGTCGGACAGATCGAATATCTGGCCGGTCGTGTAATCGGCGTTCGTCAACAGACTCGACGAGCTCAGTGTGTTCACCCAGTACTTGTTCCACAGCGAATCGAGCAATCGACGATCGAGCGACGATTTGAAATAAGTCACCTCGAGGGAATAATATTGCTTGCAGTGAACACCGAAATCTTCGATCTTGTTCAGAGGGATGGTCTGATACTCCGATGGCTCTTCCATAGCTGGTTTGTAGCCCTGCAAAAAAATATACATTGTTACATTATGCCACGAGGGAGGGAAGTGCGCAATTTTCGTCGAATGCAAAGTTTGCTGCCCTAGCGAAGCGAGGATAGAAATCGTGCAGGGTGAAAATCCAGTCCCTCCTGTATAGCATGTGAAGTTTTTTTCCGATTGCGTTGAAATACCACATTTCTTGCATCACAAAATCGTCATGTTCGATAATGACGATTACTCCCCCGAGAGTAATGAGCCCTAGAGAGTAATGAAAACTATTACTCCCTAGGGAGTAATGAAATACTATTATCCCCTAGGGAGTAGTGAAATACTATTACTCCCTAGAGAGTAATGAATGCTATTACTCCCTAGGAAGTAATGAATACTATTACTCCCTAGGAAGTAATGAATACCATTGCTCCCTAGGAAGTAATGAATACTATTACTCCCTAGGAAGTAATGAATGCTATTACTCCCGAGGGAGTAATGAAAAGTACTGCGCATGCGCACAGGTTAATAATGATCATTGGTTAATAATAGGCGACTTTCCTGTTGCGTTGCGCGAAAGGAATGTGATTATTTTAGCGCAGTCGGGAAAAAAAGAACTGTCAACGGTGAAAATTGAATTTTAGACGTTACATTTCTGTCCTGTGTATTAGAGTTTCAAATTTCGTTAAAGTTTTCGATCGATTCCGAATTTTGTTCATTTTTTTTTCGTGCATCACGGTTTCGTTTTCGAAATCCGATGTTTGACGCGTACCTTCGGATAAGTTCGGAATGCGCCGAGGCAGACTTTTCCGGCCGAGATGGTCCTAACGGGATCTATGACTATCGCGACGAAGGGCTCTTGGAAATTTTGATTGAGCATTTGCGTCGACACGTCGATTCCCGATAACCAGCAGCCGTACCCGGGATGACTGTGGTACCAGCCGATGGCGTTCTCTTGCCTTCCGACCTAAAAAGGAAAAGTACATTTTTTTTTGTTAAACAAATGATCTATTTCTATAAAATTTTCGGCAGGTTGCAACGGAACGAAAAAATTCGTAAAAATGTAACGTAAAAATATGAGGACCTGCTTAGCAGCTTCAATGTACGCGGTCATGTACTCGTACGCCTGTGCCTGAGCATTGACCCTGGTCTCGGTGCCCTCGACCGGCAGGGCGAAGGAATCCATCACCAGCATTGTGTTGGCTGTGACTTTGCCCAACAGAAGTCCCATAACCTCCAGAGTTCCGCCGGATCGGGCGTGCATTACCATTTTCAGTAAGGCCAGAGCCGAAATCTTGATGTCCTTGAAGAAGTGTGGGCTATCGAGGAAGATAAAAATAGATGTTTAATTGACAAGGCAAAACCAGGCAGTACGATGATGTACAGCAGAACGAAAAGCAGGGTCACATTTATGACCGTGACGATATATGCACGAGAATAAATTTCATCAAGTTATAACGCCTGTGTTTTGTATCGCACAAACTTTGCTCAGAAAGTTCGCTTAGAGAATAAAATTCTACAAGAATTTTTTTTTTTCCCCTAGGCGGCGCACTGAGAAAGACTCGTCAAAGATTAAATTTGACGTTGTGCAGATATCGTCCTGGTTGTAACTGGGCTCGGACTGGATTTTTTTTTTTACTCCTTTTCCCACGGTTTAGCAGCGAGTATGTCCTGCTGCTCCTTTTTGTCGTATCTGTATATTTCGTCGACGGTGCTTATCGTCTCTACATTGTTCGCCATTTCCCATGTCTTCTGAGCTATCGTCGTCTGATCGCTCGACGTGCTCGCCATTGCTTTCTTGTCCTTGCTATAAAAATTCAAACGTCGATCGATCAGGAATATATAAAGTTTTAACGAAACAATAAAAATCGTAATACGAATCGGCGAACATAACCTTGCGAAAAAGTTCAATATATCGTTCTTCGATTTATTTATCGAGTTAATAAAAATGTTCATGTATTTTGATAGCCTGCGAGGTGTCAGTAAGTTTGAAGATATTATCTTCGTGAAACTTACGTGATCAATCAGTAATATTCAATTAAAAACAAGAAAAAAACTGAGGTGCAGCGAGATCTTCGAACGATCTTCGTAAACAGACCTAATCTATCTGACGTGACACTAGACCATGGATTTTTATCCTCGCTGTCAAAAAATTAAGCGTCGATCGTTCAGGAATAAATCAATTTTGGAAGAAAAAGACAAATCATAATACGAATTATCAAACATAACCTAGCAAAAAAGTACGACGTATTGTTCTCCGATTTTCGTATCGAGTTAACAAAAATGTTAATGTATTTTGATGCACAACGAGGTTTCTTTAAGTTCGAGGATATTATTGTAGTGAAACTTACGTGAGTTCAATCAGTAATATCAATTAAACAGGCGAAGTTGAGGCGCAGCGAGATCTTCGAACGATCTTCGTAAACAGACCCAACCTATCTGACGTGACACTAGACGATTTCGCCAATGGGAGATAGGACGAAGAAAGTTCAGCCAGCTGTCCCGTGTGCGGTCTCGTGTTTTCCACGACTCGTTCGCAGAGCTCGAGAGATCAACGATTGTTCGATTGTTCGTCGTGAAACCGCGTGGGTATTCGACAATTCAAGGAGAAACATCGAGGTAAGCGGAATTAGCTCGAAACATTTATTAAAAATCGGAACAACAATACAAGACACGAATTGTCGCTTGCAATTTGGTCAACTCGCCACTTAGGTTATGTTGAGCCTTGCGTTTTGTAGATTCCCGAACAGTTTCTTCGTATTTATATTATTTTTTTTTTTACATTCCAAAATCACTTATCCGCTCCTCGCATCTCTGTGTTACTGTTTTCCGTGTTAAATGCATTCGGGTTCTGACAAAGGTACGAGGACGCGTTGCAATGTTTTGTTTTTCCACTCGTGCAGACATGCTTTATCGTGAGAACCGCTTGGCGAGATTTATCACACGCTTACGCAACCGTAAGAACTAATCGAATCAGTTATCGTCTTTCCCTATGTATACAATTAATGACTCAATCGTGTCGTAAAGATTCAATGTAAATCGCACTCAGGCGATTGTTTTTGGATGAAAGAACAAAAAGAAAAAGAACAAATGAACAATAATTTGTAATATTGCATTGTTTCTTATAAATATCGCTTCTTTTCGCGTTAATCGGCTATAATCATTTTTTTTTTTTTGACGCACATACAAAAAAAGAAATTCGTTTTTTTGAGAGGGGAAAAATGAAGAAGACAAGACAAAAAAAGAAAGAAAAAAAGAAGAAAATAAATGAAAAAAAAGAAAGAAGAAAAGGACACAGGTCCATTATGCCCTGCTCTCCCCAAATCTGTACAAACTATCTCAAAACCGCGTCAAAAGCAAAAAAGAAAACTGCACTTCCAATCGCAAATTCATTATGCCGCGAAATTAATTTCATAGCCCAAAAAAAAAATAAAAAAATAAAAAAAATCGGTTAAACATTTTTTTTTTTTCATTCGGCACGCATATCCATCGAGCGTGTCCACGCCGCAGCGTTTATGTCCGCGAAAGCGCGTTCCGTTATAAGGTTGCCATGCCATTATCGATTCCGCGAAGGTTGGGTGACCACCTCTCCGTCTCTCTCTGGCTCTCCGTGCAGGGCGTGGGGTCTGAGTGTCCTATATATCGACGTCGCCGTCGTCGTCGCGTTGGGCTTACGGCGGAGTCGCCAGTTCGCGTCGAGCAGCCCTCTTCCATCGGTCGAACCAATTTGTCCCGTTCACGACGCCGTCCGTCCTTTTTTTTCCCCGTCTACGAACAATCGCCCTCCCGGAGTCTCCAATGACCGCCTCTCCCCCCTTCCGCATTCCCCTCGCGATTCCCCGCCTCGTCCTCGCAGTCGCGCCGTTCCGTCCCCGATAATTCGCGATGTCACGCCGATCTGTCCGTCCCTGGAAGTTCCCCGAGTTCGCCATAGCCGTAAACTCAAGCCCATCGCCGATCTCCGAGAAACCGGAAGTGCACGCTCATCGACAAAGAAAAACGTTCTCGTTGGCCGTCTCGCGAGATCCGGTGTTTCGCGATGTCAATAATCGACCGTAATGCGAACCGTCGCACCGTCGCTCACGTCGGCCGCAGCAGCACCGGAAGTCCATCGGGATCGGCGCTCACGCTCGATTCCACGTCCGCTCGACGGATCGCTTTGCTGCTGCTCGCTACAGGAGACTTTCGCACCGCCGGAGCAGAGGCGAACCCGACGTCTCCACGGTCTTCAGTTGCCCCTCCATCCTCAACAAGTGGTCGGTTGGTTGGTGCTTCTGGCAGTGACTTCCGGCACGTTCGCGATACTCCTGCCGAGTCTCGCCGCCCCGACGCTGCGCCGTTGCTTCAGCTGCGCCATCGGCGCGAGTCTCTCGGTCCACGTGCTCTCGCATCTCGCCGCTCTCCTCCTCGATCCGGCCGACCCACAGGTGCGCTCACGTCCGAGCAACGTCGTCGTTCCCGAGTTCGACCGCACCCGGCATCTTCACGTAATCGAGAACGGCCGCTGCCACTTGTGCAACATAACGACGAGCTCGAAGCGCACGAAGCACTGCTCGGTGTGCAACAAGTGCGTCGGTCGATTCGATCATCACTGCAAGTGGCTCAACAATTGTATTGGTCGTAGAAACTACGGTGCTTTTCTTGTCTGCATAGTATCGGCGATAGTTGGCTCTTTGACGATTTCCGGTCTCTCTGTGCTCGAGCTGACGCTCGCCGGTGTTGGAACGAACGGCTCGGGCAACGGCACGATGGACAACGCGACGCTCTCGCTTCTGCCCTTGCCAGGCACCGGTTCGCTCGTTATCATATCCGTTGTCGGAGTCCTCTCGGCAATCGCCGCTATACTTCTCGTACATCTGTGCTTCTTTCACGGTTACATAGCCTGTCTGGGACTCACGACCTACGAGTACGTGAGAAACAAGAGGGAGAGAAACGCCGTGAACAACGCTCTGCAGACTAATTATCCGGCTAATGGAAACGCAAATCCGTCCTTCTGCGCGCAGTCCTCAGCGATACCGGGCAGTTCCGAATTACCTGTGAGATATCATTTCTGCAACAGTCTCACGACAGAGGCCACGACCCACAGTCAGAGCGAAGCGACCAGAAACGTCTACATATGCTCGACTCACGCCCAGCCCAACGGCGTCAGCCTAGACGGCCGGGCGAGCGACGCTCCGGGCGCCGGTAATCGTGAGAAACGTAATTTTCATTTGTACTTCTCTTACGAGACACGCGACGACGCGACGTCCATTGAATTGTCCTCTTCGCAGACGATCCTCGGAAGCGAGACGAGAGTCGCATCGATTGATCCGATGGATCTTAAACCATCGACACCTTCGCCGGTTTCCTGTTGCTTCTCGATAATGAACCATCACGCTTGGACTTCCCATCATTCCAACAACGAGGGGCAGCAGAGGAGCGTTTCGAAGACCAAGAAAATTCGACACGGCAGTGCCGACGGCGATAACGAGAAGAGCATACCGAGATCGTGCACGACCGTCAGGCGTATACAGACTTTCTTGAGGACAAGGTTGAGAAAAAACGCCCGACAGAGGTCGCTCAACTCGGACGCCTCGAGAGGAAGGAAAAACAAAGTCACGCCCATTGCAAGTCCCGAGAGCGGCGAGAAGGAGGAGACTCCCAAAGTCGTTCAGAGTCCCGCTCACCAGCAACCGAGCCTCGATGCACCGGCCAGAGAAGAAGATTCGACCGTCATCGCCAGCAGACCACCGGTCAAACTTCCGCCGTTGAATCTACCGGCGAAACCGCGCGTCGCCCAGCTGAACGGGATAACCGACAGCACCGTCGACTCCGTTCTCACAGGAATCACGGTGCCGAAGAGGAGTCAGCAACACCTGAGGATACGAAGACCCTCCTTTCATCGGAGGCCGAGATTCAAAATGGGACCTCACGTCACGCAGACCGCGCAGCTTTCGCCCATTCCCGAATCGGAATTGTCGAAACCCGCGTCGCCGAGGTCACCGCCCCAGCTCAAACACTTTCCGTTTCCGCCTACGCAGAATTGAGGCGGAGGATTTGTTTTTTTTTTTTTTTTTTTTTTTGAGCTTTGACGATGGTCCGTCGCTTGCATGCCGATTTTTTCGGGGTCTGCGCGGAGATAGCTGAGGGAGCTGCGACGAACGATCTTTGGAATTATCGTGCGAATCTGTTGGCCGTGGTTGCACACTGAGAGAAGGAACTAGTAAACATTACCGATTATCTAAGAAAAATTACCATAGCACGTAGTAGTAGGGCACTAGAGCGCCACGTATGGCGGAAAGTCTCAGATTTTCTATGCATTTTCAGCATAATATCTACGAATAATTCTTATAAATCCGGTGCTTCCTACCATAGGTGGCGCCCTAGTTCCTTACTACTATGTGCTATGGTAATATCTCTCAAGCGATATAGTCATATTTACTAGATCCTTCCCTCAGTGCAGGCACATTGTTCGACAACATGGTAAAGAAATGACCATTTTTTGTGCCACGTCCGGTTTCAAAATCTGAATTTTCCCACCGGATACGGACGCAGATTCGTATGATAATTTCAATGTCTGAATGCGGATAGGTCGACGTACTGTTGCCGCATAACTGACAAGGGTAACATTTTCGCTATGCGCACGACTTACACAAGCTCACCGGACGAGAGTGTATTGCGTATACATGCAAAGAGCTGGGTGTGCAAGTTGGCTCGGAGCTGGCCGGTAGACGGCGCTGATAAAATGCATGTACACGGCAATACACGCTCAACCGGAAGCTCTGTGTAAGTCACGCGCATAGCGAATTGGTGCCCAAATGCACAAAATGTTTTGGCAGTATATCAGATGGACACAGAAAAAGTAGACACGAAGACAAGTCGAACGAAGACTGCACACCGAAAATGTGGGCGCGCAAACATATGACCACGAATAGGCTGAACACCAAGTCAACGGTACACTGACGAGAGTGAACACACTATCAACTGAACACTCAACAACTGCACACAAATGACCGCATACTTCAGGGGGGCTATTCTCGACTGATATCCCCATGATAGATTAGGACAACCCTACATAGACGATACTACGCTTGAGGAGAATCTATACATGAAGTGTCATAATAATGTTCATGTCGGAATTACGCGCTCTTGGTATTGCGTTGCGAACTGACGCCTCTTTTATTGTAACAATAACACGTGGGCATTTGAGTGGCCTGAAGTGGTTTGCACTTGTGTTGAGTTGTCGAGTGTTCAGTTGTCGGAGCGTTCAATTGGTAGTGTGTACACTCTGTCGGTGTTGATTTGACTTGGTGTACAATCTATTCGTGATTATATGTTTGTGTGCCAACATTCACGGTGTACAGTCTTGGTGTCGAGTTGTCTTTGTGCCGACTGTTTCTGTGTCCACCTAATATACTGCCGATGTTTTCAATACCATCGGACTAAAGACGGAATGTAAGGCGGACGATAGATAGATAAAAACACGACGCGATTTAATAGTCGAGACGATGCACTACAACTCGTACTCCCAAAAAAAATCATATTCGTAAAAAATCTTATTACTTTCCGTGTTTGTGTTGAATCGATTTTGTTTTCGATCTTTTACGGCGGAAATGCGAATGGTATTATACAATTCGCAATATCGTTTCGCCTATTAAGGGGTTGCTAGACCTTCCTGTTTTACCGATGGAACGAAGCGATTGCATTGAATCGACTTTACATCATTAATATGCTACTCATATGCTTCAAATTTTAGAGGACTGTAATACTAGCCATAAAAGCTTCGGTGTGCACTTGAATTTTTGTTGAAAACGTTC
Source organism: Exephanes ischioxanthus (assembly GCA_958510785.1). NCBI lineage: Eukaryota > Metazoa > Arthropoda > Insecta > Hymenoptera > Ichneumonidae > Exephanes > Exephanes ischioxanthus. The sequence continues at coordinate 18,386,928 of OY294023.1, read as the reverse complement.
ACGAAATTAAGAAAATCGAGCATTACTGATTTTCGCGAAAACCAATGTGGTCGCTAAACATTTTAACAGCATCTATTTTGTAAGATATAAAATATTTTGGAATCCTCATACGTAAAACGAGAGTGTACACTGATTTTCCGAAATTCCCCAAATATTCCAAAATCATCACAGTCTATTACAAAAAAAAAAAAAAAAAAATCCGTGTAAAGTTTATTCCTTTACGTTTACTGTTCACTGGTGACAAGTGATCAGGGCCGATAAAAGGCGCATGAATTTAGTGGAGGGTACGGTAAACAGGTGCGTCGATTCGTGACACTACCATTCATGCCATTTTTCAAACTAATTTTCAATTTCCTAAATTCCGTGTACGTTGTTAATCAAAACTTGGCTGCACGCCAAAGCGTTTGTATCAATATTACAGTCCTGCATGATTTGAACCATATGCGTAGCAAATTAACAATACTAAATTCAACCTAAGAAATCGACTAATTCAGTGCGTAAAAAAAGTAAGTAAGGTAAACGGGTCCAACATTCCCTTAAACCGCATCATGTTTTTATCTGTCGTCCGTCTTACATTCCGTTTCTAGTCAGATGGAACTGAAAACGTATTATGCATTCGGGCACCTACCTGTATTTTACCCGCTGATAACAGACCGTCCTCCGGTTTATTAGCCGGTAGAGAAATGCTACGAATAGCGTAAAAGCTGCTGAAACAAATGAGGGTCGGAGAGAAGTTTTATTAATATAGATAGATTTATATATATATATATATATATAGAATAATTGTTAATAACGTAGAGAACGTAGAGAAGAGAAATACGGATAATTGTTCAATCGTGTATTAAGTTATTGATTTTACTTTCTAAACGCACACAAAGCTTTCTTATTATTTCTATCTTAGGGTAGTTAAAGACTGTTTCATCGTTAGCTTTTTCCGAGATGTTTTCAACGCTAGCCGTTAGACACGTACGGTATATTAGAGTTTTACAGTTGTGTTTTTTCGAGATAATGTATGCAGACTAGTCAAACAAGGTAGAAGGAGCTATTCATCGATTCATCGATGGCGATACGAATCAAACGAGTTTTGTCACACGAGTCGTTGTGAAACGCAACACGCGAGTTTAATTGTTCACATTTAATGAAACGCTCGCGAGACAGCGAGCCACAGAGATTGATAATTGATTTTTTGAATAATTTAACAAACGAATCAAAAGAATGGGAAGACAATCAAGCAATCGATAATGCTCGTCGACGCTTATAAAATATTCCGAAGAATAGCTCACGTACATTTTCCTATTAAATCACATCTCGTCTCGAATCTCCTATAGTTTTTTTTTTAGTAAATTGTATTAAAAAATAAATTAAAAAATAAACAATAAAATCCTACTGGATTTCTTCTCCGGGCAGAATTTTCGAGCGATTTAAAGTTTTCTTAATGCATGCTGTAGGTGGGAAGAATATTATAGAAAATTGTTCCTCAAAATAGGCGACTTGTGTTTTTAATAGTTGGAGAGAAAAAAAAACACTGAAAAAAATGAAGACACCGTAGAAAGGCAGCGAAGGTGTTGGCACGTTTCTTGAACGAGAATGAGTTCGAAGAAGAACGAAAAAAATCAAATTTAATCAGAGCCAGTGTGGTGCTAGAAAGAAACGAAAGATTGGTGGTGGCTAAAGTAGAGGATCGATCCGTCCGCAATCTCGATCGCAAACCTGCACACACCCGAACGGCGCGCAATCAAATCGAGAGAAACTCGTTTCGTCCGCACTATATAGTTCCAGAATGGAAAACAAAAAGTAACAAAAAATATAATTTAACGAACTTTAATTGATTTTGTAGATGCTAACGATATGCGTCAAAAGATTTCGAGTAATTTTATACCAATTATTGTACATAAAAGATATTTGGTAATGGCGTTAATAAGAGATAACGTATTCGAATAAACGAAAGTATTGAAAGTGAAACAACGTAGTTTAGTTTTTGTACTCGGCAATACTGTGTAGTAATAGCGATGGAAAGGGGGATAGACGGTTTTTTTTTTTTTTTTTTTAAGCATATTTTCCTTTCGTTGCACGATAAGTTAATAAGTTTCACGCAGAGTTGCAGTAGTGGTATAGTTAAAGCCGGGTACGGCTTGGTACAGGAACATCGAGTCTCCCCCTTCGTTCGCGTGACAATCCCATCATCCTCGTTTGCACACGACAGTAAAAAATCAATCGACCCCGTCCAGCCAGAGACGGAAATAGCTATTTGTTTCTCTACATTATCCAAACAACTAACTCCACCCTCTCTATGCACTTTGCAATTACCATTTTTATCGTTAAACAGAAATTGCACGACAGTCTTAAAATATTTTTTTATTTTATAAATTCGAAGAAAAAAGTTCTGAAAACGTTAATAATTTATTTAAGATTATTCATCAATTTTTATAAATATTTTGTTCCGATTTTTTGTTTCTCACGAGGTAATGATTCGATGATTCAAGTATGATGTTACGTTTTCGGTTTATCGTTCTTCCTCAGATAACGAGAACAGACCCGATGGACAACGCCGAGGACGAGAAAGCGCGTGAGTATATGATGACGAGGGAGTACAATTTTTGGAGGGAAGTTTTGGGTTCGCCGCGTTACGTCGTAGCGCCAATGGTCGACGCGAGCGAGTTGCCCTGGCGATTACTGTCGCGAAGACACGGTGCTCATCTCTGCTACACGCCGATGCTACACTCGTCGGTATTCTGCAGAGATTCGAAGTACAGACGGGACGCCTTGGCCAGCACACCGGAGGATCGTCCTCTCATCGTTCAAGTGAGCATTATTATTTGTCCGGAATTCTTTTTTTTCTTACCGGAAGTGAGATACTTCCGCCACCCTTCGCCAATCGCATTCCTAGCATCTGTCTATCCATTCCGAATTCCATTACTATATGCCAATTTCCGGAAATTATAGTGTATGGGATGGAATTATATTATATTATATTATATTATATTAAGTCCACGAACATCTCTAGTTAAAAATATTCAACAATCACCCATCGTTTACCTATTCAAACACCATCTTTCGCCAGTGATATCCCCAGCTACTGCCCATCCATCCCGAATTCCATTCCATATGCTATGAAAACCGATTTTTCGAAATTATAGCATGTGGGATGGTATTATATTATAGCATGATAATAGAGGAATCGTTATCAGGGCGTGGGAGGCAAGTCCCTAGAGGCACTTACAATAAGCTGGGTCTGGGTGTTCCTTAGGGAGACGCCCTGAATTCTTGACAATTATGACAAATAAGCCAACAAACACCTGTCTAAAATTTACATAAGAAGGTTCCCGTAGACTTAAGGTCGTACTAGCGGACAGCCTGAGCCCACGTGAGTTCAAAGGGAATTGAGAGAGAATTGCGAACACTTGTCGACAGGATAAAAATCTTTAAAAAATCCAGCATATGGAAGGTGCTGAAAAGATTGATTATGCATAATAATAATTCCAAAATGTGATTAACAAATTAATGAAAAAAAAAAATTCAACACATCCCCCGGTAACTTTTTGTTCATATAAAAACAATTTGTTAATCTTTTTGAATACGTATGAATTTCTTCAGAATTTTGTGTAATTTTTGAAAATGACATTTTTATTATTATTAACTAAAAACGCGATTTTCAAAAATTACCCGAAATTCTGAAAAAATTCATACGTATTCAGAAAAATTAACAAATCGTTTTCATTTTTTTTCGTTAATTTGTTAATAACATTTTGGAATTGTTATTATGCAAAATTAATCTTTTCAGTACCTTCCATATGGTTGATTTTTTAAAGATTTTTCTCATCGAGAAGTGTTCGCAATTCCTCTCTCAATCCTCTCTGAATTCACGTGGGCTCAGGCTGTCCGCTAGTACTACCTTAAAAACCAGATAATTAAAAAATAAATTTATCAACTTCATTACAGTTCTGCGGCAATGATCCGGAGGTCTTGGTGGAGGCTGCGCTTCTGGCCGAACCTTATTGCGATGCTATCGACATTAACATCGGCTGTCCCCAGGCTATCGCCAAACGCGGACACTACGGCGCTTTCTTGCAAGATGATTGGGAACTATTGAAGAAAATTGGTAATTTTTTTTTTAAGCATTTATCACGGACAAGATTGTTCCTTACAAAAGATTGTAGGACATAAAAGTTGTCAACGTAGGATCATAAATATTTTTACAAGATTTTATCACAAAAAATTATGTAGAATTACATAGAATTACCGTGTGAAACTTTCAGTGAGCAGTCTGAGGAAAGAACTTCGGATACCAGTGACCTGCAAGCTCCGAGTCTTTCCGGAAATCTCGAAGACGATAGAATACGCGAGAATGCTCGAGGCTGCAGGAGCGAGTCTGTTGACCGTTCACGGGCGTACCCGCGAACAGAGGGGTCCGTTGACCGGACTTGCTTCGTGGGAGCATATTAGAGCTGTCAGGTAATAGTACATTACGATACTAGTGCGATAAAACTTTTTCTAATGAGTATGAGTTTGCAGCGCGAGTCGAAGGCGAGTGTTGCAATCACACGACTTAAGAAACAAAATTTATCACGAGCGTCGTACAAACTTTTATTTCACAAGGTGTGAAAATCGGGGTTTTATGCACACGAGGCGTGCGTAAAATTGCCATTTTCGCACCGAGTGGAAGAAATGTACTTCCGGCGCCGGAAGTGAACAAAATTACATAATATATGTAAAACTACATAATATATGTAAAATTGGATGATATATGTAAAATTGGATGATATATGTAAAATTGGATGATATATGTAAAATTGGATGATATATGTAAAATTGGATGATATATGTAAAATTACATATATTATGTAAAAATTACATAAATATATGTATAAATGAACCGGAAGATTTTTTTTATATAATAAAAATTTCTTAATAGAGAAGCTGTGAGAGTACCGATGTTCGCGAACGGAAACATTCAGTGTGTCCAGGACGTGGAGCGTTGCATCGTCGAGACCAAAGTCGAGGGTGTGATGACGGCCGAGGGAAATCTTTACAATCCTTGTATATTCGAGTCGCGTTATCCGCCAAGTTGGGAAGTTGCGCAAGAGTACCTCGACCTTGTGGACCGTCATCCGGTTCCGTCGTCTTACGTCAGAGGACATTTGTTCAAACTTTTCCAACATACGTACGCTATTTAAATTTCAATAACGATCCCGATGGATCCGTCGCGAAAATCGCGGCATAGCTTTAACTAGATAGTCAGACTCTGTTTAGCAGGAAACGAAGAGGCGAGGGATCTTCTCGCGACAAACTCGACGATGGAATCGTTCAGATCCGTGGTCGAGGCTGTGAGGAAACGATATCTTCCGTATCATGAGGGACGAATCCGATGGCCGGAGGATAAAAATGGTTCGTTATATTAGTATTTACAAAAATAAAAAATAAGTACCGTTAGAAAACAAACAACGTTATGATTCAATTTTTATCTGTCCGACAGACTACAACTTGGAGCTACCGCCGTGGCTGTGCAAAAGTTACGTGAGAGATTCGCCCGAGGAACATATTAGCAAGATTGAAGCTAAGAGAATAGAAGCGGTAAGGCTTATAAAAAAAAAATCTCTTGAATTCGAATTGAGTTAAACACTCGTTGATTTTTAAAAATTGGTATTGAAGGAAAAAACGTCGTGCAAGCGCGAATTTACGGACCCCGATGGCAACCAGGTGTCGAGAAAACGTTTAAAAAAATTGCGGAGAATATCCCGAAAGCCAAACAGAAATGTACCGACGTTCAAACGTGGCACGGATTTGTGTCACGACTGTCCGAATCCATTGGTGCGTGTTAATTGATCGATAATTCAACAACAAAAAGTAGAAAAGAGAAGAGAAATGAATGTACGACTCTTTTAGGGCTCCAAGTGCGAGTACAAGCTCTGCCGTCAGTGCTGCAGAAACAAGTGTTTCACGGAAAATCTCGATTGTCCCGGACACAGAAATTTGACGAAAACTCGAAGAGAAATGGCTAGAGAATTTTCCGTGAAACGAAAGGATATAAAGGACGTCGAAACTTGACATCGAACTTTTAGGTAAAATGATATTTTTCAATAAATACATGTAAATACGATCAATCCGAACTATCTTCTATTTCGCCTCAATCGACGTAGAAAATTTGACTCGTTATAAGGTTCAGATATTACTAAAAAAAATGAAGGAAACTTTGTATTTTCACCGTCATCGTATGTATTATTTACAAGGCAGATCCTCCCGTGCGTATCTCGAGAGGAGGCAAATTGGTGAACTATTTTACAAAGTCATCGATCTATAAATTATAATACAGTGATGTACAATCGAATTGAATGACAGACGGGTTTCCTCTCATCAACAGCACTTTGTACACTATCGTTCTATCTTCGAATCGCGATAAGCTCGTAAAAGAGTTTACTTTTTGTTTTTTATTATGCGGACGAAGCAGTCGGCGTTAAAATTCTCGTTAAAATGTTCAGAGCACCGCCCTCGCTGTCTCGCTGCTGGGCCGTGTCCACGTACAGCTTCGAGTCTGTTCGATCTTTCGCGCTCGTCCAGTATTTCTTGCTGAAGAGCATCATCAACATCAGAGCCGGCAGATGAACCAGGGAGAAACGAAACAATTTTCTGGAACTCGCGCTGTCCGAGTTTTTGTTGAATTGCCAGGCTGCAATGAGAAATTTACGTAATATAGTAGAGAGTGAATTTATTGGCCATTTTTTTTTTACACGTTTTTGATACGTAACAAACTTAAATCGCATCTGTACTGCCAATTGGCCATCGAACGAAGTCCTTCAGCCACGGTTTTTCTTCTTTTTGTATATTATTTTAGGTATTCATACTTAAAATTAAATTCGTCAGTTTATTTCTTCCTTGATCATTCTTTCGAGTTACTGGTAAGTTGTATGTGCTGTGTGTTTGAGTCTATGTATTATGTTTTGTGTGCATGTGATGGATAATGACTTGATATTTTCTATTTGGGTCGCAGCGAATCATTTAGAAAGTTCTCTGGTTCTCGTTTTATGGGTGTAATTTCCGTAGCTTCATATATGAGAGTATTGCGACGGTTGTGAAGCGGATTATCGGGATGACGGATATGTGTCAGGCGACGAATGGCACATGTTTCAGCAGTTTTTACCCCTTCTAGATTGCTGTTTCTTTGCAATTTACGAAGATAGGATCGCCGTATTCTATTATTGATCGACAGATAGATTTGTACATTTCTGCTAAGTGTTTTATGTGTATATCGCGTTGCGTGAATGTAATTTTCCCGAAGTGTGAGGGTCTTTGTGTGATTTTGTATTTACATTGTTGCAAGTGGTGATTAAAATTTAGTTCACGGTCGATATTTGTTACTAGGTACTTTGCGTAAAGTGCAGTCGATATTTGAACACTGTACAGGCTGATTTTAGGGGATTGATGGGTGATATTGTGGTTGAAGATGAGTAGCTGCGATTTCCGTGGTTTTGATTCAAGTCGCAAGTTATTAAACCATGTTATATTATTTCCGAAATTATTAACTTTCCGAAAAATCAACTTTCTTTTGCAATTTTTAAAAAAATTGATTAGGATATCTTACCGAGGTAGAGGAAGTAGGCGTTGAGCGGTGTAGATCCGACGGCGAACCACCAATTCGTCACGTCGAGCGCAGGTGCGAGATAAGAGAGACCCATGAGCGCGGCGGTGTAACGCAGAGCGGTCCGTCGACAGAGTCCTGGATTGGTAACTGCCATCATTCTGTAACCCGCTCGCGAGTAATCAGGACGGAGGTTCCACGAGAGCGCGTTGAAGTGAGGGAATTGCCAGGCGTACAGCATACCGGACATTATCCATGCACCTGGGGCGAAAATATCGCCGGCGCAACCAGCCCATCCCATCAGCGGTGGTATAGCTCCGACTGGAAAATGTTATATTTATTTCATAAAATTTTTAACTATCAAGCCTATGAAAAATTGATACATTATCGGAGATGGCGGAAACCGCAATACAGCGATGGAAGAAAGGTGCAAAGTACTTCAAAGGTGCAAAAATGTGCACATGGTTCCCTCATTTATTATAATTTTGTGCATAATTTTCTTCATGAGAAAGTTCGTTGATTGATTTTGGCTTCCTCATAGAGGAAGCTGAGCGCAACATTGTAATAACTGAGGAAGCCGTGTACAAATTAATTTGCAACTTTTTTTAGTAACAAAAAATGTCTACATGTCATAAGATCGAATCACAAATTTTCCGAAAAATTCAAAATGTTCTAAATCTCAGAAAATTTAAACGGTTAGATCAATTTACGCCAAGGGCAATGCCAAACATTGTACTGTGTTAGTCCATTACTGTGAAAATGTAAGTTCGATACCACCATGTTTACACGAATTATACCGTTTGTAGTCACTTAAAAACAAAACTCAAAATTCTATTAAGTCTGAACTCTTGCATAGATTTCAATCAAATTCAATACCAAAGATCTTTAAGCAAAATATTATATTTGTGTGCAGTTTTAGGATAATAGTTCAAAATTTACGCAAGTTAGAGCCACCCCACAGAGAATTTTCAAAAACTTCGAGATTGCGTAAAGTCTCCAATCGGGCATCAATCTTCACGAAAATTGCACTGAACGAAGCGACGCCACCACTCTACTAAATTTCAACTTGCTGTCTCAAGCAGTTACCGAGTTATAGCCGTTATAAACCATGCAAATCTGCCATACAAACACACACATACATCCCGACGCCAGCTAAAAATTGCATTTCTCAACGTTTTAGACTAATTTAAGTAGTCGGACATTAAATTCTCGATTTTTTTTTTATTTTTTTTTTACGAAAACAGTTTCATCTACGAGGAGGCAAACAAAATGTTATTTACAGATCGAGAGGAAAGGACAGATAAAAATACTGACCGATAGAACCGACCCAGGTGTTGAGAATACTGACGCGTTTCATGGGCGTGTAGATGAGTGTGTAGAGAACGAGATTGGTGGCTCCCAGAGCAGCGGTTAATCCGTTGACTTGGAAATACAACGTCGTGAGTCCCGCGACGCCGGTTATCGCCGCGAACAGTGCAGCGTGGGCCGGTCTACGGATATCGGAGGAAAAAATTAATAAAAATTCGCATTCTAGACCGGATCTTGCGTTAAAAGTTGGCACTCCTATCGACCCACGTCAAATATCCTCGAACGAGGACTCTGTTCTTCGTTCTCGACATCTGAGCGTCGAACGGAACTTCGAAGAATTGATTTATCGAGTTCGCCGTCGCGGAAACGAGACCCGTGCCCAACGAACACATCACGAAGGTGTGAAGGTCGAATGCCGCGGGCGCAAGGGCGTAACCGCCCATCGTCGTTATTACCACCAGACCTGCAAAAAAATAAAACAGGAAAAGTAGAAAAATAAACTTTTTTTAAAGAAATTTTTATCAACGCCCAACGGTGTTAAATTTGAATAATTTCATAGAGTAAATAAATATATATAATATAAATAAATTCTAGTAACCAGTATAAAAAAAAAAAAAAAAAAAAAAAAAAAAAAAAATGAAAAATCTATACATATAAGTTTGAGTACAAGTTTTCCTAAACGTAGATATGTTTTGCTACGCGATACCTACTGGTGAGCCGTATCTTGGATAGCATGAGGCAGTACTTGTGAAGTTTTGTACAGTCCACCTCCACCTTTCGCCATTCCAGTTCTTTGTCCTGCTTAGGTCTCTCTGCGACGTCAGCAGCTGGATCTCCAAGCACGGGCAGGCCAGGGTGCCTGAGCATAGCCTCGGGAGGACACAGTATCATGGGATTCCTCAACACTGTGGCTATTCTCGTTTTGTCTGATACCACGATGCAGGGCAGCTCCTGCAAAGGGTGTTCCTTCGTAGCTGGCTGCGCCGCGCTCGCCGAGTACTGAAAAATGCAAAAAAAAAACACAATTATTGAAAATCATAGCTGGAACCAAAAATTAGTTTTCGCGCTGCGACGATTACCCTGGCGGCGAGAAACTTCGAAATCGGTGAACATGATGCGTTACGACAGAGCCTCAGAGGTGTGAGTAGAAGTATCATTATAGGTTTATTGGTTCGGCGATTCTCAGCACAGAGTCGTCCGCATCCTGAAAAAAACGATATCTTTGGTGAGTTCTGTCATACGCGATTACAAAAGAGGCTCGTTTCGTAAACAAAAAGATGTTCGATCAAATTTTAACCTCGACGATCGAGTGATCGGTGTCTCGAGAAATTTACTCGAAACGCTTTGATCCGATGGTGTTTTTGTTTTTTTGTCACGACAAACATACGAACAAACAACGGACTCACATGTTCGCGACTTCCTTCGGTTATTGACACACGTAGATTGCATAATAAGGAACCCGTCCTCGCGGGCACACTGTCAAAATCACAGCGAACTTCGTGCGGATGCGAAACGAGGTGGAGGAGAGCAGAAGACTTTCCGAACAACTTCCAGCCTAATGTGAGAGCTGGCGGCTCAAGGCGCTTTCGAACGATCCGCGGTAGGACTCCCAGAGCCATCTATTTTTCTTACTTTTCTATCTTGATTAAAAAAGAAGATCTTGATAAAAAAAGAAGATTAAAAAAGAAGGTTGCCGCTATGAGCTCTTGCGATATGCTGAGTACTTAGGCCAAATTCATTTGGGCCGAAACTAGAGATGTGCCGTGACGGTCATTTTTTGTAATCGTTAATTGAGCAAAAAATGAACGTCGATCGACCGTCTTTTTTGGTTCTAGAAAATGTTTGTTGTCCCATGACCGTCATTTTTCTTTGGGGTCACAAATATTGCCAAAACAGCGAAAAACATCTATCTAGTTGGGACTTGACCGTAATTATTTTTTGGTCACAAATTTGTACAACTTTTTAGCACTCTAGCTTGATTTCAAACGAATTTCTATTCCTTCTTGATTTCGTAATCATTCGTATTCTAATTTTTTTTGTCAATCATTTCATCAATGAAATTGTGGTTTCCATCCCGATCCCCTAAGGATTACAGGTTCCTTCACTCTATCTCTGCGTCCGCCTTCCTTATCCGTTTGCCGTCGGGTCGATTCTCGAGTCCGGAGCTTCGTCGCGCCCCGCTAGGTATCGGCCTCAGACATACGGCGACAGTGGCCTTCCCTATCGGCACCGCTGACTACGTACACTAGGGCCTCGACTTCATAAACAGCGGCAAAGAGGATTGTTTTTCAAGTAATTTATTTGATAATTTAAATAGAATGATTAATAAAAATTATTACTTTGAATATTATTCATGAATTTATTTCGTTGATTTGCTGCAGCTTCGGTACACTAAGGCCTCGACTTCGTGCATAGCGGCGGGACCGGCTCCCGCGACACCCACGAAAATCGAGGTAATAAAGTTTGAGTGCCTAATCTCGGAAACTGAGATTTTCAAACCGGAAATGAAGTTTTTCCGATAAAATTAGATTTTCGAACTGGAAGTAAATTTCCCCCCTCTCCCCCCCCCCCCCCCCCTCCCAAAAAAACAATGAAGAAAAAAATTGTATAAAGTCGGTCGCGAATTCACGATGTTTCAATTATCAATCGAACACCTAAGTGCACCGAACCGCAAAGCGCTTGTACAAGGAAAGAAGTGTTTGCGTCGGATCTTTATTCACACGCTCGATTAAACTTCGATAAAAGCTAAATTGGATTTAAAACGGCCTGACAGCGCCCTCTGTACTATATAAACTTCGTAAACATTGTGTCTGTTCGTTTTCAGAGTAAGCTGGAGCAGAGCGCTCTACTTTACGTGGAAAGTATATATATATTTATTGGATATATAAGTATATCTGCCACGTAAAATCGAGCGCTCTGCTCCAGCTTACTCTGAAAACGAACAAGCCTATGGTGTTTCTTCAACCTAATTACTTTTGGCTGAAATGAATTCGGCGGTGAATGATACTCTACCGTCCTCGCAGTTGACATTGAAACTTACTCATAAGTGACCCGTCAACTAGCCGTCGGCTATTCACACGATTTTATCGGCGGTAAGAAAGAGTCCTACGAAGAGTATAAAAAAAGAATCACGGATAATTTTTATCGCTATACGTGCTGTGTATAAACGAATATTTTTCACCTTCATTACTACAACATTCATACATCACCGCGTTGATAAAACGAGCGCGCAACATTTAAATTTATCGAATCGAATCAATTCGATGATAATTTAACTATACAAAACCAGAGCAGGTAGTACGAATAATGATGAGACCGAATAAAAAAAAAGTCGAGCTCGGAGTGAAGAGCCTCGGAGCGGAGGGCAACGTCCTGTGGAATATCAAATGATTGGATTCCCTCGATGTACTCGCTCTCGATGAGTAAACCGGCTCGGGAAATACCGGTTCTTCGTGTCCGTTAAGACCCGCGAGATCGCGAGCCAAGAATCGGTGTGCAGCTACAGTTACTCCTTCGTCCCTCGCTGGCCGAGTACAAAGAGTTTCGAAGACTCGTCGGATTTATTCTCATTTTTACGTCAACTCTCGCAACCGACGGTTCTTCGCTCTCTTATCTCCCGCTGATCAACGGGTCAACAAGCGGAAGTCGTCGTCATGCTGCACCTACTATATTACACTATGGGCATCCTTGTCCTCCACGGTCGGGCAACTCTTTCCATCCCGGCTACCTACGATCAGCGACAGACCGGCGAACTGAACGTTCAAATTCATCTCAAAGATGTTGAGGTCGTTGCCCTTCTCGACTCCGAACTCCTCGACGATTACACGGTAACTGTAATTACAAATACACGATTACAGCCAGTATTTATCTGTCCGGAGATTCTTTACCGTGCAATTAATATTAATAACCGTACAATTATCTTTTATCGAGACGAAGGGATCGATCTTTTTTCTAACTTCAAATTTTGGCGAAAAAAATATCTGGTTGAGTCGGAAGCGAAGTTCGAGCATTGAATGAATTACCTCGCAATTTCTTCGCAGGACTACGATTACTCTTACGACTACGGGGACTTTACGATAAAGCCGATATCGAAGCCGACGAGCAGTCCGATTTCGACGAGTTCGGTTGAACCGTGGATCACCTGGCCGACGAATCCGTCCACATTGACGACGACGACGAGCTCGCCGAGTGTCCAGGCCGATTCCACGACGTCGAAGAATCCCGAGGAGCAGTCAACAACGGCGACGAATTCTTCGAGTCCCGGTAGCGAGGAAGAAGCAATCACGGTTGATTCATCGGGAGATCAAACTGCAAGCAACGAAACAGAGATTAAATTGCGAATCGATGACAAAGTCATCGATGAATCGATCGGGGAGTCGACGGTGGATAAAATTGAGATGGAAGATCAGAGTCCCGTCGCTGCGATTAAACCGAGCTCGAAAAAACAATGCCCGTCCGGATACACGCTCACGAAGAAAGGTCGATGCGGGGCGATTCAAAGCCGCAGACGCATATCGCTCCTACCGTAAGCCAATTGATTTATTTATTTTATTTATTTTATTTATTTTATTTATTTTATTTATTTTATTTATTTTATTTATTTTATTTATTTTATTTATTTTATTTATTTTATTTATTTTATTTATTTTATTTATTTTATTTATTTTATTTATTTTATTTATTTTATTTATTTTATTTATTTTATTTATTTTATTTATTTTTCCGTTAGATTGATGAAGCTTGGCGCGAGGTTCGGCCAGAAGGGCCGGTTTGGGATAAGAAAAGATCTGCCGGTCAGAGTCCACAGATCCGAAGTCGAGCAGTAAAACGAAAAACATTTCGCCAGTCATGTGCCATTTAATTAAGAGATCCCGCAGAATTTAATTTTAATATTTTTTTGTTTACGAACTCAGCGTTTCGATCTATAAATGCAGTAAGACTTTGAGATTGAAGACATAATTCAATTACGCGTTCAACCGGTAGGATCGTTGAATAATCTGCTCAATTGGTGAAAGGGGGTAACTGCGTGCTGCTCGGACCAGCGTCCAGCTCCACCGTGACCCGCGGATTCCCAGTATCGCCAGAGCCTTGAACTTACGTCGCGGTTATTATTTCGCGTTTCTCGAACCAGATACAAAATATCGTTAGTCGCGTCGAAGATCTCTCGGGTGTATCTACTGTGTCAACGGAACTGTAAAACATTGTACTACATGAAAATTAGTCTCGACGGCATAGTACGTGTTTTTTTATACAATAAAAAATTGTAAAATTCATTTTTCATTTAATAAAAGAGAAGACGAGTGTAAGATTCTCTCTATAATAGTCGCTACCAAGAAGTAAGTCCATCGGCGGAAAATTTTTGAGTTGATATCGAAAATAATTGCAAGAAAAATTTGAAAGTCGACATTGAAAAGAATTGAAAGAAGAATTCATTGAAATTGAAAAGGAGCGAAAGATGAATTTGAACATTGAAATTGAAAATAATTGAAAGAAGAATATGAAAGTTGAAATTAAAAAATTGAAAGAAGAATTAGAGAATTGGAATGAAAAAACTAATTAAAAAATTCGGAAGTCGAACTGTAAAAATTGAACTTGCTCTCGACATAAAATTTTAACCGGTGTTTAACACATCTCCTCGCGTTCGAATGAGAATCCTCAATTAGCTTGTCGTTCAATAAAAAAAGGATGTAACTTCCTGCCATGAGATTTCACCTCGAGTGCCGTTAATTCTGAAAGTTCACGATGCCAGCGACTTCCTCGACGGTTGTCTCGGTCGTACGGGAGCATCGCGAGCACCGAGAGTTCGCAGGGTCGGTAGCGGTTACGGAGCTTCTGCGGCTCCAGTCGTGTACGAGAGCCCGTTGAGCACGGCCACGAAACAGAATATACGCAGCATCTTAAACATTTACCGGTGGAGAGAAGAAAAATATAGATAATTCGCAATGAAGACGATATTTCTTCTTTTCGTTTCGTCGAGCCTCGTTCTCGGGGCACCGAGGAGGCCGATCAACACGTACGATCAGCGTCAGGACGGCTCCGTCAACGTTCACGCGAAACTCGACAATTTCATGTTCGTCTTCGTGCCGTCGACCGGGATTTTGACCGACGTCGCCGAGCTGGTGGATCCCTTAGTGGCTGCGGCATTGAATCTGAAGAACGTTGACTCGAGGAACGCGGCGCAGCCCGAAGCCGATCACCAGAGTGCGGACGGTCATTCTTCCGTTCCCGAGGTGGACACCGCGATCACGAGAGTCAGCAGCGATGAGTCCACGAAGAAGAATATCGAGGGTGACGAATCGAGGGTGAAGATCATCGCCATCGTCAAAGAAGATCATCCCGTCGAGGCCGTGGCTTCCCAGTCCTCGATCACGAGTCTGGAAGAGAACAAGAATAAAAATGTTAATGTAAATCTGGAAAAATCCGAAGTTCCTTCGAAGAAAGCCAGGAGTCTGAAGAACCGTTCGTCGGAAAGTTTGGCGGCGTCGAAGCTACCACCGAAGACCAGCGGCGCGGAGCCCTTGGGGAACAAGATCGCTGGAATCGCCGGCAAAGACCGAGGAAACGGCGTCGGATCGGCGGAAAGAGAGCCTCAGCTTCTCGGAGGTGGAATCGAGAACTGCGGGCCTGAACGGTTTCGCAATCGGCTCGGTGTATGCGAATTTCGGGTAGAGGCGTAGCTCTGAATTCTTCGCGCATCTTCGTTGACATTACAACAATTCTACAGAAAAAAATAATCTACATTATTCAATCATTGATTATTCTACGTTGCAATGTTTTTTTTTAGTGTAATTATTATTCTTTGGTAATAAAGATAGGTCTACTGTACTTTTTCGTTATTAATTTATCGCCTCAAGCAATTTTTTCATATATATAAAGTATACTTTTTTTTGCGGAAATGACTGTATAAAATAGATAGCAATAGTCGCACCGGTGATTTTTGTTTAAATATGATTTTGTAAGTTGTTTAAACAATAAATGGACTGTGAAAATGAAAACTCTCACTCTTTTCCCTAGATTCCCAGATTGGTCGGTCGCTTGCGAGGTGCGCTTCGCTGTTATTTTGATTTTCATTTATTTTCTGTTACTTCTCTAATTTTTATTGTTGTATTTAATTCGATTTGTTGAATTTTCATTGCATAATTTTTGCTGCATCTTTTTTCTGTTAATCGTCATTGTATTTTTGGAGCACGTGAAAAAAGATTTATTCAAATCAAATAAATTTCGATCTTCAAATGACGTTTATTAAGATAAAAGAAATGTTTCGTCGCCTTAACAAAATCTTTATTAGATTCAAATAACGGCTTTTCTTTACTTTCAGAAAAAAAATGTATTCGAAGTGACTATTTATTGTTTAAATATGATTTTGTAAGTTGTTTAAACAATAAATGGACTGTGAAAATGAAAACTCTTACTCTTTTCCCTAGATTCCCAGATTGGTCGGTCGCTTGCGAGGTGCGCTTCGCTGTTATTTTGATTTTCATTTATTTTCTGTTACTTCTCTAATTTTTATTGTTGTATTTAATTCGGTTTGTTGAATTTTCATTGCATAATTTTTGCTGCATCTTTTTTCTGTTAATCGTCATTGTATTTTTGGAGCACGTGAAAAAAGATTTATTCAAATCAAATAAATTACGATCTTCAAATGACGTTAATTAAGATAAAAGAAATGTTTCGTCGCCTTAACAAAATCTTTATTAGATTCAAATAACGGCTTTACTTTACCTTCAGAAAAAAAATGTATTCGAAGTGACTATTTATTGATTTGTACTTTGAAACAAATGTTTATTCGACACAAAGAAATCGAATCATTGAAAATACGATTTTGAATAGATATTCATTCGGGCCAAAGAAATTATATATTTGGCACCAAGACAAAACACGGCTATTATCCGGCGACGCGCATTATAGAGTCGCAAACACGTCAATAAAAAGAATAATACTATCAAACAAATAAATATATTAGAATTTAATAAATGCTCTATTAGGTTATGAACCGAATAAACATTTTTCTGCGTCCCTAAAAAATTTCCTTCGATTGGAATAAACTTTTTTCTGGGTGCGGTGTTCTTGAGGGTTTTGCCTCAGGACGCGAATAAACAAAACTATTCTATTCTAGTTGCCAATATGTAATATTCAATTGTTGGAATAATTAATAATAAAATTAGCTCTTTTCCGGCCGGCAGAATAAGCCGATCGGTCGTACGAATCGTTGATTCGGTAGGATCGGAATCGAGCGACGAGAAAGCAAAGCCTTCCGCTCTTTGTTGCGCAATCGTTTGTTTTCCAACATCGAGCAGCGAGGTACGAAGAGCAAGGCCAAGGCTGCCGGTTACGCGACTCCACTGGAGCCTTTGCCTGTGGAAGGTCGATGGCACTCGAGCGCACTCCGTAGCGGGACGATCGACGCCGAGTACTCTTCGACCCGCAGGTATACGTATCTCATTGGCTCCTCCGCTCAAAGTGGCGAGAGTATGCTCTCTCGCGTAAACTGCAAAAGAATTCAATTCCTCGATGAGGTCACTGCAGGACATTGGCCTCGGTCGTGACCGGTTCTCCATCGCGACCCTCGCTCCTCGTCCCCTCCCGAACAAACCTCGATACTTCTGCGTGAATAAAAAAAAATAATTAAATAAAAACAAATGAAAAAAAATTACGAAAAAAAAACGATCTCTCGTGTACCGGATAACCGGTCGATCGCGTTGTTGATATCATTACCTCACATCTGAAGCCCCTCAGAATTCTGAGAGGCGTTACACGTACGGTATAATTTTATACCCCACAGAAATGGAAGATGAAGAATGGTCTTCCATTCGCACCTCCCATCTGAGAGGATGCACGAACCGATCGCGGGTCTTCCGGTCACGAAAGGTTCTTGAACTTGGCAGGGAATGGCAGGGAATCCTCGAGGCCCCGAGTGGGGAGATCCGTCCTGCGGTCTTCCGTCCTTCGAACCTCCGTCCAGCTCAGACATCGCTCGTACTCCGACTCGACTTCATCTAGAGTAACAATAATCACGTTAACAAAAATATTTCAATTCGATACATAAAATTAACTGCGTTGTACACAGTCGAACAAGTACATATCGTTTGATCGATCGGTCAGTTTTTCACGTACCCAATGGTATCCTGCTGCAGCATCAACATGAGAATCTTCAAAGCAACCGAGCTGATACTTCTTTTGTTCTCCGTCGTCTGCTCGGCCACCGCCGCGCCGGTGGACGCGCCCCAGGACTCTGCCATCGTCGTGGAACCCTCTCAGCCGGGTGATCACTACGATCAGCGACAGAACGGTACGGAGAACTATAGAATTCACGTCGACGGCGTCGTCGTCGTCGTCGCACCGGTCGAAGCGCTTCTTCTCGCCGGTGGTCTACCCGGAGGTGCGGGCTCAGATATCTTCGGCGTTTCGCATCTCGATGACGTCGTCCAAAAACCGAAACCCGACGAAGAAGAAGCTACGATGAAACCGATCAGCAAACCGGATGTCGAAACCGTCGCGGCAAAGCCCGATGGAAAATCTTCTCACAGGTACGTTTTAACCTTAATTATTTTCTACTTCAACATTAATCCAAAGTCCACTTATTGTTATTATTGTTATTATTGTTATTATTGTTATTATTGTTATTATTGTTATTATTGTTATTATTGTTATTATTGTTATTATTGTTATTATTGTTATTATTGTTATTATTGTTATTATTGTTATTATTGTTATTATTGTTATTATTGTTATTATTGTTATTATTGTTATTATTGTTATTATTGTTATTATTGTTATTATTGTTATTATTGTTATTATTGTTATTATTGTTATTATTGTTATTATTGTTATTATTGTTATTATTGTTATTTTTGTTATTTTTGTTTACAGACCGGGTCTTCGTTTGATGGGTCTACTGTCGCCGCTGCTGCGCCGAGTTCATTCGCACCAGTGATGTGTGTTTACAGTTTAATATTTGCTAAGTTTTTTTTTTTCAAAATGAAACAATAAAAGATCGTTTGAAATGTAATTTAAAACAAAAGATTAACGACGACTCAAGACGAGATTTATTTTGATTAAAAATTACCATACACGTCTGACCAGTTTAGTATCTTGTTTTGGTATCATCATCGTCATCGTCATAATCATCACCACGTCATTTAGTAGAAAAATTGTTCTTGGTTCATACTATACGGTCTAGATATAATAGGATATCCCATCGCCGTGAGCTGTACAACAGCCGTTTCGGGGAGACTTGTCGTTGGGATAAAAATTAAAAAGTTGCCGTTTCGCCAACAACTCCTTTTGTCGCATAATATTTTCTCAAGAGATTAGAGACACAGAGTGATTGAGAGTCGAGGCTGATCGACGAGGAATCGAGGACTCGCTCCGACTAGATAAAATATTTTTGGGCAAATCGTTGTTTCTTTTTTTTTTCTTTTTCATTTTCTTCTCGCACTGATAGGCAGTTGAAGAAGTTGGCAACGAAAGTCGATCAAACATGCCGAACATTAATCTTAACTCCATTTTTACTACGTTACGTCTAATATACAGAATTTTCCACGGTCACATGCAAGTATTGGCAATTTTTTCTAAACGCTATTCAATTTGTCGACGACAATTTTCACAAAAGGCTTGCCGCGATACTTCTCCATTTGTCTATCCGGGCTGATGGTATGGAAATTTGAGTGTTTTTTTTTCTTTGTTTTTTTTTTACGACGATTGTTACCCTTGTCGTACTTTCGATCGATTGGAAAACATATTCGCGGCGATTATATTGATTATTGTAACTTATTTACATATATTTTTTCTCGTATCGAGCGTCGGTTGCGGGGGCCAAAAGTGGGAGATACGAGAAACTCGACTGTGCAGAATCATCGCGAGACGATAGCTACGAAGACGACTATAGTGTAATAGCATCGACGAACGTCGTTCAGGAATGGACGCCGTCTGGCTGGATCTTGCATGGCGAATTTTTTTCATCCTCCACCGACTTTTCGATCGACGTCTCCGAATCCACGGACACTTTGCGATTCTCGACTATCGTTCGTCTACGATCGTCAATTGCATCGGCGAATATCTCGTCGGAATTGTAAAAATTTTCGGCTAATTTACGGAGCTCTTCGAGCTCGCTGCTGTGTGCTTCGAGCTTCGATTCCAATTCGGATCTGAATAGAAAAATTAAAATAAAATAGATAAATAAAACGTTCACTCGAATTTTAGACACAGAGCGTAGATCCAGACTACTCACTTGTCGTCGCGCAAATCTCTGATGCACGTGTCGTTGTCCAGTTGAATGATGCGCAGCACCTTCAAGAGTTTTGTCACGAGATTGTCGACGTCGATAACCTGATCGACGAGATTCACTGCCGGACAGTAGTCACCGATCGGCGCTGTTGAATTGCTCTCCGTGCCGCCGCCAATGCATTCCGATTCGCTCGGTGAATCACAATCGTCCACGTCTTCCTCGTCCTCGGCCTGTCATGTACGCACAAAAAAAAAACAATAAATCTCATTTGATCGAACCGAAGCTTACAACTCCTAAAAATCCGCACATTTCGTGGAAAAAAAATGTTTATATTTAATATAACAGACGTACCCTTCGTCGGTTCAAAATGGCTTGTGTAAGATTATTCAGACTGGTACACTCGTCGCTCAGCCTGGGCAGTCGTGAATTTATTTCGTCGATCGGCTCGGGTACGCTCAGAGCTCTGCGCAACGAATCGCTACTCGATACCATGTTGTGCGAGTACGTGTCAGGCAGGGGAACGTCCTCCAGGACACTTTCCATCATGAGGCATGGCTCGGTCTCAAAGTCGAGCAAATCGGACGAAGAATCTGTACTCAGTTCTGCAATTTGTCCAAAGAAATATAAACGTAAAAATATTGTCGATGAGAAACAGTTAGAAATAGAGAAACAGATAGAATAAATTTTTTTTTAAAGTTAGAAATTGAAATTTTCATATCGCTTCCTCATGATTTGCCTTTGTTCTATGAGAAAGCATTTTTTGTATTTTTGGCTTCCTCATAGAGGAAGCTTTGCGAATAAAGGGATATTATGGGGAAGCGATATGAATATTTCAATTTTCAACTTTTTTCAACATGAACGTCGTGCTTGACTTTTAGGGAAAACGACTGTCCGATTCAGGTTCAATGCGAAAAAATATACCAACGTCGCTCTGGACTTTTGGCCAATATTGATGTCGGATCTGTGCTCGACGCGAAAAAATACATGGAACTGTGCGCTCCGGATTTTTTTTTTTGCCTCCTCATAGAGGAAGCTTTGTTATGGTGAAAAAAAATCGATATTTTCTTAATAACTTTCCATTTCACCTTTGAAAATATGTTTCGTGGACTCGACAGGGGACGGCTTTTTGTCGGCAGTTCTCGTGGCGAATGGATGAGTTGCTGCGTTTCTTATGGCTCCGATGACGGCTGAGACGAAAGAGCCTCTTTTCGGGCTCGGCGTGCATTCCTTCAGGCTGTGCTTCGAGCTCACCGGGCTCGATTCTGCACTGCTGTTGCTTCGACTGTAAGCTTCGTTGTGATATACGACATCCTAAAAATCGTACGTGTACAATACAATTAAACATTTGTTAGTAATCAACATTTAGGAAACCGTGAATTAATTATATAGTTGAATTTTCGACTATGTGCGATGTATTTATGTATCAGTGACCTCGAGATCTTTCTCCGAGATTTTGTACGACCGGACGAGTTGATCGACTAATCCTTCGAGTCTCGTGCCGAGGCCTGAAAGTGCTACCGCAGCTCCGGAAACCGCAGCCCCTTGACCGAGTAACAATTCCCTGCTTCGACGCTCCACAGCGTTCAGTTTCATGCCGAGAGAAAGATTTTCTTGCCTGTAACGGAGATAAAGAGAGTAGAGAGACTTCAGTATTCGTACGCTTTGATTCGTTCTCTCGACTATTAATAATCATACCTTCGCTGTTCGCTCATTCGGACGAGATGCTTGCACTCCTCGGTGAGCCGTGCTAATTCCATGTCGCGCAAAGCCAGAAGCTCGTCCTTAGTGGCGATCTGTAGATATGAATAATAAACAAGCGGTGAATGCAATTAAATTGCGAGTAGAAAAAAAAATCCAAAGCAAAAATCTCACCTCAACCTCGGCGTCCTTCAGAGCCTCGGCCAGGGTGGCTTTCTCCTCCTGCAAGAAATCCTGCATCTCCGTTGACTCCGCTTCGAGTTCCTGTTGCTGCTGAAGTAACGCCTTCTGCGCCGCGAGACTCTTCTCCAAATCCTGCGCAAAAAAATGGTTTCAGACGATATTCAAAACGCCTTTAAATTATGTAAAAAATAAATAAATGAAATTCCATATCGTTTTGTAAGTAAGAATTTTTCACCTACAACCGTTACGCATAAAATGAACGCCACATACCGAAACATAAATTTCCCACCCATACTATAATTCAAGGCTTGGAATGAATGTTCAACGACATTTAATTTAATTAAGAATAATACAATTACACATACCACAAAAGATACAAAATCAAAACCTTCATCATTAAAAGCGTAAAAAATTCTACACTGGATATCAAAGATTAGCCTGGGCAGAAGAGCCTCAGTCGATGGGTCATTGACGTTAATGTATTGCAGAGCTGGACACTACTTCAAGTACATACTTGAAGTATACAAGTACTTTTTAGTACGCAAGTATTTTTTTACGATTTCAAGTACCATGTACAAGAACTTTTTCGTACACACTCGTATTATGGATTCTCGATGAGTAGCATAACATACTGTTTCTATTAATATATCTGTCTAAACTTTTCAATAAGTATCATTTTAACGAACATGTATTTTGATAAGTTCATAATTTTAAAAAATTCCATTAAAAAAATGAGAATGGGGCTCTTTTCGTTTTTTTTTGTATGAAATTTCGTATGACATTTTTTTTATGGATTGTTTTTTAATGAAAAAAGTCAAGAATATATTAAAAATAATCTCAAAACGAGGAATTGGAAAAAATTAATTTAGCGACTTTTTGCAATAAATTTTGTTTCCCCTATGAGGATGCAAAGTTATTTTGCAAAATTACTTTGGACCTTTTTTAAGCCTGGCTAACGCTTAACACTACGTACCTAATGGCGAAAAGTACTTGAGAAGTAGAAGGATACTTCAACAAGTACTTCAAGTGCTTGTGTTACTTCATACTTTGTACTAGCAGTGTTTTTTGGTACTTTGCCCAGCTCTGATGTATTGCATATCTAATGTCAATAAACTAAATTGCATATCTAATGTCAACACTAATGTCAATAAATACATTTACAGCAACTACTGCTAAGAATTCCTCACCCTATTGAGCATTCTGCAGAGTGACTGAAGATCGGCGATCTCGATCTGTTGGTTGGCGACAACCTGACCGGAGGATTGAAAGTGTGTCTCGAGTTCGAGAAAGCTGTCGCTCCCTTCGGCCTGCTCGGACTGCGGAGTGCCGAGCATTGCGAGTACTCTTCGGGAATTTTTTTCCAATTCCTGACGGGCGAACGCATGATCGGCTCTCTCCTCGGCAAGCAGCCTCTCCAGCTTCGATCTCTCGATCTCGGCTTTCTCGTTGTCCTTTCTCAGTTGATTCGCCTCGGCCGTTGCGATCTTCAGTTGGCACTGAACGTCGCGCAATTCCTCCCAGGTGCCCTCGGTCTGGCTGTGAGCCTCGAGCCGCTCGCGCACTTCGGGATCGTGCTGGCGAACGGCCACGCCGGCGAGGGCGTTTTCGATGTCCTCGCATGTGAGTCCGGTCTGCACGCTAGTCTCATGATAAATTCTCGTTTTCTCCGTCGTCTTCGCGCGCGGATAAGGTGGCAAGCATTTTCTCAGACTGGCCGAGTCTCTTGAGCTTGGTACGCGGGGCTTCTTAGCCGCGCTCAGTCTGCTCAGACTCGCGTCTCTGCTCGCCGATCTGCTCTCCTGTTTCGTCCCGCCGTTAATATCGTCGGCGCGGTCCATCGACTTTACCATCGAAAAATTACTCTTGTTTCTCGCTCGCGGCAGCGTCGCGTAAGCCTCGAGAGCTTTGTCGTCGAGACCGGAAGTCCTCTCGTTCCTCGAGCTGTAAAGATTTCTGGGTGCGCTGTTGACGTTGCTGCACGAGAGAAGAGACTTTCGGCCGTCCTCCGAGGGAGTCGAGCCCGGAGTGCTGCCCCGTCCGCGCGAGCTGCACGAGCCTCCTCGGGACCGCGAACTTCCGGTTGCGCTGCGGCCTCGCTGGGCCGCCAAGTCTCTGTCGATCTCCGTCGTCAGTACGGACGGAAGAGAGTCGGGAAGTGGACGAGTTCGCGTTCGCGTGTTGACGCAATTTTGAGCACCCATTGGCGTTCCGGAAGTTCGAAATTTCGTGCTGGCGGAGCCGCGACGTTCGGCGTTCGTACTCGAGCCTGGAGTCGTCGAACTGTCTCGGGCTGCCGATCTTCCCTCGCGCGATCTTCCGCGATCCCGCGACGCCGCGCTGCTCGCCGGAGTTCTGCTGCTCGACGAAGCTCTCGGCGTCGAGGGAACGTTCGAGCGGGCTTTCCCTCGGGGAGTCGCCGCGCACCGAGAGGCAGTGTGATCGTTCGTCATCGAGGACTGATTGCTGCTGCTCTTGCTGCTCCCGGAATCGGTTTTCCTCTTGCCGACGGAGGCGGAGACGTTGCTGGAGTTCGACGAGGCGAAGGAGCTTCGTTTCGCGGAGGACGTTCTTCCGCTTCGCGGACCACCGACGCTTCCGGCCACGGAGGAGGACTCGCTGCCTCCCTCGCTCGTTCCCTCGCCACCGCCGACCCCGCCGCTCGTTGTGCTCGTGTGGATCGTCGGCATGCGAGGGTCCTCCGGCATTATCGCGCAAGGATCCTCGTAGACCGAGCAGCAGCTCACGAGACTCGAGTCGCAGGACGCCTCGTCCAGACCGTTGCAACTACTCGCGTACTCCACCTGAAAATTTCAATAAAAAATCATTAGATTGTATTTATTAATTCTATAAATAAATGAGATTGATACTCATTATAAACTAGCAGCTTATAAAATAGATTTACATAAGGTAAAGGACCCAGTTTCTGACACTTCTACGCAGCTCTCTCACTTTAAGCGTGTAAAATCATAGGGATAAACAAGGAGGACCAAGAGTCGCAGTTTGTGACCCCCCCCCCCGAACGCGCGTTACTCATTGGCTGCGTATCAAATGGTGGGGAGAGCGGACCACAAACTGGGTCCGTGTCAGATACTGGGTCCTTTACCTTATATTATAAACTAGGAGGGGTAACATCACTTCCGGTTAATTCTCGAAAATTGGGACGAATAAACAATTTTGCAAAATATCCACATAATGATGAGTTTCATGTCGATTGAACACTCACAGCAATACGCACAGATACTCACAGATTATCACACAGGTTCTCGCACAAACATTCACGAATACTCATAGACACTCACACGGATACTCACAAATACTCACAAATACTCACAGACACTCACAGACACTCGCAAAAATTTGAATTAAGTTTTCTTTGTACCCTTGGAATTTCACCGATGCACCCCTCGACCCCGCTGTCGCTGCCGTCCTTGCTGTCCTTGCTCTCAGGCGTCGTATGCAACGGCGACGCCTCGTTGTCCTGAGCCTCTCGAGAGATGGACTCGATCCCCTCGATTTTCTCGGCGTTATCCGAGGTAACGTGAATGACCGTGATATTGCAATCGCTGTTCATCGTCCCGTCGGGATCCTCCTCGGCGCTCTCGTTCTTCGGCGACGCCATATCCTCCGGAACTCCAGAATCCTGACGGGCCACGTGCTGAGGGCTCAAAGTCGATTTACCGACGACCTCCTCGTCCACTTCGCCGTGGAGCAACATCCTAGCCGTCCCGCTCGAGTCGGGAGAGTCGATTGCCTGCTGGAGGGCCTCGCTCATGTCCGGCCGGTCAACGTCATTCTGGAAAATAAATTGGACACAATCAATTTCAGTGATGGAAACGTTAGAAATTGGAGCCGAACGAGAAAAGAGGACGGACGGACGGACGGGAACGAATAGCTGTTACGGAACGGAAGGAGGAGCGGTAATTAAGTAACGACGACGAGGAGGGTTCGATAGAACGACTCGATTGAAGTCGCAAATTGAGGACCAAGCGAAAATTTAAACGAAATTGGAAACTCCGATTCATCAGGGCAGAAACATAACATCTAAAATTCGATCTGCATTCGTTGATAGTTCCTTTTTTATCGCGAAACAGTTGCGTCGCACGTAATTTTTTTTTTCTTCCAACTTCGTTAAAATAACCAGATTGCTTGCGTTGTAACTCGGGCGGAAAATCGCTTATTATTAACCGATGATCATTGATTAATGTGCGCATGCGCAGTACTGCTTCATTACTTCCGGGGGAGGAATGGTCATTGGCGAATATGACGATTTTGCGACGAAAGATGTGTGGTTATTTTGAAGAAGTCGGAAAAAAAAGTATTGTACGCTACACGGGTGGGCGCTAATTTTCTCTGCCCTCGCTCCGCTCAGGCGGTGAACTTCACGCTCGGCGACAATCGCGCACTTCCCTCCCTTGTTAGCATAATATACCAATTCGTGGCTTCTGCGCCGAGTAGGAGAACAATTGTAAATGGTGACTCGCTCAAAATATATAACCGTGAATAATAAATCTTGATATGAAAAATAAGCAAAACAAAATCTCAATATGAAAAATGAGAAAAAAAAACCTCGATATGAAAAATGAGCAAAAAGAGAATCTCGATATGAAAAATGAGCAAAAAATATCTTGGTATGAAAAATAAACAAAAAAAATCTCGATATGAAGAATGAGCAAAAAAAATCTCGATATGAAAAATGAGCAAAAAGAGAATCTCGATATGAAAAATGAGCAAAAAAATCTCGATATGAAAAAAGAGCAAAAAAAATCTCGATATGAAAAGTGAGCAAAAAAAATCTCGATATGAAAAATGAGCAAAAAGAATCTCGATACGAAAAAATAATCGAAAACGATTTTCCTGCCTTCTCGATAAGACGGTCTATGATTCTAGTTTCTACTGATATGTTTTTCCTTCTCTTTTGCGAACATCGCAGTAACTCGTGTAAGAACATTGGAGCCGAATTCCGGTGATTTGTTGTTTCGTTTAAATTTTTTCCCTGTCCTTGGAGGAGGCGAGGACTTCCCGGTGGCCGGTAGCTTTCGCGCGATGCCATTGAATCATTATCGTCTACGAGCAGTCGAGTTATTCCCTCGAGCGATTACGTGGCCGAGCCACGCGACGAGGCAAGGACGGGTTCGGTATAGCGCGTCAGTGTGAGAGAGCTTCAGCCGAGTAACGCGGGCTCTCTTTTGCTCGGGGGAAGAACCTGAGGCCGAGCGCCGTTGATTGGACGTTCACGAGTGTCGCGATGGCTTTATATCGCACACTATAATTCCGTGCGGATAGCATTTTACGTCCGGCTCTCGGCAGCTGCAGTTCCCGAGCGTACAAAACATTTTTCTCCAACACCGCCGTACCTCCGCGAGAACAACAGACACACGACAAAATGAACATGTGCTTCGGTGGGAAAAATTCCGACGATCATCGCCAGGAGAAGAGCGATCGTTTCGTCGTCGAATCATCGAGCGCCGAGACGAAGATCGATCGAAAAACGAGTTGCGCTCCCGCCGAGGCTTCGGAAAGTGTTTTCCGGGAGAAGAAGAAGAATCCGGACGAGGCTCCGAATCGCAGCGGAAAGTGCTCGAACAATTCGGAAAAAAGTCCGTCCTTGGAGAAGAAACTGCGGATGTTCGAGTCCGAGAAATTTCTCGACGGGACGCTGGACTCTGAAACAAATATCGTTCGTACGGTTAACAGGTGCGTGGGTGGAAAAAAATCTGGCAAATTTGTTCGCTCCGAAACGAGGAATAAAATTATTCGCGACCAATCGTCGAAGGGTGAGAAAAATCGTGAAACGAAGGATTTCGGTGTTAAGAATACTGAGAAATTCGTCGACGAGGTGAAGAGATTGACGGAGACCGAGAGATTCGTCGGCGACGGTCTTTCGCTGAGGATGGACGTTAACGAGCGAGACATCGAGGTGACCGGCGATGGTTGCAGATTGACCTTGGCGACGAATCGGGGAAGAATACGGATGATCGGAGACGGTTGTCGTCTTCAGATCGGACGAAACAGCGGCGACATCGAGTACACGGGCGACGGAGGTCGGGTCTCCCTCGGACCCGACTCGACGGGAACCAAAGTTCACTACGTCGGCGAGGGAGGACGCGTCGACATCGCCGACGGCAAGGGCCGCGCCGGAAATCGTTGCTCGACCGCTTCCGGTCATGGCGTATCGTCCATCGGAGTAAAATGCGACAACGAGCGATCCTTGGAAATCGTCGACAATATTTTGAACGAGCGACGGGCCAGGCGAACCTCGATGAACACCTGCAAGACAGTGAAAATCGTTAAGATCGACACGAAAATCTTCGACAGCGGCAGAACGAAGAACTCGGTACGAACGGAAAAATCTTGCACGCAATGTGTATAGATAAAATTTTTGAAGAGAGGAATCGTTAGTGGACACTAAACTTTTTTTGTATTTCGATAAAATATATATATAAATATAAAATATTATGTATTTTATGTTTTATATATATGTTTTTATATTCCACGAAAATCGTCTCTAACGGTAGAACAAAGAACTCTGCTCGAGCGGAAAATCTTGCACGCGATGTGTATAGATATAAAATTTTACAAGAGCTCGAGAATTGTTAGCGGACATTAAACTTTTTTTGTATTTCGAAAAAAAAAATATATATATAAATATAAAATATTATATAATAATAATATTACATTATTATTATTATTATATATTTTATACAGATATATATATTTGTTTAAAATTAATATTCTATTTTGTCTTTTATTTCTTCGATCTGGAACGACCAAGTTCGTCCGGACAAGAAAGTTTTGCATGGTTTCTAGTTTTGTTTTCTCGAACATTATTTCTCTCAGGCATCTAGTGGTAACCAATGGTAACAGAGTTCCTAAGCGGCGACGGACAGTCGACAATTTTAATGAGTACCAGATTTATTAATTTATTTTTAAGAGGAACAAATTATATATATATATTTTTTTGAAGGCAGTTAACAACTTAGCAATGTTTCATCAACGTTCAAGACTGAAATGTATAAACAATAGTTACGAGCGCTTTGTATGTATATAGCGAGAGAATTTCTCTTCAATCTTGGCGCGACTTTTCGCAGCGTGAAATCGTGTGAATTAATTCGTTCGCTCGCCTCGTTCATTGTACGCGCTGTGAAACAAGTTACACTGATTTATAGAGATCTATTTTTTTCAATTCTACGAAATAAAAATATATAAAAAAAAATACAATAGAGTTTTGTTACGAACAGCACGAGTGCTTGACTGATTAAAGAGCCATAAATGCGATTGGAATCTGAGTACTGTTATTATTGTTGTTATTATTTTCCTTTTTATCGTGAAACTGTTGTTGTGATGCGACCCTGTTTTTATCTCCGTTATTGCAATACGATGGGCGATTAATATGGTAAGCTGCGAGCGAGGGGCCTTCCCCGAGACCGAACGCTCTCACGTATCAGGCTTTCTGTTATCCCTCCCCACTCTATCGCTTTACGATAAACGTGACGTTTTTTTTTTCACTGCGCGGCATCGCGACAATTTCCGACTGTTAAGCGGGTCAAAAATACCGTTGAGTTCAAGATATATCTATATATGTATCTTTTTTTTTACATCTTTTTAGAGGATCAGATTGTCTTTTAGTGTTTCGCACGGTTTACAATTATTCGATGAAATATAAATTATTGAAAAAATTCTTTCATTATTATTGCAAAAAATCATTAATTTTTTAAATAAAAAATTGTTTTCTTTTTTCTTGTTTTTTTTTTCTTCTTCGTAAGAGATAAACCGGACGAGAGTGATTTCGGACTCGCAGGGAACTGACAATTATGACGTCGGAAGCGACTAACATGTGCGAGAATTCCGAGAATTTCACCGGAGCGCGATATGAAAAATAGAAAACAAACGTTTCGATTGTTTTTTCAAAAAATCATTAATTTTTTAATTAAAAATGTTATTATTTTTTTTTTAATTAAAAATTTTATTAATTTTTTTTTAATTAAAAATTTTATTAATTTTTTTTATAAAAAATTGTTTTTTTCTTTATTGCTCATTTTTTTCGTCGTACGAGATAAACCGGACGAGAGTGATTTCGGGCTCGCCGGAACTGAGAATTATGGTGTCGGAAGCGATTAACATGCGCGAGACTTCCGTGAATTTCACCGGAGCGCAATATGAAAGACAAAAAAAATTGTTCGATTCTTTGCAAAAAATATTTCATTTTCAAATAAATTAAAACGAAACTATTAATGAAATTAAAATTAAATTTTTTATTTAATAGTATTTTTCTTGGCTGTTTTTTCATAATACAAGACAAACGAACGAGAGTGTTTTCGGGCTCACCGGAACCGAGAGCGATGGTGTCGAGAGCGTTAAGCATCCGCGAGAATTCCGTGAATTTCACCGGAGCGCGGAGATTTTCGCAAGCCGTGATCCTCTTTGCCTTTTTGCTCGGGTAATAAGCAACGGCGTCGCGCCGTGCCGAGAGCTGATGTGCCCCCCGGGCATAGAAGCCCAAAGAGCAAAGAGGAAGGAAGCAGAGAGAAAGAGAGAGAGAGAGAGCAGCCGCTCTATCTCTCTCGACTTGAACGAGAGGCGAGTAAATATATCCTCGGGTTGCGGTGTGTCCGTGCGAAGCATACGCAAAGTCTCGAAGCACATCTGCATTCTGCAGAGGACGTTTACCGATCCGAGTTTCGCCCTCGTTGGAATTGTTCATCTGGTCATCCGCACCGTGGCCGTTGCAATTCGTCCATTACTCTCACTCTGCCCCCCCCCCCCCCCCCCCCGCCCCCCCTTGTGGTTCTAAGGCACGGGGAGTCACACATGTTTCTGGCATCTGCGATTCTCGCAGCAGCACCGAATCCCCCGCCGGTACATCTGACATCATTGCCCCAACGAAGATCGAATTTACGGCAATAATTTCTGTATATTTATATACACGCGTGCATGCGGCTGAAGCAAATGGCGAAAATAAAATTTGTTTAACGGCCGAGCCTCAACATCTTCGACGGAGCTTCCATGATTCACGAAGCCAAAATATTTATCCCGCGGGCGAACCAACAACACTGTAGGCCGTAGTTATTTATAGTCGGGGAATGTATTGTTCGCAAAATCGAACACAGCCTTGTCGATAAACTTTTGGATGCTACTATTAATTTTACACTCGCGAGAGATTTGATGTAATAAAAAAAAGGCGAAATTACAAATGTTGAGAATACAAAATAAAGTTTAATATTTATCGCTCTTGTAGTCCGAGTATGTATTATTCGCAAAATCGAACACAGCCTTGAGCATAAACTTTTGGATGTTAGTATTAATTTTACACTCGTGAGAGGTTTGATGTAATAAAAAAAGGCGAAATTAAAAATGTTGAGAAGACAAAATGAAGTTTAATATTTATCGCTCTTGTAGTCGGAGAATGTATTGCTCGCGAAATCGAACACAGTAAACTTTCGGACGCCAGTATAATATTATAAATTTCGTAAGAGATTTGAAAAATATCGAGAATGAAAAAAAAATGCCAAATAAAATATGTTGAGAACAGAAGAAAAAAATATGTAATATTTATCGCTATTCTAGTCGGAGAATGTATTGTTCGTAAAACCGAATACACCCTCGTGGATAAACTTCCAGTCGTTAGTGTAACACATTATACTCGTGAGCGATTTTATGTAATAAAAAAAAACATGCGAAATAAAAAACGTGTTGAGAACAGAAGAAAAAAAATGTAATATATATCGCTCCACCGTTCTCGCTAGCTCCTCGGGCGACATCTGAGGGGACGATAGTCCTAGCTGTAAATAAATAAGCGCAGCGGACACTTGCGGGACGCGAACTGCATCGAAGTAATCGATAACCGATAATGGTCAATCTTTTTTTAGCTATTTAATTAATTAAATTAAGTTCGCTCGCCGGCCCTTAGACGCGATGTTTTTTTTTTCGTTCGGATAGGAGTTTAGAATGAAAAAACAGGCAGGGCATTCGGCGAGACATCGATGATTGTCGCGAACGTTACCTCGCTCCTGTAGGGGACGTCCGGCGTGAATTTTCGCGATCCCTGCACGAGATCCTCCTTCGGAGTCCAGCTCGTATCGCACAACAGTGCGGTGGAACACATTCACCCGCCGCTTCGACACACAGAGTCACCTCGGCGAATCTCTCCTCTCTTCGCGCTTTCTAAGAAAATGTTCTCGCTTAATAACGCGCCCGAACGAGCATCGAGCTATGCCGACGACGAATCGTACACAAAAAAAAATATATATACGCTTCGTTTATGTGTATATATATATATATATATATATATATCTAAATCTTTTTTTTTTTGCACCGATGTCTTTGAGGCCGTGCGAAAGATAAGTCACTGAAGCTCGACGCGCGACCCGATAAAACCCGGAGCTGATCGCTTGTCCGGAGCTTTTTTTTATGTTTTCGTTGCTACTCGTTTCGTGGGTGTCGACCCGAAATCGTTCGCACGCATCCGGAAGGGCAACGGGCCGCGGTGCAACGACGAGCGAAACTGAGGAGAACGGCGAGGGAGAAGCACGCGCAACGGACGCCTTCCTATTCCCGTGTAACTCGGTGCAACTCCGTGCTCGACGGGCGATCTCTCGCTCGGCAACGGGAAAAACGCACAGCGCCCTCGCCGATCGTAATGTGCGCGAGAGAGGAGCATCAGCTGTGGGGCTCTCTCTGCGATGGCCCACCAGGGAGGACGCCGAACCCCGCGCGCCGCGTACGACCGGCAATCCCTTACCCCGCTCTACCTGGAGTGGATAAGTCAGATCCTCCACGGATAATAAAAGAATTTTCCACGCGACTCCCATGCTCCGAACTGGAACTTATTTTTTTTTTTTTACAGTCGAAATTGGGTTTTTTGTTGAAGCATCTGGAGTCGTGTCGAATAACGATCGATGGTTTACTTGCCATAATTCGGATCGGTGGAGTTTTTTTTTAGTAATCCGGAGAATAAATTATCTTTTTCGACGCGATTTCGATCTTCCGAACTGGAAAGTACTTTTTTCACAGTCGAAATTGATTTTTTTTTTTTTGTTGAAGCATTCGGAACCGTGTCGAATAACAATCGATTGTTTACTTGGTATAATTTGGATCGTCGGAGTATTTTTTTTCAGTATTCCGGATAATAAATTCTTTTTTTTTCAACGCGACTTTAATCCTCCGAATTGAATTTTTTTTTTTTTCCAGACTAAATTAGTTTTTTTCTTGACGCATCCGTAGCCGTGTCGAATAACGATCGATGGTTGACTCGGGATAATTCGGAATGTTAAATTCGCTCCGTCGAAATAAATTAGCGGGTTTATTTGAAGTCTTTCATAGCCGAAGTCAAGGTCATCAGTGCTTCGCGCATCTTTTCACGCTCGATGTCGTTCCTCAGTCCGCTCCAAGTCTCCTCCAGTTTATTCTGTTGGTGTTTCTGTGCAAGATTGGTCCAGTGGTTACTGCGTTATACATCCCCTTCGTCGATTATCGCGAACAAAACGCGGAAATTATTTTTACCTTTATGTAGAGAAAGCAGTGTTTCATTGTAGCTCCTATGTAGATTATCCTAATCTTCACCAAGTGACCGCCGACGTCGTTTATCGATGGAACGGAATCGATTATAAATTTGTGAGGACCATGGCGAACTTTGATCAAAGCTATTCTCGTATGCGTATTGCAGTACTTGGCTGTTGATTAAAAAAAAAAAAATCTTTTACAAAATTACCAGCCGCAATAATTGAATCCAAAACAGTAAAGCAATCTAAAAATACACTTGACAAATACTTGTCTACATAATAAACTTTGCAAGCTTTTAATGTAAGCTTACAAAAGATGCAGATATTATATAGTTATAAACTTCCTTTCTGTACTTTCTAATAATAATAATAATAATAAAATGATAACGATAAAATTTATCGTAAATCGATGTACCGTTGAAGCCTGACTTTATGGCGGCAAGACCAAAGTCTCCATAGAGCTTTTGCACTTTTTCTTGAATGGCATGATGCAGCGCTGTTGTTTTCAGTACCAGAGGCCTCTCCTGGCCACCCTGAGGCTCTATCTCCACAGTTATGTACCTACAATAAAAATTATTTGAGATGACAACTAAAAAACAAATCTTACTTTTACCAACCTTTTTTTCATCGATTTATAAATCTATGTATTTTAGGGATATTGATATATATTTTTTTTATTAAGTTTATTAACGGAGCAACCCCTTTACGCAGAACTCAAAAGTTGTGAATCGAAAACACGAGGCATATCAAACTTGAATATACATAATACGAATTAACATTTTTCATATTGATATTGACAATTTATTAACGGATTGCTCGTTTTGCAAATCTGAAGACATTTCACGTTAAAGTACATTTCAATTATTATCTCTAACTAGCTGTAGAGTCGCGCATATGCTCTTTTAACTTCGAGCATAAACAGAATTAACTTAATAACGATAAATACAATCGCATTGTGAACATAAATATAAATAGATGGGAAACTAACTTTCCTATCGACCGACTGCTCTTGCTTTAGAATGCTTAGTTAATATCACAAAAGCCTTGTACGACTGCCCGTGAGACAAAGTGCAAAATATTAATTTCCTTTATTGAGCAAGCGCACCCTCGTGAACTTTTTATCTATACATTTTATTTTAATTTTTTTTCTCCAACAATGTTCGTCTTATGTATTAATGTGTACGTTTAAATGTTACACGCCTCGTGTTTTCGATTCGCCGCTTGTGATTTCGGTGCGAAAGAGTTATTCCCTTGAACAAATTACAATAAAAATTACAATTACAAAACAATCAACAAACAATATATAACTTGGCTTGAGATACGCGAACCCGAAAGTCGTGTACCTGTTTTTAAACCGAACCATCTTTTAGGCCCGCTGTGCGATTCTCTCCTATTCGACGCGACAACAAACCGTTATCGTCGCTATTTTTCTTTTCTCCGGTAAATAAACAAAATTTGTCACACGAGTGAAACAGCTGATCGCTCTCGTGCGACACGTGCGTTCCCGCACCCAGCGAAACTGCATTATCTTCCCGAATTTGTTTATTTTTTAAGGAAGAAGAAAAATGTTTCAGAGTTTCTCCGTCCGATGGAGACACCGAGAAAATATCCGCCGTTGATTTTCTATTTACCATGGAATACGTGTGTGTTTATCGCAGCCACGTGCGCCTGTAATTCGAAAACAAGTTTAATGCCGTTCGAGTGATTGCAGGCTTGTGTTTTTTTTTTCTTCTTTTTTTCGTCGTGTTCTCGATTTTCTTTCTTACGCACAGCGCAACGTGTCCTTAGGTGTTGTGCAAGCGGAGTATATTCATCGACGATGGAAACTGTGGGAGGAACGATTAAACCCCAGTCGGCTATTAGGTGAATATATTACGCTGTAAATATTGCGCGCGGCACACATACACTGATTTAGCGGAATAATTGCGCGTACTGAAAAATAAAAATACTGCCTTTATCAGTCGGAATGGATCAAGTCTTATCTAAAGGTCGCGTATCGCAATCTCTTTATGATGCAAGAATGTAGTTTTTTTTCATTTTTTTTATTAAGTTCGCTACGTCACATGTCAAAGTATTCAACGTTCTCGGACAGTTCCAGAGAGTCCAGAAGTTGACGGGCTCTTCTCCGGTCTGTGGATTATATTTTTTCCATTATATTAGATTTTTTGTTCAACCTTCGCTGCTTTACGTATTAACTCATTCAACGCTCCTGGGTTGTTCCAGAGAGTCCAGAAGTGGACGAGCTTTCTCCAGTCTAGATTTTTTTTATTGTGTTAGATTATTATTATTTTTTAAATCTGCGCTTTGTCATTTCCGGGTAGTTCCAGTTGAAGTTGACTAGCTTTTCTCCGGTTTGTAGATTATATTTTTTAGATTACAGATTCTATTACATTGTTAGAATATTAGAATCTAGATTTTATTCAATTATTTTTTTATTCTTTCAAGCTTCGCTACAGCACTTATCCACTCATTCAATCTTCTTGGTACTTTCAGAGAGTCCAGAAGTTGACATGCTCTTCACCCGTTTGTGGATTATATTTTTTAGATTGTATTTGATTGTATTAGATTATATTTTTTTGTCAAGCAACTAATTCAATCTTCTTGGTAGTTTCAGAGAGTCCAGAAGTTGACGTGCTCTTCTCCCTCTTTTCTACTACATTTTCATTAATTCCATGGATTACTATGTGGGTGTCGACGTGGGAACGGGCAGCGCTCGAGCGGCTTTGGTCTCCGCTGGTGGAAAACTCATCAAGACCGCAGTTCAACCAATAGAGACTTTCAATCCTGTGCCAGATTTTTACGAACAGTCTTCGGACGATATATGGTCAGCTGTTCGAAGAGTAGTCAAGGTAAATACTTGTACTCGATAATTTTTGGCCTAAATTATGTGCATATTTGTGCTGGAAAATTTTTGGTATAAATTATGTGCATATTTGTACTGGAAAATTTCTAGTATAAATTGTGTGCATATTTGTACTGGATAATTTTTTGTATAAATTGTATGGATAGTTGTACAGGATAATTTTTGGAATAAATGGTATAAATATTTGTACTAGATAATTTGTTGTAAAGATTGTATAGCTATTAGTATGGGAGAATTTTTGGTATAAATTGTATGGAAATTTATACTGGATAATTTTTAGTATAAATTGTACTGAATATTTGCACTGGACAATGGGTACGTTGTACTGGAAAGACGCAGAGATTTTAAGGGATATTATTTGTTATTTATTTTTTAGACGATCATCAGTGACATTCCGGCTAGTTGCGTGAAAGGAATCGGGTTCGACGCCACTTGCTCTCTGGTCGCGCTGGACGAGGCTGGAGCTCCGGTTTCCGTGAGTTTAACTGGTGGGTCTCAAATGGAATAAATTGCACGAGACAAAAATGCACCCATTAGAAAATATTACCAATGAGATCGAACAAATTGCTACACAAAAATGTTGCGGTATTTAAAAATTAACCCGTACCGTTTTTGTTTGATCGCAGGAAACGACAAGCAAAATGTTATTCTGTGGCTGGACCACAGAGCGGAGGCAGAGGCGGTGTACATAAACATGTTGGGCCACAAATTGTTGCGCTACGTCGGCGGCAAGATATCGCTGGAGATGGAAATACCGAAGATCCTCTGGCTCAAGAAAAATTTGCCGGCTTCGTGGGCGAGAGCCAAGCTACTGTTCGATTTGCCCGATTTCTTGACCTGGAAAGCCACGAATTCGGAATCCAGGTACTGCGATGTGACGCGAGCGATGCGAGCGATGCGAACGATGCAATGCGATTCGGGCTACTGTAGCGAGCGGCCTCGAGCGGTTTATCGATAATCCAAATTTTGTAAAAATTGAAGATCACTGTGCTCGCTCGTCTGCAAGTGGAACTACAGCGCGAGTCCCGATGGAAACAGCGGGTGGAACGCCGAGTTTTTAGAGGAGATCGGGCTGTCGGCTCTCAGGGAGGACCAGTGGCGACGAATAGGTATATTTATCTCGATCAAATAAGTAATCAGTCCTTCGTTAATCAATGCGCAGATTAATTTACTTCTGCGTGAAGATTTTTTTTTTAGACTACGCTAAAAAAGTCCTACTTTAAAGTCGCTGATTCTTGACGAGTGGGAGGAAAACGAATCACGTTTCTTCCCGCTAAATTACTTTTCTACACGCTCGTCAAGAATCGGCCACTTTCCATCCCCGTTGCAGGCATAGAAATATGGCCACTTTTTAGCATAGTCGGAAAAAAATAGCGTAGGTCATTCGGGAGGAAGTGCTTTTTCACCTCGTGTGAATTTCTTCCCTCACTTCGCTCGTGCATCAAATTTCACACTCGATGAAAAGACGCACTTTCCTCCCTTGTCGCATAATATACTATTTTGCTCTTACTCGCTCTACAGTAATCGATTAACGAAGATGATGTGCAGGTAACGTCGTTAAGTCGCCCGGCGACGCTGTGGGTTCGGGCCTGAGTGCCAAAGCAGCCGCCGAGCTCGGCCTCGAGGAAGGAACTCCGGTGGGCTGCTCGTTGATCGACGCTCACGCCGGTGCATTGGGAATGCTCGGCTGCTCCGCTCCGGGAATCCCCGAAGACATCACCACCAGGCTAGGTATTATAAATATTTTTTTATTAACCGATTTCTCCTTTACCGATAATCAAGATATAAAAGTGTCTTGTATCATTCGATTTATTTCCTTATTTCTTTATTTCTTTATTAGTTTATGAGACAAGCCCGCGTACAACGAAAATACAGATATAAAGAACACAGTGTGATTGCATTTAGTACGGTGTATTCCAGACGGAGGTAAATAGAAGGTTGCAACACAGAAAAATATTCATGAACAAGACTATTTTAAAAAACATTTAAAAAAGAAAAACTAGAAAATATTATTTGAACTTGAACTTTTTAAAATGTAAATTCAACTTTACCTTTGACTATTCGTACGTGAGTTTCGTCAATATTAATATGCTATGAATTTTATTAATATTGACTTTTCACGTTTTATGGTCCTCAAAATTCCGTAATAATCATAAGAAAATACGATTTTCAGGTTTAATTTGCGGTACCTCGACCTGCCACATGTTACTCAGCGACAAGGAGACTTTCGTCGAGGGTGTCTGGGGACCGTACTACGGCGCTATAGTCGAAGGCTTCTGGCTGAGTGAGGGAGGTCAGAGTGCAACTGGAAAACTGTTGGATCACGTTATCGACACGCATCCAGCGTCGTCGCAAATTCGCACGAAAATTTATGGCAAAAAGTTCGATTCTCCATAGCTACGAGCTTTTTTTTCATCGATTAATTTTTCTCTGTTTGTTTCAAGTTTATTCATTATTTTCACTAATTATAGGCACATACAGCAGTATCTGTCGGATCTGCTCCAGTCTATGGCCGATCAAAAGAATTATCCGGATATTTCGTATCTGACGAAGGATATTCACGTGTGGCCGGATTATCATGGCAATCGATCGCCTCTTGCCGATCCGAGTCTTCAAGGGATGGTATAAAATAAAAAATAAACACTTAGTTACTTTTTTTGGCTTCCTCACAGAGGCAGTTTTGGTTTCATAAAAAAAAAACGACATTTTAATGAACACCTGTTCAAAACGTTCCAAAACATCGGAAAATCATATTTAGAAAAAATATCTGGGTGTATGTGTGTCAGATCCGAAAATTTGAAATATATATATATAACTTAAGAACGGTTTG
This sequence comes from Exephanes ischioxanthus, assembly GCA_958510785.1. Taxonomy (NCBI): domain Eukaryota; kingdom Metazoa; phylum Arthropoda; class Insecta; order Hymenoptera; family Ichneumonidae; genus Exephanes; species Exephanes ischioxanthus. The sequence continues at coordinate 18,347,748 of OY294023.1, read as the reverse complement.
AGCTATCAAGCTGAAATATCTAACGTAGGAACAGGGGTCAACCCTCAACGTGTGGTAAAATTTGTATTAAATTGCTTTCAGTCATTTTACCCGGTTTTGAACTTGCTAAAAAAGTCTGTGCGGATAATTTACAATTTTTGATAGCTCTTACAATTTTGGAGTTGTCAGGCTAAAAAGGTATACGCAAAGGGACTATTATCGACCGATGATCCCTATTTCATTTGGCGAGGATCGATCGAACCGTTCAAAATTTTATGAGATTTTGAATTTTTTAAATTTCACAAAAAGTTTGGGTTTCTTTTTGACGCAAGTTTCCGTATCAAATACTGAGTTAAATGCAAATAAGTGGCAGTTACGTGATCAATGGGAAAAAATACATCAAACGTGGCCCCAACACGACAAACAGCTACGATTTTTATAGAGAATCTTTGTTATTGCAAAAATCAGTGATTTTTGTATTTTCACACAGCCATTTTTTTTCAAACACGATTATTTTCATTTACCGACAAAGCCTTGTCTACGAGGAAGCCAAATAATCGCAGAAAATAATTTTTCATAGAAGCTTTGTACACAAATGTAAATTAGATGCGGAAGCTTCGTGAAAATCTCGCTTTCTTTTTATTAATATTTTTATAATTCCACTGTTTTCGATAACGCTGATTTTATTTCCCCGCGCAGATATCGGGTCTATCGCTTGCGGCCGACGAGGAGAATCTCGCTGTTCTCTACCTGGCGACGATGCAGGCATTGACGGTAACAGCATACACTTCAAACAACTATCTATATTTTCTCTTCCAATGCGATATTTAAAAACAACAAAGAATTTCTTATCGCTCAGTATGGCACGAGGCACATTCTCGAAGCGCTGACAAAGTCCGGCCACAAGATCGAAGCGATTCTGATCTGCGGTGGACTCAGTCAAAATCCTCTGCTGGTCCAGAGCCAAGCCGACGTCCTCGGGCTTCCGGTCCTCATACCGAACGAGCGCGAATCCGTTCTGATAGGATCCGCGATACTCGGAGCATGCGCCGCTGGATCTTTTCCGTCGCTGCACAAAGCCGTACGGGCTATGGGAGGCAAGGCCAGTGTAGTCAAACCTCGCAATGTCTCTTATCAGTGAGTCGAAAGAATGATCATTTTTTTTTTCTTTTATTCTAATCTGAAAATATCGAAAGTTTGATGGTTAAAAATGATTTCTTCACAGATTTCATAACCGGAAGTATCGAGTCTTTAAAAAAATGGTTGCGGACCAGCTGGAGTACAAGAGGATAATGAACGAGGCTACGTGAAGCTTCGATACGACGACGAACGAAGGGAAAAGAATCTCCTTAATTGAACGAGCATTTTGATTTATTTAAATTTTTCTTCACACGACATGTGAAATGTGCGTTTATTGCAAAACTTATGATACTAATGTATGATTATCGATGAAACAGGGAAAAAACGATTCAACTGAGAGAACCCTGTGAACTTGGAATAACTATTTTAAAAAGCGAGGAAAAAAATTTCATAACGTCAACATTGTTCTGCTCACATTCGGGCATTATAAAGCGTATAACCTTAATTAAACAAACTTAATATATCTCTCATTTCGATGCTAATTAATTAATATCCTTTTTGGTCGAGGAACTCAACTACCTTGTTGTCTCAAACGTCGATCGACAAACCTGAGATATTTTCTAATAATTTTTTTTTTTTTTCGTAAAGAATCGTTCGAATATAAATTTGTGCGTTCAAGCATGAAAAAAGAAACAATGTGAAAGAGGAGCGAGGGTAATTGCACTTGGCTCAACAGATTGCTCGACGCGTCGCTTAAAAATTTAAATTCGAACCAACTAACAAGAAACGTTAACGTCGATGTTATATCAATATCAATTCGCCTAATATATAAAATATATATATATATATATTCGTGTATAAAAAATTGTTTACGTAAAAAATATTAGTTTTTCTTCGATCCAGGCACTGGTGGTGAAAAAAATATCGTCTCGCGAGCCCCGAAGATTTTTTTCGAGAATGCGTGGCTGGAAGACTGTCGCTAATCCTTGGACGAGGCATCACGTGAATTTGTAAATTTCGGCGATATGATTGAGCATACATTCGAAGGCGAACGACGGCGACGATCCGAATCTCTGACGCCACAGATACGTCGATATTATCTGCACACCCAACGTGTTCACTGATTCTTGAACCTCCTCGCACACCTCCACGCCAGTTTGCCATATCGTTTCTTCGGAAAATAATTATAAACAGAGTATAGTTATCAATAACCCGCAGGTTTTTGAGGTTCGGGCGCTTCGCGCTCTCGCTGTAACCTATGAAATTTAGATTTCTGGGGATTTACCGGAAATGCCATCCGGTTTGAAAATCTTACGTTTTAACCGGAAGTGATTCTCCTAGGAAAATTTGGAAAAATCAGAGCCTGGGAAAGGGTCTCTGGAGAGGGCTTGGAATAATCAATGCTTGGGAGGTGGGGCTGGGTTCTTGAAAAGTGGGATAAACAAACAACTTTCCAACGTGCATATTAGGTGATGCGATCAAGTGGATTTTAAATAAAAAGGTATGTTCTTCTAATTGAAAAATTCTTAAAAATGATAGCAAACATGCTCACCGAGATTGCCGAGAAGTTTATTCTTTCCGGGTGCATCGAATTTCTGAAGATACTCGACGTTAACAACGGCGTAACGTTGGAGCTCCTTGATGGACTCGTAATTACAGCAGCGGGCCTTGTTGTTGGCAACGATGAAGCTTCCTGGTAGGACGTGCTGCATTATCTCGTTCAGAGCCTCCTCAACCATCCCGCATTTGTTAGGATTTTCTTGAGCCTTGTTCATTATTGGCACACCTCCTATCATGTGCATCCACATGCGGGGCGGCACCGCACTCGCCTCCGCGATGCAGAGTATCGCGTGAGAATTGTTGTTTCGCTTTTTCGACACCGCAACGTCCGTCCCATTTTCCGTCATGTAACCGCTCGGATACTCGTCGACTATGAGAACCGAGCCCGGACCACCAAGCTTGAAATCTTCCGGATGGGAGTTCACGTAGATCTCCGTTACTTTGGCACATCTTTCGTAAACCTTCTTTATCACGTGCTCCTTCACTCCTGTAACAAAAGATTTTATAACGCATTAAAAAAAAAAATGGTCAATGTAAATTGAGCTATGCAGACCAAAAAAATTACAAAGAATGCCTCTAGCAGCTTCTTGGCTATAGAATTAAATATTGGGTAAGAGTAAAAAAAAAAAAATTGCGGTTAATGTATAATTGGCTATAGAATAAAAAATTTAATAAGAGTATGAAAAAAAAAACCATAAAAAAAAGATTAATGTAAATTGAGCTGTGAAGATCAAAGAATTACAAAAAAATAGCTTCTAGCGGCCATTTGGTTATATATTTAAAGATTCTGTAAGAGTATGAAAAAAAGAATAAAAAAAGATAAATGTGAATTGAAGTGTGCATATTAAAGATTTAAAAAAAAATGCCTCAAACAGCTAATTGGCTATAGAATTAAGGATTCGGTGAGAGTATGAAAAGAATAATGAAAAATAAACGATTAATGTAAATTCAGCTGTGCAGATTAAAGAATTACAAAATAAATTCCCTCTAGCAGCTAATTGGCTACAGAATTAAGGATTCGATATCTGTACGAAAAAAAAAAATAGAATTATTGGTGGACAAGCACCTAAATAGCCAGCGGCAAGTTCGTAAGGGACCATCTGGCACCATCCGAGTATAATCTGCAGGCAAGTCTTCAAGTCGCATTTCACAGAGAGAAAGAAAGATCCGTCTCTGATCGATTGTTTTCTGGAGCATCCGGGGCAGCTCCAATTGTACTTGTCGACTACTCTGGCGGCATTCCAGGCCAGGCAGCGTCCGGAGCATTCGAGCTTCGGACAAGTGGCCTCCGTTCTTATGAGGCTCATCTCCTTCAGCCAACCGCACAGTTCGCCCTCGTGTCCCTGCTGCAGCATCGGTTTTACTACTACGTCGAAGTAACCGCCGTGATCGCTGAATTGCTCCGAAGAGTCTCTGTCAATACTGTGGTCCAAAAAAAAGTAAAAATCTCAAAATCATTTTTTTTTTTTTTCAAGTATAAATAAATAAAACGGAAGAAAAATTGATTTACCTCATTTTCATATCGTCCGCTCATTGACCGCAACGCGGTTTTTAACAACAAAAAAAATAGAAACGTGTGAGGAACAGAAAAGATAAAGGGTCAAATAACGACAACTAAAGGGGGAAACGAATAAACTAAAAGTTAAAAAAGGGGATGCCAGAGATACTTGTTGGCGTCACACGGGCATCATTGATTCTGACAGAGGAGACTGTGTGTTTTTGTTAACTCGTCCAATCGATAAACGGAGAAACGGCTCGAGGTGCGATCTCGCGGCGAGTATGCGAAACGGTAAGATGACAAAGACGAAACACGTCGCGTCATCTTTGACGAGACGGTAGATTTGAATGAAAAATGATAAATTAATAATACGTTATTATTATTATTATTATTACCAAACGGGCGCGGGGCAGGTGAGCAGGGCATGAAAGGGTGATTTTCGTGAATTTGTAGGAACAATTAACTGAATGGCATGGGCGTAGAAAAGGGAGTTCTGACTAGTTTGAATGCCGCACTCGTCAAGAAACCCCTTTCTACGCCCTTGCCATACAAATAACTATTGTCCTCGGCGGACTGCGGTCTCAAAACGGCATTCAGTACAGTTTTTATTACCGGCAGCGGTATTTCACATGACCATAATCGATACATATAGCGAAGCGACGAAGAGTTTGAGTACAGAGACAGAGTTATCGACCTGCGGTATCCACGCGGAGTTCGATGTGCCCATTGCGAGACGATGAACGAACCGTCCACGTGTTTGACGCCAAATCGGTTCCTGTAACCTGATAACCCCCACCCCTTTCTTTTTGTTCCAGTGGTTTTGTTGTTTTCCAAGATCTCGGAATTGTGTACGAACGGTGAGCCGAACGAATCTCATGACTGACGTTGTAGTAAATTAATGAATCGTGAATCTTTCGAATAGAAACAACGACCCATAATTATGGTACTGAACGAAGTCGAGAAGCAGCTGGGCGAGCTCGAAAAGGCTGAATTGGAAGTGAGTTGAAACGAATTTTTGGGGTTATGTTTGTTAGTTTATCGAATCGAATTGTTAAGCTTTTCGTTCAATTGCGATGATTGTGAACCTTAGATTAGAACATCTCGACGAAAATAAGACTTCGGCATTTAAGAACGCTAATAACTTAACTAATTTTACTAAACTAATTTTGTTGGATTGTTATTATTATATTTTTTTAAATAAGTGTTCGGAATTTATCGACGTTTTTTCTGAATTACGACGATCTTAAACCTTAGATTAGAACATCTCTATGAAAATAAGTCTTCAGAATTTAACAACGTTAATAACTTGGTAAACTAATTTTGTTGGATTGTTATTATTAAATTTTTTTAAATACGTGTTCGGCATATATCAACGATTTTCTCTGAATTACGAGGATTTTAAGCCTTACATTAGAACATCCCGACGAAAATAAGATTTCAGCATTTAACAGCACTAATAATTTGGTAAACTAATTTTTTGAAATGTTGTAATTCTTAAAAAATAAGTTTTCGGCATTTATCAATGATTGTTGCTGAATTATAACGATTATGGATCGTGGGTTAGTGCATGTCGGCGAAAATAAGCGTTCAGCATTTTGGGACGCTAATAACTTGGAGGACTAACTTTGTTCTTTTTGTTATTTTGGCAGGCCCCTTCGGGAACCCCACCGGCCGAGACATACACACAACTATTAGCAATTTACCTCTATCAGAACGATATGTAAGTACAATTCTTTAATCGCATGTATATCGTCTTTTCACGGATGGAAACCAGACTTTCATTTAGTCAGGTGGTGTTTGCAAGGCTGAAGAAATTAGATAAACTTTTTGAACTACCAAACGATCTTACACCTATACGGATGTACAGCAAAAAGTCATTCAGCAGTTGAAAGATTTTTGGCTACCATTACTCATTTATGGGCAATGTTTCATTTAGTGATCTGCAATTTCTTTTTTATATAAAAAATAAAAAAAGTATTGTGTATTCACATTTATCTTTTACAATATCCTAAACCATAATTTGAAGTTTTTACACTAAACAATAGTGAAGTCTTTACACTAAATTTACTTTCGTTTTATTTTATTTTTTTGTTCACTAAATAAAAAAAACCAATTTACCAAATTGACTATTTGGATTTAGCTCTCTTCGCGCAAAATTTTTGTATGTAATGCAAATAATTTTTACACGAAATAAATGTAAGATTATCGAACCGCAGGTGCAACGCAAAATTTTTGTGGAAAAGAATCCCGGCGAGCGTGAAAATGGGTAATTTCGAGTTGCTGAAGATCTGGCGAGTGGGCCAGCGTATGTGGAGACGCGATTGGCCCGCCGTCCACGAAGCGCTGAATGTCGAGTGGAGCGAGGACGTTGCCGAAATAATGAATGCCTTAAAAGGTACGTTGCTTTTATTTTTCTGCTTCCATAATCGATAATCATGTATTCAAATTTGCCCGACGACCCAACGAACCTAATAATTTATTATATATATATTTTTTTTTCTAATCCAGAAAGCGTCCGTGAGCGAGCGATGTCGCTGATCTCCGAGGCATACTCGTCGGTAGATTTATCGGTGGTCGGTTCGATGACGGGCCTGTCGCCGGAGCAGGCTCGTGTGCTCGTCGTCGAGAGAGGCTGGAGCCTCGACGAAATGACGGTTCATCCTTGCAAGAGCGACAAGGAACAGGCCAATCCCGCTCAAGCCAGTCTCACGGAAGATCAGTTGTACAAACTCACGCAATTCGTATCTTTTCTAGAGAACTAGTCGTATATGTAAGTCGTTTATCTATAAGTCCAATAACGAAGAGGGCTGTTTACCCAAAACATTTCTTTCGTTTCTTACAATTTCCTCGTCAATCGCGAACGACCGATGAAATGGAAAAAAAAAAACTGCATTCAGACTCCACCCTCCCACGGATATATATCGGTGATATATATACATTTTTACGTAGTTAGCGCATAAATTCGTCCAAATAAATATAAACGTATGAAAAATATAAATAAATAAAAAGTATAGCAATTTAGAGTTTCCGTTTCCAAGTCTTTGGAAAACATTTTTATTCCGCAATTCCACGTAGATTCATAAAAAAATCTGAATATCATTAACTGAAAAAAAAATCTCAAAGTCGCCCCTCGATTCTCATTTGGGTCGCTCGAACCCGGAATTCAAGCGGCCGCTTCAGATGCTCGATCTCACGCTCGATCCCTGTTAATACCGACAAAAATATGTATACATTATATCGGCATCTCGTTAATATATCATCCGTGAAAGGGAAGGTGGGGAGGAGGCGAGGATGTAAATAGCCATTATTTATTTTGAGTCTTAATCCGTAACGCACTTGAGAGGCCTTCAAAGTTGTTCGAAGTTACAGATCGGGCGTCCGAACGAAGATTGATACTGAAGTAAAACCGGCCGCAGCCGTCGATAGGCGAATTCGCCTATCGTTTTACACAGCCGGAGAACGTCTTCTTCGGGTGACCTCTTTGCACGGGAAGAGTTCTCGTACCGAAGACGATCTTTCGCCGAGAAGCTCACCAGCATCGGCGACCTTTGCTCGATCTTACGCTCTCCGCCGAAGCCCGAGCATCGTCGTCTCCCAGGACTCTTTTCTACAAAAACCTCCTCTCCGCGCGCGCGCGCGCCTACCACGCTACGTCCACGAGAGGCATTAGTCGCGCGGGAGAGCGGCGAGCGAGAGACACACATAACGTCTCTCGCTCGGCCACGACTCTCCACGTCCTCCTCCGATTCGCCACGAGATCACAGCTCCATGACGAAATAACTGTTCGCGGCACGCACCCCCGGAGGCTGGGCCCTGCAGTTTTACCTCGGCGTTAGGTTTGCGCGCGTTATCTCACGTGCCCCGCTCGACCGGCCTCAACAGCATCAACCTCTCCGACTGCGTGTCGCAACACTCTCGACAGCAAACCGAGGCTCTTACACTTTATTCTTCATCTCTCTCCCTCCCAATACGCTTCGAGTATATTTTTCTCTATCGTCGAAGCTGCCCCGCGCGATATGCACAGGGCGGTAACGCCGTTCGATTGTTTCTTTATCGCGATCATCCTCGGTCCTCGGCTCCTCAATCCTACCTTACCTACCTTTGTTTCTATCCCTACGATCATATTTCTGTTTCTTTTTTCTTCTTTTATTTTTTATTATTCATTCTTTTGTACGCGTTTTTTTTTCTTTCTTTCTTTCTTTCGTCCAGCCTCTTTCGAGCCTCGGGCTTTCTTCTGAGAATGGGTGTGCTCAGTAATGTCTAGGCATCTGTACAACACAATTCTTTCTCATCGCCGTCGGCGGAGCGGCGGAGTGACTCGCGATGAGGCGGTACACGGAGCGCCTCTATCGATGACAGCGCGGAACGGTTCGCGTAAGCCATTGGCTGTTACTCCTTTCTTTTACTTTCAATTGATGATCTTGCATACCCGGGCTCTGTGACCCGATGCACCTTAGCTGTCGTGACTAACGGTTTGGGACGAACATTGTGGATTCAATTTATCGGCGTTACAGATTGCTCACAGGTGTGGAGAGAGAGCGAGAGCTCGGGATCGATATACGTCATTTAAATAATAAGCTTTTCATTGTTGGGCAACGCGTCTTCCCCGCGGTGCTGAGACTCGTGACCCTTTAACTGGTAGAATGTTATGGCGTTATGCAAACAAATTAATAAAGAACAAACTTCAAAGGCGACAGGTTTTTATGGAAAAACAATTTTTTTTTTAAGTAGTAGTAGCAGTAAAAGAGATTTATTGATAAAGTTAATATTTACAGTTATCTTCTTATACTAAATTTTATACCTAATGCTAATTTTAAGCCTTGGCAAAAAGGGCCATCGGCCTGGGTCCTCCAGCCCTCTAAAAGTAGTATTTTTATGGAAAACGTTTTTTTAATGGTTGTGTCTTGAATTTGAGGGGAATTAAATTTGAGCCATTGATTTATTGGGGCTACCGTTCATTCCTTGGACCGTTCACCGTAACGGAATATTGCAAAGACCTTCTTCGAAGATGGTCCGGATTTTTTTTTTTTTTTAAAGATAAATGGTCCCGCATGCGCGTCCTTATTTCCGTTGCTAATTAGCAGCGTTTATTTTAACGACCCTGTACGGTCGACAAATCGAGCGCGTCAGCCAATCAGAGTGATGGTTACGTCGTGGTGGGTTTACGTTACACATTTGTTTTTTTTTTTTTTTTTTTAAAGTGGCAGGTCGGTTTATCCCCATAGGCTATTACGATCCGACGCGTTAAAAACGGTTACGGTGATTCCCTGTCTTTTTTTTTAAGATAATAAGTGCTTTTGTGTCGAATCTTGGGACGATCGGTCCGTGCACCTTGTATCGCCACAAGACGAGATATAAAGACGTGGTCGTCGGTGCGCATGCGGGGGCAGTCGAAGCGCGCCGGAGATTTGTACACCGGAGAACATAAAAAAAAAAATTAAAAACGATTTTCTAAAATTAGTGTCATATTACGAATTGAATTCGGGCAATTCATTTATCGATTCGATCGTTCATTCATTTGACCGTTTATCGTAACAGGATATTTTAAAGACGTTCCTTGAAGAGAATCTGAATTTTTTTTATTCATAATTCTTACCGGAGAGTATGCAAAAAAAAATTTTAAAGCGGTTTTCTAAAAGTAATGTCCTAATGCGATTGGAATTCGGACAATTCATTTATCTACTCGATCGCTCATTCAATGGACCGTTTACCGTGACGTGGTATTTCAAAGACGTTTTTCGAAAAGGATCTGCAAATGTTTTTTTCTTCAGTCATTTTTATCGGTGTAAAAAAAAAAAAATGAAAAACAGAAAGTTTCTAAAAGTAGTGTCCTAATGCAAATTGAATTAGAGCCATTCATTTATCGATTCGATCGTTCATTCATTCATTGGCGACGTTTAGCATAACGGTACATTTGAAAGACGGTTTTTAAAGAGGCTCTGGAAACTTTTTTTCGTAAGATTCAAAGATAGACAGACACCGACGGGCTTGCCATGCGGGTATTCGCTTCCCTTGCAAATTAACCGCGGTTATTTTGAGGGTCCCTGTGTGGTCGACCAATCGCGCTCATCACGCCAGAGTTAATCACCCTGAAGATATCCGCACGATCCGAAATTTCATAAAGTTATAACGGCTATGTTTTTAGCATCGCACAGACTTCGCTCGGGGAAGTTCACTTTAAAAATAAAATTCTACAAGCGAATAATTTTTTTTTCTTCTTCCTAAAGCAGTGCATTGGCAGAGACTTGCCAAAGATTAAATCCGAAGTGATGCAGATATCTTTAGGGTCACCAGAGTGACGGTCACGTGGTGATGAGTTTCCGTTACACATTTTTTTTTTAAGTTGGCATCTCGAGTTAGCCCCGTGGGCCATTAAGGGGAAACGACTGTGCGTGAGAGAGAAATAGTTGCAATTTTCAAATTAACTTTATTCAATGGTGCTAATTTTTTTGAGAAAAAGATTAATTCGGGCCGGATGCGAAATTACCGTGTGCATCCGGCTCGAATTTGCTTTTTCGTAAAAAAAAATTAGCACCCTTGGGAAAAATTCATTACAGTTTTCATTACCGACCGCGATATTTCACTTCCCCTTAAGGTGATGTGAAACACGTTCTCAGCCCGTCTCTCTCGCTCCGCCGAGAGCACCACTGATGCTGTCTCTCACGCACTCCATAGTGTTTTGGATCACCTTAAGTGGCATTGATTCGAAAAATGCATCAATTTCTCTCGCACTCATACGTCACGTGGTACATGTTTCTCATGGCCTTAAGGTAAAAGTACCAGCCGCACACTTAAGGGAGAAGTCCGAGTCTCTGGACATGCATGAAAAATCGTATTTCCTTCTCTGTTGCACGCACTCTTTGTTTCGCCACTTGGACGTGTTCGGTCATTGGGCTTTTATATTACGATCTGATGCGTTGAAGGCGGTCACACTGTTTTCCTGGTACAAGGGTCTGTTGTTCTTTTCTTAGAGAATAAGTGCTTTTGTATCGAATCTCGGGAAGATCGGTCGGTGCACCTTATATCTCCCAAGACGAGATATAAAGACGGGGTCGTCGGTGCGAGTGCGGGGGCCGTCGAAGCATGCCGGAGAGTAGTTTTTTGCATTTCACAACAACCCGGCACTCGGTCCGCGCGCGCTCGCGGTGCCGTAGAGAGATATCTGAAAGGTGCAGGTTAGAGGAGGTGAAGTGAAGTGTGGCGAGAGCAATAGGCAATATGCAACAGGCTAGGCCAAAGTGGCATATCTATAGATATCCCGGTGAGCCGAGAGCGCGTTCGAGGCCCCGAAGACCCGACACGAGAGGAGAATACTGTTCCGGGAGGTGATGCTGAACTGCGCGGTGGAACGTGTATATACCCGAGCGTTGGGCCGCGCGCGCGGCGCCGATCGCACATGCAGCCGCGGGAGGACGAAACAGACGGAGAATAAGGTGGATCGAGAGAACGGGATATGGGATCAGCGCGGGTTAGGGTTCGCGATGCTGCGCCCACGCTGCCATTGTCTATCGTTCCTTTCCTTGTTATTCTTCCAGACTCACCGGTTACCTCTATGCAACGGCTAAGTGCACCAATCGCTGAGCGCGTACTAGTTATTGATAATTCCTGTACTTATGCTACCTGCAATATATTATTTATATATTAAAAAACAAAAAAAAATTTTTTTACGAAAATTCGTACGCCCCGCCATTAACCTCGCATGCGTTCGCGCGAGAGATGGGAAATTATGGCAGCGTTTTCTTTGTCCCTATCGACGATGAATAGTTGGGTCGGTAGAGAGCCTAATTCTCATGCTGCTGCGAGGGATCAGGCCCGATGAAAAGTCGACATTTTGACGTGTGCCTCGGAGACGTTAACACGTTCCCGCTCGCCATTCTGTATGCCGATCGCCCAAAGTTAACCTCCCGGTGGACGCGGGGGCGTGAACGTCGTTCACGCTTTTGTTTTCTCGGACGGGACTTAAAAATGGCGGATACGATGGCGCTCGGTGTGACTATGTATTCGTTCGACAGCGTTTGATGGTTGGGAGAAAGTTTTTGTTTTTTTGCATGGTTTTTCCGCTCGTTTTTAGGTAAGCTTGCAATTTTTTACATGCGGTCTCCAGACCCAATTTTCTCATTGCGTTGAACCCGTTATAGCGTTATTTACAAGGAATTGATTCCTTCTAAAGCGTTTAACAGTTTTGCAAAATGTTCGTACCTCGGCCTGTTTTTTTTAGGTCATCTTGGAATTCTTACTATGCGGTCTCCAAACACAATTTTTCCAACACGTGAATCTCTTTCTAGGACTTAAGAATTAATTTCTACGAAAGCGTTTAACAGTTGTGCGAAATGTTTTATTTTTCCCTGCAAAATTTTCCGCTCGTTTTCAGCTAATCTTGGAATTCGTTCCGTGAGGTCTGCTAACCCAATTTTCCCAACATGTTGACCCCGTTACAGCGCTTATAAATTAATTCCTACGAAAACATTCAACAGTTTTCCAAATTTTTTTATTTTCCCCGCCAAGTTTTCCGCTTGTTTTAGCAAATCTTAAAATTTTTAACATGCGTTTACCGTAGACCCTATTTTCCCAACGCGTTGGTGTCGTTACATCGCTAACGAATGAATTCCTACGAGAGTATTTAACAGTTTTGCAACATTTTTATTTATTTTACCCCGCAAACTTTTCCGCTAGTTTTCAGCAAATCTCGAAACGCTCACCGTGCGGTCTCGAGACCCAATTATCCAAACGCGTTGATCTCGTAATCGTGCTCACGAGCCAATCGACTCGTTTTACGAAATCATCCGATTACCGTCTTGTCATTTTTCCTCACCGTCTCAGTGAAGTTAATATTTACATCCAACATTTTCGCACGCGCTATTCCATCGTAAATTCATATGCCCTATCAGCAGAAACATCGAACTCTCGACCCCCCCGTCATCCAGCGAGATTGGTCCTTCCGTGTAATAAGTTCGCGCAATACGTAAGCGAAGCTCCTAGGCAAACAAAAAAAAAAAAACTCCCAAAAAAAAAAAATCTCCACCTCTTTCAAGACGCCTCTTAAGCAGCGACGTAATTAACGGAATTGATCGGTCGCGCGGGGTTCTCTCACAGCGAGCCCGCGCGTCGAGCGCGCCAGGTGAAAGAGATGTGTCGTATAAGAGCCTCGAGAACGAAACGGTGGGAATAAAATTGGCCCCGCGGCAGATCGCACGCCGGGCCGGCACATCGTCGGCAGCGAGTAGCGCACCGTCAGAGAGCAAGGATTTGCTATAATATGATAATGGTGCACACAGCGGAGAGGCCGAGATCGAGAGGCACTCCCCTCGTGCCCCGTAGTACGCGACGCTCGGCGAGATGCCGCGCGCGGAGTCCCTCTCTACACTGGCGTCTTCGAAGTGAAAGGCGGGCGAGTCGGCCGGGGCACGCTAGTTTATGCCGCTTCTCGCTCGGTCGTGCGCGTTGGGTTCCCCTCTACGGGCTATCCTATCGGAGAGTCTCGGCAGTCGTTATAGTAGTCGATTGGAATACGAAGCAACACTCTATGGCGAACCGACGATACGGCACTAGCGCTACTCTCGGCAAGGTCCCCGCGCCCACGGGGTCACAGGTCGGCTCACCCACTCCCACTCCTCCTCTGGCCCTTCACCTCGCTCTCCGTACACGAGCATGGGAGCTGGCGTGCACACCCGCGCGCACGCGCGTGCACGTACGCGCCCGCACACCAGCGCTCAGGCAATGCCGCAGAGAGAATGGAGAGATAGGCAAGGCAGAATCCCAACGTTGCTCTGTGTATGTGTGTATGGTTTGCCGGTGTAGTTACCGTGGCGAGATGGCTTCTTCGTCTATGCTGGTATGCAGATAGGATACTCGGCTCTCTCGCTCCGCGAACGATTCGCGATTCTCGCAGACCTCGGCCAACAGGATACCGCTCTAACCCGATCGACACCGAGTCGCCGACCTGTGTGTCTCACGGGAATCAGTTGAACGTTTTTTTGCATTTTTTTTTTACTTTGTGAGAATTAAATAATCCATTATAGCGACGACGCATTCTCGTAATGTAGGGATTCTGTTCGCGGCTCGCTGCGGGCGATCTTCCGGGGTTAGGATTGAAATCTTGATTTTTAGGTTGCCTTCTCATTCGCTATATTTATGAAAGCCTATGTGGATAATATATATATATATATATATATAAATATATTTTTTTTTTTTGCGAATTCCATAGTTAGAAGCTGTTTTTCAATATTCTTTCCGAGGATCGAAAGTCTTGATCTTTTTTACGGTACTTTGCGCTGTTTTTACCTTGGCTCGCTCTCGAAGATCGAACTTATCGATTGGGCGCATGACAAGTGTAAATTAATGAGGCTCTGCCCATTGCTCTATGAATAATCTTTTCGACGATTCGCTTTTCCAACGTTGTTTCGTCCCGGCGTAGGCAGATGTGCATGTACCCGGTTTGAAACGCCGTGTCGCCGGTAATCGGGATGCTGTTATATTGGCTACAAAGCGCGGAGAGTCACGGGGCAACGAGAGATGCGGGTCGCGAGCCGGAGCCCGCTCGTGGCCTGTCTCTCGTAGGTGCAACCCATTCGCGGCACCGCTACAGCCCGCGCTTCGACGAAAGGTCGTATCGTATGTACCCACGACGGAGGAGAGCACAAGGTGCGCTTACACGCTGCGCGCTTTGCCCGTCGCGGCGCGGGCATGTGCGCGCCCGCGCGCATGCGCTTCGAGCACACAGGCCAACACATACCGCCTGCGCCTATATCCACTGGCCTCATGCGACAACGAAAAACTATCGGAGAAAGTCCGTATCTCTGTGATATCTATCCGCTTCTCGGGCCACTTCGCGTCTTCGTATCGTCCCGGAAATTCCATCTCCTCCGTACGGCATCCTCCGCGATTATTTCCTTCTTGGACTATCCGGTCGGCACTTATTCGCGAGGGAAACGGATTCGGCTAGTTTTGGGGTCGAATTTTATAAGACATTAGTTTGAACTTGAGATCGAACTTGATTTGGTGCTTAAGTTTGCACTTCGAACTTAAGATCAAACTTAAGTCCGACCTTAAGATCAAAGTTAAGCACACAATGAAGTTCGGGCCAAACTTCGATCTTAAGTTCAAACTAATGTCTTAAAATTCGACCCTCAGACCTCTCGTACCATAAATCCCTCGAATCTGTATCCGTCTCGTCGAAATGGATTTTTTAATCAATTTCTTTTTTTGCTCTTTTTTTTATTTACGGAAAAAAAAGTTTCGCGCATACGCGATGTCCCACTTCGAAGGGTTGAGTGCAAGCGAAGCATCGAGGCGAACGAAAGATTCCAAAGTCTCGCGGTGAAATAAAAAAGAGATATATATTTTTATTTTTTATTTCTCGAACGGGCCGAATATAGGTCTCGTCGAATAGAGATAGGATGAGCCCGAGAGAGAATGGAAAGGAGAGGCGAAAGAGACGAATCACCGGCGCAGCGTTACATCTGTAGGAGAGAGTCGGGAGACTGGAGAGCCGGCCGGCCCGGTCGTCCTCCTACAAGCCGCCGCGCGGCAGACCCATGAAGCCGACCGCTAGCTTTCCCTTTCACACGCGGTGGCTAATCGCCCATCGTTTCCCGGCCCGTCGGGAATATCGCGAAAAAAAAAAAAAAATTTTTTTTTTTTTTTTCAATACGAATTAAATATCCGTATTAATTTTGCGAATATCTTTCAATAGAATATTTTTATTCGTTTTTATCTCCATCAGCTGACGATTTTACCGTCTAATAAAATTTCCCAAAAAAACAATTTCTTTTTTTTTTAATACAATTTAATTCTTCGTATTAATTTTGCGAATATCTTTGAACAGAACATTTTTATTTGCGGATATCAGTTTTTATCTCCAGCAGCTGACCATTTTACCGTCTGATAGAATTTACGATTTTTGTTTTTCACTAAATTTTCCGATCGACATGTAATTTTGAATGAACACAATTTATTCGTAATATCGATGCATAGGGTATTAATAATGCACGAGCGAAGTAGTCCTCGTTATGTCGCCCGTTGCGGTTGTCCTCGCGGACCAGCTTCTTCCTGGACCTTGGGCCGTTTAGATTATCGTTTTGCATAACGACGAGACTCCGTATCCCTCGTCCCGGTTTTGGCGGCCGTGCCTTTCCGGCCCGTCTCGCGAGATAGTGCCACCCGTTGCGACGATGTGACTTTCTCTCGGGACGCAGGTAGTTCGTGCCACAGGGAGCAGCAACACACAGCCCGAAGATCGCTGCGCCGATCGTGTCGGTGATTCTGCCGCTGCGGCTCGCGGTCCGGCGTCGTCCAGCTGGCTGGCGAGGCGACGCTGATTCAACGATTAAACTCCTGCACTCGAAATACATCCTGCATTTTCAACTCGGGAAATAAAAAAAAAATTATTTTTATAAATAAAATAATTAAACTATAATATAATAATTTAACAATAATAAATAATTCAACAATAATAAATAATTTAACACTAATAAATAATTTAACAATAATAAATAATTTAACAATAATAAATAATTTAACAATAATAAATAATTTAACAATAATAAATAATTTAACAATAATAAATAATTTAACAATAATAAATAATTTAACAATAATAAATAATTTAACAATACGAAAACGAAAAGACCGCTCGAGTAGGACATTCCGCAAAATTACGTACCGTAACAAACTGATCACCATAGAACAAGCATCAAAAATCTACAAAAGCATACGCCAACCACTGTTTACACACAAACATCCCCTTTTTCGCAACTGCAACAACCCAGCGAAAAAAATATCCTCACCGCAGAAACAATAGCGCTAAGAAAACTCACTGAGATTAAGCTGCGTTTTTTTTCGAAAAATGGTCATATATATATATAGCGGTGATCGATACGCGTACTGCGAGTCATCAGCTTCATTCTCGGTCCACAGCAGATCGACATTGCATTTTAATAAGCCATACGGGTTTCGCGAGTGGAATCGGCTCGCGAGGTCGACCTCTGCTCGCAGCAGTCGGTGGAGGCTCTCGGCCGCAGAGTCCAGTCTCTCATAGGCGAAGCTGTACGGTGTTATAATACACAGTTACACAGGGACAAAGAGCTCTATCGGGCGCATGTGCTTCGCGAGAGTGTCCCGATGATGTGGTACGCGCCTACCCGACGAGACGAGGCGCGGTAAAACGCAATGCGAATGCCCCGACCGTTTATTCGTATTAATACGAACGGCACCGTAGGAGCCTTTCCTCAGAACTTTCCTTCTCGAGCTTCGCCTATATTCGTGTGTATTTCACGATAAACGTTGCGCAACCGGTTGCCAACTCTTTCGGCCACCCTCGTCGTCAATAACACAGCTCGAAACGTCGTGCACAACGTGAAACATGCATTCTCCCATAACTGGATGAACGGCTTCTTCTTCTTCCTATTCCCGGAACCTCCTACCTGCGATCGTATTCATTAATCTCAGCCAGGAAGGCTTCGATGAATTTTCGATACGAAGATTTTTTTTCTGCACAGCTTCCCATAATAATAATAATAATAATAATAATAATAATAATAATAATAATAATAATAATAATAATAATAATAATAATAATAATAATAATAATAATAATAATAATGATAATAATAATAATAATAATAATAATAATAATAATAATAATAATAATAATAATAATAATAATTCACAAAGTATTTTTTTACCAAAGATGTTGGAAGTTGTTATTTTTAACTAGCATTGTATCGGCTTCTACTTCTTTCTATACTCGCAACCTCCTGTCTGCGATCGTATTCATTCATCTCAGCTGGGAAGACGTCGATGCAACAAAAAACCTCCTGCAAAAAAAATAATCATAAATCGCAAAATAGTAATGATTTCCCCCTAAGTTGTTGGAAATTTAAGGTTCCCCATTAACATAGTGAATGTAAAAAAGAAAGTTATATTTACAGATCGCCATATAAATCGGTCTTCGTGAACACCTCCGTCCGAAAGTCTCTTACTTTATTTGTAATTGCACTTTGTTGATAATTAATTTTCGTCTCGGATAACATTTTCCAGTAAGAGTGCGAGCAATAAATTAATAATGGACGAGAGGGTCGCAGAGTGAGAAAGGAAGCTCCGTTCCCAGACGGCATTAAACGTTTATAACGGTCCGCGTCAGACATTCGAAAATATCAAACGGTAGAAAGCGTACAGGAGCTTAAAATAAGTGTCCCAATGAGGGCGATATCGCCGATAAATTAATTAGAAGACAGACGGAAAAAATTCAGTGTTAAATCCTCGAAATTTGCACACTTCAACAGAACGAATTTTCATAAATTCGTTATTTCGTTCACCTACCTGTGCTAACCTGAAATCACCCCTCCAGCCCCCCTCCTTTCCGTAGAATATAATTATTTTCGGTTCATTGGGGCATTCTTCATTATTAAAATAATTGAAAAACCGATGTCTCAATCGAATTACAATTGTCAATTCTCATTTAGCTCCAGATATACTTAAACCCATACATATTACATACAACATTGTAACGCCGGCATAACATTAAGCATAATGCATCCTTCGTTCTCAGCCGAATCTATTAATTACGTAATATAATAATAATAATAATAATAATATACTGAATATGTATGACCGGATGGGTCGACGCTTCAGCCAAGACTGATGATCGCTTCGCGATCGTCAAGTCGATAATTGGGCAAGGGCATGTGATTGACTCGGTCGGTAACCAATTGTTTTCCCTATTGTCTTTGCACCCATTAATATTTCGCACCCGAAAACCTATTTCCCTTCGTTCAAAATATTAATAGTACAGAGAAGATAGAGAGACCGATATGTTACCGACCGAGTCGGTAAAGTGTCCTCAACTCGGGAATCCGCTGTATTGGCAATTCGAGCCATAAATCTATCCCTCTTTAGTTCCGTCCAAGTCCCACGATACATAACCATGTATCGTCAGTACCGGCAGTCCCTTCGAATTCCCGATGAATGGTCGATGAAAAAATAAATACCTCTCAAGCGCGCGAAAAAAAAAAAGCGCATAACCCCCATGCGTACGAGAGACGTACGAGCGGAGATCAAGGGCATCGTGTTCGTTAAGGAACGCGCGAGAGCGAGAGAGAGGCGCGATTCGGCGCTGGCTAACCTCGACGACAACGGTGCTTCCACGTTCCTCACCGTTCGAATGCAACAGCTACCTCACGTGCGCCACTTTCTAAAGGAATCCGTTTCCGAAGACCTTCGAAAAAGCCTCGGGGGCACCGATCCTCTCTCATCCGACCCTGTCTCACTCTCTCTCCGTCCCCAGCCTCGCTCTCATGATTCCTCTACTTACAAACCCCCGTACCTCGCTTTCCAGTACCTTCCGTACACGCCGTTCCGGTTCGTTCAGACCCAATGAAATTCCGAAGATCGATGAGGAAGAAAAAAAAAGAGAAAAAAAAAATGTCTCTCGTATTACCGTCGTAGACGAGCAACAGGTAAATACATGCAATAGCCGTTCCCCCGAGCGACATAATGCGTCGCAACGAGCCCGATCCCATTCATCGAGAAAAGTTACGCGAGCGGATCGCGTCGCCATGACCTAAGCCATTAAACTAGCAGCGATGCGAACGAGCGCTCGTCAAAGAGCTTGCGGGTGGCCGGAGCCCGGCGGACGCCACGTGCAACCACCGGCACACTGCGCTGCCCCGTTCCTCCGTTGGAGGGATTGATATTCTCTCTCTCGGGTTCTCATAACGCCTCGTCGATCAGCTGCTCTCGTTTTCCGCGCGGGGCCACAGCACACAGCCCGGCGCTCGCGCAGGGTTGCGAGAGCGGAAGGAAGGAAGGAAGCGGAGAGGTTAGGCCGTGCATGTGCGTCCCGCCTCTCCACGCCCCGGCGCGCTCGGCTCCCCCGTTCCGAACGCTCTTCCGCCTCCGCGTTGCCACGAGCACATCCAACCGTTACACTATTAACTCCCTTCACGCTTTTATTCGTCGCACGTTTAACCGCACAGAGATCCGGCGAGGAATTTAACGCGACCACTCGAGAGGCGCGTGACCAAGTTTTTACGCCTTTTTCACGGCGGGCCGCCATGTTGGACTCGGATCCGAGCGCCGTTCGGCCGCGCTGAAAACATTTCGCGCGTACGAATTGAAAACGAGCGACATAATTCCGCGTCCCGAACGAAATTGGCCACGTGGCTCTCGTGCGGCAAATTTTTTTTTTTTTCGGAGACCCCGTGACCGACCCGAGCTTTCGCTCTCTCCGCCCCCGGCGTTGCTGCTATACGTACCGTCTTTTTCGCTATGCTTATGGTATACTTTTAATTTTATTTTCTTTTTTTTTTCTAAAAACTATTAAATCTTTAGGGATTCGCAGTTTCGAGTGTAATTCTTCATTTTATTTTTCATCGATTGTTTGGAATTTCGGTAGAAAATAAAATACAAATAAATATCTCGAGACCGGCAGTCTGAACGGTACTTTCTCTACTCGCTGGACCGGGCAGGCCGGGGCGACTTGAAACACGCGACCTTCAAAGGGGTTTTGGCAGGCTTTCGGCGAGCAATGGAGCAGACCGGAAGTCTCATGATTTTTCATTCGCACAAACATCAACATCCCTGATAGACAAAGCAGCATGAAACGCAGCACATGACACAATAATTACGGCACGTGCTGCACATGCCGTAATTATTGTATCATGTGCTGCGTTTCGTGCCGTTCGTCTATCAGGGATGTTGATATGTATCAAGGGCGAAATTTATTCGATCCACTGTAATAGAATGAAACAAAATTAAGTTCCATTATCGGTATCCATGAGCAGAGTGATATATCTCCGCTACCTCTTTAAGTTACAGCATAATGTTTTTTCCTTCTTCGATAACATGTCGCCATTTTACAATTTTTTTTCCCTCCTTGCAGACACGTCACCGTACAGCGACGCGAGCCTTAAACGGCATACTTTCAACTTTATTCAGTTTCATATCTGAAAAATGATAAGAGGTAGAGTAGGAACAAAAAATCAAGAAGATATTTTTCGAAAAAATATATATTTTTATTTTTCTCAAAAAATTACGATATCTTCGGGATTCGCGGATTAGAGTGTGATCCTTTATTTTTCGTCGAGCGTTTAAAATATCAGTAGTTGGAAATAATTTTTAAAAATATCTCGAGACCGGCACTTTCTCTACTAGCTGGACCGGACAGGCCGGGGCGACTTGAAACACGCGACCTTGAAGTGGCTGCGTCGATTAACAGACTAAACCGGAAGTCCCACGATTTTTCATGCTCACAGTCAAACATCGTCCGTCTACGTGTATCATTGGCAACATTTATTCGCCCAAGAACAAAAGCCATACAAAAAAAGAAAAATCACGTCCCACCATCAACATCCACGATCGTACCGATACATCTCCGCTGCCTCTTTAAGGTACTTCATAATTCTTCATTTCCCCGATAACACTTCGCCTCTGCAATTTTTTTTCTCTCCTTGCAGACACGTCACCGTGCAGCGACACGAGCCTCAAAGGGTTGAAAGACTTTGTCACCCGATAAAAATCATGGGCAGAAACTTAATAACCGATAATTAAAAAAAAATAATAATAATAAAAAAAACATCAATATTATAGAGCAAACGGTTGGCCGAACAAACGGCCAACGAATGTGGCTTTAACTCGATATGCAAAGAATAAAGGTAGATCGGGCTATGGAAGTCCGATACGTATATACACACATATATATATATATATCAACGACTGGCTCGATGCCACCAGCCGCTAAACTCGTGTCCGAGCGGAGGAGGGTGCAGGTATGACGTCATGGTAACGACGTCACTGTCGCGAGGCGGCGCGGGAGGAGAGGGGGTCGGCACCAGCGAACTAAAAACAGTGGAAGAGGTGGCAACGGATGAGGCGGAGAGGTATACGCGTGGCCGGCGCGCCGCCGCTGATGGTCCATCGATCCGCCGCCCGCTCGCTCGGGGCAGCGGAGGGGCCGGGAGGGGGGCCGGGGCAGCCGTTCTATGACGTACAAGATGACGTCACCGTAAGCGCCGTTCGCCGCTACACACAGTACGGTTTTAATATAGCGGAGAACGGGCCGCGATCCGGACTCAGTTACGCGGTGGCCGGCCTTACGTGCACCAGCCGTACGACCCGAGAAAACGCTCTCTCTCTCTCTCTACCCGAGAGTCGGTCGCGAGTTTGTCTCTCGCATAACGCAACTCCACCGCATCCACTTCGCAATTTTAACTTTCGAGCCTGTTTATTCATTACTATAAATTATTTTTGTTTTTTTTTTAAACAAAAATACATACAAATGTTAATCGAAGTTCAATAAATTCTCGACGCTCTGAGATATTGGGAGGCACGTTCTGGTTCAGTTGAAAGAAGATCATAATACGATAATAATAATAACAATAAAGCATCCGAAATTCGAAAAGCGAAGGCGCGCGTGGCTTCGCGCGACTGTGCCACGAGGATCGTGTGCAACGAACATCCCAGAGACTGCGGGCCCTGGAGAGCACGAAAATCGTTACGAAGAGCACGGTTTTTTTTTCGCATCGATCGTCCACGCTCTCGTAAGTAAAGCGTACCCGTCATTTCCAAAGAGAAAATAGAGTGTGTGTGTGTGTGTGTGTGTGTGCGAGAGATATAGAAAAAAAGAGAGTGTGAGAGGAGGAAAAAAGAGAGAAAGGTTCGGTTCCGTAGAGGATCGGTGTTAACAAGTATCTCGGAAGAGGAAATGGAACCCTTCGGCACGCACGTTGTCCCGTAATCGTTCATACGTGATTATATAAAAATAAAAATAAATATATTTAAAAAAAAAATCAAGGACACCCCGAAGCACCTATTTTGCACCTTGACTGCCCAACACGCACGTTCGTTATCCCCGTCGAAAATATTCACGAGTCAAAGAACAGCCGTAGCAACTCTGTTGTACGTAATCGACAGGAGCTGGCGAGATTTCTCACTCGGTCGGAGAACGAGCGAGAACGGAAGTCGAGGCCGAGTGAAATTTGTCCGTGGCGAAACGGGACGAGCATATTGGACCTGCACGGATGCTGCGCGCCGGCATCGCCGGACTATCGATACATCGATACATCCTTCAGCCGATGAAGTAACTCGAGCGTCCGCCGGATAGCTCGGACGAGAGGGAAAACTTATCGCCGGGCGAGTAAACTCGAGGAAGAAAAAATAAAATACATAACAATAACAACTACGAGGACAAACGCGAGCGGGCTGGATGCGAGTCCCGAGAGGCGAGCTCTGCAACGAGGGACTGCTCTTCCTCGAGCGTCCTGGCCTCGTCGTTCGTCCCGATCGGATTCTCCGTGGGAATTACTCGTTCAAGGATCCGTCGCCAACCGCCGTTCTATCAGGTCGGTTGTGTTAACTGGATGTCAATCTGCACTGTGATTTCGAGTCATTCGAACTATCCATTTGGTGTTCAAGTGCGCTCGAGGCGTTTGTTTTCGTACCCCGTCTCCCCTCCCTCCTCCCCCCTACGTCCGAGTACCGACGCCGTCGGCCATAATACGCGGCGGAAAGGCTCGAGTCTCACCGACAGACCTCACTTTTCGCGAGGTTTTGCGTTAGGCATTTTTTTCGTGATTTTTTTTTTTACACGAGAAAAGAGAAATTTTTATGAAAATTTCGCCGTTAACGGAGACACTGGATCTTAGGGATTGAGTAAAAAAAAAAAAAAAAACGACAGAACGAGTTTGTTGTGCGACAATAAAAGAGACAATGGCGAGAAGCGCGGCGGTCGAGTAGCGAAGAGCGGCGTACGAGAGCAGGGATTTTCTCTCTGTCTCGAGGCTCGCGGAAAAAACCGGAGGGCTAAAACTAAAAAAGAGTCGAAAAAAAGTGCTTGACAGTGCGAGATATGCGTACTGCCGGGGACACGGCAGGGACGAAAACAACGGTGCAACCGTGTCCTGCGGCCGGGAGGACGGTTAATATTGAGGATCGCGTCAACGATCGGGATCGGGAGTGCAGCGTCGCCGCGCACGTCGGACCTGGCAGTCCGTACTCGCAGCTGCACGGCACTTTGCAGGCCGATACGAATAACAATCACGATCACCATCGGAATCTCGAGTCGACGGACCAGCACCTCAGTCATCATCGCACCGACGATCACTCATGGACCAAGTGTAAGTTTTATCACACGATCGGCTTTCACAAAATTTAAAGCATTAAAATCGTTCCTTGAAGAGACTCGATACGCGCCTTTGACGGTTTATTATAATTATTTTTTATATATATATATTTTTTTTATAATAAACATTTTTTGCTTGATAAACAATGCCGGAGCAGAAAAATCGTAGAATTTTGCATTAACAAATACCTAACGTCACCTTTAGGCGCGTTCGTTGGACGGGTAATTTGTTTTTTTTTTTGTTGAATGAGCGAGCTTAAGGTAGTCCTTGCGAATAGTGTTCACTTTACATAAGTTTCAGGGAAATGACGGGGAATTGCAAACACTTCTGGATCGTATAAAAATCTGAAAACAATGAAGCATATTTAGGGTGCCTAAAAGATTTATGTTGCATAATAACAATTCCAAAATGTTAGTAACAATTTGATGATAAATCAAATTGTTCAACAAGTCTCCCGGAAACCTAACTTTTTTTTCTGAAAGAGATTCGTTCATTTTTCTCAATACGATTTTTTTCAGATTTTTAAATTCACTTTGAATTTTGTGACTTTCTATACATTTTTCCCATATAACAAAAAAAAAAATGTAAAGTGAATTTTTATATCTGAAAAAATGCATACGTATTCAGAAAAGTGAACAAATCATTTTCATAAAAAAAGGTTACGTTTCCGGGAGATTTGTTGAACAATTTTATTTTTCATTAATTTGTTAATAAAATTTTTGAATTATTATTATGAAAAATTAATCTTTTCAGTGCTTTTAATATGCTTGATTTTTTTTCAAATTTCTATATCATCCCGAAGTGTTTGCAATTCCCTCTCATTTCTCTGAAACTTATGTGAAGTGAACACTATTCGCAAGGACTACGTTGAAGTTTGATCGATTCACTGCAAAAAGTGTCCTAACCCCTTTTTTCCGAAAAGTGCATTGTTACCGAGATATTCGAGGTCGAGGCTCATATTGACCCCCTGTGCACTGATAGCACCACAACTGAACTCGGACAAAATATCTCCGACAAAATAACTTCGCGACAAAATAACTTCGCGACAAAATAACTTCGCGACAAAATATCTTGCCTTGAAATATTTTTGAATCTATAGGAAAATGAAATTATACCAAAATGATTACGCCAAAATATTTTTTTTATGGGTTCTTCCCCTTTTACACCCCACTCCCCCTGGATTGCCTCTGCAACCGACTTACGCCGTTACTGTGTCGCATTCGTACAAGGGCACAGGGACACTTATTTTTAGTACTGCGAAATACTTGAAGGTTCTCGCTCGTTGCAAGTTGTGGTGGGGCGATGAAACGTTTGTTAGTGTTTCCTTCTATATTTGCGCAGTTATACACTATTCATGGCGTTTTGTCGGGTAAAGTTTATCCCCTTGTATATTTTTAGCTCCGAATAAGCAAGAACGTACGTACGCTGATGTTCTATCGTTTTTGAGAAGCGTAGAATCTCGTTTGAAACCCGGCCGTCTCATGATCGATTTTGAATCAAGCTTTGCAATGGCTTTTGGCAAATCCTTGCCCGACGCTGAAATATGTGGTTGCCATTTTCATTTCGGACTGTGTGTGTGGAACAAAGTTCAGTCGGCTGGCGCTAGGTGCGTTAAGCATTAAAATGTTGGTTCCTTTAGCTTTCCTTTGAGACTCTCACGAATTTGCAGCATTTTACGGAGGAAAATGACTCGATTGACAGAGTCCTCGAGTATTTCGAGTCGACGTGGATCGGTCCGTTAGATCACTCCCTACCCGCACTCAGCTAAGCTACCTAACTTCCAGTGCGTCCGTAGCCGACTTAGCTACACTGTACCGCATTTGCCGGGGACGAGGGGAAACTACGGAAAACCCGTGCCGATACAGACGACCATATTCTACTGATTCTCCGGTATTTTTGCACTTTGAGTAAAGTGCAGAAACACCAAAGTTTCAGAAGAAAGCGCCTCCCGCTCAACGATTGATGCGCCAGCTAGCGCACGGCTAAGCGGTCACCCATCCAAGCACTGACCGCGACCGATCTTGCCTGACTTGGGAGACCACCGGAGCCGTGCGCCAACCGCGCATCCACCGCTGTCGGTGACAAATAATACGGTAATAGACGCATTAATCATGCATCGATCGGCAAATTAATGAATGTTTTAGAATCGAACAAAGTGATACTGAGGTATTTTTAGAGCAAAGTCACGCCGGTCGAAGCGTCCAAAATCCGAAACGAAGGAAGTACATTGATTACGATCAGTGTTTCGATAATGTTGTGCTTGCTTGCAACGTTGAATTCCGTTTTGAAGTATCTGCGTTGCGTTGCCAATAACGTCGCATTGTCGAGAAAAGCATCCGCAAGGCTTTAAATTTTGTGCAGGCTTGAATTTTTCCGCAATATGAGAGGTGCTATAGATTTCTTAGAAATTCACAATCCAATATAAAATTTAAAAAAGACCATTACCACGCATATTTCGAGAGTAATTATAACTTAAATGAAGTTGTTATTCCCAAAACAGCGCCATTACTCGTTAAACCCGAGTCAAGTCAACCTTTATAATTTGCTATCTCCAATATAAATGATTTTGTTTTCTATTGCTAAACATCAACGACTGCTTTTTTATCTGCACTGTGATTTATCGAATACGACTAAAAAAATTACTTGACAATTTACGAAGTTTTCGAGATAGTCCTTCAGTTCACTAGCATGCATCGCAGGGACTACCTTAAGGGCCGAGGTATCGAGTATCGTCAAGTTGGGGCTGTTACCGTAAGTTCCTTCATCGCGACGTTGTGAAGTTCGTCGCTTCTCTCGGTCCACTGAGAAGTTACGGGCTGCTCTCCTCCTCCCCCCCCTCCCGTGACTCTCACTCGAGAGATGCTCGGCCGCGCGCACACATTGTCGCCGGCTTTTCTTTTTATTACTTTCCTGCCGACTACAAAACGCCCCCGGGGTTTCTCGCTTTACCCGTCGCAGTATTTACCGTTATTCCGTATTTGCACGGATATAGATTCTTGATACTCGCCTATACGCACATGCCTACATAAATTATCGCTCGATAGAGATTTGCTCGCGCGAGTCCTGAGCGCGGGTTACATGCCGTTAGCGGTTAGTTGCGGTGGTGGGGCGCTGTTTACAACTGGACGCAGTCGGACGTATAGACGAGAGGGCAATCGAGGGGGACGATCGACCCGTGCTCGCTCGTTGCTCGATTGGATCGCGTTGGTCTTGTGTGTCTCTCGAACGAGTCGCAAATAATCTAACGCGAGAGAAAGGATACGAATAAAAATAGAGATAAAAAAATATAAAATCCACGCGTCGATCGCCTGTGATCGTCGGTGAGCGCTCGACAGAGCTTCTTCATCTTCGCCGATCCACCCGCCGCCGAGCCTTCGACGCGTTGATTTATCGTCTGGGGTTTATGTACCGTGCACGAACGCACTGCACGCCTCCTATACGCGACTAGCTTCGCGCCACATGCAGATCTATACTTTCGTACGATAAACGACCGTGGAGAACGGCTCGGCCGAAGGGGACGATAAAACCGCTCTTTAAACCCTTTTGCGGAAGACATATATACATACCCTGAAAAAAGAACACCCAGTAAAAACTTAGGAACGAAAAATTATCGGCTTCGGAAATAATTTTTGTTTTGTCGCAAACATTTATTTTAAGACTATGGGGGGAGGATAAAACTGCTCTTTAAACCCTTTTGCGGAAGACATATATACATACACTGAAAAAAGAACACCCAGTAAAAACTTAGGAACGAAAAGTTATCGGCTTCGGAAATAATTTTTGTTTTGTCGCAAACATTTATTTTAAGACTATGATTGGACGATAAAACAGCTCTTTAAACTCTTTTGCGGAAGAAATATATACTTAAAAAAAAGTACAAACAACTTTAGAAACGAAACATTATCGACTGCAAAAATAATGTTTGTTTTATCGCAAAGATTTTTCAACACTATAAGGGGACGGTGAAACTACTCTTTAACCTCTTTTGAAAAAGAAATGTATACTTGAAAAAAAACACAGTCAACTTTACAAACGAAAAATTATCGACTTCAGGAATAATTTTTTATTTGTCGCAAAGATTTTTTTTATTTTCATTTCGACAATCGAGATAATATCGCTAATAGAGATTCTACGAAGTTGAGTTAAAAAACAAAATTAAAGTTTCGTAATAATAATAATAATCTAGACTGAAAAATTGTTAATCGACGGAAAGAATAAATTAGTTTCACAGACTGGGAAAGAAGTCTCCGCAGTTGGGCAAGGGAATGTACGAATCCTACCCTCCCCCTCCACTTGCAGCTCAAGCTTTTATCTACTCTGTAAAGTGATTATCAGTATTTTCTGAATAAAGCATTTCTCTTTATATTCATATATTTTTTCAACCATTTTTGACGAAAATCGGATATTTACCTCTCTTCATCGCGGCAACGTCACTTCAAGGTCAGACCCATGACGCTCCACCAAATCGGCCTTGGATAATAAAAATGAACGCAATAACAGGACACGTTTTCGATGTAAAATAACGCGTGACTCACCGGTGTCTCGTACAACGGATCCTTGTAATTCGTTTGTCCGTTAAACTTCGCCAATTCCATTTATCAAAGGATCTGTTGTGACAAAACCGTGTTACGCGTTTCGGAACACGGGGGCTTGTATTACGTTCGAGGCAGCGCGCGTAATCGAGGGGAGAAAAAGCACGTGACCGCGATGACGAAGGTTCGTCGTCGTCGACGACGCGCGTTAGAGGATCTCATTCATGCACATTCGGAAGCTCGCCAAGTTGTTCAACCCGTGGGAGCTTACGCGTCGGGCATAAATCCCGTTTCGTGCCTCGATGACGATTCTCGGATGGATATCCGGACGGCATCCATCGCCAGACTCGTCTTCAATATATATATGTATATATATACACATATCTCTACCAAATCTTCTCAAAGTTATACAAAATTACTAACATTCAGCGAACAATTTATTGACTCATATGGAACTTAAAAATATGCAGAAAAGGTATTATTTACATTATTATATATCAATATTATTTATATTGATATATATTGATATTATAATGTTATAATTTTGTAATGTGGTAATAAGAAATATTTTTTGTGGAAATATGAATATTTCCATGAATATTATTTGAAAATATATGCACATTTTTGGTATCTCATAGGGAGTGTGGAGGGGGGCGTTTTTTTTTTTTTTTTTTGGTTGCCACGGAACCTGTCGATCGGTGCCTTTCTTCCTATACCCACAACCTACAATCCGCGAGTGGCGTAAAGAAATTCCTAGCTGGCTACTATCGGGCGTCCTGCCAGACTATATTTATCTCCAACGAACCGGTTACACCTGTAAAGAGAGGCGGCGGAGACGTTTCCCGAAGCGAACCCGCCTCAAACCGCGCGCATCGACGCGCCGATCGAGGCCGATGGCTTTCGCGACACCGTGCCTCGATCATCTCTCTTTTTATCGTCGCACAAGCTCGCCTTCTTGCAACATCCGAGACGGCTCTTCCCTCCACCCCGCTTAAACTCACTTTGCAACACTTCGTCGACTCTATAATGATTTTTTTAGCACTATCACCGGAAAAGCTATAATAACATTCGGCATACGCATTTCAGTAATAAAAGAACAAACATTTTTTACACAATTAACCATATCAACATTTTTTATGTTACGTAATATAATTTTAATTATAATTGTACGTAATAATAATAACAAAAAGTTATTAACAAATTGATAAAAAAAATGGTTTGACAAATAATGAGGAAACTTGAGATCAAACTTGAGATCAAACTTGAGATCAAACGTGAGATCAAACTTGAGATCAAACTTGACATCAAACTTGAGATCAAACGTGAGATCAAACTTGAGATCAAACTTGAGATCAAACTTGAGATCAAACTTGAGATCAAACTTGAGATCAGACTTGAGATCAGACTTGAGATCAGACTTGAGATCAGACTTGAGGTCAGACTTGAGATCAGACTTGAGATCAAACTTGAGATCAAACTTGAGATCAAACTTGACATCAAACTTGAGATCAAACTTGACATCAAACTTGACATCAAACTTGACATCAAATTTGACATCAAATTTGACATCAAACTTGAGATCAAACTTAAGATCAAACTTGAGATCAAACTTGAGATCAAACTTGAGATCAAACTTGAGATCAAACTTGAGATCAAACTTGAGATCAAACTTGAGATCAAACTTGCGATCAAACTTGAGATCAAACTTGAGATCAAACTTGAGATCAAACTTGAGATCAAACTTGAGATCAAACTTGAGATCAAACTTGAGATCAAACTTGAGATCAAACTTGAGATCAAACTTGAGATCAAACTTGAGATCAAACTTGAGATCAAACTTGAGATCAAACTTGAGATCAAACTTGAGATCAAACTTGAGATCAAACTTGAGATCAAACTTGAGATCAAACTTGAGATCAAACTTGAGATCAAACTTGAGATCAAACTTGAGATCAAACTTGAGATCAAACTTGAGATCAAACTTGAGATCAAACTTGAGATCAAACTTGAGATCAAACTTGAGATCAAACTTGAGATCAAACTTGAGATCAAACTTGAGATCAAACTTGAGATCAAACTTGAGATCAAACTTGAGATCAAACTTGAGATCTAACTTAAGCACGCAATGAAGTTCGGGCCAAACTTCGATCTTTACTTCGATCTCAAGAGCGATCTTAAGTTCAAACTAATGTCTTAAAATTCGGCACTTAGGGGTGGTGTAAACTCGCAGTAAGAAGCGAGAGGAGGCTGAAGGCGCGACCTGGCCGGTCAGCCGACCCGCTGGCCGGCGACGTCTCGTGGCTGATGCGGACTGAGAGCAGAAACGCGCTCTCGTCGTCCAACGCTTCCGCAGAGCTTCCTACAGGCCAACTGCATTGTTTTGCTGCTCGACTAAATATACACCGCGCGTACCGCAACTGCCTTTGGCCTCTCCACAAAGAACGTATCACGTGCCCCAATACTTTTCACTCTTTCACCTCTCGGTCGGACCGATTTTGCATGTCCGTCACCGTCATTTTATAAATTAGCGATCACCGACGATCGATAAACGCATTTATTAATTTTCTTTTTTTCATTTAATTGTCCCAGAAAAAATTGAAATTTTCACAACGCTTCCTCATAAAAGCTGAAAATTGAAATTTTCATATCGTTTCTCATTAAAGTTGAAAATCGACATCTTCATACCGTTTCTCATAAAAGTTGAAAGTTGAAATTTTCATATCGCTTTTTCATAAAAGGTGAAAATTGAACTTTCCATATCACTTCCTCATAAAAGTCGAATATTGAAATTTTCATATCACTTCCTCATAAAAGTTGAAAATTGAAATTTTCATATTGATTTCTCCCGAATATTCCTTTATTAGCGAAGCTTCTATGAGGAAGCAAAAAATACTAAAAACGCTTTCGTATAGATGAAGCTTCGCGAATAGAACGAGAAAGCAATACGAAAATGTCAATTTTCAACTTTATTTCATTTAATTGTAGCAAAAAAAAAAGCAAAAAGAATTATTACGAAAATAATGCATTGTAGGATTGTTGCTTTGACAAAGTCGAGGGGGAGGGGGAGGGTTAAAAGCCAACCGAAAACAATTTCCGACGATCGATAAATAAATTTATAAATTTTATCCATTTAATTGTAGCAAAAAAAAATAATAAAAAATCGCGGAAATGATGGATTTAGGATTGTTGCTTCGGGTGGGGGGTAAAAAACCTCGACGTTCCGTCGAGGCTTCCAGCGGCATGAAATATGTAGCATGAAATCCTCGTCGACGTATCGCCTTTGCTTTGCGAGGAAAAGAATGAGAGTGGAGTTAAAAAGAAAACGGAACGAAACGGAGGTCCGGGGGGGGGGGGGGGGGAGGGGGGTAAAAAGATGATGGGCCGAGTACGTTGGCTTCGAGCGCACGCGGGGTGGGGGATGTGTACAGTGAAATAATAATGAACGAGAGTCTCTTCAACGGAAACAGTGCAGGTGCACGTGACGTGACGCTGGACACGTGTTGGGACACGCGGTTACCACCAACCACCGATGATGTGCGCCACTATATCGCGTGTTTAACTTCCAACTGCTGTTGTGCTAAAGAAAAAAAAAAAAAAAAAATCTCAATTTCCTCGACGCTGCAACGCGCTGCCTGATTGAAAGCGGTATCGAGGCTTATCGGACGAGTCGTTCACCTCTCACAAATTTCTACTTTCTCTTTTCAATATATACATATTTTTTTATTTCTTTTTTATATTTGCTCAAAATTATTTTTTCATTTTATTTTTATTTTAATGAATCCTTTAGCTTGTAAAAAAAGATCGGAGTACGTAGATTTAGGGGAAGGCGTGCAGATGCGGTGGCGATTAGTCACCGGATAAACATATATATAACAGGGATGAACTCGTATATATTGCGCTAGCGTACTCGGCGAATACCGCAAGGCTCTGGGATAGCAGTGCCGAGTACTCGAATTCTGTGAAGGCGCGTATATCACAGGTTGTATATGTACGTATATACGAACGGACGATCGTTAAAATGCTCGATGATGCCCGCAGGCAACGACTTTTGATTCTCTAGTTCTGGGTCACGAGACACTCGGTTACGCACGTGTGAGCTGCTGATCAGGCGATCGTTGTGGCGGTCCAGGCATGGGCTAATTTTGATCTGATAATAATAATAATAATGATTATAATTATTATTATAGTAATAATAATAATAATTACTATTATTATTGTGGTAATAATAATATCGATAATGATAAAAGGTATTATAATAGTTGAACCGGTGACCGGGTTGAACCGGTAATTCATTAATTTAATATTTTTCAACTCTGTATAATCTGACAAAACTTTAATTTGAGCTGCCACGACGAATATTCAACAGATACACATATACAAAGGCTGCATATTAAATTTTCTCATTCTTTTCGTATCCCTGATTGATAATATATATATATATATTTGGGCCTGAGGAAAAGAGGATTTATCATTTAATTTTTCACTTGAGAATAGAACCAACAGTTTCCAAATCTTTCGTACGATTGGATTTCGTGGATAAAAATAAAATTGACATTTTTTTCATTTGCCTCAAATCAGTCCCATTCAGCTACGTATAAAAATACTATATATCAAGATACGCGGAAGCGTCTTGACGGCAAGTACTTAATTTTTTTTTTTTTATATTAATCGAGATGTTATTAAGTACAGTTCTATTCGAATTTGCCGGAAGTCGACACTTTGAATTGCTGTTGTTCGTAAACGAAGCATCGGTTCGGAATTTTTGAAGACATATAGTTATACGCTTCTTTTCATAAGAGGAAGATGAGGAAGAGAAAGAAAAGAGCAAGAAATGGTCAAGAAAAGAGGAAGCAGCGGAAAACGAAGGGGACAGAAAAAGAGGAAGAAGAACAAGTAAAGAGGAAAGGGAGTAAAAAGTGGAAAAAGTGGAAAAAGTGGAAAAAGTGGAAAAAGTGGAAAAAGTGGAAAAAGTGGAAAAAGTGGAAAAAGTGGAAAAAGTGGAAAAAGTGGAAAAAGTGGAAAAAGTGGAAAAAGTGGAAAAAGTGGAAAAAGTGGAAAAAGTGGAAAAGGTGGAAAAAGTGGAAACAGTGGAAAAAGTGGAAAAGGTGGAAAAAGTGGAAAAAGTGGAAAAATACGAAAAAGACGAATAAGAGTGAAAAGTGGAAAAAGAGTGAAAAGAGGAAGCGAGCTCAGCTGACTCGTGGCATGTTACACTCCGGTCGATCCCGCCATCGCGATGTAACCAGGATCGGTGTATACCTATGTAGAGCGTACACGCGGCAACGGAACTCGGAACGAGCAGCTGAGCGTCACGCGGGGGCGGCTTTCCGAGGCGTCGGAAGCCGACTTCAAAGCCAGACGACGCCGACGCCGAGATACCACCACCTACGCCGCCTACCACCGTCCCGCACTCAAACTCGGTGGCAACGTCCAATATGACGCCACAGTCCCACCCCGCCCGTTATCGAACCGCACACCGGGACGTCATACCTTCAAGGACGGCTCTCTATTTCGGTCCCCCCTAACAAACGCGCATCGCAACACCCGCTCTCTTTCTCGCTTCATCCGCTCTTCCGACGGTTCTCTCTCCGCGTTTCCATGCTACGAAAACATTATTTTCACCAATGTACACACGCCAGCCCTCTTCCTATCTAATTATCGGGTTGGATGCGCGAACATTTTTTTTTCCGTCACAAATCCGGAGAGAATGTCTTGACGAGTTTCATACCGAGATTTCGGAAATACCGTATGGGATCTAAAATTCTTTTTCTTTATAATTAATTTTTTTGCTACGCGGAGGAAATTTTGTGATGAGAATTTTTTTTCTCGGTCTTTCTTAGGGCTCGGATGATTTAAGGCTGTCCGGCGGGGTGTTGCCAGTTGTTGCTAACCCGTGAAACCGTGTCGTCTAAAAATATGAAGAAAAAAATCTCGCTCTTCCCCTCTAATTATCGGGCCAGACGTGCGAACTTTTTCCGTGCAAAATCCGGAAACAATTTCTCGACGAGTGTCGGACCAGGATTTTGGAAATACCATATGGGGCCAAAAATGCTTGCTTCTTCATAGAGGACGCTTTTTAAACTCATTTATTGTTTCGCTTCTCGGAGGAAATTCTGTGGTGGGATTTTTTTTTTTTTTTTAGATTGTTTAATCACTGATTTCGATGCTCGGACGGTTGGGGATGATTCAAGGTTCTCCAGCAAGGTGTTGCCAGTTGTTGCTACCCGTCAAACCGTTTCGTCTAAAATAATTAAGAAAAAATGTCTCTCGATGTAAAAGGCATTTTTATTAATTTTTTTTAGATCTTTTCATTACCGATTTCGATTCTTGGACGTTTAGGATGATTTAATGTTCTCCGACGAGGTGTTGCCAGTTGTTGCTAGCGGGAAATCGTTTCGCCTAGAAAAAAAATTAAGGAATAAGGTCTCTCTTTCGATATAAAAGGCATTTTTTTATTTTTTAATTACTGATTTCGATTCTCGATCGGTGGGGATGATGTAAGGGTCCCCGGCAAGGTGTTGCCAGTTGTTGCCACCCGTGAAACCGTTTCGTCTAAAAATATGAAAAAAAAAAAATCTCGCTCTTTCGATATAAAAGTCGTGTGTCCTTTCGCGTCTTCTACCCAGAAGTCAAGGTCACTGTGTCCCTCGAACTGGATCTTTCGCCGCTCGAAAGGTCGTTAAAAACATAATGCTAGTGCAAAAGTTATTTAACCCTTTTTTAACCTCGTGACATACAGCGAAGCAAAGTGCGAAAAAAATCATTCGACGAAAATACTTTTTGGCAATTACTTGCGCGAAGAGGGTGCGCACCGCGCGTCGCCGGTTAGTCTCGAACTTGAGATTCGGCCTAAAAAATTGTGCCAAGAAATTGTGCACTGAGAAAAAAAATCGATTGAGTCAACAAAATGAGCGCTTACGGGCGGCGAAACAAATTTTTGGTTGATCGAACGAAATAATTGTTGTATTAAGTAAAGAAAAATTGGAATCGATGGCCTGTTAGTTCGATCAACGAGGTATTCCTTTCGATCAACCAAATATTTGTTTCGCCACTCGTGAGCGCACATTTTGTTGACTCAATTGATTTTTTTTTCTCTGCGTGCAAAAAAATGGTGCAACGAAATTGTGTTTGACTTCTGGTGCCTAAAATTTGTATACCGAAAAATTTACCGCATTTCTGACGTATCGATTTCACTGAAACGCCCCCATAATTTTTTTTTCCTGCCAAGATAAAGAGCAAAAGGTCTCCGTAATTTCTATACCGTAAAGTTCGTAACCCTTGCCCCCTCCATTTGTTTATCATTGAAAAAACAATTCATAAAAAAAGAAATGTAAATTCAAGTTAGTGCTGGGTCGAAACTCAAAGAGATTCATAAAATGGATCCCCACAAAACCCATGTTATGATCCGGAGGTCATCACTCTCAGATGTAAGTCAACGCCAGTGCAGTTTTACTTGCAATTTTTACTTTTATTTCTTCTGTTATTTCCTCCTCTTTTCAATTACGTACGCGCGACTTCTTCAGCTCCATCGTCGCGTAATTGGCGTAGCCCCTTTTTCATGTAAATAAATAAATAAATAAATAAATAAATAAATAAAATCCCTCCGAGGCTCCAACATCGTGAAAAAAAATGTCGCATTTCCCACAACGATTCGACCGCCTTCAAAAGGTCTCCGTAATTTTTACACCGTAAAGTTCGTAACCCTTGCCCCTCCATTTGTTTACCATTGAAAAAATATTCAATAAATATATTTAAAAAATGTAAATTCAAGTCTGCGCTCGCCGAGACTCGAGGCTGAACTTTACGGCCGATCGACTTTTTTCCATAAAAGCTCTGCAGAAAAAAAAAAAAAAAAAATGGGAGCGAGGATGAAAGGAAGCAGACGAGTTTCCTCTCGCATTGCCGACGAGAGCAGACGATCTCGTTGACGCTCGTGGAACCGAGGGCGAAAGGCGTTTTATCGCCGAGCAAAGAAGGCAGACCCGTTGGTGCGTGCGGCATGTGCCGTTATACGTGCTCTCCGGGGGAGTCGCTTCTTCGTCGTCCGGCACCGCGAGAGAAGGGTGAAGCACGGGGATCGATCGGCGGAACTGCGGCACAACCGCGACGTCATTGTGACCGGGGTAGATGACGTCATCGGTTGGCCAGGTGGCGCGAGACTGTGGGGTGGCGGATGGCTCACGAGTCGCTAGCTGGGTCAACTCGATCGGACGTGTACATATCGTCGCGCTAGGAGGAAGGTGCCCGAGGGAGGGCGGCGGGAGGGGGGAGGGGGGGGCGGCAAGGCCGCCGCCAACCTCTCTTACCCCTTTCGCCCCCTGACGTCCCGATTAAAGAGGATCGCTCGATACACGCTCGGAGCTTTCATCCACAATCCTCGGCAACGAGCTCAAGAGCTTTTCTTTTATTTTCAGCACGGCTCGTCTAGCCATTTTTTTTTTTTTTTTTTAATCTGTAGATGAAGATTTTTAGGAGTCATATATATATTTTCTTATACTGTTTTCTTTTTCAAATTCGTTGGGGTTTTTGGGGTGTTAAGGGGGGCGATTAGTGTCCGCTTGAGAGTTGGGCGGACGATAATGTTTTGGGATTAGAGGACCGCTCGATACACGCTCGGAGCTTTCATACGTAATCCTCGGCAACCAGCTCAAGAGCGTTTCTTTTATTTTCAGCATGACTCGTTTTGCCATTTTTTTTGGATCTGAAGATAAAGATTTTTGAGAGCTATGTATATTTTTTTTTATACATCTCTTTTATTTATTTCAAATTCTTTGGGCTTTTTCGGGTGCTAAGGGGAACGATTAGTGTTCCATTAAGAGTTGGGCGGGCGATAATGTTTTGGGATTAGAGGATCGCTCGATACACGCTCGAAGCTTTTAACCACAATCCTCGGCAACGAGCTCAAGAGCTTTTCTTTTATTCTCAACACGTCTCGGCTTGTATTTTTTTTTTTTTTCTTAAATCTGAAGATGAACATTTTTAGGAGTTATATATATATTTTTTAAATTCCATTCGTTGGGCATTTTCGGGTGTTAAGGAGAGCGACTAGTGTCCGCTTAAGAGTTAGGCGGACGACAATGTTTTGGTATGAGAGGATCGCTCGATACACGCTCGGAGCTTTCATTCATAATCGTCGCCAACTTTTATTACCTTTTATTTTCAGCACAACTCGTCTCGCCATTTCTTCTTTTTTTAAATCTAAAAACGAATATTTTTAAGAGTTATACTTTCTTTATACAATTTTTTTTCGTCTCGGCTGGCTTCACATCGCCTTAACCAAGATCCGAAAGATTCCTACTTTACCCTCGTCAATGAACACTCTCGTCGCCAAAGCGCCGTATTTTTAAATCCCCAGAATTAAATAGCGGTAAATTCATACGCAATTCCCGTAGATCGATATCTTCATCAATAAAAAATAAATAAATAAACAAAATTATTTTCCATATCTGAAAAACCTGGCTTCAACCGGTTGAAGCGGAATACCGATCGAATATTGTAACCGGTGAAAAATAACTTACTCCGCCGTTCTCCGATGTTGAATAACCACGTAGCGCGAGTCAATCCAATATAAACCACGTGTTATTTTTTTTTTTTCCCCAGAGGGAAAGAAACGCGATATTGTACGACACTGTACGACAATCGCTTCAGCAGCTTTAACACGAAACAATTTGCGGTACACGGTAACTGTGACTATTTCAAGTACCGTACACGCACGCACACGGGCAATGATTCCGATCCCACTCCACCGTTCGTGACAGTAAATTGACCGTTTTGTGTTATAAATATATCTAAAAACCGTGACGTACAGTTTCGTCGCACGCATACTACGATTTATTTGTTTATTTATTTATTTATTTATTTATTTATTTATTTATTTATTTATTTATTTATTTATTTATTTATTTATTTATTTATTTATTTATTGAACATGCCCTTTTACATGAGAAATTCAGATAATATAGTATGTGTGTGAAATTAAGTTGAAATTAATTACGTCGTGGTTTCGAATGGTATATTCTATATACTTTTTTTTTTATAAAAAAATACTTTGCCCAACCTTACAATTTTTTTTTATTCAAAAGAATGCATATTAAGAATTCGACAATGTAACAAAAATTTGGCAACGATTCGTCCATCCATTGAAGAGAAAAATTAACGAAACTTTTATCACCCAACTCTGTGAATCAAGAAATACATTTTTCTCAATTTCCCTTTTCATTGAAAATAAAAGAAAAAAAAATGCTCTAAATTCTAGAATGAATATTTCAACGTAACATCTGGTACAGATAGCATATTACATTATCGCCGTAAAAGCTGCGTGTCCCAGGAGAGGTTTTCGACCGGATCGAGGAATCGGTTTGGCCAACCTGTTTCTTCCACGCGAGCTTTTGCGGGAACTCTCGCCTTCCCCGGTTATCCTAAACTCGCCTTGTACACACATCAGCAGTTATTATAAACACGCATACAATACATGTATGTACATTTAATACAGGCGTGTATCGGTAACAGTTGTGTCCATGCGACTAATAGAACTAATAGAACAGGTTGGAGAGCACGAACCGGTACTCGGCTCACTTTCCTCGGCCGGCCGTGTCGCGATCGACTCTCCGAGCGGTGTTGCAGCGGGTGGCTGTGACCACGTGACCGCTCGCGCGGTCTCTCGGGATCTCGTTCGCCTCCGCATCTGGTATATCTCCTCCCCCCCCCCCCCCCCCCCCTCCCTCTCTGCCTCACGTAACTGTGAACCGTGGCACTCAGCTATGCATTTCTTTTCACACCGTTACTTTTATTTTCTACAACACAATAGTTCCACCTATAATATCGATCGGACTTTTTCCTCCTTCGTTCATCGCGGAAGATTTTTTCTTTTTTTTTTTTCACGGCTATCGCAAGGCTTTGTTATCGCGATCGCAGCGAAGAGAGGAAGGGAAGATGAAGGACATTTGAAATTATCGATTTGTCTGGTCTCGAGAACCGCTCGATAGAGAAATGTCTCGTGCGAGTTATCCTCCGCATTGGCCAAGGATAAAGAGCAAAGTGCGGCGACGACAGAGCCCCGAGGTTACTCGTCGAGGGTAAGTCCCGGGCGCCGACATTAAAGCCGGACTGCTGTTGCCATCTGCCACGATGCGGGCACAGCTTTAGCGATTTGCATTTTCCCTTTCGTGCCGCGGACGAGACGAGTCTCGGCCGCGTGTGATACCATCTTTGCTTTGATTTCTCGTGGGGGATTTTTAGAAGTTTGTTTCGTGGATTTAGGTGTTTTTTTTTATTTGTCAATTTTATCTGGAATTATAAAAATGTATATACGCATCTATGAAAATGTGTTATATCTTATGATTAAAGTGGGAAATATTGTGTTTTCCTTTTCTTGCGGCGGATCAGATAAGCCTCAGCTGCGATTGGATATGTTTTTGTTTTTATTCCTCGTCGAGGATTTAACAAAAATTAGTTTCGTGAATTTAGGGATTTTTTTTAATCAATTTTATGCCGAATTATAAAAATTTATATGTAAATCTACATGAAAATATGTTATATCATGTGATAAACAGTGGCAAATATGGCCCGCATCCGGGCCAGTCGTC
Organism: Exephanes ischioxanthus; assembly: GCA_958510785.1. Lineage (NCBI taxonomy): Eukaryota > Metazoa > Arthropoda > Insecta > Hymenoptera > Ichneumonidae > Exephanes > Exephanes ischioxanthus. The sequence goes on along the minus strand of OY294023.1, from coordinate 18,307,397 downwards.
CGACTAAGTCGTCACATCAATCAATTTTTATGCAAAAAATAACAAGCTGATGAATTTTTCATCGGACATTACGAGCGCATAAAAAAAAAAAAATTGAAAATTTGTTCACTCTTATTAAATTTAATAATCCTCGAAGTAACAATTATGAAATTTCATAAATCAAATCAGTCAAAGCAATGATAGTGAACTATAACAAATTTACAAGATAAAAATAAACGAAAAATGGCGAAAAGAAACGAAAACGAAAAATTTGATATTATTAAATTTAATAAATTAAACAGGTAAACAATCGTTTCTTTTTTTTTACGAATCCGATTGCCACTCGACCGGCTCCACTTTCGGAGTCGTACGTAATGAAATTCGTTCTAGGAAGAACAGAGGAAGCTATTAGCGCAGGCACGCCGAGATCGTGCGCGGAGATTTCGATGCCTGGTCTCTTCGGCATACTTCCGAGTGGCCCGAGCGTCCCGCGAACGCGGTGAGTCTCCGTGGGCAACGGCGTTCTATCTTTGCGTGACGATTATAGACGCGACCCGTGGAGATTGGCCCCGAGCGCGCGCGCGGGGGGCTCCGTCGACTCTCTCGTCCCTCTCGTCCGGCCCATCTCGTGCAGCGCTCCGGCGACTCGGTTGCCTTACTCGATCGACTTTACGACCTACCTCTCCTCCGGTATTAATCGATAGTCCGCTCCCGAGCGGGCCGATGCCACCGACCGGCCCGAACGACTGCCGAGCCATCGATATACTTTCGAAGATCCTTCGAACGGAGATCCGGGAAAAAAAGAATTAAAAAAAAAAACAACGCAATTCGTAAGACGAGAAACGACCCACTGGGCCGGTACCCTCGAATCCCCGATACTGATTTATTGGCTCGGGACGGGTGACCTCTTTCGACTTGTACTTCCCGTAAAAATATGTTTTTAAAATAAATCAGTTTTTTTTTTTAAATAAATCGGTCAATGAGTTTAACCAGTTTTTGGGCGGCGATTTCTTGCGTTTGAATGACTTTTTAGCCCCGAATAATCTGGCTACCAAAGACAAGTAATCGGTGTGTTGATTAAGAATGTTTCTATTCAATGACGAAATATATTTTGTCTAGTTTTATATTAAGATGCGATCTGGTGATATTATTCTAATTGTTTGAGACACTTTCGTTATTTATTGATTTACTGATTTATTATTTTTATTGTTGTATATCAGTAAAAGGGTTTATCCCGTAAAGTAATAAATAAATAAATTAATTAATTGAAATAAAAATAAAGCCCTACGGTTGGCAACGTGGAGGTCGTGCCTAGCCAAATATGCGGCGAACGGTTCGCATGGGAGAGTGGGGGGGAGAAAGGCGAGGCAAATGAAAAATGAAACTCTTTGAGAGTTCGGTACTAAAATCTCGAGATCTGTAACTTGTCCAAGTTTATATTCCGAATAATAATAATAATAAATAATGTTTCAAAATTTTTACATAAATAGTGATTGAGACTTCCCTACAAAAATGCTCATCGACGGAGTCGAAATTTTTAATCAGATCTGTTTAAAGTCTCTTATTGAGTGGATCGAAAAAAAAAAACCTCGTTTCAAGCGATTCCCACCTCACGTTTTGCACGATCTTTCACGTAACATAAAATAATACTCCGCAAATGATAGACCACATTTTTATTCATTTACTTTTTTTTTTTTTTTTATAAAATCTTAATACCCAGTCTCTTACGTGCGCGGGAACAAAACTGAAATCGATTGTCTCCGAAAGCGGGTCGATCTTTGCCGGAGCGGCCGATCACGTAAACTCTTGTTCGATCCGTGTGTAATCTACAAATTGTAATCTGCATAGTGGATATTCTGTAATTTGCAGATAGACGGAGAGAAATCCGTAGCGCACGGCCGAGTTAGGACCAGGAGCGGCGGGGAGGGGGGGGGGGGGGGGGGGACGTTCCGAGTGTAATGGAAGAAGAGAAGCATCGGGAAGGCAGAGAGCAGATAGGATCTCGATATAGCGCTTCCCTGGCTGTGTAGGACCGGTTAACTCGTGCACACCGAGGCGCTGGAGGGGCGGGAGGGGCGGGGGTGGGGGGGGGGGGGGGGGAGGGTTGAGTCGAAGCCGGCGAGCACTCCGGCTCGAACGCGAGCGCGGATATGTAGGCCTACCGAGCCCTCTGACCCCGGCGTAAGTTAGTTACGATATTGTACTACCGTGAGAGCGAAGCCTGAAAACGGCACAGTCGAAGCGCTCTCTTCACGTGGCCCCGTAGGAGGCGACTCCTGCAGCGCCGCTCGCCGCTCTCGTCTCCTCGTGTCTTTTAAGGAAAGAGCAATGTCTCGGGGGATTTGCCTTTCTCGACGAGATACTAAAGTTCGCCTCGTACTATCAGCGACGCTAATTTTTTTTTTTTTACTCGATGAGATAAAGATTGTCAATTAAATATATCATTGGGAAACTGAGATTATTCTTAAACTTGTCGAGGAACGCAGCGATGATACGATTTTTTTTTTTAAGAGATCTCTCATTTTATAAGAATCGAAATATTTTTTTTAAATTTTATTTCAAGTGTTCGGGAGGATGTTACATATATATATATATTTTTATATTACATGTTGCGAGAATGGTCCAATTCAAGAAAAATATATATATATATATTTCTAACTCTTTGTTATTAATCGCGATTTTCTTCGTAATTACGTTTGGATGTCGAGTGCGAATCAGGATAGAGGAAATAAATACTGCACAAGTCGTAATATTAGGCGCGAGGTGCAGCGAAAAATGAGTTTTATGATCGTATAACACGTCGTGTATCCGCTTTAATTGAAATAACAAATCAGCCGATTAGTAATAATTTCCGCGCTCTTCGGAATCGCACAGGGCAAAGAGTCTTGGATTCCTTTATGATGAATTACTAATTGAATCGATGTAGAAATTGATGGTTTTGCGACGTTTCTACTACGAGTACGGAACGGCAAGTTAAACTTATTTTTAATCGAGCTTTCTACCTCTACAGCCGAAGGAATCGCACTCATTTTAACTATACACTACCCACCACGTACACAGAAACTTGCCACCAGAATTCCTAGATCAAGTTAGCCCGTTCACAAAGTTCGATGGGAGTTACCGGTGGCACATGAATAACTTTGGCAAGGCACGTGCGCTTGCGGTAGGCTCAGGGTCGTTTGAAGAATAAAAGAAAATATTTTAGCCGGCATATTTGCCGAGGGAGGGGGAGGTTAAGAAACGTTGTTTCGGTTAGCAATGCGTGGTCTCAGTACTTCGGTTTTACCGGCCTCCGCAATAGGTTCGTCTCCCAATTTCTCTCTCTACCTCGATCGATCTGTCTGTTTGTTTTCTTTCAATATTTATATATAGTGCATTATATAGTACACAGTAATAATAGGTTTCTTTTCCACAAACATTCACAATTATTTTGTTGTTAATTTTACAAAAAATATTGTCCATTTTACAAAAATGTCTGGCAATTCTATGAATATTTTTTGTAAAATTAACAACAAAATAATTGTAGACGTTTGTGGACAAAAAAAAAGTTCATTATATGTACAAATATATATTTTTTTTTTACTGTGTACGACGACTCAAGCCAGCACTGTTAATATATCAAGGACCGAAATCGGGACCAAAGCACTTCGCAGCGATTACAATGGTATTGTAGAAAATTTCGCTTCTTCATATGGGATGCTGTTTTCGTAAAATTTCGAGATTTTAGTGTCAGAGTACTTAGAATAGTCTGAACCGTCGAGAAATGTGTTGTTGTTTGTGTTTGAGAGACTTGCATCGTTTAAAACGGCTATAATTAATAAAACCAAATAATTACGGCCAAATAATTAATCATGTACTTTAAGTACTGTCCAGCTCTGCCCCAAATATACTCCTAAAATAAATCCCTGGTTCTTTTAATAAAAAAAACAGGACGATGTGTTACCGAAAAAAAAAAAAAAAAAAAAAAATGACGAACAGATAAGAATATCATTTGTTTATTTTTTTCGGGCGAAAGTCGCTTCGGAGGAACGCGAGGGTGGCTCCCGTGGATCCGTCGGGTTCGGGCATGCACGTAGCGTCAGAAATGGCTTAAAGCGGCGTCGACCAACCGTCGCTCGCACGCTCGAGGCTACACGTGCGCGGGCACGTGGAGGGGCGTGGCCTATCCACGCTTTTAGTGGGAGGGCCGGTGTTGTCCCGTTGTAATCCACTTGGCACCGGTCACCACGAGGATCCTACGATGCTTTTGAATTCGTCCCGCTGTATGCGCTCCTTGTTCCCCGATCCCGGGGAGATTGCCGGACGGCCATCGGACCGGTCGGTCTCGGAGGGCTGCAGCGCTCGCACTCGTGGCCGCGCCGACTCTTTAAACGGTCCGCAAATTAAATTCATCGATTACGTCGGGAGCCATAAGTCGGCTTGAAAATAATGCGCCGTGACCATCTGATTAGGGAGTCGATTGTCGTCGACGTAAATATCGGATTACCTCAGCCTGACGCCCCTTCGCGAACCCCTTTATTATTTCTACTACATTATATTCATACAGAAGTGTTTGTTTTTTTATGGGGCAAGATGGAACACGTTAAATTTTAGGAGTCGTTTGAAAATCGAAAGGATGAATCAATCCTCGATCTCACTTGGTATAAAAATATACAATTGTGTTATGTGCTTATATGATAAAAACATTTAGCAATTCGATTTTTCTTTCTAAATATTTAGTTCAAAAAAGGGGCCTTTCCGGACCTCTTTTTTATTTTACTACACTATATTCATAGAGAAGGGTTTGTTTTTTATGGGGCAAGATGGAACACGTTAAATTGTAGGAGTCGTTTGAAAATCGAAAGGATAAGTCAATGGTTTTTTATCGACTCTTTTTACCGACGAAAAAAAAAATATATATTTTCATCACGATGTACCGAAAGACTGCCATATTGCCCCTCCTCCCGTCTATAAATCATCCGGTTATTATAATCACGGAGGCATGTCTACCTCCGTACATTAGGGGCTCGGAACTATCGCCCGGGGGACGACAAACATACCGAAGCGTGATAAATTTTTTATTTAATTTTTTTTCTTCATTCGATATCTTCGTCCAGCGATACGATCGAGGAAAAAATCTACTCGTAGGGGTTTATGGTCTATGCTACCGTAGCGCCTTCGTGATTTAACGTGTAAAGTGGTGTTTATTACGCCCTTCTGTCATTCAGCTTACCCATATACATACACATGTAATATACATAATATACATGTATACATATATAGTTACGACATACGACGACGAGAGGTCGTGTAATAATCGAACGAGGCGAGGGATGCATCGGTGACGAGGCGTATAGCGCGGCTATATGAAAGTACTATTTTAAATGCCAACGATTTCATGCCTCCCTCGAGTACGATAGGGGTGGTTGAGATTCTGCTATATAATCTGGTATTAACGCCTCCGCTCTCGCACTCGGTCTGCGTCGCCGCCGGACGTTGGATCGGAGGCACGCAACAAAAAAAAAAAAAAATTAAAATTATTAAAATTATTTTAAAAAATGTTACAATCAAAAATTCTCAAAAAACGTGGACCTCAAAAATCTTGGTCCCCGAATCGTCGAAGAGAATCTGCCATCGAGGCCTCCGGACGTCAGATCGGGAACACGAAGAGAATTTAAAAATTCAAAAATTCAAATTATAAAAAAACAACACATTTTTTAGTTAAAATATGTATATTTTTTAAACTTTCAAAAATATACAACATAAAAATTTCGAGGTTCCTAAAGGAGAGCTCGATACAATAAAGTTTGAAAAAAAATATATATAAAAATAAAAAACGGAAGAGGAGCCCGGAGGGAAAAAGACGAGTCCGGGTTCGCAGTGAAAGTGTGCCTTCGAAAAATCCGAATCGCCGGGGAGAGACACGAGTGCGAGAGGACATACGACAGGCCCGAGCTGCCGAGGTGGCCCGCTCGATTATACACAGAGACCGGCGTCGCGTAACCGGCCGATTCGACGAGTATATATATGAGAGATTCATAAAAGTGAAGGTTGCCTAGATTTTTCGTTATAACGCCACTTCGCCTTCGCGTCCCTTCACCTTTCCCCGGCTCCGTGTGCGTGTGCCTTTGCGTTGTTTACGTGTGCGCGTGTCTCTCACTCCCGAGTCCCGTGCGGCCGGAGGACGCAGCTTGGGTCCAAGGTGCTTTCGAACCCGTACTTTGTGTACGAAAAAAAAGGAGAGGCTTGGCGAACCGTTACTTTTGGTCGCCGATCATGATCGTCATGGACCGGCCCCACTCGCAGTACTATAAATTTTGTACGTATAGATATATCACTCTCGGCTTGTACTTTCATTTTTTTTTATTTATTTTTTTTTGTTTATTTTTAGATCGTAAGGTCACGTTTCGAGGATCTTCAAACGGTCGAACTAAGCCCGGACGCGGCCGAGATTGGATTTCCTTTTTTTATACGCTTTGTTGTGTATCAAACCGGTCGATGATGAATAGATCTGATCTCGGGGCGATACAAAAATAGACCCAGCGCGTGATTTCGCCTTTCGATTTCGTCGAGGAGGAAACAAACACGTCTTCTTTCGTCCGTGGGAATTTCGCTCGAGACATCTCGAGGATGTAGGATCATTTGCAAATGAGGGATAGACTCAACGACTTCGAACCTCTGCATGCTTTGCTTCCGCATTGGGGCGGCGTTTTTTTGTTATTTTTGTTTTTTTTTTTTACATTACGGCTTCGTTGTCCAAACCGGTCGCGACACTATTTTTTTATTTATTTTCTTCTTATTTTCCGAAGGGATTGTTTCGCAAATCATTTTTGAATAATTTAAATTGAATTATTTATCGTTATTAATGATATTATAAGTGTCATCAACAGATTTCTGAAATAGAGAAGAAAACCATTTCGCATATATGGAAGATTAGGACGATTCATTTTTGGTTTTCTTGTAGTGGACCTAATTGTATTTTCGATGATTGTATATATCTGGACCTTCGTCCCGGCCATATTTTTATTCTCGGCGAAACTTCGAAACCGGAAATCGAACCGTCAACCTCCCGATGCTTTTGTCTGGAGCAGCGGTTCTTGATCGGGGGTCCATGGACCCCCAAAATACACGGGGGACCCCCTGTGGACCCCCAAGGTTCAGAACCACTGGTCTAGGGGCGAGCACGCACCGAGACAAATAATTTATTTGACGGCCACCGTTTATTTGGCTTAAGTAAAATAAATTATTTTTCTCGGTGCGTGCTCGCCCCTAGACCAGCGCACCGGTTTTATTGATAATGATATTAATAATAACAATTAGAAGTAAAAGACATAAGAAATATTAAAAGTAAAAGTCAATAAATGTATTGACCGCCCTTACAATACTAGTTCTATTGTTTTTTTTTAAATTTGGTTTACCTTTTTTTAATACACATTACAATGCCATAGGGTGGGCCAATAGGCCATAAACGGAAGTTCTTCAGCCTCACTGACAATTATCATTAGTGATATTATTAAGTTTCTTAAATAGAGGAGCAAAAAATAATTTCTTATATTTGGAAGAGTACGATGATGAACTTTTGGCTTTCCTCTACCGGAAGCCGTACTGCGCGCTATGGAAAATAATGAGGCAGCAGTGGCCAAATTACATTCCCGAGTTTGTTTTAAGAGCACACTGTTCGGTGTATAGAAAAACACTATAAATTGCACACAAACGAAATATGTAAAATTTATTGGTGACAAGTTGATTTCAATTTAAACGAATGGTGACAATCTTGTTGCAGGGCAACTGCACACACCGAGCGGCGACAGCGACTGCGAGAACGGGAAAAGCTACTGCAACAGCCCTCAACAGCAGATATCCGTGGAGCAAGTGTCGAGGAGTGAGGTCGCGGAACATCGGGGTAACGCGTTGGTAGGCTGCAACGAGACCACCGGTACCACCGCAATCACGACGACCTCGACGACTACCACGGCTACAGCCTTCACCGTCGCATCAAGTATGCTTCTGCTCCAAACACAGGTGAGCCAAAAATTAAAATTTCTAATTTTATAATTAAAGAAACAAAAAAAAATTATCGGTATATACGAATTACTTTTCCGCTCCACATATCAATATATGAACGATTTGCGTGTTCGTCACTTTTACTATATCTGATTTATTTACATTTTTTATCATGCATCAATAATTCATATGTTCATACATCAATAATTGCATACATCATATTTCATTTTAGATATCAATAGCCCTTAAAAAAATCGTATGAAAGTTAATGTACGGGCGTCGAAGTTTTTATGCAAAAACTGCTACATTAAAGTACAAACGCGATGAAAAATGAATGCTATGTTTATTAAAAACATTGGAAATGCTCAATTTTTAATGATGTACTTTAACTTCGATGAAAAAGTATATTCATTTTTCATCACAATTGTGCATTAAATTTAATTTACCAGTCTTTGCATCAAAACTTTCGGTCCGGTACATTAAATTTACAATTTTTTTTTTACAGTGAATTTATTATATGGCGCTCCATATATCAATTATATCAATAATTTGCGCGTTCGCCACTTTTCCCCTATCTGTTAAAAAAAAAAAAAACATTTAATACCGTTTCGCGACAAGCGTTTGAAACGACCGCTGACGTCGTTCTGTAGCGTCAAAATCCGTGTACGTACGAACGACAGGGGGATCATTCGCGGAGAAGGCCTCGCGGGAGCTATAAACGAAAATGTCAGCCATTGCAAGCGGAACTTGCCGCTTCGAGCGCAAATTGAATAGCCACCGCCCCTGTTTCTCGTCTCGGGCTGTTACAACAGCGGTACATATATATATCCGCTGATTCTTCGTATAGTCCCCACTATACGTAGACCACCTCGTTACGAGTATAAAAAAAATGTCTTCATATTTGTTGGGGATTCTGGGGCAAAACGGATCGGTTGCCTTCGTTCGTGATAAATTTTCTGTTTATGCGCCTCGCAGAAATTACGTTTATTTATTTATTTATTCATTTCTTTACAAATTAATATATTCATATATTCGTTAATTTATTCATTTATTTATTTATTTAGTTATTCACAAATTTATATATTCGTCTATTCATTTATTTATTTATTATATTTTTTTTGTTTCAGAGCCCGTTCGGATGTAGCAGCTTCGCAGACTTGCTTAGCGCCCCTTACACAGATCCCGCCGACGCGGGTAGTCTCCCCGAGGAGCTCGATCCCTTTCCGGAACTGCAACTGGGCAATCCTCAGGGTGTACCGAACGCTGAGGAGCCGGCGCAGCCCCAGCAAGCCATTCACCATCACCTCCAGCATCATCAGCACAGACCCTTGTCCGCTGGCGACGTACAAACCGATTCCCTCAGGTATCCTAAATTTCATATCATTTTCTAAACACCGCAAAAAAAAAGGCAAACAAAAAAAAAGAGACAAATGCGTATTCACTGAAAGAAATGGTTCTTCAAGAAATCCATCAATTTCCTGACAAAGTATAAAATTCTCAATCATTCGCGTGACTGAAGTCAGAATTGTATTTTTTTTGTGTACATATACGCAAGTTCCTCTCGTTTTAGACACGCGATTTTTCACCGTGCAATTATCGCAACGAGTGAGCCGTACGATAGTCTCTACCACGTCGCACTATTGCCCGAGGAAAATTTCACGTGATTGATTGCAATGTAATCGTTATTGCCACATTTTTTTTATTGCATTTTTTTTTTTAAACTGTGTTTACGGAAATTACAAAATATACGACTGTTCCCACAAGGAAACATCATATTCGGTACATTTCCATCAGCTTTCTCACAGTACATAGTTCGTGATTACTTGTCTCGGTAATGCGATCGCCTTGTAATTATATTGATTGGATTATAGGACAATTACAGTTATTAACCGGTTGCTTGTTTTGCTTTGGTTTTTTTCCTTCAGTCCAACGCCATTGCCCAGTTTTCAAGAAACCTACACCGTGCACCAGCATCGTTACACGCGCCAGGAGCTCCAGGGTCTTGGCATTAAGATGGACGACGAGTGTTTCGACTCGTTGCAATTCCCGTGCAACGAGGTTCCCTACACCGCTGATTTCACGACGACGGTGCCCTATCACAGTCATCATCAGGCTCAGCACCACCACCAGCCGCAGCAGACCCACCTTCATCATCAGCACCACCAGCAGCATCATCTTCATCAGCAACAGCAGCAGCAGCATCCACACCATCACTTGCAGCATCATCATCACCACACGAATCAGACCGACAGCCATAGTCACCCCAATGTAAGAATTCAGTCTCCATTCCGCCGAAAGTCAAACCGCATGCTCCAGTAACTTGCCGAAGGATAATAACGATACCGCTAGTGGAATGAAAGATTAAGGAAAAATTGATTAAAAAATTAACGAAATATCGGCTAACAAATTAACGAAATTTTCATTAAAAAATTAACGAAATATTGATTGAAAAATTAATGAGATATTGATTGAGAAATTGACGAAATATTGATTGAAAAATTAATGAAACATTGATTGAGAAATTGATGAAATATTGATTGAAAAATTAATGAAGCATTGATTGAGAAATTGATTGAAAATTTAGTGAAACATTGATTGAGAAATTAATGAAATATTGATCAATAAATTCGTGAAATATGCGCCGAAAAATTGACGAGATATTGATTGAAAAATTAAGGAAATGTTTATTGCAAAATTAATGAAACATCAATCGAATGATTAGTGAAATATTTATTGAACAAAAATAACGAAATGTTTATTGAAATATTGTCAACAGATAACTCCCGGTGCATTGAGTCCAGCGTCGCCGGCAGTGTCGACGAGCGCGGGCAGCGCGACAAGATCGCCGCCGCCGGGTTCACCTCCGCCAGCCTCGGCTCCGCCGCCTCCACCCCCGCCGCCCCCTCCGCCCCCGGGATATTTTACCGCCGTCTCGTCGAATAATTCTATTGCGAACGTGCAAACTCCCGTCAGCTTGGGACATCAGCGTGACCTCAGTAGCTACGCAACAGTTCCGATGAGCCCGGTTTACGGACAACCGAGCAGCCTCGTCAGTGGCCCGATAACGAGCGTCGGTGTGCCGAGCGAGCTGAGATCGACGCTTCCTTCCAATTCTGTTCTCGTTGCCAATTCCGGTAGGACACGACCGCCAATGCCGCTTCAGAGATCAGACTCTACCAGGTGAGCGTTCGGGCATTTTTTTTTTAAATATAATGTTCAAACTCGTGCCTTTCTTCATGCAGTTTTCTACATTACCGATTCTTTTTCAAATAATAAAAAAAAGGAATAAAAACGATGAATTAATTTACCTTGTTTTCTGTCGAGCGCAGTAGCGGAAGTAATCAGGAGTCACCGAAGCCTCGTGGAAGCAGTGGAAACGTGACGATGGGATCGGTACCGTCGCCCGGAGGAACGGAGCGTGCTCCACCGAGTCCGAGCCAACTGTGCGCGGTCTGCGGCGACACAGCGGCTTGCCAGCACTACGGCGTACGTACCTGCGAGGGATGCAAGGGCTTCTTCAAGCGAACAGTGCAGAAGGGCTCGAAGTACGTGTGTCTGGCGGAAAAGGCATGCCCGGTCGACAAACGCCGACGAAATCGGTGCCAGTTCTGTCGCTTTCAGAAGTGCCTGATGGTCGGGATGGTCAAAGAGGTACGCTTCATGTTTCCCATTTTTTTCCCCTTCATTTTACCATTATTTACTCATTAATTCGATACAATTAATTACAATGCATTACAATTCATTACAATTTATTATAATATTCATTGTAATATTATGATGTTATAATATTCATTATAACTCATTCGTTATAATCTGTCGTCATTTTAAAAAAAGGTTGTGAGAACTGACTCGCTGAAAGGACGTCGAGGACGTCTACCCTCCAAGCCGAAATCCCCGCAGGAGTCACCTCCCAGTCCCCCGATATCGCTGATAACGGCTCTGGTCCGCGCCCACGTCGACACGACACCCGATCTGGCGAATCTCGATTACTCACAGTATCGGGAACCCGGCCCCTCCGATCTACCGATCAGCGAGGCCGAAAAGATTCAACAGTTCTACAATCTTCTCATGACCTCCGTCGACGTTATTCGCAACTTCGCCGACAAGATACCCGGCTTCGCGGATCTTACGAGAGAGGATCAGGTGAGCCGTTGATCGAATCATCGATGCACGCAATTACCTTTCATGACCAACTTTCTTTTATCCGACCGAACATTTTTAATGCTCGTCACATTATAAAAACTATCGCTTGCGGATGGTGAATTTTTTTTAATAATTAAAAAAAAACCGCAAATATCATTTGCATGAGTTTATTTTTCTTTCTTTCCATCGTTCGACAAAGTATCCACAAGAATTTTCCACTTGCTCACAAAAGAAGCGATGCATTTAATTTGCAGTTTTTTTTTTCTTAATTCATCCGAACATTTTAAGCCTCGTCACAATATACAAATTATCGCTGGCGGATGGTGAATTCTTTTTCTCCACCATTAAAAACAGACAGCAAAAATCATTAGACCCATTGTTAATGCTCGTCACAATATACGAATTATCGCTAGCGCATGGTGAATTTTTTTTCGTTTACAATTAAAAACATTCCGCACATCTACTTTGCATAATACTCGTTCATTTTTTTTTCCATCCATCGCTCGCAAAGTTTCCGCAACGAGTTTCCTCGCGAAGTTTCCACTTCCTCAGAAAAGCAGCGAGGCATTTAATTTGCAGTCTGTTTTTTTTTTTTGTTACTGTTATTATCGGTTTTTTTTTTATGGAGAGAACCTTGAAGCTAATAGACAGGACGATCAATTGTTGTTTTTCAGGAGCTACTCTTCCAATCTGCGAGCCTGGAGCTTTTCGTGCTGAGGCTCGCTTACCGCACGAGAGCCGACGACACGAGTCTGACATTCTGCAACGGCGTAGTGCTCGCACGTGCCCAGTGTCAACGAAGTTTCGGCGATTGGCTACACGGTATTCTGGACTTCTGTCAGGCTCTTCGAGTCCTCGACGTCGATATCAGCGCTTTCGCCTGTCTGTGCGCCCTCACCCTCGTTACCGGTCGGTATATAGATTACCGTACAACGCCACTTACCGCGCGCCAATTTTTTCCTCCGATTCTCTTCATTGTCTCCCGTCCGATACCTCCTCTGCTTCGCGCGCGGATTAAATTATTCATTCCCCGAACTGCCCCAGCCGAAGAGGCCGGATAGCATTATTGACGTTTCCACCGTAGGCACACCTGCACTCCCCTACATCTTCGACGGATTGCTCACGCGATACATCCCAATCGATAGTGTCTGACCTGTTTGATTTTTTTTCTTATTTTTTTTTCTTTTCCGCTGCCTCTCACTCACCGACAAAGGTTCATTTTTTTTTTCATCCAACCAATTTCGCTGATTTCATATTCGCTTTTTTCTGCTAATTTTGATTTTAAGGTCCGGTATTCTTTTTTCTTGTAATTTTAATTTTAATGTCCGGTATTTTTTTTTTTTTCTTGTACTTTTAATTTTAATCCGGTAGTTTCTTTTCTTCCAATTTTCGTTAATTTTTGTTTCTTTCGATTTTCAGAGAGATACGGCCTGAAAGAGCCCCACCGCGTCGAGCTACTCCAGACCAAGATAATATCGTCGTTGCGCGATCACGTTACGTACAACGCCGAGGCGCAGCGGAAGACGCAGTACCTGTCGAGGCTGTTGGGCAAACTGCCGGAGCTTCGTAGTCTCTCGGTTCAGGGGCTACAGCGAATTTTTTATCTCAAATTGGAAGATCTCGTGCCGGCACCGCCTCTCATTGAGACCATGTTCGTCGGTAGTCTGCCCTTTTAAGAGCGGAGAGAAGAGAAAGATAAAGAAACAAGCCTTCGCATCATCCTCATAATATATTACCATTCTCGTCATCGCGTCATATCATCCTCTTCTGCTTCTTCCTTCGGCAAGAGCGACCACCGTCGGCTTTCTGCGCTGATCGAAGAAGTTATTATTGAATTAGCAACATATCAGCTCGACGAAGCGAACGATACTCGAACGTTACTTATCGCGTTGAAAAATAGAGAAAAAAAAAATGAATCTCATTTATTACGATATCGACGAAGTAAGCCAAGTGTTCTTTCTTTTATACTTTCGTATTCGAAGAGTTTCACGTCAAATGAGCCACCGAATTTTCTCGGAGTGACGAAAATTGATTCTTATTTTTTGGGAACTGGTTCTCAGTATCGAAGCACATCGATAAATTATTTCAGCCTTTTTTTTCGGGAAATTAGGCACTATTTTGCTTCCTCATAGAGGAAGCTTTTATATTACCTTTTTGAACGAGCTTTCTAATCATGTTTTTTTTAAATCTCTTTGCAGACCGTACGAGGTGGTTTTCAATTTAAAAACAATGAAGATAAGAGATCTTTTCCGATTAATGTGCAATTTACAGAAAAAAGTGCACAGTCGGAGCAATCGGTGGACCATTTGATACGGAATTACTGGCGCGTTTGATTTCACAACGTGTGACGAGAAAAAAATAGTATATTGTTTCTCCACTTGGTAACTCGCCTCGTCGGGCAGCCTTTCGATACGTATGATTCAACCAACTATATCGACGAGACCAGCGTTTGAACGAGCTTCTGTGTACGAATGCGTGAGTGTGCGACTGTGCGAGAGATCGAACGTAGAGAGAGAGAGAGAGAGAGAAGTAACTTTTGGACGTGTGAAAGTTGAATCCTCATTATTAACGTCTATGTGATTTTAGTGTTCTAAGGAGAACGGTACCGCGTCTTGGTCACGAGAACTTTGCGCACCAGAGCACGCAAATTAGGAACGTCGAATTAGGAAAAGACAAAAAAAATATAAGAAAAAGGAAAAAAATATAAAAATAACAGAACAACGTTCATCGACACATTTGTAATGTCCTCTTTGTGTTTCGACGTACACAAAGATGTACCGAGACCGTGTCCGGCATAAAGTTACCTATTACGTTACGATATTAATTTTAATCAGACTAACTTAGACGAAAGAAGATGAAAGATGAAGGGGAAAAAAAGAAGACAAAAAAAAAGAAGATAAAACCTATTTATACGTATTTTGCGCTACTGTTACCACTACCACACCACCATTACAAGTACTATTCTACTGCTATTACTACTACTATACTGTGCTACTACTCCTATCACTACACTATTGTAACTATTACTACTACCACCGTTACCGTATAGAATGAACAAGAACAAAAAAAAAAAATACGAAAGAAAAGAAGAAAAACAAGAAAAAACTAAAAATCTATCATCACAGGCTAATCCTAATTGCACTATACTATCTATAGTACTATCTATACTGCTGTTGCAACTACTACTTTTTATGTATGTGTTTCTATGGACGTTTAAGTTTCTTTCCACCGAGCTGAGTGACGAGAAAAAATGCCGAAATAATAATATATATTATAAATAAAAATAAACGAAGAAAAAAAAAATGAAAAAAATATATATATAAAAATGAATCTCGTAATGCGTAGAATTTTCATACGGCTGAGAATGTCGTAAATCTTACTCAGGCCCTTTTTATGTTCGCTGGACTGGATTACACGATGAGAGAGTGCGAGAGAGTGGGAGAGAAAATCGCGGATTCTTTTTTTTATCCTATATACATAAAATAGATGGAAAATAACAAACAAAAAAAAAACAGCATTAGCGATGTAACATTATGCATGGCAGAGCCTTGCCGATTAACATGTACCGGCCACTCACAAAAATGCACGGTCCAAGGACAACTCTCGTTTATGGCAATCGTTATCTCTATATTTTATAGATGAAAAGTGAAAAAAAAGGAGGAAAAAAAAATTGACATGTGATATATAGATGATAAGGCACGTGAACGCCTACTTCGGCAGTGCGCTTGTCGGAGATATAATGTATTCTGATACCATCCTTTCATTAAATCCAAGATGCGAATTATTTGAAATACATTTCGTTCGATACTTGACTTCGAAAGCCGCTCCCACTTAATCGACCATGATTCGACAGATTTTATTGTCGGCCGATCGTTTGCAGTTTTTTTTTTCACTATGACAGCAGCGATATAATAATGACGCTTAATTGCGATATAATAATGATGATTCATTGAATTACCGTGTTATTAGATTTTTATTTTTCATTGAAATCTGCCGATTAAAATTTCGTCAAAGATGACGCAACGTGTTTCGGTTTTCTCTCTTATCCATGGTTGCCACGGACCTGGAAAACCGGGAAAAGTCAGGGAATTTGTTGGGACGTGGAAAAGTCATGGAATTTTTGTAAAACCCTGGACATTTTTTTAATCTGATGTTTTTCGATTAATACCGTGCTGCTTGACGTCTACATTTTTCGTTTCAGCAAACCTGTCGACTATATACAGCATGTATATGACTGTGTCGTGGTATTTATTTCGTTGGGAACTTTTAATATTGTGAACTGATTTTAATATATTAATAATCATTATATATTATATTTTACGTTATTTTTAATTGTTCTTTCCTACCTCGATCGACTGACTGGAAAAATTAAATTTTTGCTCTGGAAAACCGGGAAAAGTCAGGGAATTTCAGTTCGAGAATTTCGTGGCTACCATGATTATCGCTTCGCACACTTGCCGCGAGATGGTGCCTCGAGCTGTTTCTCCCACTATCGATCGGACGAGTTAAGGGCATGTGATACATACGTATCGATGCTCCGATGGTAATAAATCGCTTTCCCTATTTTCTCCGTGATGGTTGATGCTTCGAACAAAATCAAATTAGGTTTTTGTAGGCAACAGATATAAGTATGAAAACCTAATTTGCTTTTGCTCGTCGTATCAATCGTTTTGGAGAAAACAGGGAAGGCGACTCAGTACAGAATGTACTGAGTACCGCGGATCCACTCTCCCTATTTTCTCCGTCTCCTTGTAACCGCCAAACCACTGTGGCGGTTACAGATTGCGGGAAACGATTTGACAGCAAGCGCGTGGACGATTCATCCATCGTCTCGCAATGGGTACATCGAAATCTGCGGTGGATACCGCAGGTCGATAAGTCACTCGTACTTATCACGTTTTGTATATTATTATATATAAAAGATGATATGTTATTTCATTATATAAAAAAAGGTAAATAATAATAATAATGTGATATTATATATTGTATTATTATTATTATTATTAGATAACATAGAATTATTCTTAACCTGTACCTTACTATACATAATAATAGATAAAATCGATCGATATAATTTAATACACGACACTCATAAATTTTTCCGACAGCATCGATAGTGTCAGGGTGGACGCGGGGAGAAACGATTAAATGCACTTGAATGATGTTAGATGATAGCACGATAATAAATACGGACTTAGTGCATGTGCTGGCGTCTGCGAGCGGCTCTCTGCTTGTCGAAGCGCAGTTCCATTTCCTCGAGAACTCGCGGCGTGTAACGAACCACGAGTTTAACGGAGTTTTGCGCCTGTTTCAGCAATTCCACGGCCTTCTCGTGATTCTCTCCCTCGACGCACTGAAAAAAAAATGGGTGTCAAATAACTCGAAAAAAAACATTTATTTGACATAAAAATTTTTTATATTTTCACGGACCACTCCATTGACGGAGAGCAGCTGATCGCCGCGTTTTAATCCTCCGTGTCTGTCCGCGACGCCGCCTGGAATAATCCTAGATATGTAGATCGGAGAGTTTTGCTCCTTTCCGCCCATAACATTGAATCCCAGACCCTCCTCAGTCTTGGGTAGTTCCACTACTCGAGGATGGGCGTGACCCTCGCTAGCCGCGAAAGCGGCCACAGTGGCTTTCGCGGTGGCCGATGCTCGCACGTCCTGCGAACCCTGGGGAACAAAAATTGATTATTGCAATTAATTTATTATTCACAAAAACCCATAGTCAGACTATTCACCTGGATGTCGACGGTCTCGTACACATGCTCGTATACTTCACGCACTGCGTTCAGGAAATCGCTTTGGAGTACTTTTTGCAGGGTTGCCAATTTGGTGCTGGGTATTTCCCCGCCTGGTAGCATGAGAGATTTATTTATTTATTTATTTACTTATTTATTTAACGGATAGAACCCTTTTGCAGGTTGATATATCCATATCGGCCAAAACAATTATAATGGTACAGTGCCCATCATTGATGCCTGGGTTTTCTGGTTTTTCTATCTTGCTGAATGGCTCGCTCGATGTCTTCGTTTCCGTTAAGACATCGAGCAAGATATCCAGGAAAACCAGACATCCATGACAAGCAGTGTACATGGAAGAGTCGTATAATCAGAATTATTGTTTACCGTATTTTGCATTAACAGCGTACATAATTTTACATGGGAAGATACTAAGTAAATAAAGGGAATTATGACGAGAAACTTGCTAACATGAATAAGAATGAAAAGAACCTGACTCAGTCAGTTGGAAATAAGATATTTAACGTTTTCTTAAAAATATATAGAGAAGTGCCAAAAAAATGCAGTGTCCCCGCAAGTTCGTTCCGAGTCTAGTAAAACGTGGCCAGCAAGCATAATTTATATGATAAAAAGGGACACGCAAAAGTTTTAGTCAGAACGCAAGGGTATTAACTGAGATGAAAACTTTTGTTGCTGGACAAGGTACAACTGGCACGCAGTAATGCGAAATGTAAATTTGAAGGTGCATACGAAGCCGCAGTGTAAATTTTACACTCACCCTTTTGCAACTTGTCGAGAAGTTCTATGGAACGTTTGACATCTGCAATAAACAAGTTCATTAGTGTGGAAAGAGTTTGAAAAAAAAATCTATACATTTATTCAACGAAATAATGGGATGAGAAAGACTCGACCGACCTCTCGCCAAATTTAGAGGCTCTCCAACGGTCGCCATTGTTTGCGATCAATACGAAGAAAACAGTGAAAACTCTTGGTCCCTCTTGATGCTACAAAGCTTGGGAAATCCGTTTTCTTTTTTGTTGCCGACTTTTTTTTTTAGACTTTGCTCGGATTATCGTTGTTTGAGGGTCGAACACTGTCACCGATTCACAGGTGGATGCGACAGATTGACAAATACTTCTGCGAGAGCAATCCGAATGGAATGTATTCACTTTCGATCGAACGAGAGTTCAGCTGAGGGAATTACCTACGTGAGCGAGAACGAGAATACGCAGCGTCTGTCATCTGCGTTGGCTCTCTGCAGGATTACTGCGGGTGCAGCTGGTGGTAAGTTTTCCTCACGCAATCATCGCGCCATCGCTGAGCGGGAAATTTGAATTCAACGGACGAACCTTTCGTGGGAATCATAATATATCATGTTCATGTAATGTTTTCATATAACAGTTTTTCATGTTTTCATGTGACAGTTTTCATATATACCGACTGAGGAGATTTCGGTTCCAGGTAGTGTGGATTTCGTCGAATATTCATAATTAATTTTCAACTCTCGACCAAATATCTTCGGCATTCGTGATGATTTTACTAGACTACAAGATTTTCGTTGCTGTTGCTGTTTTACAAATCGGTTTTACAGCCTGGTAGATTATTAATATGTTTCGATCGCAGAATCTCCTTGGAATCTCGTTTACATTCCTTTCTAACATTCGACGGAGTGACCTTCCGCATGAGCTTAATGAATTTGTTCAGCGGGCAGTGCTTGCCGCAATTCGGTATTTCTTGATCCTCGAACTCGGGAGGAATTCCTAGGTAGCGTATTATCTGTTGCACGAAAATCTCTTGTCAAGTTCGTGAAATTCTATTTGGAATTACATCGAAATAGCGTTCAAGCAGTTAGGCGGTGTACCTTAACGTAATCGACGTCGTCTCGGCGAAACAACTCAACGATAACCGCGCTGGAGTATTGGGGCACGTGGGGCTTGTACAATCCGAGAGTGTTCAAAAAACCAGCGATGTTAATTTCGTGACCGCCGAATAAATTGATCTTTCGTGCAGCTGTGGATATACCATTGGCCACAGCCTTCATGCCATCTATCATCCGTTTGAGCAACATTCCTTAAAAAAAATAGAAAATAGCATAATGAACATTTTTGTCATCCGAGAAGTTTGAACTCTAGACCAGTGACCACTACCTCCGTTGAGCCTCTTCAGCAAGTTGTTCCAATTCAACAACTTGTAGCCGAGTTTCACAGCATCGAGGAGAGTACCGTTGGGAAACAATTCCGTTGTCCACTTTGGTAATGTCAGATTCATGGCTACCTCAGCCGTCAGACCATGATACAGTAAAAACATGTCGAACACATCTTTCATAGGCCTTCCGGTGATAATCGTCAATTTTTTCATTATCGGTCGAAACTCCGCAACGATCATTGCAACTTCGAGCGACGACTCGACTCGATCGAGCTCCTCGATGTACCTGCAAAAGAGCGTTTAATTTTTTTTTCAATCCTCTTTTCAAACAGGCCCTGTGGCGGAAGAGCAAGGACCACTAACTTGGGACATGAGAGATGAACGAGAAACAAATCGTCCAATTCTACGGGCACATAAGTGGTCAGTATCGGCTGCCAATTCATGTCGCTGTTCCACCTTTGTATCTCTGCCGGTGGATAGAGCCCGGCGAGGACCAACTGCAGCGACATTTTTGTTCTTCCAAGGTCGCTGCTGTGCGCCTCGACTTCCTTGGGTATGTATATGTCCCCGAGAAAATCATCGTACCTCTCTCGAAGCATTTGCCCAAGTTTGTACTCTCTTCTTTTGCCTTCCTGCAATGGCATTTTGCTTTCGTTAATTATTTTGAGAATAAATAAATACATAAATGAGGATAAAGTTTCCAAACTTTGTACTAAATCGGCGGCCAAGAATGAAAAGTTAAAAAATGACTTTTATTTCACTCGGTGGGAAAATGGCGGTTTTTTCGCACGCTTAGCGTGCGAAAACACCCATTTTCACACCTTGTGGAATAAAATTTTATCGGATACTCGAGCGAAAAACGTTTTCTGAACTCGTGTGATTGCAACACTCGCCTTCGGCTCGTGCTGCAAAGTCACACTCATCAGAAAAAGTTTTTTCGCACTCCTATCGAAATGTACTATTTTCGCATCCCGTGCGGGAAAAATACTGCGCATGCGTACAAACGCTATATGGTATTTTTTCTCACACGAGGGGTGAAAAGTGCCTTTCTACGCACACTTCACGTGAACGGAAAGCGTGATTTTCGTGAATCAGTTAGGAAAAATTATGTGAATGGCATGGGCGTAGAAAAGGGAGTCTTGACTTGTGTGAATTTTCACACTCATCAAGAACTCCCTTTCTACGCCCTTGCCATACAAACAACTATTGCATGATCCATTTGTGCGACATACGACTATCGCCATTTTTTGTTTAATTGACAACGTTCGTTTTCCATTTTTATGGTCAAATTAAAAAAAATATATAAATAAATGTTGCAGGTTGGCATCGTTCGGACGATCGCCTGCTCTACGTACGTTTGGCTTTGTGTACTCACATTCGTCAATCCCCCGAAACCCATTGGATAAAACGTCTTATTAAAATAAGGATCCTTCGGATACCTATCGAGTTCTGAGGATAAGGGAGCTCTATCGCCGTGGCGGAACACCTGAAAGCGCATCGACGCGTTAAACGGTTATCACGATAGGCCGTGGAAATATATAATATTTTTGTACCTTTTTCGAATACATTTTTTTAAATTGGCACAAAATCAATTAAATAAAAATCTAGTGTCTGTCAATGAAGACTCACCACGCTGACAAAGCGGGTCTCGTCATACGAGTCAACCAACGCGACTGACCAAATTGATAGAATAGCGATCACTCGGTAAACACGAAACATTGTTGCTTTGAGCTTTTGATAATTGATGGCAGGTTCCTTGATCTCCTCCTCGAAAAGCTGTAAAATAAAACCATCAACAATTTTTCCGATCGATTCGTCGCCATATTTTCGATTTGACGCTTTTGCGCTACACTGAATCCGATAGATCGGAACTATTCCAGTGTATCCCGAACGGACTCAGTCACCGACCAAACCACGGCAAAAACCACAGTGGTTTATCGTCCAAATGTAACCGACCAAACCACTGTGAAAATCACGGGCCTTGCGGTCCCAAAAGTTCCGAGGGAAGCTTATGATGTGGTGGGTTTTTAAATAACCACCATTGAAAACACCGTCCGAATAAACTCTAGTGAGCTTGCAACACAGTGGTATTGTCGTCAAAACTACCATTGAAACCACCGTCCGGGTGAACTCGAGCGAGCTGGCAACACGGAGATATTGTTGTTAAAACTTTATGACGGATCATTTTGTTACCTTTTAAGACGGGTTGGGCTTGAAGTACCCGTTCGGAAATGATAAGAGTCAAAACCATTTGAAAATGGCTTCGTCTTCTATTCTAACATTTTGCATCAGAAATTTCAAGTTGCATGAAACAGCCCATATGGGTAGGCCGGTTTCTACGGCGCCCTCAACGAAAAATTCAACAGTAGTTTCAAAGTGAAACTAACTATAACCTCATCCGTTTGAAACGATACTTTGAGGTTATCCGAATAATGGTTGTACGGTGATTCCGCGGAAGTGGAGACAATCCGTCAGAATCTGTGTCTCCAAACCTCTCTCATAAGTTGGATTCCGCAAGGCATCTCGTACTGAGCCTTCAGAATCTGATTCTGGTTGCACTTTTACACGTTTGGCTTCGTTAATTGTTGTTTTATTTGTTAATAGACGCCAAATATCTTTATTCAAATAAATATTAAGGTTTGCGATAAATCTATTTATTTTATCGTTATGTTTTTTATTTACCAATTAATATAATATTTGTCGTACAACACTGGACTTTTTAACACTTGGACATTTTTTAACACTATTGTAGTATCGTTTAGCCTTAAATTCTATCTTAATGCTCGACCACGGATTTCACTGTTGGTACGAGGTGAGCTTAGGTAGAGAACGTTGGAGTTGGTAGCGAAGCGTATGTTCTCCCGATCTCCACTGGATAGCGACTGACACTGAGCGTGTGCCTCGGCCGGCTTATATACCCGCGTACCGTGACCCCCTCCCCTAGCACTCTACTTATGTTAATAATTTTACCAGAATATTATTTACGCTACGGAAGAGTTATATATAAATCTTATAACATTCTGGTGAACACCGGACTAGTTTTTGTTTAAAGAATATTATAAATAAAAAACATATGCATTTTAGCATATTCATAAATATTTTTCAGCATGTTTCATAAAATTACCTTAACATGTAGTGAGCGTACGTTACCCCATCTGGCTTTTGCTTTATGCAACAATTGTTAAACAAATTAATACATGCGTTGGCCTCTTTTGGTCTAATTAACAATTTACATTGACATTTGGCGGATGGGAATTATTCTGTCTGGGTTTTCCTTTAAACAACAATTGGTAAACAAATTTTCGCATGTTAACGTTTTAGTTTGGCGCCTTAACAAAACCCATTAAGTTTTGACCCAGATATTCCAAGCAGATTCGGTATTCCGGTAAACAAGAATGACTAAACAAATTATCGGATGTACGTATTTAAACACCCACACTAAACAAAGTAAATCGATTTCTCTTTTGCTTATTGGTTTATTCAAGGGTTAACAATTCATTGTAGGTAGCCCCTAGTAAGTTGCTTAACATGTTACTATCAATTATTCTACACTTCTGAAAATATAATAATAATCTTGCCCTTTCAGATATGACCTGGTAAAACCTCGGGCTTGTAGGTAATTATAATTTACAGTAAGAAGACTTATAGTAATAATAACTTAATGCTATGATAAGTGATGAGGATTCCATTAATAATTATTTCTATTTTTCAGGCCTGCAGCGATCAAGTATTCAGATAATTATCATTATTATTATCTTCCTTCATGTTAATTAAATTTCTATATTTATTTGATTCATTTCAGGTCACTCAAAATTGTGCTGCGTTAAATTAGGAAATAATTCACGTCGTGGCCCCCCTTAAGCGTGCGGCGATTGCCGGCCACCATCATGTCCCCTTTCCCCTTAAGGTTCATGTAGTCCTGCACCTGTAAACACGGTAATGTAGCAATACTGTAACAGCAATGTAACCGAAAATAACAGATAATATTACCAGAGCGTTGACGTCGAAATTCAAACATTCAAAATGGCGGATCCAATATGGCGGATAAAAATCCAAAATTGATTTAATTCGTATGAAAATTGGTATTACAGGACTTTAGTAGAATTGGTATTAGAGGACTTTAGTAGAGGATGAGTACTAAAATGATAAATAAAAATACGTGGATAAACATTTTCCACCGTCGACCATAATGAGAGAACGTCGCATGTTTTGAAAATTTTGTCTAGAAGTCCATATTCGAAGAACTGTTACCCTGGCAGATTCTGCGACAATCAAAACCGCTGAGAAAACGACCGGTCGTTTTTGGACAAAAATATGTCCGGTAAAACGATTGTTTAAACCACTTCATCCACGTCCGTGCGAGCCACGTACGAGCAACTTCCAGTGAGAGCTTTCAGTCAAGTCGTTTTACATTTATAACTGGACGAACTACCGCGGAAAAGACCGTTCAAAAGACCTTTCAGTCCGGTTGTCGTTAATGCGGTCGTTTCTTCGGTTGAAAATAAAAATCGATCGGACTGAAAGGAGTTTTGAACAGTCGTTTTCGCAGTAGTTCATTCGCTCATTATTTGTAAAACCACCTGACTGAAACCCCTTCCTGGAAGCTGCTCGTATGCGGCTGGTACGGGAACGGATAAAGTCGTTTTGACAGTCGTTTTTGCGGACGTATTTTTGTCCGAAAACGACCGGTCGTTTACTCGGTCGCTTTAAAGGTAGTTTGATGGTGATTTTTCAAGTCGCGATGCTTGCTAGGGTAGACACGAATTTCAATTTAAAAAACTGGCATGTTATAAGATTTTCACAATTTTATATCCACAACCTACAATCCATCTTTTTCAATTTATCACATACAACCTGAAATTCATATTCACAGACGCACAAAACCCTTAATAACAAAAAAAAAAACTACAAAAAAACGTATGTCATGAGAAGCTAAGTATTTTTAAGCCACCTTATCTGACCCATTATTCCGAATTTCTTCATTTTGGCCGTGTTTGAATTATTACCTGAAAAAAACCGCGAGAGTACAGTAATGTCGAGATATGTGAAATCCACGACATTATCAAGATAACGAAATAAAAAATTCATGGAGATCAAGAGCTTAACAACCTGTGTAACTAATGTCGTCCTGACAGCACAGAAAAAACAAACAACACTTATCTCTAAAAAAAGTTAACAAATCACACAAAAACGCGTTTGCGCAGCCGAAATTGTAAACGGAATTTATATTTGATGAACCAAATTAAAAAAAGACGATGAATTGTAATATTTTTTCTTATTAACACAGATGCCGAGTACGAAAGGATTATTGGTAGACGTAAAGCTATTGAAGGTTATTAAAAACGCAAAGAGCCCATAATTAAGCGCCGACTGTCGTGGACTCCAAACCCGACTCGTCGGGTGACGGACAAGTAAATAAGCAAGCCAGAAAAATAAAATGTTTAAATCCAACTAAATCAGTCAACAAATGCAATAAGGAAATAAAAATTGAAACCGCATAAAATGTCTCCAATAATTATAAAAAGGTTAAAATAAATGAAAAAACGGAAAACCCAAAGTCAACCAACATATTCAATAAATAAATCCCAAACAAAAGGACGTTAAATCAAAGTCCCGTCTCAAACAATAATCAAGGTCGATACAATGCTACACGAGCGGACACTATAGGTCCCAACTCTATCGTTCTGTTACTCTCGGAGAGGCGGAGGTGGCGAAAGCCTGGCGACTTCACGCACACAGAGCTCACCGAAAAACATTCTCAATATTCGCTACAATGTTAAAATTTTCACTTACTTAAACCGACCAGAAACGAGGAATAAGTCTCATCAAACTCGGTCTGGCGACCAAAACAAACGTCACACCAGCGCGTCCTGAACGTACACAACGATCGCCCGGACGCACTCTAAAAACAAGCGTGTTGTCAAGTGTGCTGAAGCAACTCACAATACACATACATGTGTTCGCCAACCAAAATGTATTAATAAAATACGGCTTGCGTGTTTTTTGAAATAACACGCTTGCACTGCATCTTTCCTGTATTCTCTGTACGACACACTTCTAGTGTAGTACTATGGTACACGCTTATTGGAATACACGTGTTGTAACAAAATTTTTATAAATTTTAGAAAATTCCGGAATATTTCGTAAAAAAATATAAACATAAATAAATGAATTATTTTCAACCTATTTGAGTGGATATATAACAACCTACCAAGACACACAGTTTATCATATGAAAAAAATTAGAACCATTCGAACGACATGTATTTATTAAATAGAGTTCAAATCACTTCCGGCACATTCTCGTTTCCTTCAGATATTAGCCAATAAAAATAACCCCAAAATATAGAAATCTCTATATACGTCGTGAATTTTTATCACATACCAATCGCGTCAATTCCGATTTGGTAATTGACCATACCTCTATTCGAAATTAAAAAAAACAATGAATGCGACCCTTGTCGCTCGGATTTTACAATCCCTGTTCGTAAACCGTATGTGGTCGGATCAGGGCGCCAAACAAACAAAACAATCAAAATTATGAATTAAAAAAAAATGAGTCACATTTTGGGTACTCATCTTATGAGAGAAGTGGCTTTCGCGTGGGTTCTTTCTGTATCTCTGGGTCTCGCAGGGTTGGTATGGAAATATATAAATCGATGTCGATCAGCAGGCCAGGCTCAATCGAAGGCGTTCGACAGAAGGAAGAGGCTTCTCGCTCTTCCTTCCGGTATTTTCTGTCACACACGAGAGACGCTGTTTACACCTCAACGTCCTCGGAGAAAAAGAGGCCGATACAATGCGTAACTCTCACACCTGTGCGTGTCTCCATTGATACGATTTCGATATTCGATAACGTATATTCTTTCGACCTTCTCGTCGTTCGAGAATCTCAAGACTCGAAATAAAAATCTGCAAGTATTTTCTTACAGTGTATTGTTTCAACGCGTTTAACGCGTTGAGATAGAAGGTAAATCATCGTAATTAATTTGTAAGTAGCTGTAATGGGCGATCACGCATTTGAAAAATAAAGTCTATTAGATTTAATGCACATTCTTTTAATATTTTTTTGTAAAGTATATATACTTTAACATGTGTTGGGGGCAGGAGGGAGGAGGAGAGGGTAAGTGAACATACCTAGAACTGCGTAAAAAGAAACTACATGCGTGAATGCGTTTAAAGCGTGGTAAAACAATGCACGTAAAGCGTGTAAAACGTACCCACTTTGACATGGTTGACAATAAACACACCATGAAGCATGTAAAAAGTGACCACACGATGTACACGCCTAAAGCGTGTTACAACACCGCGTGTGTTTTTAGAGTGCACCGCTATACAATACCCGCGTGCTTGAAGAGCAGCGTCCCGAGCACGAGTCCAAGTGACTATCAAGCACACGGGAACAACGTGTTCGGAACAATTTCTCGAGTCCGAATAATCTTTCCCAAAATTTCGCGGGTATTATACAATACCCGCGTGCTTGAAGAGCAGCGTCCCGAGCACGAGTCCAAGTCACTATCAAGCACACGGGAACAACGTGATCGGAACAATTTCTCGAGTCCGAATAATCTTTCCCAAAATTTCGCGGGTATTATACAATACCCGCGTGCTTGAAGAGCAGCGTCCCGAGCACGAGTCCACGTCACTATCAAGCACACGGGAACAACGTGATCGGAACAATTTCTCGAGTCCGAATAATCTTTCCCAAAATTTCGCTTCCCGAAATCGCAAAATGTAATAAAAAATTCAATTTACGTTCACAAAAACCCTTTCATCATTATCAATTCAATATTTTTTTGCTCATAGAGGAAGCTGTTTTGGTAATCGAACAAATTTGGGATTTTAGTGTCAGAGTACTTACAAAAAAAGTAAAAATGGTACGCCAAGTACTTAAAGTTCGTTTTCTCCGACCAAAAATTTGTTTAAGAAAACAATTTCGAAAAAAAATCGCAAAAACGTTAAATAACATGAACCAAATGCATACAGACGCATACATATATATGTATATACGTAGTACAGTATTATGTTATAATACAATTTCTTCATTTGTTGTTCATACAGTATTATGTTGTAATACAATTTCTTCATTTTTCAAGACCTCAACATATATGCATTAATATTGTATGCGTGTGGTTCGAATTAGGCTTTGTGTCAAGCAACAGTTGATTAAGTTGCTAACAAAAACCTCGAAGAGGTTCGAAGTTGCGAACGAAGGTGCATTCATTGCCCCTCTCGAGTGTGTTAATCAACCATGTACGAAAGCTATTGTAAAAAAAACGAACTGCCACGCCAAGTTTTTGTACGCCACCTCAGTGTACTTACATTGCTCGACATTGCTCAATTGATAAATATCATGAAAAACTTTGTCTTTACTTTCCGATTTTTTATCACTACTTTCTGCATAATCTCTACAACTTAATACTATATTGCGTATAACGTCTGCATACACTTACCTGGCTCGTGTGAATTCACGGTTTTTCATTCTTTTTTCGAAGTTGTTTTCGTGAACAAATTTTTTTGTCGGCGAAAATAAACTTTTTATACTTGGCGTTAACATTTTTTTTTTTTCACGTAGTAACTTGAAAAAAGTTTTTTTTTGCTTTTTAATTTATAAGTCAATGACTTGAGATACTCTGATATTAATGACTTTTCGACAATTAGAACTTGCACGCAGAGATGATCTCCCGACAATAATGCTTCCGCGAATAGTGACGTTCCGCCTTTGGAGGAGCTTTTATCGTTATGATCGGTAGGGGGGCTCGCCACCAAGCTCCCCATTCTATCCGCGGATGTCCAGTAAGCTACTAGCAGCTGATCGGTTGATCCCCCTCCGTGGTGATTATTGATCGGTTTTGCTGTCGTACGTCGCTTATTTTAATAATTTCACAATATTGGTTTTGACATTAATTTCCCCGTTAAACAAATTGTTCTGATAAGTCTCGTTTTAAATTACAACAATTTAGAAATTTGAATGAACTTTCTATGTTGTTTCTATCAAAAGTTATAATTCTAATTAATTGACTTTGTTTAAATTATAGTAATGACCCTAAATATTTTTCTCGGACGATATTGACACATTCCCTGCTATTGACTCCTGCTATTCTATTCACAATAAAATATTGGTTTTCAACATATAAATAATTTCCCTGATTATCATAAGATTAATCGATAGTTTTTATTATAATTTTATATCGACGTTTTGTCCCAAATTATACATCAAACTTGATTCTGCTGGATTAATATTTGATGATTTTTTTTACTGGTCGTATCTCCATAAATATTCTACTCAAATGATCTTATGATTAATAATTACTTATTATATTTGTAATAATATTTCAAATAATTATCCTCTGAGAGCTGCTGGACTCGTTAGCCCCAACGGTGATTTACCCAATCGATCGTCTCAAGACAATTACACCAATTCTCTGGCTGCACTGCTGCGTACGTATGTGCGTCGCCTCGCTCTGCGTTTTAAAGAGATAAGGTGCCATGTCCTTTCGCATGTGGGAAATA
This sequence comes from Exephanes ischioxanthus, assembly GCA_958510785.1. Lineage (NCBI taxonomy): Eukaryota > Metazoa > Arthropoda > Insecta > Hymenoptera > Ichneumonidae > Exephanes > Exephanes ischioxanthus. Next base: position 18,277,891 of record OY294023.1, on the reverse strand, counting down.
TTCATATTGCTTTTGAATTCCAATAAAGACAATGGGTATGGACTCAAAGTATTCTCACTGTCGATGACCTTCGCGAGCGACTCACATAGCCTCATTGTTTAATATTGTTTATTATATGATTGTCATATAATCACTGAATAGAATCGTTCGGCCATTAACTACGCATTATTAATTATTTAACATCCAATCACCTATGAGTTGTTATTTTGCTAAAGTGATTTTAAATATGACTTAGCAATTGTTTTTATGTATTCTGTAATTTTATTATTTTATTATCGAATGTTTATAGATTTTTTACCAGTTGCGTCATTGAATTTCACCGAAAATTCACACTCCACCCGTCAACATCGCAGACATCCCTCAGAAAACAATTCAACTCTGAGTTTCCTCAAACAACTCCGAGTGACAGTCGGAGAACTAGTCAACCCAGTATTAAGATAATAATGATCGATTAAAACTTTGACTGCAGCGGCAGAGAAAAAAGTTCCCTGGAGTTAGGTACCGGTACGATATAACCTGCGATAATTACGCTCGTGCATATTTAATACGTTCCTCGACCTCTGATTGCTCGGAAGGAAGCTAAGGTCCGTGATTATATTAAAAATATATCTTCCACAGGGAAAAACATACGTCTCTTTCTCTATCTCTCTCTTTCACATATGATTCTACAGAGCCTTGCAGTGAGGATTAATGAACTCGTCATGTTTCTCATTCATTCGCAAAGTCTTGAAGTTGGTATTAATAAAAGCAAATATGCCGGTGAGCTTGCGAATCGTTGTTCATAACTACTCGAAGAAACCCGAAAGACTTGATGAATAAAGTTGAAATTTAATACCAAAGTTACATATCCGTATGTAGAAGACAGACAGCCAATTTTGTTGCGTTACGAAATTGTAACGGCCTTACATTGCATATTATATGACGATTCGAATGAGAAAAATAATATACACTGATATACGAATATTCACTGAAAAAAATTTGCTTGCGAGCTGCCAATGAAAAAAATTCTTATTTCAATTCTACTTTCGATTCTTACAATTCCATATGATATTGAAATAACGACGGCAAGACTGCCAAGGTGACATGTGTCGTTTCAATCCCGTATGCAATTCTAAAAATTGAAAGTAGAATTGAAATAATAATTTTTTCGATGGCAGCCCGCAAGCGATTTTTACTTGAGTCATTGATTTTTTTCACTGTAGGTGACATAGTGCAGTGATTAGCGTTCTTACTCAGTAACCGATTAATCTGGGTTCAAATCCCGGCGATCGCAATATTTTTTCTGTTCGATACTTCGCCCGCCCATCTGCAATACCGATATCTACAGGTCCCCAAGTTCTCCGCTCAATCATTACAAAATTATTAAGTTTCCGGACTGAGTTAGATGGACAAGTAAATCCTTACAGACAATGAGAAACTGCTTTTTTACATTCCAAGATATGTTAAATATGTTTCTAGACGATAATGTGGCAGTCCGATTTTTTTTAAGTTGCAACAGTTAATCTTCTAACACACTTCGTATGCGATGAAAAAATGAACATAGCACGTTACCTTCTTGTAAGTTCCAGAGAAAATTGGAGAAGCCCGACAGAGTCACAAATCTTATACTATGGCACAAAGGACTGTTATCGTTCGGAGGATTGTGGCCGACCGACAAACGTAACTTAAAATTTTATACTTTCTTCGGTTATGTTTTGATACATACGTTCCTGGTAACATCCGATTTTTTAATGGTTTTCGGGTACGTGGGGCCTATGATCGACAATCTCCGTGAAATGGCTTTATTAATGATGGCAATGGCAAAATTGATATCTCTGAGATATTCGACTGTGTTGCCTAAGATCATATGTGAAAGTCAAGTGAACGAGAAGGACAATTATAAAAATGACGAGGAAAAGAGAATTTACATGTCATACATCAACATTGGCTTGCAATTCTCTAAATTGACTTTGTTGGTAAATATATTGGCTGTTATTGCTCACTACTTGAAGGCATCGCAGCCATTTATTGTATCTGGTAAGAACTGTACGACTTGTGAAAATGTTTCGTAAAGTTGATGCTAAACAATTATCCAAAAACTGTGCTTATAATTTTTTCTTGTTGTTTATTCCAACAGAAATTTCTGGCGTTACACCAGTTTTCGTGCTGCCATATCATACGCGTCGCTACTTCAATATCACTAAAGTTCATACTTATTTATTAGTCTACGCTTATTGTTGTCCAGTGATTTATGTATTCTTCTGTTACTCCTTAATCGGTTGCTTTGTGGCGTCCTTTATATATCACGTGTGCGGCCAATTGTCCGTATTGTCGAACAGGGTCAGAAATAAAAAGGGACCTCGCTCGACAATGGATAATAGTTTGGAACTTGCGTTCCGTGATGTCATCCGAAAGCATACCAAGATTATCAAGTGAGTAATATCGAATGAAATAGTTCGTTGATACGAAGATATTATTTCCGTAATTATTTTATCTGTGTCTAGGACTTGCAAAACTATCAACTCGATATTCAGCCTTGCCCTTTTCCTCGAATTCGTTATATGTACGATAATACAAGGACTTTGCTTGTACCAGGTACTTGCGGTACGAATCCTGTTTAAGTAAGTATCGCTTTGAATACGTCGCAAGAATACTGAACATTTTATTTTTCATTGATACCCAATAGAATGCTAATTTGAGGAGTGCATTGATACTTGTTTCATTTGTATTGTACGCTTCTTCAACGCTACTGGTAATCTGTAACTACTGTGTTGCCGGGGACTGTATTATGAAGGAGGCAAGCGAAACAATTCCATGAATCAGATCCGAAAGGTTATGAATGGTAACTTATTATATTTGTGAACTATTTTTTACCTCGATGAATCAGAGTATAAACTTTCACAACTCGTTGTATGAGTGTGAGTGGTACGACATGCCTCTTCGATGCAAAAAAACGATCATCATATGCATGATTCGAGCGAAAACTCCTCTGAATCTTGTCGGGGGAGGGCTTTACATATTCTCCTTGGAAACCTTCTCTGGCGTGAGTTGCTTAAATGTAGAAAATCTGGTTTTTATTTGTATGCTTTTACACTTTGAGTGATTGTGATTTCTTTGTAGGTCGTTAAATCGTCCATGGCTTATGTTTCGATACTGCGTCAAATTCTTTAAAGTGTAATTTTGCATTCCACTTACGGCAATTAATACGAAACAATAAAACCACGTGATCATTGTATCATAATCTGAATAAATCCTTTGTCATGTTTTTATGATAATTTTTTTCGCAATGTTCGATCGAAATTCTTCATTAGCGTTGAGTTACCCGCTGCGGAAAAAATGTATGTTATAAATAGATTCCCCTTGTAAGAATACCGATCTCTTGCCATTTTTGGACGTTCGTTTGAGTTTCGGGATAGCATTTGCTGATGGGTCTCAATTATTGACATAGGCCCAAGCATCAATAAGATAGTGGAAAGGCGCTGGAGTTGTCAGTAAGGTGAGATTTGGCGCTAAACTACTGCCAAATATCAACCAAGCGACGGTCCAAGAATAGCTCGCAGAGTGATCGGTATTCGATCAAGCAACGGCAAGTTTCCGACATAAAATTTGACATGCGTATACATATTCACACACTCCCAGTTCACGCGCCTAAGTAATCCGCGCGCGCCAATACGAATAAGATGTACGGGGGTTTTTTTCAAGTTTTTACCCATACTAGAGAGATCAACTGGTAAAACAGCTTCAAAAAATAAAAATTTAAAGCATAATTATGACTACACAGTAGCGTTTCTTGAAAAAAAAATCATTTTTTTGAGTACGTGGCGTCGAGACGTTACCGCCTTTCTTGATATACCGTTGGACCTCTTTTTAAGAGTATGTGAAACCCCTTCCCACCACCCATCCCGTGCCCAGTTGGTATCAAAAACTCTAATAAACTTTTTGTACGAATGCTAGCATCTACGGTTAAAAGAAAAGTGTCATCGAATGCGGACATGTCATCAGCCGTCGATGACACTTATCTGCTGACCTTAGCCGTCGGGAAAAAAAATGGATTACAGTGTTTATTACCGACCGTGGAATTGCACCTGCTCTTAAGGTGATGTGAAACACTATGGAGTGCGTGAGAGATAGCATCAGTGGTGCTCTCGGCGGAGCGAGAGAGACAGGCTGAGAACGTGTTTCACATCACCATAAGAGGAGGTGAAAGTCACGTGACCGCGTCACGAGAGCGAGAGAGATACCGTTATTGGCACTCGCGGTGGAATGAAAGAGACACCACGAGAGAGTGTTTCACTTTGCGTTAACTTATATTTCCCATCGAACCCCACTACGTCGCCAGTCGAGCATGTTCGACCATTCACGAGATGGTGTACCCGGTGGCGGTAATCAGTGCAGATGCGCGCGCCGATGGTAGGAATTGGTTTGGAAAGAAAGTTATAAACGTTTGTATAAGTTTTCCGAGATTCTTCTATAATTTAGAAGAGGCTCATAAGCTATGGGAGTCCTACGAGTTAACAGAGGTTCGACCTAATATTTATAATCCTTGCATCGAACGTAGAAGCATTAAGTATGACATCGCTGTTTTAGCTGTCTGGAATATAAAAATCAACTATTAATTGTAATTCGATGAGAATTTATCCGATGGCGCAGAACTTTTATGCATCGTTAATTGAGGAACTCACCAGCCAGAAGCTTCTCATGGACATGACCAACATTTTTCCAGCCGTTAAATGGCAAGGTACACTACAACGCATCGTCATGAATTGTACAAGTTTCTGGGCTTCCAACGATAGTTTATACCATTTGCTGTTGTGTCTATCGGGAAGAGGACTTTTTTATGAGGCCACGCCATCAGTCTTTTCCGGTTTACTTACATACAAAAGTAAATGCTAATACTGTGATCCGTCACAGTTTCAGAAATGTAGCAGTCAACGTAGAAGTAAAACGTTACAGTCAATACGCAAGATATGAATCTTATGGTTGATCCGAGATCGTTTGTTCTCATAAGAACCTGAATTTACAGGCAGTATATCTGTTAATTTGGGAAGATAACTCGTCGCAACATTTACCTGAAGTGCTGTAATATTAAACATAATCATGCCAAAGCCGATGGTAAAAAAGAAAATCCATGAGTAATTTGCCGCGATGAGATTGGCGTATCTGACAACACTGAATTTATTAATAATAATGATTAGTTTTACTAGATAAATTGTCTAAACTATCTCACTCGATAGCATCATTGTGTCTGTCGATGCACGAAGCTATGATTACTATGTCCTGTTTGTCTAGAGCATATCGAGTTTCACCAGTTTTTACTGATGTGCTGTTCTTCCCGAGCTGATCTAATTTGTGCCTGACAGTTTCAGTTGAGACTTTATTATGCTTATATTTTGATCGATTAACAATTTCAAACTCACCCCAATGCGGCAAAAAGACCACATACGTGTTGCACGTAACAGATGAACATAACACCGCTGGTTGCTGCAAATATCGATATCGTGCATGCGCAGACGTAAGAATACACAATAATGTAAAAATAATATTTCTGTACGTCGAGATGATAAAAATCAACAGGATACGGAAATGCTCCGGGTTTGGTACCGTTCTTCAGAAAAAGGTCGATTATCTTCGGTATCATAGGTTGGACCATAAAGACGGTGTGGTTGGTAATATTCATAACTGTATATACAGTGTCGATAAATCTATAGAATACTGGTTATCTTTTTAACTAACCCTTATCATACTTGATTCACCTATATATGCAATATTTCTTTTCCTTCCCTGCTCAGCGTACTGGTGAAGAATGTTGACTTCTTCATCTCGAGCCCATTCGTGCCAATCCGTACGAATACGATCTAGCAGTTTTAATGTCTGTATGGATCGTACACAATTTCATCAGTGATAGGTATCTATTGAATGTCTCGTTTTCCTCTCGGTTACGACCGTATTCGCATCTTCGATGATAGAACTGACCTTCTGCGGGTTCAACATAAAACCAAAAGCCTTCGTTGCGGAAACTGCCCCGAAGATTAATGCTAGAACGCCGTCCAGAAGAACGCTCCCGTCGTCACGATATTTTATAAGAGCCATAAACAGAGGTGTGAGTTGAATACCGCTGAAAGCCACTAAACCAATCTGACGTCTGACACCCATTGTCTGATACGGCCATAGTCCAATGAGCGTCATCAAGATTTTATTTAATCTGTAGTAACGGTGTTGAAAGAAGTCCATCGTTACTCGAACTACCGTCAACGATGGCGTTAGAGCTACTAATGCTGCTCCCTGCAAAACACAACCCCCCCCCCCCCCAGCTTGCCTCTGTATGATTTCATTGTTCTTCTCTCAGCGTGTTTTTTATGTAATTTATATCACACCTCGAGTGACATTTAAATTGCTCCACTTATACGTCATAGTTGAGCGACAGCGAGGCGAGGGTGTATAGCTCGGCGCCTTCCGTGTGCGCCGCTGCTACGCCTTCGACCATCCCTTTACGACCCTTACAAAGTAATTCAATAACGGTGGGATCTCGAAGTTACGTATTTTTTGTGAAAATAGTTCTATTACACTCAATTTAATATAAGCGATTTTAAACCGCAGTCTGAAATGAGAGGGTGCTTGACATAGATGTGAAATGGTTCGCTTCTGTGTACGCCGAGGCTGTATCTGAGTGACTGAAACGTAAATTAATAATGAATCGCCGGTACACGAGGGAAATCCTTCGACGTCGAGACGGCAGTTGATATTTTATATCACTTCTATCTGTAATGTTAAAACGTCTACATCGAGAGACACGTCATCAAGGGAGAACATCACTATCGACGTGTAAATGTACTTTTCCAGTGTTTGTGGCTTATTTTCATTCGCACATACTGTAGTTGATGTAGAGTTGTTTGGTGTTCGATTGTACCGTGTGCAGTTTTTGGGCGCAAAGCAGATGGGTGGTAAGATGTTACGTGTACACTTTTACGATGAACTCTTCGTGTTCCGTTGTGATGGTATCGATTTTTTTGTTCTTCATTTATTACACTACCACATTAAGTAACTTTTTTTTTAGTGCAAGCTTTGCATGATCTCTGGGCGAGGCGACTATAGTTTTTATTATAAGATTCTCTATCGACCGCCTCTGTAATCGTACGTCGGTAACCACGAGTTCTACAACGTTAAAAAAGTTTTTTGGGCAAATGAGAGGTCGATTACTAAACGGCTTTCGGGACATATATGCATATATGCATTGGGGATATTGATACAGTCGGGATGATTGCAAATCGACGAAATTATATTTCGTTAATTCTATCAATTCGAAGAAATGGATAGTCGCAGTTGCAGCTTCTCGATAGATAAAAAAATTACACGAAAGGTTACACCGGATTTTTGGAAATTGCGGAAGTTTGGACACTTCGGGGTTCCCAGATTTTGCACGAATGGCGGCAAGCAGCAGGTACTGTAGAATTACTACGGTTGCAGCTGTTGGTAAGTTTTCCTCACCCAATCACCGCGCCATCGCTGCGCGGGCAATTTGAATTCAACGGACGAAGCTTTCAGAGGAAGCTTCGTCTCCGTGAAAAAAGGAAACCGAGAGTCATAATAAGTAGTGTATTATTATTGAGCTAATAATATACAGTTGTACAGTACGGTTAAATTTGTTTTTAGATATAATATCTTTGTAACTTATGGATAAATGGATATGGAATTATCGATATTTGATTATCATTACGAGGCGACTTCTTCCGTGGCTCCCTCGAACTCCAGCTTGACCTGGCACTCTTCGGGGAGTCCTTCGACATCCACTTCGGACTCCGGTGCGTTGAGCATGTTTAGGGTGACCTCGGCCGATTTACCCATCAACCCCTGATTCCCGCTGGCAACCGCCTGCTGTTGCTGTTGTTGCTGCTGTTTCTGAACCTGTTGAGCCACCGCGGCTTGCTGATTTCTAATCGGGAGACCCGCCTCCTCGAAGGCCTTTTTCTTCAAGGTCGTTCGTATTTGGGATCTAAAATTACGAAAAGTTTTCGACGATCGTTAGACACCCGTTTTTACTGCCTGACGCAGAAATTGAGGGCTATTGTCACAAAGCGCTCGCGTCGCTACTCTGTCAACTTACACCGTTCTTCCCTTGATGTGCTCGCTTATTTTGTTCAAGTCTTCGCTGAACGTCTTGACCGAGTGTCGAAGCATCTCAATTTCCTCGTCAGTCCATTTACTGCGGAATCGTATCAAAGAAATTCGCGTTTCGTGAAATTTCGAAACTATCAAGTCTGTCTTATGTTTCAGCCGTCGTCAAAAGTTATGTAACATAATGAGTAATGTTCAAGATTTTATAGAAGACAGAAAGACTCTTCGCAACAGGAGTTCTTGACGCCTTTTATAAAAATATAAAACACTTCTTCGAATGCCGGATAAAATATCTAGTATGGCGGCTCGAACGCCTGCGTAGTTTTTGGCGCCCATTCGTTCTCGACGCTCATTGGTCAATGGCTGTGCGATGCATATAGCCCCGCCGCTTTAACCTACAGGTCCGTATATACGTAAACAATGCTCGAAACGGTCAAAACAACAGCCTTATTATTTTAGAAAGCTACGCCAATAAAAAATGAATTGACTTACCCCGCCGGTGAGTCCGCTGTGGGATGAAGCTGCATCGTCAATTCCCCGAGTTTGTTGAACGCCGCTCCGGCGGCCGTAAAAATCTCCCCAACCTGAAAACCCATAAAAAAAAAATACTATCGAAAATTGAACGCAAAGAACTTCGATGCACTCCTCGCCTTTTGCTGCTCATCTCAAAGACCTACGCTTCGTACTTTCGTGCCAATTTCTACTTTTATCTATCTACATTATACTTGTCAAATAATCAACATAACCTAACCTTTCTTCCGCTTCCAGGCTCCATCTTCACACAAACTCTTATTATTATATTATTTCGGATTAGTTTTGCGATACACGCGGCGGCTCCGGTCACGGAGGCGCGTTACTCTCGATGTATCAAAATTACAGCACAACACACACCAATTCTCCACGAAGTAAGTCCTACGCTCCTATCAGCGTTTACGAACGATGCTACACTAACACCGACACGACAAAATACATTTTACGTCCGTGTAAGGCAAGTACGTGGTGGTGCACTGTTTTGCTAGCGTGCGCTGTCAAGCGATCGTCACTTGGATTCTACTGGCTGACACCGTCGCACAGTGCCAGCAGGTGCACCCCTTCCCCTTTCCCACGTAGACTTTCCCGCTCGGACCGATAATTGTTTCCATAAGAAATTATCGTGATAATCATATTCTTACGAAAAGTGAATGATCCATATTGTACTCGATTTGTGCAACTTACCCTACTCGCTGAATTCATGACAAGTTAATTTATTGTTAACTAGAAAACTTGGTCCAACAGCGATTGGCTGCCATCGTTTTTTTTTTTTTTTTTTTTGTCGAAGAACCGTCATCTATCGTAATTGTTTAAATATTTTTTGGTCTGCCGATTTACCGCTTCTCGGTTGGTAAAGAAAAGTCCCGCTCGGAGAAAAGTCTCGCTCGGCTCGGGCCGACATTGTTTCCATTGATAATTATCGAAAAAGCATATTTTTACAAAATGTAAATGATTCGCATTGTGATCGATTTCTGCAACTTACCTTACTCGCTCAATTCGTGACAAGATAATGTTTTGTTAACTGGGAAATTTAGTCCAACGGCGATGGGCTGCTATGCTTCTTAATTTACTTATTTTTTTGTCAAAAGAACGTCATCTATCGTCATTGTCTAAATATTTTTTGGTCTGTCGATTTGCCGCTTCACGGTCGATAAGAAAAGTCTCGCTCGGAGTTTTCGATGCGCTCCGCGCTTCGGACGTTTCGCCGGAGCGACCCGGAGCGTCGCACTCGTCGAACGGGACAGAAGGTACTAGAAACTCTTCGAACGTTTAGGCTGGAGCTCAGTTCACGAATCGACGCCGATACGTCAAGTTCTGTGTAATTTTCTGAATTCCCCGTTTATCGCTGAACAGCGAAAAGTTTCTTTGAAACAAGTTTTTAAACGCTTGTCAAGATTTTACGAAGGAAGAAGTATGAGTATTAGTCGCATGTCGTTGAGTAATTGGAAAATTAGTAAAAACGACGAAATCATGCCGGGTTTAATATCGAGTAATTGGTGAGTAACATACGAACAGTGGCTGAATACGCCATTTTTATATTTTCTTTAACACGACGCCATTTTCTACTTTGTGTTACTTAGCTGATATGAAACTTTCGCACGATACTTTCATCAATAACGACATTTTATCAACATGAATGTTTATTATTAACATCTATGTTATTCATTTCTGGTAAAAAATGCATTTCAATCTCGTAATTTTCGACCTGGAAAACTTTTCTCTCGTTTTGTTTGATTCCCAGTCCCACTTCCTAAGCCTACGCGATTTAATGAATTCCCAATTTAAAATAAAAATATTGTTTTCTTCATCGGGTGCGAAATAAATTCGGTAGAGCTGGATTTGTAGACGAAATTTTCGTTATGCGGCAAACACAGCGGGTCTCGCACGAAGGTTGAATCGATCGATCGCGCTTTAACGAACACGTTTGAGTCGATTGACCTCGCGGCCTTAGAAAATGAAGAAAAAAAACGCACACTGCCACGTGATAGAGGCAAGCTCACGAAAGGACAAAGAATCTCTCGTGCCTTTCGAAGCTTCGACCGTGTTGTTTCTCGGTAAGCCTCGCGCGAGACGCGATGTTTGTCACGTAGCCTCTGTTTTTTTTGTGCAGCGATAAACACAATTTAGCTTATTGAGCCCTGCACAAAATGTATTCCCGATAACGGAAGTGCGACGCGACTATTCTCGTTGTTCGACACGCGCGTTATCACGACGTGCACGCACGCCAGTTTATCGGGTCGAGTCACGAGCCCTCCATTACGTAAAATTCAATATAATAATAATAATAATAATAATGATTATTATTATTATTTTACAATAACAATAATCATTATTATCACTGTTAATTCGTATTTACTGGTCTATGAAAGGACTTTCGGATTTTTACAGGTCCCTCTTCACAAACACGTTTGCTCCTTTCACCACAAATTTAGATATGTCGTCATTTTTTTTTTTTTTTCAATCAGCGTTAAGTCGGACTGCGTCGTGGTCTACATGGGCGTCTAGAATCGTGATGCACGCGACTATTTGTTTCATTGCGAAGAGTTTTTCCGTGTACTTGATATTTACAGCCACTTAAAAAACAAAAATACATGGCCACTCTTCGTTGCTCCACGATAATGAGTTGGCCCACTTAAAGCTGAATTCTTTACTCGGAGTACCGCGAGCACGAGAGCTTCTAGAGCCCTCCAATGCATAATTCAATACAATAATAATCATAATAATAAGTATTATTATTACAATTATTACATATATTATATAATAATAATAATAATTGTTAATTCGTATTTATTGGTCCGTGGAAGTTCTTTCGGATTTTTGCATTTTCCTCTTTAAAAACACTTTCGCCACGAATATAGTTATTCCGTATTTTTTTTTTTTTTATCAACGATAAGTCGGATTGCGTCGTAGTTACACGGACGTCTAGAATCGTGATCCAAGCGACTATTTGTTTGACTGCAAAGAGTTTGGCCGTGTACTTAAGGTTTGCAGCCACTTAAAAAAAACCACTCTTCGTTGCCTCGCGATAATGAGTTGGCCCACTTAAAGTTAAATTCCTTTATTCCGAGTACCGCGAACACGAGAGCTTCTAGAGTCCTCGAATAAATTGAAGAACGCTGACTTTACGTGACGCTCGTGCCGCGGAGAGTCGTCGCCGACATTTTAGCCCCAATTATTAATCCTGCACGAGGTGCAGAAATTATTGGCTCCATGGATGATCCAGTCGATACGAAAGATCATTGATTAATTTTTTTTTTTCAACAATATGAATTGTAGCGATTAATCTCATAAAGCCAACGAATGACGAAACAACACGATGTTTAGATATTAACAATTAATCGAATTACCTCCGGTGTCCCGTATCTTCCACGCCGATAAATCTGTCGCGCTCTTATCACCGGACGTATCAGCTTTCGAGCGATAACGATACGATGGTAATAAAAAATAAAATCCTCCGCTACGAGTCAGTGGAATAGTACGTCGTCAACATTCGCCGCGCAATGCTTGCATGCGTCGCAGTATTACGAGAATGCGATTAGTGCAGATAAACATGCACACAGAGATAGCGCGCCGCGCAGCGAGAACATGCGGTTTTTTTCATGCACGATGCATTTTTTTCGAGCCGCAATTGACGCGACCTCGAAACATTATACTGACGTTAAGACGAGATTATGCGACATTTCACTGACCTATATTATGATTTCAATTAATAATCAAATTCCCCCCGATAACTTTTGTGAACTTGCAAATTAATTTTATGCTCGTTCGTTACATTGAATATTATTCCCATCATTATTATCATTATCACTCTTGTTATATTATTGTTATTCTTATTATCATTCTTGTTACATTTTTGTTATTTTTATCATCATTCGTGTTATATTACTGTTATTATCGTTGTTGTTATTATTATTATTATTATTAAATGATAAGGGGGTGAATCGTCAATTACCCAAGTAGCAGGACTATCGGAGTTAATTAATAGCTCTCGTTGAGCCAAGTATTTGTCAAATGGTGTACGACGTGTAGGAGAACGCCGTCGGTTCGGACGTATCGAGTTAGTTTATACATGGGACGTGTATACACGACGAGATGAGTGGCTCGTGCGACCGGCGCGTTAGTTTCGTTCCGCTGGCTGGCTGCCCGCTAATGTTTGTTTGGATCGAGTCCCAAGAATCTGACAGTATCTCTCCCTGCGCACTTGGTCTCTTTATAAACGGTGAGGTCCTCGATTGCGATTCAACAGTTCAGCATTGTCGGTTTGATCGAGCGCGCGCGCAGAGACAAGTTCTTCGACTCGGAAACGCCGGGATTTCGGTTGTTAATACCAGGGATCTCTTACGATTGATGAAGAATCCTCGTCGCTTCGGTAATCGGATAAAAGCGGCTGGTTAAATCGAATTTACGGAAAATTAGCCGGATACGTTAAGCGGAGATTATCGCGGGACTGGCACTACGTCTCTCTATATTATAGGATAGCGGGCGGAGGAATAATTTAATTATGAGTCCTCGCGAGCGGTAAGATTTACGAATATAAGTTTTCTGAGTATTCCAACAATTATATTTACGGATTTGGAATTTAAGTTTCAACTTGAGTTTCAATTGAAAGTTCAAACTTACGTTTCAACTTAAAATTAAAATTTAAGTTTATACTTAAAGATGAACGTTTAAACTTAAAGTTCAAAGTTTTCTGAATATTCGAACAATTATATTTACGAATTTGGAATTTAAGTTTCAACTTAAAGTTCAAACTTAAATTTCAATTGAAAGTCGAAACTTACGTTTCGACTTGAGTATCAACTTGAACTTCAAACTTCAGTGCCAAATTAAACTTCAAACCCAAGTTTCAACTTAAACTTCAAACCTAAGTTGGAACTTAAGCTTCAAATCCAAGTTGGAACTTAAGCTTCAAACCCAAGTTTCAACTTAAGCTTCAAACCCAAGTTTCAACTTAAACCTCAAACTCTAAGGTTCAACTTAAACTTCAGACCCAAGTTTCAACTTAAACCTCAAACCCAAGTTTCAACTTAAACCTCAAACTCTAAGGTTCAACTTAAACTTCAAACTCTTAGGTTCAACTTAAACTTCAAACACTAAGTTTCACCTTAAACTTCAGACTCAAGTTTTAGTTTCTTCATACGGAGTAGTTAATTTTTGTTAATTTTATTGTTACAGTGAAACGTTGTACAACAAGAGCATGGAGGAGTCTCTCGAGGAAGGCTCTGGACAGCAGCAGTGCTACTCCATAACGCTGGGTGTGGGGCCTCTGTGGTGGTCCTGATGCGCCCCATGCCGCATTGTCTGTATCCGCAGTCAACGCAGAGAGCCGCGGCGTGGGGATTAAGCAGAGTCAGCTCTCTGTGAGCTCACACATTGTACAAGTACGTAGAACCACGATTAATTGTCATTAACGTTGTATCTCGTTTCTCTCGAAATTATGTTATTGTCATTGTTTACCTTACTTATGCGCGTTTCGATTTTCAGGAGGATGAATTATTAAAAGCTGTAAGAAGCAACGAGTCTCTACGTTTACTCTTCACCCTACACCTGACCGAGTCCACCTCGGTCGAGTGGGAAACACTGATATGGCGCGGTACGCTCTACATTCGCGTACCCAGCTGTCTTCTTCCGGAGGGCTCCAAGGAGGGATTCATTTCCCTTCTCGAGTACGCCGAGGAGACACTGCAATGCAACAACATCGTCGTTTGCCTCCGCAAGGATCGCACTGACCGCGGTAATTTATTTATTTATTTTTATTTTTTATTTTTTTGCAAAATTAATGGTGGAGTATAGAGGAAAAAAAAAATGGAAATATTGAAACGGCCGACCGAAGCAGCATTCAAATTCTCGTCAATATTAATAGATTCTATGTATATGTTTATGTGAATTAGCTATGCTGGTCCGCACCTTCATGTTTCTGGGATTCTCGGTATTGCCGCCAAACCACGCCCTCGTACCACCGGGCTGTGATTCGGGAAATATATACATGCTATACGCCGTTGAGTAATTCCTCAATCGGTCGGTATTGCCCTCTCAACTTTCATCAACAGGTAAGCAAAGTCGAGGTTTTAACCGTTCGATCGTTCGCTGGACTTAGCTTTCGATCTTCGCAGCACTGAACATTCTTTTCGATTTTAGTTTTCAGGTCCCATTGTCGGCTTCGAATCACCGCGACACGCGCCACGCAGCAGCAGCCACTCACGTAGACGCAAAAAAAAAAGAGGAAGAAAGTTGTGCCAGTAGAAGAGAAAAGTGATCTTCACTTTTTCATCAACTTTTTTGTTTGCTGCACGCGCCATATGCTGCAGTTTTCAATTTCATTATTCATGAAAACTGCTAAGCAGCAATTTTTCTTTCTTTCAATTATCACCACTTTATCACGATAATCGCTCGAAACGCGGCAATTGTCGATTTTGCGAGAGAAAAAAAAAAATTATAACGAGAAACTCGAGAAGATCTAATTGGCTAGCTCGAGCTGAATGGGAAGTATTATGTTCGTTGATGAAATTTCAGAGAGGCAATTTATAGTGGTGCAAACCGATGAAGAAAAAAAAAAATCATAGTCGAGAAATGTAGGGCTCGTTACTAACATGCTTACAACGTTTAATATCGATTTTAATTCTCTTGTACGAAGTGTTAAATACTCTTCTTAATCGCAAAAAAAAGAAAAGAAAAGCTTGCGAAAGCTTTTTTTTTCTTTTTTTCTATTTCACTCTACCCCCACGTATTTGTAGACGGATTCGAGCACTAAATCTAGCCGTACGGCTGTTGAATCCGCGATACAATTTATTATCGACAAGTCTCGGTGTGTTAATTGTGACAGATTGGGTCATTAACCGAACGCGCGATTATTATTATTATATTCCTTGAAAATAATTTAACGATAATCCACGTTATATATTCGATGTTAAGTATTATCACCGACGTAGAAGCTTCGTATTGTTTAGATAAGCTTAGGATATATTTCTATGGCAATTTGGATCCAGACGACAAATCGTTTCGCTTTCCTTTTTTTTTTTTCATTTCTTCGAGTCTGTACCCTAACTTTTATTTCTCTATTAATTCCAGCTCCTCTGGGCGCTCTTCTAGCGGTAAACAACGTATCCCCACCTCAGTTTTTTGTCTACCGAGTGCAAACTATCATAGAATGACACCACGATTGTCGTCGGACCTGCTTTGTTATTATCATTATTATCTTGAATATGTCTTATCATTTAGACGCGTATAAACACACCGGTAATTCCCAATCTCTTAACATCGGAGAGTTATTGCTAATAAGTGCGGCTTCGGTGTTGATTGCGTACGAAACACCATTAATGAGAAAAAAAAGAAAAATATAAGAAAATGAAAAAAAAAAAATTGGAAAAATTATTTAGAAAAGCGTAAAAAAAAAGTGAATGATGTCAATAGATCGTCAGATATGAGAAGTATAATACTTATCTACATAGATTAACTAGTGATAAGCGAAGACAGAAGAAAATACCCGAAAGACCATTCTCAACATTGAACTTCAAGACGGTAAAATAATGGACGAAAAACAGCAACAAAAAAAAAAATGAAGCAAACACCGCAACGATTGATTTAATTTTCGCTCGTCTTTATTAGTATCGGTAAAGCACATAAACAGGTGTACTTACACGCGGTTGAAAAAAATATGAGTAACTAAGAAGACAAAACAAAACGAAGAAACAAAAACCCACTGATATCTGTATGCTACATTTATTATTCATATATAAAGACGTAATTGCTAAATAAAAATTTGTTGAAAACTCCATTCCACATGAAGTTCATTCGATTGTTCGTCCGTCTCGATCGAAGCGATAGGCGCAGGTGCAAGCGAAATGCTTGAAACACGTGCGGAAACAATTTTTCCCCCAAGTCTCACGGTTTTACGGCGATGTTTAGATACTCTTCGATATCTATGTCGTAAACTTTACAGATGGTCCAACGAAAAACTGTAGTTTGGTAAAGTGTCCGTTACGAGTCAATCAATCGTCAAGATTTTTTGAGGTAAGTCGTTATGTGCTCTTCGGCACGAGTCCCAGACTGTCGAGCATACCCGATTGCTGCTCGGGCTCTCCGGTCGGGTAGGCTGACTGTCGATTACACTTTATGAGATGATCGGCTGGAAAAAAAAATTTCGACAGATTATTCATTAATTCATTATCAATTAATCGTTCGATTGAAGAATGTTTTCAATGCTTTTTTCGCTCCAGCCGACTGGAACACAGTCGTGCTATAAATACCGAGTTGATTTCCGTCGTTCGTGGAGAAGTTTCCGCACGGACAGCGCATCCTCTTCTCCAGAGGAATATTAATGAGCGGCGACGGAACGACTATACTCGTTTTCGGACGTTCGTTGTGAATTTGCCGTTGATGTTCGTTGAAAGCTCGCCAGCAGCAGGTCACGTAGCGGCATTGTTGGCAACGTTGTTCTCCGCTGTTTCAGCGATTAAAAAAAAAAAGACGTGGATTAGACTAGGTAAGAAAAAGAAACAATAAAAAAAAAAAAAAAGAAAACATATTTTATTATCTTACGGGTAGTGACCCGGTTCGTCGATGTCTTCCTCGCACTCCTGACAACTGAGGTTCGCACTGGAAGTGACTACCGAGATAGGTCCGCCGTTCCACTTGTTTAGTTTCTCGTCTTCGGGAATTTCCTGTACGGGACTTTCGACTTCGACGCGTTTACAGTTCGCCAGTCTGTGTCTCGATATCATAATACCGGTGTGCGCTTTCGCATACGGTATCACCTCTGCAAAAAAAGAGAAAACAAATTATCGACTCTGTTACTGCGTCGTTGATTCCGTGTATTCTTATAAGTCTCTGAGACAACTAACTCGATCCGGTGACCGTTTGATGGAGTTCTTCTTGATGCACTTTCAGAGAGCTCTTTTGATTGAACCATAGACAGCATCGCGAACATTTGTTGCCCCTTCCCTGCTCCCGTCGGACTATGTGTCGTTGCATGTGCAATAGGTAGGCGTGGACGTTGGCCGAACTGACCCGACCGTCGACGATGAACTGGATCACCTGCAACAAAAATTCAATGTCTTAGCACTTTTCGAGTTGCTTTTCAAGCTGCTTTTCAGGCTGCTTTTCAAGCTACTTTTCGAGTTACTTTTCAAGTTACTTTTCAAGATACTTTTCAAGTTACTTTTCAAGTTACAAAATTAAATCCACCTGCAAAGGCCTTAATAATTTTCCCGTCAAAGGGAGCTCACCCTGAGACAGTACGGGCACTGGAGAGCTTCGCCTCTCTCGTGAACCTCGTAGTAATGATCGATCACGTCCTTGTGACTGGAGGTGCGATAGTTGCAGCTCTCGCAGCGGTAGGGCATCTCGGATTGACAGTGCATCGTTCCCAAGTGATTGACGAGTAACGCACCATTGCCTGCTGGTTGCAATAAACCGTTAACGAATCGAGTCTACCGATGTTTCCGGTTAACGAATTGATAAACTGACCGAAGAATTTCTCTTCGCATATGGCGCAGACTACCATGTCACCACCGTCGCTGTGGCCGAATTTCGTGTGAGCCTCGAAGACGTGAGTGTTCATCTGATGCTTGGACGAAAAAGCCGCGCAGCAATATTGGCACACGGGAGAGTCCGGCTGACCGGGAACACAGGCCGGTACATGGCTTATCATGTGCGCCATTACCTCGGTGTTGCATCGCATTGTCGCGGAACATAGGAAGCACTGAAAAAAAAATGTAATAAATCAAGCGACGCGGTAGCGTTTTGACGCAAAGTACTTTAAAAAAAAAAGATTTTTAAGATGTGAATCCCCTTCCCCCGCCCCTGTTTCATGCCTAGTTGTTATCAAAAACTGTAATCAACTTTTTTCACGGATGTATCTACTGTCAAAAGAAAAGTGTTATCGGATGCTGACATGTAATCCGTTTTCGATAACACTTTTATTTTGAGCTTCGATATCACCGTCCTTGAGAAAAGTTGATTACATTTTTTATTACCGATTGTGGTATTTCTCCCGCTCTTAAGGTGAAGTGTAACCGCCTATGAGTGCCAGAGGGATAGCTGCAATTTCGCAACACAAAAATCTCCCAAGCCGTTTATTCCTTCGGAAAATGATGAGAACAGTGAACTGCAGAATTACTGCGTATAGTTTACCGTTCTCGTATTTTTCCCTAATAATTATTAAACCAAAAACTGTAATCTGAAATCCTCTAAGACGGTTAATTAACCGTCTTAGAGAATTTTGGATTGCAGTTTTTGTTACCGACCGAGGAGTTGCACTTCCCCTTGAGCGACATAAACGATCTAGTTGAAAAAAAAAAAATTACTTAGAGTCAGGTTGAATGTACCTCGAAAGCGCAGGAAGACTTGGTCTCTCGCGCCAGATAGTATCTGTCGCCCTCCATCGTGGCGTAATAAAACTTCTCGAGCTGCACCTGCCCGTCCAATTTCGGACTCTCGGCGGCCTCGTCGCGGTCTTTGCCCTTGGCATCGTGAGTCGATCTCTTAGGCTCCGGTTCGGGACTTACGGTAGAGTTTGTAACGCGCTTCTTGCCGCGCCTCGCATTCGACGCGTACTGAGACGCGACGGAAGGGGATGGACTGTCTCTCGACTTCAGACTCTGTCGTGCCGCGGATTGGACCGAGGGCGACGACAGTAACGAGATTGCATTGCCACTGTTCGTAGTCGGCCTTTTCGAGTAAGCCCAGTCCTTGAAAGGATTGGCCGCTATCCTCGCCAACCGGTCCAGCAGATTGTCGGCTACGGTGACAAAAAATTATACCGTGATGCACATATAGCACGAAATATTATGAAATTATTTTATAAATATTTTCAGTCTTTCAAATGTTACGAAATATTTCTGAAATATATGAAAATAACATTTTTTAAATATTCCGTCAAAATATTTCGACGAAACTTTTCGCAAATATTTCAGAAAAACACTTAATCTTTCGACACATCTGAAACATTTCTGAAACATAGGGATAAAATGGTTTGAAATATTTTTCATTCCATGGTTCACCGAAATATTTGTACGAATGTTTACGTGTTTATGCAGGTGTGGATAGGCAAATTGGACTGGCGATGCAATCTTTCACATTTCGCTGAAATGTTTAAAAAACATTTCTGAAATGTGAAATGTTTTGAAAACATTACACTTTTTTTTAATATTAAAAAAACAATATAAAAAAAATATATATGTATGTATATATATATGTTTTCAATATTTCGTAAAGATTTCCGTGCTATGTGGGTGTTAATCAAAGTGTATGAGAGAATTTTTTTTTCCGTTAAGACAAACTCACGAGAATCGATTCTTGTCTGTTCGGCGATGTGCAGAATAATATTATCGAACGCTCGAGTCGCCGTGGCCCCAAACATTTCTCGCCAGACGAGCTCGTCCAAGAATTGCTGTATCATCTGCCTGCTGAGCAAGCTCAGGGTATTCTGAAACATTCTCGGGACGATTTTACGCAGATACTCCATCATGTGATAGTTGCTCTTGAGATTCCTGGAATTCTGATCGGTGAAGGCCGATTGTATGACTTGAGTGAAGCCCATTTCCTGGAGCGTACTCTTGTCAACCGTGAAGTCAGTCACGATTTTGGAATCCTTGTGAACCCACTCTTTGAGAGGATGAAGAATGTTGTTGAATCGTCGCTTGAACGATCTGTCGCCGTCGTACAATGGCTCGCACGCTCGTAATCTCAGCTCTGACGTTTCAGGATTTAGAACACCTAAAACCTCAACTTTTACCTAAAAAAAAACAAACAAAAAAAATCATTATACCAGCTATTCTTCGTCGAGCAACACCAACAGCAATTTTTTTTACCTGACGCAAATTTCCATCCTGCGAAGTCGTACCGAGACTTATTACGCCGACCTGTATCATAGCTCCCTTTCCGCCCATCATCTGAGCCTTGTCCGAAACAGCGGCAGTGCATATGCTTCGTAGATTACCGTAAAAGTTTTTCACGTATATGTTCGAAACTTTTACCCACGAAACAACGTTTTGAACGTTCGTCTGGCACGCCCAGTGATAAATCAACTTTAGGAGGACGGTCGGAGTGTGAGGAGCTCCTTGGAATATCGAGCCGCAGAAAACGGAAACGAAACGGTCCGGGCAGCAGCCGGATATCCAAACGTATCCACCGGAGAAGGGAAACGTTCCCGACGAATCGCTGTACATTCCCAGCTTGAGCTTGATCCTCTGGGTGTTCGTACTGTGACGATGACAGTATTGCTCCGACCTGACCAAACCCCGTTGTATCAACCACTCGGCGAACTTTGTCGCCGGGTACATCAGCACGCCCTTAACTTTGAGATCTGTGAAAGAGTTAAAATCAATTATTCTTATTAATCTTCGGATCGCATTTTATTCTGATTTTTTTTTTTTAAGAAACTCTCATACAGCAGAACCTCCATTATCCGAACTTCGACTCCGTTTATCCGAACTCTCGGTTATCCAAACCGCTAACGCGAAAGATTATACATTGTTGCGCCTCAGGTAGCAAAAAGACATCTAGTATAAAAAAGCGATCTAAATGGGTTGCACGTATCCGTCCGGATGGAGACTATAAGCTATCCTAGATGCAAAAGTTAACTTTGTGGATGGTTGGCAACTTTCGAATACGAATTCGACTCGTGCGGCATTTTCACACTCGTCAAGAAACTGTCTTTCTACGCCCTTGCCAAACAAATAACTATTTTGTGCTAACTGGGTCGGCGCGGCAAAAACCGCGCCCGTGTTCAAGCTTCTTGAAGCGCGCTTTTCCTCTTCCAGCGGTAATCCGCTCACTTTTCCAAAGCAGTTTCACCCACCCCAGCAGAGTTGAATGGCGCGCATCAGAGACAAGTCTCAATACCAAATCGCTTGAATCGCCTTACATACGTACTTTACACTGAGGTGGCTTCGAGTTTTCACTGCTCAAAAGCGCGTAGCTAGCGTTCGGCAATAAAAAATGGACAACTTGACTTTCACAGAACCCTTGAAATAAGACTTCGATGTTAGAAATATGTTTTGAAGTTTAATATATATTGTTATTTCAATTATAAATTTTCAATTCAATCAATTTAGTATTTCAAGTCCTATTTATATACGTGTTATAATGCCATATAAAAAATATGTGTTCCGATTATCCGAATTTTTGGTGCTCCGAACTAGACCCGATCACGACGGTTTCGGATAATGAAGATTCTACTGTAATTGATAAATTTTATACAAATTTCGAAAGCCTGTATGCACAACAACGTAAGAAAATTAATAATTGGATGAGATACCCAAGTCCGATCGTTCCTTTTGGCAGATCTGCAACGGTATATCCTTGGTGCGCAGATGCGGCCGTGCTACGACGACCAGAGACGGAAAAGTGCGACCACCGTTCATCTTGTTGAAAGTTATCTCACGTCCGTCTGGCAAATTTTTCTTGGAATCATCAATTTGTTCTCCAACTGTAATATCGACAAACTGCTAAACTTCGTTGCATATCCGAAATTTTAACTTGAATTACGATTCTAATACGATAGTACTGTTGTAACAATGATTTTCATATTCAACAATAAATTGCTGACCTGCATTCTTGTTGCCGACGGCGATCCCGCCGATGCTCGTCTGTTCCGTCGGCCATGCCGACACGGATTGCACCTGCGATGTTTTGCCGACGACATTCTTTATTCTCAAATTCGGAACACTCTGAGGACTGGTAGTTGCTGCGATAGAAACCGAAAACAAGCGTATCACTTACCATATCGTTAATAAAATTATATCGACTACTTTATATAGAAGCAGATCAATAAGTGGACATTTTTATTTTATGAACAATAATAATAAAATCGTACTGCACGAAAATCGTGTTGAAATAAAATCGTATTTTTTCTATTACAATATATTTTCATTTTTGTCTGTGTCGTTATTATTTGTAATTTTATATCAGTCGTCGGAAAAATGACGGTTTTGCGCACACTTCGTATGCGAAAAACCCCATTTTCGTACCTTGTGCAATAAAACTTTCTACGATACTCGTGCAAAAAACGTTTTCTGAACTCGTGTCAAAATGTACTATTTTATAACACGTGTACGAAAAGTCTCGCTTCTCGTGCCTGTAAAGCGTGGCGAAAGTGGCGCTTTCTAGCCGGGGATGCCAAAAAATGCAGTAGATACTTTTGCACAAACTTATCTCAATGGAAATATTTTTGCGTACAATTATCTCGCCTGCATCTACTTTCGCAGACACTTATCCTGGCACTGTAGATTCTTTCCAGCACACGCTCGCAAAGCTTTAGAGGAACGAAAAGCGAGAGTTTTCGTGCATTTGTTACAAAAGATACTATTACATACGAAATGTTATAAACTCACTCGCGTTAGTTACCTACGGGCACACTAAGAGCCCAATGATAAACCGACGTAGTCACATACAGTTTATTATAATTTTCACGCAATAAATTTGTAATCTGGAATCTATAAAATTTTTTGTTTACCCTTGCTCGACGCCACCACGTGGCTCGGCACTGCGTTAACTGCCTTTGCTCTGGTCCTCGTCGTGACCTGTGAAAATTTTATTTCATAAACATCTAATATCATTGTTGTCGTCATTATAAATCCTAGAACTTTAAACTGGGGTGACGAACCAGCCCAATCGTTCTAGGATTAGCCAGTACTCGAGGATTCATACTTCGTCCGTGACGTCCGGTTTTTTCTGCTGCTGCTGCTGCTGCTGCTGTTGTTGCTGTTGTTGTTGTGGTTGTTGTTGGGCTTGTATCGGTACCGGCCTCCGCATTGATCTGCCGTGTTGGTACTGAAAGTATAACCGGCGCGTACGGATCGATTTAATAAAATTTGAGAACGTCAAACGGTAAACGTGTCGGCAAATTAATTTCGTACATTCTCGGACTGATTTACGGAAGTCACGCCTTGCACCGTCGGAATGGTCGAAGCAGTCGTCGTTGTCGTTGTACCTAGCGGGAAAAATCGTAATTGTCAAGTATTTCGGTTTCAACAGAACGATCGACGGTTCACCAAGATCGTAGCTGCAGACCTTGAACTTGAGACGGTGCAACGGAACCGAGAAGAATCCTCGGGTTCATCACGAGCTGAATATTTCCCTGTTGGTTGCTGTTCTGCGAATTGTTTATCACGTTGAGCTTGATAGGCTGGTTCTTTCCTTGACTCTGTAAAAAAAAGAATTTATGTAACGCGTAGTCTGGCTAATCGCAGTTACTCGAGGCGGGCGGGCGTTTCACTCACCATGTTGAGTGGAACTCCCTGAGGATG
Source organism: Exephanes ischioxanthus (assembly GCA_958510785.1). Taxonomy (NCBI): domain Eukaryota; kingdom Metazoa; phylum Arthropoda; class Insecta; order Hymenoptera; family Ichneumonidae; genus Exephanes; species Exephanes ischioxanthus. Next base: position 18,254,021 of record OY294023.1, on the reverse strand, counting down.
AGACTTTTGGATCATCGCCGCAGTAGCCTTCATATTGCCGGGTCTGAGGACATTTATTGAGAAGCACGTTAATACTATGAAATATTACGATAACCAGGGAAATACATTTTTTATTTAAGATTGCAATTTAAAAAAAAACAAAATTAATATGAAAATTGTGCTTCATGTAAAATACTTATCCTACGAATAAAAATAATTAAATGCATAAAATTATGAAAAAGTTGCCTTACAGCGTGTACTGGTAGCCGCTGATCAGTCCTGCTTGGCACTTCAGCTGGGCTCCCTGCTCTTTTACCAATTCCTCCAACTTGGCTGTAACCTGATAAAAAAAAATATACATTTGTATATAACATACATTATTAGAAAATCCCTCAACGCAATAACAAGACAGAAAAGCTTTGCCTTGGTAAAAAAAAAAAAAAAAAAATTAAGAAATCTGCAAAATCAAATCTTTCTCGACACGGAAGAAAGAATGATTAAAAAAAAAAAAATGTTACCCTGACATTAAATTGATTGCGAGGAGTGAAGTTTCATATAAACATGGGTATCAGCAAGTTTATGTGAAATTTTTCTTAAAAATTTCAAAAGTGATGAAAAATTTCATATAAACATTCATATCGGATTTGACAACAATAAAAATTGAAGGATCTCTCTAGTGGCAGAATGCAGCCTGTGCGGAAGGAGTTTAAATATACTCTTTTACCTTATCATAAGATTCTTTAAGAAAAATTTCACATTAACATGTGTTGAAAAAAAAAAGATAGATCAAATTAGTGCCAGAATTCACCCTGTGCGAAATGAGTTTAAACTTACTAAAATTCTTTTTCTGTGTCGCGTCATCTTACGATAAGCTTCTTTGAGAAAATTTTCATATAAACATGCATTATTATTATTACAGTGGACTCTGTAATATCGTGCTCTGTAATGTCGCGCTTCCCCTCAATTCTCCCTCTAAGCTACATTGCCGTAAGGGGAAAGCTTCCCCCACTAAACGGCGTTGCACTGCTGGCAAGACACCCCACGCTGCATTGCGCTGGCGTCGCTTACATCCGTATCTTTCTAAAGATCAGACTATTGTAGCGCCTTCAGAGCCCATAGGGCGCGATATTACGGAGAGTTCACTGTAGTACTAAAAAAAAGTAAAAAATAATAAAATTTTTAAATTGATAAAATTCATCAAAAAATCACAAAAAGTTCAATAAGTAAAAACCATTGGCATTGACGACAGCGATAATTGACGTTTCTCGCTAGTCGCAGAATTCGCGCTGTGCGTCATGAGTTTAAACTTACGGTAGCTCTTTCTACGCGTCGCGTCATCTTATCATAAGTTTCTTTAAGAAAATTTTCATCTAAACAAGTGTATCGGCATTGACGACAAGAGAAAAAAAAAATTGACTGTTCTCGCGAGTAGCACAATTCAGCCTTGCGTGAACTGAGCTTAAACTTACAACTCTTGATCTGCGCCGCCTTTTACCTTATCATAAGCTTCCTGATGCCTTATCCTCATCATCTGCTGAACCTCGCTGAGGCTGTCCTCGACGCAGTCGAGGTTCAGCGTCATATCGATGGGCCGAGTCGTCGTGACGGAGCGCGTAACCAGTCTTCCTTTTGACATCTTTGTGCTCTCTGAAAAAAAAAAAAAAAAAAAACATCAGCGTTAGCCGCGAAGTAACGAAGGTTTCTGTAAATAGACGCCGAGCCGGTAGTTCGACGGTTTTCGAGTTTTCGGTGCGAAGGAAAATAAAAACAAGACGATCGGTTCGTTGTGCAAATCCGCCGGGTTCGCTTACCTGATATTCTCTGTGTTCGATAACATCAATTAATTAGTTTAGTTGTACCGACACGGTCGAAACCGGTTGCAGGGATGCTAACGAGCGACTAACAAAACGAAAATGCGGAGCCTTTCGCCGATCGCTTGTTTTTTTTTTTTTTTTAACCCGAACGGCCACTCCGTCGAACTATGAACAATGACACATTGTGCGCGTAGCTTCGTGCTTTGTTTATACGAAACGGCAAACGGCGAACAACAAAAAGCGGAACCAATCTCAGCGGGGAATACGTCGATCGGAGATTTTGAGGTTAGTTTTTGGAGGTTTTCGAGGCAGTTTGAGATACGAGGAAGGTGGCGCTCGCGTCGCGACGAGCGAAACGCGCGCGTTTCGCTGAATTTAGCGCGCACTCTTGGCGGATTATCAGCGGCGACGGCCTGTCTGTGAGTACGTCGGGATGTGGGAAGAATATTGTACAAGACGCATTCGCATTTCGATGACAAATTCTCGCGGAAGTAGATTTCGATTTGTCGCGTTAACTTGTGTCTGCGATTTTGGGCTGTAAACGAGACGCATACAAGATGGGTCTCGTTCACAGCCGGAAGAACTCATTCGGGCAACCTAATAACCTGTTTGCTCCCGCGACTTTTGCGGGCTGCGTGTAACTTTTATATTTGTTTCTGACAGACGATAAATTAAAGCTTGACTAAAGCGTAATGACGCTGAAGAAGCGAGCATAGGCTTTATGCACGTACGTATGTAAACAATAGATCAGAGCTGGGCAGTAATTGAAGTACCGAGTACTTGTTTGGTACTTCAAGTACACACTTGACGCACAACTCTTGCAGACCCGTCGAGTGCGAAAATCACCATGTTTTCACGCGGGTTTTCACCACAGTGGTTCTGTGCACAAAGTTTACGAAGATTTTTTCGGAACCACTATGCAAACCACCGCTTTACAATGTTCGTTTTACATGGTGGTTTCGACGGTGGCGACGATGGAATAACCCACCAGTGGTACAATCTCTGGCAAGTTCCACGACTTGAAAGACCACCATCAAACTACCTTTAAAGTGACCGAGTAAACGAGCGGTCGTTTTCGGACAAAAATACGTCCGTGAAAACGACTTTATCCGTGTCCGTACCAGCCGCATACGAGCAGCTTCCAGGGAGGGCTTTCAGTCAGATGGTTTTACAAATAATAAGCGAATGGACTACAGCGAAAACGACTGTTCAAAACGACAACCGGACCGAAAGGTCTTTTGAACAGTCGTTTCCGCGGTAGTTCGTCCAGTCATAAAATGTAAAACGACATGACTGAAAGCTCTCACTGGAAGTTGCTCGTATGTGGCTCGCACGGACTTGGATGAAGTCGTTTCAACAGTCGTTTTACCGGACGTATTTTTGTCCGAAAACGACCGGTCGTTTTCTCGGCGGTTTTTATGGTCGCAGAATTGGCCGGGGATAGTACGTTGCGATACTAGTGCGTAAACACGGTCTCTCAGCGAAGGTTGGGAAGTGGCTGCAGGAGCTGCATCGAGCGCCACTACACACTACAACGGCACGAGGGGAAGCCGAGTGCTGTTGTAGCGCGAGAGAAGGCGAGTGCGGCCACTTCACAACCGCCGTGGGGAGTCCGCTTTTACGTATAAGTATCGCATACTACTTTATGCAACGAATGCAGGAGAAGTGCTACTCCGTGACAAGTAGCACCCCAGAGTAGGGATGCTTTGTGCCACCAGGGCCGCGCCACCAGAGCCGTGGAACTCCCAGAGCCGTGGAGTCCCAGAGCGACAACTAACGAAAAACGTTTATCGGGAGTTTTTATTGCCAATATTGCAAAAATGAGTGATTTTGCTTACTTTCAAACAGTGATTTCTTTGCTTCCCGATGGTATTGCGGAAAACCAAGGTGCTGATCATATTCTACGATATGAAATACACAAGATGATCGACATGACTCGGTTTAAAAATCTAGATCAATCGCGTGACGGCATAAAAAAATTAAAATGATCGAATTTGATTTTACAAATACTACTTGGACTTGACATGCCATTGTCAGAGGCATGTCGGAGTCTCGGGAGGACCTGAGCCGGTTTGCGACTCGTAGGTTTGTTGGCTGTCAGCTTCGTGGGAGTGTTGCTCATCGCGGCAAAAGCTCCAAGGCCCGGCAGATCTCTTCACGGCGAAATTGCCGGTGAACTGTGCGGAGTATTGCTTCTTGGTGCCAGTCTCGCGTTGCTGGCTTCCCTATCGCGTAAGAGTACTTCGCCTAGTGCGACATAGAAACGTGCATTATTGGATACCACGATTTTCTCCCTGAACCCAATTGTAAATTAATTTTAACTTGCCTTCTTTCGATTATTATTATTGTCGTATATTTGGCTACTCCGGCGAGGAAACTATTCACCGTGTAATGATTAAGGACTCCGAAGCGGCTCGGGCGTATAAATCGAGCGAAGCTCAAACAAACCCAGTAAACTGTTTATCTATTAATGCTAATGCAAATCATATTATACTGTACGTTATTATTACACTGTATAGTAGTCTACATAGGGGAGAGCCGGGCAAAATGGAACTGTGGGGCAAAACGGGACCGTGGGGCGAAATCCAATTTTCCAATATCTTTTGGATTCCCCATTTTGTCCCAACGAGAAAATCCGGATTTTCAAACCCGCTTTGCACCACTTACCACCACTGCCACCATCCAAAAGTTATTGGAAAACTGCGTTTTGCCACATTATCCCATTTTATCCCACTGTCGCATTTTGCCCCGCTCTTCAATAGTCTTATTTAATGTAAGGTAGAATTTATGACTAGTATATTTTATCTTTAGTTTCGGTTTTATTCGATTTGAGGTACGTTGAGGTACGTCGAGGTACGCCCGCCATTGCAATCTATGGGAAAGGCGTAGCTGACGGACTGCCAGTATCAGTATCGATTTTTTTTTTTATCGAAGCACACATTGTTGCGTGTGAAGGTCGAACGCAACCATTTTTCCAGGCCGACATTATAAGTTGTAAGTGTGTTATCGCGATGTACGCGATAGGTTCATATAAAATTTACTGCCGCCTCAGTGCACCGCCGCCCTTTCATGTACAAGTCCTCTCACTCAATATAAATGTATGGTACTAGTCTTGTTTAATGTAAAGTAGAATTTATTACTAGTAGTATATTTTATCTTTAGTTTCGGTTTTATTCGATTTGAGGTACGTTGAGGTACGTCGAGGTACGCCCGCCATTGCAATCTATAAGAAAGGCGTAGCTGACGGACCGCCAGTGTCAGTTTCGATTTTTTTTAATCGAAGCACACATTGTTGCGTGTCAAGGTCGAACGCGACAATTTTTCCAGGCCGACATTTTAAAAGTTATAAGCGTGTTATCGCGATGTACGCGATAGGTTCATATAAAATTTACTGCCGCCTCAGTGCACCGCCGCCCTTTCATGTACAAGTCCTTTCACACAATATAAATGTATGGTACATTATATTGTCTTATATCGTTTCATATGCATAAGGGGTAAATTCTTATTCGGGTGTCCATTCGTTTCTGTTACTGCATCATTGAAGATACATTCTAGAGAACATTTTTAAAATTTCTTTGTAACGTCATTTCCGGTTCGAAAATCTCACTTTTAAACCGTTCCAGCCTACTGAGACCTATCGTCGATATTCGCTATCGTCGATATTCGCAACCGCGAATATACATCTCGTATCTTTTTTATAATCTCTCGAACATATAGTAAAAAATCGAATTCGTCTAATAAGTAATTGATGGCAAAGCGCTTATCACACATTGGATCTAGCGACATTGCAGTCACGAAATAGCATGAGGTGGGGTTGATTTTATCGAAAGGCATATGCGTTGCGCGAGGATTCAATTCAGTCTTCGATAAGCCGTTGCAACCGGTGGAAGTTGTCTCTGAGCAGTAATAACAGTAAAGCCATGCTGCTAATAAAGTTTTCGATTGTTGTTGTATTCTCGGTGCTCCTCACGACGACGAAATGCCGAGCTAAAATTGTCAGCGCAACGTCGAGTTCGGACGAAGTAAACTCCATTGTGTTCGAAAACTTGGTAAGATTTTTCGACATTTGCCAATATAAGTGAGGCTGGAAATAGGATATGTATAATACTTTTTTTTTGTTGCTACATTCGAATTTTCTATAATCCATCTGTATCAAACGATCTAATCCGGTACCACGAAAATTTCACGAGCTCGGCCTTTAACAATAAAAACCAATGTTATACGAATATAACAGAATAAAAATTGATAACCATTCAATGGGTTTCAGGCCAACATCGTGGCATCTTGCTACGGAGACCGGATAGACGGAGTAGGAGTTGCTGGAGATTTTCCGGATTCTCTTTTAAGAACACTGTCGGTCCAACACTCAATTCCTATTACGCTGATCGATGATACTACGAATAATCGGATTTTCGTGCCAGTACAATTACGACGCAAACTACAAATCTTCATAGTCAGAACCGAATCTATGGCGCAACTTGCCATTATCATCAACAACATGAAAAATTCTGTTTGGTGGAATCCCATGGCTTCGTTTTTCATAATCGATCGATCATCGAGTTGTTACAACTACCCACATTTTTTGTTTCAAGCATGGTTTGATGGCTTACTTCATGCAAAAGTGATGTGCTATTCGCAAAAAAGATCACTGATTTTTAGTTACAATCCTTTCAAGAGTCAGGCACCATATCCCTGGATGCAGGAACACGATTTCGCTGGTATATACGAGCATCCATTCACTACGTTTGGTCAGTTGTATCGAGGAACGAAAGAAATATGCGTGGAGCAAGATTTTGACAAAACAAAAGATATGGCGGGTTATCCGATTATCACGCTAGGACATATGCAGCTTAAATCGTCGTTTGTGAGGAAGAACCAAAAATTCGCATATGAGTACGTGGCTATACACAACAGAACTTTCCAGACAGCTTTAAGTGCTTTAAATGGAACTCAGCAAGACCTGGAATACGGGAAATTAAATGGTCGCAAATTTGCAGATATAATTACCGACCCTTTTTCGACGGATTTTACGTGGATTATTGACAAAACAGCTTATCCACACTTCCTTGGTGGACACGTCATTGTGTCCCGATTCAGAGGCCATATGTCACAACTGGAGAAAATTCTTTGTGTCATCGATTACGACTCGCGGATTGCCGTGGGTGTTGTTTATTTGATCACTCTGATATTCTTTAAGTTTTTCGTACGTCAGGCTCTACTGCCTGCACTGCTTAATCTTGTTCGAATGACTTGTAATACCGGTTTCGCACACTTACCCGATAATAACGCATCGAGGATTTATCTAACGGGTTTATTATTTGTTGTGGTGACAATACAGGGTATTTATCAGGGTAACTTAGCGTCCCTGCTGACGACAGTAATTCCTTATCGAGATCCTAATACGTTACAAGATCTTGGGACTTTAGATTACAAGAAGATTTATATTCACCACTGGCTAGAAAGGGTGTTCGAGACCTGCCAAGATAATGAAGTCCTTCGCGAACGTTGTATAAAGTGTAATAGCACCTTCATCCAAGGTTGTATGTCATACGTATCTAACGATCCATCGGCTGTTTCTATAGTTCCTGGAGAAGGTGGACTACTTGACGACGCGCTTGAATTGAAGCTGCATGTGGGCAACAAATTAATCTCTATGACATATTTTTGTTTCATGATCAACTGGGATTGGCCCCTCGAAGAACGATTTAACATAATACTCTCGAGGTTGGTGGAGGCTGATGTGCTCAAACCTTGGGACGTGAAATGCAACCCAACAACATTGTCTGAATTCGAATTTGATGAGGAAGTCATAAATAATAAGGTCTTTAAAAAAATTGAACTACACGAATTGACATTTTCATTTGTAATTCTTGCGATTGGGATAGTATGCTCAACTATAACTTTTATTATTGAATTAGCAGTTCACCGGTTTCAATCGAGAACCTTGAACGTAAGATCAATGTATCCTCGCGGTGTTCGCACATTCTTACCTTAACGACTTGTTGCATCTTGACACCGAGACGTTGGCGCATCTCATGGTCAATAAAATACCACATAAAAGTATATCAGATCATCCCCGAGTTAAATACGCCAAATCTCTCCTTTTTCAGACCGTGGTTAAAATAGTTTACACTGTCATCCAATACTCATGAACCGCAAAGAAACGGCCGTCAAGAATATCAAAATAGCTGAATCTATTGTCATCCGGAATCTGCTAAGAATCAGATACCCTAACAACCGTCTTCACAATCCGGGCAATTTGCTTCTTTACGACACAATTAGCATCGAAACAGCTAGCAAATATTCAAGCGCTATACTTCACCCCGCACAAAACATTTCCCGAAGACATAAATTTCCGTCACACACTACATATCGACACCTCAACAGAATTGTGAACGAAGTGTAAGATTGTATACACCATGTTAACACAATAATTATCTTTACGCCTCAGAACAGATATAAGATGGAACTTCGATCGACGGCCCGGTGACAATTTGTATATGTATAAATATATAAATGTTTAATATGTGAAAAGGTCTTTACCTCATTGTATGCATTGGTAATAAACAAACACTTCTTACTGCTACTAGTATACGTTGCAATTAATTGTACATGAACTGTGGGTAAACGTTGCGAGAAGTCGTGAAAATGAACATATTGTCTCGCGAGAAAAAAAAACCGTACACATTTTGCAATTTTAAAATAAACAAAAAATGATTGGCCGACAGTACAGATCGATTAAAAATCAAAAATACATTTTAGCAATAGGCTCGTCCAGCCCCGATTAGCAAGGGGCGTTCCAGTATCACGTAGGAAAAATACGCTGCTTTATTGACGTTTAAATTAAATTCATAATCTGAAACGGAGTCGAAGTAATGGCATTGTCGGTACTTCGTAAATTATAGTGCATTGATCGAGTGTAATGTTGTTGTTGAGCACGATAACTCGTCGCTTTTTGCGCCGAGAAATGAAGAAGCACTTTAGATACTTAAAAAAAAAAAAAAATAATGATAATGATAGCACCAAGCTGATCACGGAAAACACGATTATTCAGAAAATAATACAGACTTGCATAATATAAAAAACGAAAAAGTTTACTCTAAATAGTCGATATTTTGCAGACGAACTCTCGTTCTCCCTCGCAACCCCTGTCGTCTAACCCACCTCCGTCTTTCACTGAGGCGGCACAACGATTGGGCTTCTTACCCTGGCGAAATTTTGTCGTCCAACTTAACAAACTGACCAACAACAATGTCGTGAAGCACCCAAAGACAATTTACGCTCTCGCATATTTCCCGCCTAGCTTCATGTCGCTCTTTATTCGACAACAACCGCTTCGTCTATGAAAAAGCAATTAATACAATTCAATAAGAATGACGTAGAAACATCTCCAATTAGCTAATATTGACATAGCGATCATTAAAAGTAAAAAATATCGTGCGACGACACTACTTATTAAACAATTCAATAAGAATGACGTAGAAACATCTCCAATTAGCTAATATTGACATAGCAATCATTAAAAGTAAAAAACATCGTGCGACGACAATACTTATTATATTATTCGTCACTGTTATCAACAGGAAGTATGGTCTCCCCCAGTTGACGTGGTTAACGCGGTTACCATATCAACACTATCTCTCAAATGCCCGAATGTCAATAAAATGATTTCCGTATGCGCATGTGGCTGCCTCTATATATACATAGGTATTGCGTGAAAAAATTATATTCCCAACTACAAGATAAATCTTACACCATCTCGTGCCAATCACCGAATTCAAGTGAGTACAATTTGTTTCAACGAAACTGGCTTAGTTAAGTTTTACCATTAATTCCATTAATCCATTAACTTTGTTTTGGAAATTAGTTAAGGATGTTTGGGCAAAATTGCCATAAGAAACGCAGACAAAGCAAGCGTCTGGACAGAGTTAGGGTTTTTCGTTTATTGAATTTATCTCAGAAACAAAACGGTGAACCTTCTTGAAATGTTGACACAATTTGTCTAATAGTATGCCCTTCTCTGTGGTATGTTTTTTTTTTATTCGAACCTAACAGAAATCGGCGGAGAAAATCGCTACATTCTGTCGTTGCCGACCGATTTCCGAAACTCTTACACGGTACCTTATGTAGCTTTGTGGACGCATTATTGAATGAAAAAAAAATCATTTACATTTCTTCCTGCTAGACGAAGTCTTTGCAACACGGGTTGCAAAAGGGTTAAAAACGTGAAATTAAGTGGGGTGCGATCTACAACTAATGCCATGCTTCGCTAAGCCACGCTATGTTGAATTTCCCCTAGTGGAAAAGTTGAATTGGAGGCGTTTTTGTATGAAAACAACAAACAATTTTTGTTTTTATCTGAAAGGATGAATTTCAACGTGTTGAATTTCGTTATATTTGTCGTCATCGCGACTGCAACCTTGGCAAGGTTCGCTGACGCTGCCGCCCAAGGCGAGCCTCTCTGCCTCCATGAAGGCGATGATGTTAGTATTCCGTCGCGGCTTAACATATGATCTTTACCCATCTGCTTCCAATTTTGATTCGTTTGTCTAGTGCGGTCCGACAGGGCTACAATGCTGTGAAGGCTACTGCTGCATGGAACGAGGTGACCAAGATCACGCATGTCAATTAAAAACGCAAGAACACTGTTATAGCATTAGTTAAACGTACTAACGTAATAATTCTGCTGTGAATTCATATGTTTCAATAAAAAAAATTTAAAAAAACTCAAACTTCATGACACCTTGCACTAACTGTGTGTAAAAACCCGACCTTATCCTTCTAATACCCGCGTAAAAAAAAGTTGAATATCGACCTATTTTATTTATTAATTTATCGAAACACTTCCCAGCTTAACGTACATCCAATCAGTATTAAAGAATACGTATATACGATATAATAATACGATATAAATAAAACGTGCAACTGGTCGTATTTTTTAATCAGACTATGTTAACAATTAATTTCGGTCCTATGTTAGTTCTATGTTAATTCGATCTATGTCAATTCAACATAGATTTTAAGGCTAATTGCAATGTCCTAGCTCGTCCCTGCCCTGAGTTATACGAATATCGGCCGAAGAAGGGGTGTGTTTCTCGGGAAGGGCTGGTCCGATTAAATCGAAACTAATCTCATTCGAAAGCCTTTAAATAGCCGTTGAATAATCCGGCGATCAAAATTGTATAGCACTTACCTTTACCGATATTCTGACTCTGGTCATCCCAGTTTCATTGGCAGTCAGAAAGTCCACACGTTAATAGCATTAGGAGTGGAGCGAGTAAAATATTTTTGGAGCACTAAAATAGCCTTTAATTATGCAATAGGTTTTATGCAAAAACTCCAATGTGGCGTCTAAGTTATTCGACATCGAGTTTGTCGTCTCTACCGACTCCGGTCGTCTTATCGGAGGCGCGCAACGATAACCTGCGCGCCTCTAAAGAAAAAAAGTATCTCTCACGCGTGCCCTTTCGCCCGCGTCACGCTTCGGCTCTCAAGGATACACCAGATTAGCCCGCAATAACTTTATCCCTCCCCGAAATTTCCGTACTCCTAGCGCCGATCGCAGGCCTCGTGACTCTCTCGATTCTTCCCAAGCCCCTGCCCGCCTTTTTTCCGCTACCAATTCCCGCCTCCGTCGTCGTTGTTGCCAAATTAGCGACATCGAAGCCATCGTTTTTTCTTCCGATAGTTTTTGCACCACTGTCGGTACTGTTGTAATAATTAGCGTCGGGTCTAGTCGTACGATCGACACCGGTGGCGCTGTAGTCGAACGTTACCGATGCAGTGGTCGAGTCGTTGTCGTAGTTCGTCGGGATTATGAAAATACGGTGAATCCTTTGTTCCGAGCTCTTCGGTCGATGTGCGCGTGTTCGGTTGGTAATCAAGCCTCGACGTTTGAGGTGGCTCTTGTGCAGTTGGACGCGCGTTATCGACGAGTTTACCGTCTCGGCTGAGCGTAGCGGAGACTTGCTCGTCAACGAGACGTTCGAAGTCGCTTGTTGATCGTCCCGTCGATCGTTGGACGGTGCGACGCTGTTCGTGGTGTTTGGCGGTGGGATCGGATGAAGAAAAGCTATTGGCCAGTGTCTCGAGTGGTACGTCGACGAATCTTGGTCGTTGGGCGGCTGGAAGTGATCGTGATTGAGAGGACCGTGGCCGTTCGGACGCTGAGATGGAGAACCCACGGCTGGACGGGGACTCGGAAGGTATGGATAATACTTGTCGCTGCAGGGTCTCCATTGGTCCTCCGATGGACCCACGTAACACCTGCGTATTAACGTAAGATTGTCCGCCATTATTAAAATAATATAAAATGATATAAAAATGGTTGACATTTGGGGTAAAAGCGAATTATCATCGGATGCGATATTAAATTCTACATCAACTAATATTTGGTTTTTCGTGAATTTTTTACCTTCTCCAAATACCATTACAGTTTCTGTTACCGACTGAGTCTGTTCTGTTTCACCTCGCCTTAACCCTTAGTGTGCAAAAGGGGTCATTTTGATCCCAACATTTTTCGCCCAAAGCCAACTTTAAGTACATTTTTGGACGGGTAAAAAGTTTTTTTTTATCTGACTACGTAAGCTTAAAGTTTGATGAATTGACAGCAAAAAGTGACTTAATCTTTTTTTCCAGAGAAGTGCATATTACCGAGATATTCGAGTTTTTCGAGGTTAAAAATTAATGATTCGATACAAGGGTGTGCACACTAAGGGTTAAAGTAGCCATTCCACGGAACAGTAATGTAACCAGTGATACATTTTTAGAATTGTTTATCCAAAATCTTGTACATTTATCAACAGTAAAGGTAGTCGATTTGTATCACTGCATGGGTTTACAATCAAGGAAACAATTGATAACGATGTTTTTGCAAATACATAAACTGATAAATGCAAATTTCCATGACAATACATTTTCGTTGAGGTTTTCAAAGAAGGATCCTTATTTTTCAACCAATTTTAATGTACCATGGCTCATTTTGTTCCTCAAATGTTGATCTACGATTTCACTGAGTAGACTTTTTAAAATCGCTTTGCCGTTTAACAATGACAGAGGTTTGTTTATGGGAAAAACAAATTCACTGATTAAACAAATGGGCCGTATTTGTTGAACGATCAGATCTACAAAAAATCTGTATGTATGTATACAGTCTACCTCTGTATATCCCATAGGTCTGTATAGGTCCAAATGTGTCTGAATAGAACAAATTACCAGGGATAACGGTATCCTTGTGAGAAACCGCAATGGTGATTCGGCTCGCAGCAGTAGTCCCAAGATCCTAATTCAGCGTCCTCGGGCTCGCACGACCAGAATCCGACTATTTTGTTTCTCTCGCATTTCGTGCCCCGTTTGCAAGGATAACCGTTCACCGTGTAGTATTGGTTGAAACTTGCGAATCCATTTTCTGTCGGAAATGGAAAATAGATATCAATGTTTGCTTCCTCATAGACGAAGCTTTATTTTCATAACGTTTTTTTTAATTGAGCTTTTAATCAGACTACTTTAAGTTAGAGTACTTAAAATAGTTTAAAACGTCGATTCATGCGATTTTTAACTGGCGTCCGGATGTACGTGTGTGCATGTGTATATGTGTACGCATGTGACAGATCTGCGTCATTTAAAACGGCTTGAGACAACGAGTTGAAATTTGGTACCCTAGTAGAACCGTGACGTCGTTTCGTTCGGTACTATTTTCGTGAACATTGAGGCCCAATTGGAGATTTTACGCGATTTTGAGTTTTTTGAAAATTCAATACTGCACACGAATATACTATTTTGATCAAAGACCTTTGGTATTGAATTTGGTCAAAACCTATCGAAGTGGTCAGATTTTATAGGATTTTGATTTTTTTGAAAAATTACTAAAAACGGTCTGATTCGAGTAAACATGGAGGTATCGAGCTGAAATTTGAGACGGGAATGGACTAACACAGTGCAATGTTTTTTTTTATGGCGTTACATCCGTGATAGAAAAATCAGGTTCACTCACGCGACGAGAGTCCTAATCCGTAGATATAACCGTCGTCGTTTTGATGCGATTGTGACGAGGTGGAAGGATAATCGGCAGCGGGGCCAAGGGGATCGTTTTCGCCGGATTCGAGGGGTCGGACACCCAGCAGAAGATGATTGAAGCTCAGTAATGCGGACCCTGGGCCGAGTGGTGGCGGTGGTCTGCTTAAAGGTGGTCTGGCACCGTTGTTACCAGGATCCTGATACAGTCCGTGAAATCCATGATTCGGGTAACCGGCAGGACCTATCGCCGAGCATTGCGGCTCGAGTTCCTTCCAGGCGTAGGTGACGTAATCGTCGTCGTGGGTGTAATCCAAGCCGGGCCTAAGATCCCGTCTCGGAACGTCGCTCAGGTAGCAATTGTCGCCGCGTTTTTCATCTCCGACTCTGTCAAATGAGCAATTTATTCAATTACAGCGTTATCGGATTTACCCTAGCAAGTTGACGGACCGAAAAACGGACACATACGTTCGGGAAAGAAACGGACCGTAAAAAAACCGTGAAACGGACCGTAAAGTTTTTTATTAGCGCCCCCTCGGTTTTCGGTCGCAAAAGCCGTAAAAGGACCAAACCGTTTCCAACTAAAATGTCATTCGGTCCGTTCCCGGTTGCGAGAACCGAAACCGGACCGAACGAGCCGAATGGTCTTTTTTGTAACCGAGAAATATTGAATTTCGTAAAAAAAAAAACTTCTCAGTTCTTTTGTTTCTCCGTAAAGAACTTTTGGTTGGGAGTGTACGCGTAATACATCCTTAATACAAGGAAGCAGAGGGGAAGCATAATGTCGCAATTTCAATTGACGTCTGTTTGGCTCAGAAAAAAACGGTCCGCATCGAATTTCGTTTAAAAAAAGTTCAATTTTCGTTAAAATTAGTTCGTTCCTTTTGCGGTTTTTGCAACAGAAAAGAGCGCTAAACCAATAACCAAAAAGATACGGTCCGTTTATCCATTTTATGCGGTCCGTTTCGTTCCCCAACGTACGGGTCCGTTTTACGATTTTTCCCGAAAAACAGACGGTCGCACAACTTGCTAGGTTATCGAGGCAGAGCGAAAACTCGGTCGGTAACGAAAACTGCAATTGATTTTTTTGCAATGGTCCCTTGACAAAAAATTACTAAAATGTTTGTTACCGACGGAATCTGTTTCACTTGGCCTTGATCATTGCTGTAGCTAAGATTCTTTTTAGCTAAGGATAATAACGTTCTGTCAACACTTTACTTTTTCGTTTTTCGTCTCTAACTCTGTCGAATAAGCAATTTATTAAACTATCGCGTTATCGGACTTGTTGGGGTAATGTGAAAATTATCTGAAAACTCGATCGGTAACAAAAAATGTAATCCAATTTTTTTTCCAATGAACCCTTTTGAAAATAAATTATTTACAGTTTTTGTTACCGACTGAGTTGTTTCACTGCGTCTCGACGGTCATCGCTGTAGCTGAGATTTTTTTTTAGCTAAGGATAATAACGTTCAGTCAACACGTACTTGTAACTGAAAGACATGCAAGGAGTGTGTTGACTGTTTCGCATCTTGGAACACTTGCGGCGACACTCGGTCTCCGAGTCTGTGCGGGTAACCGATGACACTGCGTAGGGACTGAGTTTGCATCCATCGGGATAGCCGGAGTAACAGCTGACTGAATGAAGTTGAAAAATATTTGTTCATTGGATTGAAATTCGAAATTTTTGAAAATAAAATTTGTACCCTCGTCCCCGTGGTTAACTATGCGTGTACCGCTACCAGTCCATTGGGGTTGTTTGCCGACGTCGGCGGGGCCGTGAACAGTCGCGAAGGGATAAGGCTCGCATCCGCGACCATAACTTCCCCTCTCGTACAGCTCGGCCTCATCGATGTACGGAAGTCCTCCACCCTCACCAGGAATTATCTCCCTGGTGGGACAGTCACTCAGAAAACAATTGGACCGTCGATCTCTCTCCGAATCGTACCTACGACCATTTTAAAAGTTTCAAAATTTCAATTATCAATAAATTAAGGCAATTAAATGAACAGTAAATAAATTAACGATAAACAACTTAATGGTAAGTAAATTAACAAATTAATGGTAAATAAATTAACGATAAATAAATTAACGGAAATCAAATTTACGGGAAACGAATTTACGGTGAACAAATTTACGGTAAACAAATTAACGTTAAACAAATTTACGGTAAACAAATTTATGGTAAACAAATTTACGATGAACAAATTTACGGTAAACAAATTTACGGTAAACAAATCTACATTAGATAAATTTCTCACCGAAAGACAAAGCTCCTGCAGGTGAAATGACGAGCGCTGACGCACGCTATCTGGCATTCGCCCAGTCCGTTCTCAGCGCGAAATTCTTCCCTCGTAAGACTCCTTGGCATGCCGAAGCCGCTCCTCACCCTCCAGAAACATTCTGCAAGGTCACCAGGCTCTAATGAGTATACAACGATTTCACACGCGCCAAACGATATCCGCTATAACACTATCTTGCCTTCTGGGGGACGATCGTGTGGCCGGACCTCGGTGGTTGGTTTTCTCGATCCCTGGCAGTTCCGCGAATTACTCATCATCGCGTAAATGTCGTAGTCGCGATCGGGTTCGAGATCCGTGTAGAAATCCAACTTTTCGAATTTAGCGTTACTCAGTAAGCAGTTGTCGGTGGGAGCGGTCGCTGCCAGAGAGTACCTATCCGTCGAATTGAAAAAATATATCAGCTGGTATAATTAAAACCAGAGCTGGGCAAAGTACCAAAACATACTTCAAGTACCCGAAGTATCGAGCACTTGAAGTATCGAGCACTTGAAGTATCGAACACTTGAAGTATCGAGCACTTGAAGTATCGAGCACTTGAAGTATCGAGCACTTGAAGTATCGAGCACTTGAAGTATCGAGCACTTGAAGTATCGAGCACTTGAAGTATCGAGCACTTGAAGTATCGAGCACTTGAAGTATCGAGCACTTGAAGTATCAAGCACTTGAAGTATCGAGCACTTGAAGTATCGGGAATCTTCAAGTATTTCTCAAGAATTTTTCATAATTAGCTGCGTAGCGTTAAGTATTATCTGGGCTTAAAAAAAGGTGCAAAGTAATTTGCACGTGGCTTCCTCATTTATGACAATTTCTTTCTTTTTTGATGACAAACTTCGCTGATCAATTTTGGTTTCCTCATAGAGAAAGCTATATGCAATATTGTAGCAAATGAGGAGGTCACGTGCGAATTACTTTGCATCTTTTTCGGATCATTAAAAAATGTTTACATTTCATGAAATTTAAACATTTAAAATTTACTGAAACCTTATAGTGAAAAGCGTCTAACTGAAATTTTTGGAATTCGTCGTTTTAAGCCTACTTTTAATCTATTCTTCACGAAAAAGTTTCCGTCTAGTTTTTTTAATGAAATGTTTTTTAAATAGATAAAAAAATATATTCTTGTTAAAACCTTAGTTATTAAAAAGTTTAGACACACAATCATACAATAATAGAATCAGGATGTCATGCTACTCATCAAGTATCCGTAGCACGAGCCTGTACTCAAAAGGTACTCGTACTTGGTACTTGAAATCGTAAACAAAAGTACTTGAAATACCAAACGAGTACCCGGTACTTAAAGTACCGCCCAGCTCTGGTTAAAACGTGTAATCAATCAACGACTCAACAATGGACCATTTTCACAGGTGTATGTCTTTCGAGATTCAGTACAGTTAATCATCCAACGCGAATTCAAGAGATCCAACGCACCGGAAACCTTCCCACCTTACGCACCTGTAAGCAAAGCTGAGACATCCCTTTCTGGACGCGCATAGCATCTCGCACTCTTCCAAATTGGCAGTCGCGTAACTGGCCGCGACGCAATTGCGGTCGAGCTTGAAACCCGTCGCCGATCTGACCGAGCAATCTCTGGAACCGCCCCAGCTTCCCGGGCTCATCCAGCTCGGCCGCTGTGGCTGCTGAGGCTTCCAGCTAGGTACGTAACTGTCGGGTGGACGCTCTCCGCCGTGACCTCCGTAACCGTAAGCCGGACCGTAATTGTAGCCATAATGATTCTCTTGATTCGCAGGTCGCCTCGCCGGTTTGGACGGTCCGATGATCTCATCCCTCGGATAGGAATCGCCGATTCTTCGAGGAGGCTCGAAGCTCCCCGGATAAGGATTCGTCCCGTAACCGTATGACGGACCATAAACGGGGCCATGAACCGGAGTCGCAGCGTAAGAGCCGGGCTTTTGCCAGTCCCGATCTCGTCGCGGAATCTCATTGGGTCTCGAATCCGAAATCGGCCCGCCGTTCCGATCGAACCTCCTGTCCGGGTATTTAGGGAAACCGCCGTAAGGCCTCGGATAGATCGGTAAATGGTAACGGTCCTCAGGAATGTACTGGGGCGCCTGCGGCCGCCGGTGATACTGGACGTCGATCGCCGGTCTCTGGGGAAGATAGCCGGTGGGTCTCGAGTCGTGGTCGTAGCCGCCGGGACGATTGATCGGTCTCGCTTTCTCCGGCAAATAATATCGCGTGTCGCCGACTGCGTCCGGATAACGGTCGAGGGGTCGCCGAGGCGGTGCGGCGATTTCGTTCGTCGGCCGATTTATCGGCGGAAGAGGCGGTCGAGCCGGCCACGGCGGACGGTCCCTCGGCCAGTCGACTCCTACGCTGGCCGGTTTCTCCGCCGGACAACGCCAGTCCCTCTCGTAATAGTCCCACCGGGGATCGGCTACGAAATCGCGACGGAGACTCGTTCTGCCGCCCGACGAAGACGTCAACTGGCACATGTATCCTCCCCGCTCGGCGCGACCGACGTTCTGCATTCGGCTGCGACAAAGTTACATCGGTTAGACCGCGAGGGAGCTCGTTAGGCGCACGGAATCCGATCGCCGTTGCGACATGTTCCGAGGAAACTTTTTTTTTTCGCGAAAATGCAATAAATGCATGTTTAAAAAAATCCTCATTTCGCATGAAAATGCACTATACCCGGGCATTATATATATATTTTTATCATTTATACTTCGTTCGTAATCCGCTGCTTGTTATCGACATTTTTTCAAAAACGTCCCATCAAATTATCACCGATTTTTCCAGTATATTTTTTTTTCTCAATGTACCCAGAAATCTAATGAATGCATATAAAAAACATCCTCGATTCGTACGAAACCCAGAGGCTACAAAAAAGTATCTATGATCCTCCTGAATGAAAAGGAAAAAAAAAAATCAATGACGTCATTTATAATTCGCCGCTTGTTACCAAAATTTTACCGAACACCTCCCTCAAAATGATTTCCGATTTTTCCAATACACTTATTTTCGAATGTATAAAAAAAAAATGCATATAAAAAATCCGCGATTCACATGAAACCCAGTGCTTACAAAAAATGTCCGATATTTCCAATATATTTTAACCGAATGTTCAAAAAAAAACGCATGTAAAAACATCCTCGATTCACCCGAAACCCAGTAGTTAGAAAAAAGTATCTGTTCTCCCCGGGAAGGAATTCGCAAAAAAAAGCCAATGACCTCATTTGTCAACTGGCACATGTATCCTTCCCGCTAGGCGCGTCCGACGTTCTGCATTCGTCTGCGACAAAATTACACCGGTTAGACCGCGAGGAGCTCGTTAGGCGCGCGGATTTCGATCGCCGTTGCGACATGTTCCGAGGAATGTGTTCGGGTGCGGTTGGAGGACGTGGAGGACGAAGCGTGTCCAGGCGATTTCGCGTGCGCATGTATTTCGACCGGCCGCGAAGAAATTGGCGGTGCGAGTCTCGCAACTCGTGACCGGGGAAAAATTATCAAACGGCCCTTACCCGTAGTTGAAACCCTCGCAGACGAACGTGCTCTCGTACTCGCAGACACGATGACAATCCTCGATTCTCTCGCAGCGGACGCTTCGCATCACGTGACTTTCGGATAGCCTCTTGCCCACCAGGAGCTTTCGGTAACAAGCTGCGAATTACAAATTAAGTCATTGGTTTTTTTTCTGAATTTGTTGCCGGGAATGATAGATAATTTTTTTGTAGCCTCAGGGTCTTGTGTGAGTTGGGGATTTTATATGTATGTATCTTTTTTTTTTGCATATTCGGAAAAAAAAGTATTCGAGAAATTGGAAATCATTTTTAGGGTAATGTGGCAACATTTCTGTAACAAGATGCGAATTACATATGAGGTCGTTAATTTTTATATTTTTTTAAATTTCATTCCCGGGGCTGATAGATACTTTTTTGTAGCCACTGGGTTGCGTGCGAATTGAGGATTTTTTTATATGCATTTATTAGATTTTCGGGTACATTCGGAAAAAAAAATATTGGAAAAATCGGAAATAATCTTGTGGTTTTATCAAAATTTTATCGAGTTAAAAAAAATACAAGAGTTTCCATAACACGGTATATTTATTTATTTATTTACCAAAGTAAAAACGGGCCAAGCCAAATTAAAAGTAGGGTAAAAAGTGCGAATATGGACCAGTCCATACATCATTGATTTACGTGTTAATCGGATTGGGCCATATTCGCCACTTTTACTCTCGATGGGAAACTCATCAACCGATTTGATATTGTGAGAGCGACCAGGCGTCAGACTGATGCGAGGCGAAACGTAAAATCCGCATGACATAAAACAATGAAAAACAGAGAGAAAGCATAATAATGTCGTAACTGCACTGATAAAAAAAAGTACAGTCGAATCAACTAAGATTCGGGCAGAGACGTTCAAATAAATATTTAGTTGGTCGAACAAAATGTTTCAATGACTCAAAAGTATTTTGGTGAAATCACCCAACAAATTATCGAACTAACAAATTTTTTAGATCCACCAACAAAATATTTTGTCGAACGTCCCTGCCCGAATCTTAGTTCCATTCCACCGTATTTTTTTATCACTGCAACGGCGTGCACGGCAGGCAATGTTTCCAGTTCCTACATATAAGTAGCGAAACTTCAAAAGTGACGAACAATCCTACAGAACCCTAAAAATTCCAAACTTACGATCACAGTTATCATCTCGCACGATAATCACCGAACTCTGATAAGTCCCTTGCCACAAAAACGCCGCGAGTATCCAAAAGCAGCGCCGATTTCCCCATTCACGGATCTCTCGATGCCCCGCACCGAGCCTCATCCTCGCAGGGCGCGGTCAAGAACCAACAAAAAAAAAAAAAAACCCACGAACTCGCGAATCAACTCATTTCCGCCTAAGATCCGCGACTGGATCTCCACTGCGACAAAGCTTTCCGTTCCGGCCCGGTATATTCGTCTTCGATCCTCCGCGAAAAAGCTATCATCATCCGCCTCGCCTCAACTAGCGTCTTCCTCCCGCGAAAAGGGCAAACGGTATAACGTAAAGAAGAAATCGTACGGCGCGTATCGTTTTTATACTACTAAAGTGAAGGTTTCTTCGCCTCGCGAATAGTGGGAGGAGCAGGAACGGAGAAGCGTAGTTCACGGGGTGGGGCTAGCGCCTTTTAACGCCACACGATCATTAAACTCGCACAAATAAGTACCATTATTCCCCCCCCTCCCTTCCACCCCATTACATTACAATTTTAATAACGCGTCGCTATTAAATCACTATATTTTTTTATAGTATTGTGATGGAGTTGCGTTTTGTATAACCACTGTCGGATTGTTTCGACGGGTGTAGAGTTTAGTTTACTGTGTTGTATTAAACGTATTCAGCGGTTGGTAAATGAGAGTCCGATAGATTAGGAATCGTACGGCGCGTATCGTTTTTATACTACTAAAGTGAAGGTTTCTTCGCCTCGCGAATAGTGGGAGGAGCAGAAACGGAGAAGCGTAGTTCACGGGATGGGGCTCGCGCCTTTTAACGCCACACGATCATTAAACTCGCACAAATAAGTACCATTATTCCCCCCCCCCCCCTCCCCCCCCCCCTCCCTACCGGTAAGCAGAATTCCTTTCGCCTCGCAGATTCTCTAACTTCGCACCTCCTTGATTGGGTCTTCTCCAGACCGAAGCCTGAGGCCCTGAATTTTTAATAACTCCGGCCGGGCCGCGAGCGTTTCCGACCTCGAAGAGATCTTTCGCACGCGCGTCTCCCAATTATTTCGGGCAGGGCCACAGTTGACGAGCGGGCGCGATTTAAACGAGCGGGGATTCGAGTCGCGGCCCGGGACAGTCCGTCAAACGCTACCAGGGCACCGCTTCCGGTGCTTACGCGTTAGTAAATATACGCGTGTATATACATACAGTTAATGCATGGAACGGCGGTTGAGCGCAAAACGCGTGAAAATAGCTGCGTCGATTGGAGATAAAGAGCGATGATGCGATGATCCCAGCGATGCGGGCACCGAGATAGAGACCGAAATGCCGGGGAGGTTTGTATACCCGCTATTGTGGAAGGTGGATGACTCCAGCGGAAGTCGACGGATGCAGATCGTTCGAAAATCGTGTCAATGCCGTAGCGAACGCGGATTACCCCGGCGTGTTGCGACTCGACGAGATTCGCTGTCTCCGATAAGAAACGACTGCGCGTCGCTATTACATTACTATATTTTTTTTTTATAGTATTGTGATGGAGTTGCTTGTTGTATAACCACTGTCGGATTGTTTCGACGGGTGCAGAGTTTAGTTTACTGTGTGTATTAAACGTATTTAGCGGCTTGTGAATGAGAGTCCGATGGATTAAGGTAAACGGCCCAGATTCCGCCATCTTCAATTGTTAAACGGAACATTTTATAAAAAATATATGTATCACGGCATTAATCAAGAGTGAACCACTCGTCAACATGCCGTCAATATCGTTTGTATTTAACTTATACTGTTTATTAGTATAAATTGCGATTAATGGCGGTAACTGGGACAGCGGCGGAAACTGGGCCGTTTACCTTAATGACTTTGGAATAACGACTGCGATTATTACTATGATTTAAGAGATAAAGAAAAAAGGCTAATGGGTATGAGTTGCTATATTGTATTGGAGGCGGAAGATTTGGGGACTGGAGGACGAGATTTGTTCTTGCGCAGGTGGGAATTTGGAGATGGGGCATAAATGGTGTTCTCGATACTCACTTTTCGTTTTTTCTAGGACTGGATCGATTTTGGAGTAATTGTACCTTGTATAAACACAGACAGATCGTTTCGATGGGTGTGCAGCTTAATATATGGGACATTCAGATTTTGGATTGGGCCCTCGATTTTTATATGACCGAACTAACTCTCAAGCGTACTCAATTTTTTTTATCAGGTTAAAAAGAATTGTCTATAAAAATTTGCGATTAAAAAAAATAACTTATTGATAGCCACAATTTGAAAGTCCGAAAAATCTGCTGCCATTTATAAACAATTTTAAGATCTGAGTCTGATTTTAAGAACTGAGTTTTTGATAATTAAAAAAAAAAAAATAGTGCAAAAATTAGATGAAAAAATCAGTCGATTATGGGTTAACGCGTGACCCAGAAACGCTAATGGAAATAAATTACTATATTGTATTGGTGGCGTAGGATTTGGGTATTGGAGGACAAGATTTGTGCGAGTAGGAATTTAGGAATGGAGTAAAATGGTGTTTTCGATACTCACTTTTGGTTTTTTCCAGGACTGGATCGATTTCTATTACTCTGGGAAATTCGAACGCGATTCCGTGTTCGAAGAGGCCGCGGGTCTCGGGCTCCGGCGAATCTTTAGGCGTCGTGTAGGAATCTTCTCTCAGAAATGGATCGATTGTCGGAAATGGGAAATTCCACTTGGAGTCGAGTGTAACGGAAGGACCGTTCCATTTGCTAACGATCGGGGTTGATCGATGACCGTAGGGGTCGGTGAGGCCGAGTATCGATTCATCGACAGGCTGGAATACGTGCTCCTGAGAATGTTCCACGTGCAATGGGTCGCCAAAACTTTGTTTCCAGTAGTTTGGCTTCAAATTTTTGTTCGTGAGAATGTCGTAGAGTCTGGTGTCGGTATCGTCTGCGAGGGGCGAATACCATCCTCCACGAATGAACGAAGGTTTCCGTTGTGGGTTGAAATTGTCGAACGAACTTCCGGTCAGAAATCGGCTGCCGAAGGGACTCTGGGGCCTGCTTCTGGTTGCAGTGTTCGTGTTCGTATTTGGACTTATATTCGGATTTATATTCATAGTCAGGTTCATATTCGGATTCAAATTTGGATTCATATTCGGATTCATATTCGGATTCATATTCGGATTCATATTCGGATTCATATTCGGATTCATATTCGGATTCATATTCGGATTCATATTCGGATTCATATTCGGATTCATATTCGGATTCATATTCGGATTCATATTCGGATTCATATTCGGATTCATATTCGGATTCATATTCGGATTCATATTCGGATTCATATTCGGATTCATATTCGGATTCATATTCGGATTCATATTCGGATTCATATTCGGATTCATATTCGGATTCATATTCGGATTCATATTCGGATTCATATTCGGACTCGTATTCGGATTCAAACTGGGATTCAAGTTCATTTGCCCGTTAGCGTTGGTAAGATTAGCTCCGTAGGCGATTGTCAAAAGTCGATCGTGCTGACATCCCCGTGGCATTTTTGCTCGTCTCTCGTAGACATCGTAATCCGGATCGACGACTAGGTCTCTGCCTCCCATATTGAAATTCCTTCGGCCGAGCGCGCATGTCCCGTTTCCCTTAGCGTCTATGCTACTCCCGAAACAGAGACGAGATTTTATTGACCGTCAGAATTGATATCCTCATAACGAAAGTTGATTTTCATCACGAAATCATTTTTTTTTTTCGTTTACCGATACTTTGAAAAATTACAACTTCAATCTAAAAAATTCTGTAACAAATCATCTCACCCAAAACTGAAGGCATTGCAGATAGTTCTGTTGCCCGAGCACGCTCTTTCGCAATTCGATAACGAGCCAGCAGGAAGCGTCGAAGTTACGTCCCTATCGGGTAACCGCGAACCGATTGCGATTCTCGTGTAACAATCTGCGGGACGGAGAGCTTTAAATTACACACTGTCAAATCTTCACTTTCACCCTAAATAAACGAATTACCATTGGCAGTGATCCTCAGTTGATTGTCGATCCTAAAATCCTGGGCTTCCGAGAGTTTGATCGACGCGACCAACACCCATCCAATTATAAATACACCGCACCTTCGTCTTCTTCTTTCCCGAGGAAGCAGCAGCGATCGACTCGCGGTCAATCGATTATTCATTTTCCGCAGAAAATTCCCCGGACTTCCGATGTCTTCGAACCGTTTTCCATTAATGGCAGATTAATAACAAATTTTTATTGATTTTTTATTGATTTATTTATTAAATTAATATTTTTTAATCATGATAAATTATTATTTTTAAATTCAACTTGAAGATTATTTTTGGCCAAGAAAAATGAGAAATCACGCGACACTCTCCGATAATTAATTATTGCGTGTTTCCAGTGTAGGTGAGATAGTTTCTAGACCGAGAGTTCGATAAAATCGTAACATTCAATTAATTTTCAATAGACAATTTACCGTTCTTTCGGTGTCTTCGAGTCCTATTCAATTAATCACCGATTAATAAAAAAAGTATTTGACAAATATTTATTGTTTTATTATTAAATTCATATTTTTTAAATTCAATAAATTATTATTTTTAAGTCCAACATCAAAATTATCTTTAGCCAATAAAAATGAGAAATTCCGCACCAGTCTCCGATAGTTAATTGTTGCGTGTTTCCAATGCACTTTCGCGGATGAACCGAAGCCACGTGGGATAGTTTCTGGATTGAGAGCTCGAGCAAATCTCAACATTCAATTCATCTTCCGTCCTTCCGGTCTCTTCGAGCCGTATTCCATTAATCACCGATTAATAAAAAAAGTATTTGTCAAATATTTATTTTTTTATTCTTAAATACATATTTTTTGAATTGAATAAATTATTATTTTCAAGGTCAACATTAAAATTATTTTTCATCAAGAAAAATGAGAAGTTGCGCACCAGTCTCCGATAATTAATTATTGCGTGTTTCCAGTGTAGGTGGGATAATTTCTGGACCGAGAGTTCGAGCAAATCGTTTCCGTCGTTCCGGTGTCTTCGAGTCTAATTCCATAAATCACCGATTAATAAAAAAAAAAATACTTGTCAAATGTTGACTTTTTTATTATTAAATTTATATTTTTTTAAATTGAATAAATTATTATTGTTAAGGTCAACATCAAAATTATTTTTATCCAAGAAAAATGAGAAATTGCGCACCAGTCTCCGATAATTAATTATTGCGTGTTTCCAGCGCACTTTCGCGGATGAACCGGAGCCACGTGGGATAGTTTCTGGACTGAGAGCTCGAGCAAATCGTAACATCGTTTTATAGGAGAGCAGTCTCGTTATTGTTGTTGTTCTTCTTCTTCCTTTTTCTTATTCTTCGACCGGTTGTGTCTTTCGTACGCCTACTTCCGTTAGTCGGCAACGAGCTCGGTGCAATGCATGAAGCAGGTGCGGTCCCGAGGTTCCCTCTTAAGCTCCTCATTATCGATCATCGATTACGGAATAGCTCGGGCGATTGGCCAATCGGCTATTTTCTTCCTTCGAGAGGTGCGAAACCGCGCATGCAAAGTGCTCTGCGACCAAGTTCGATGGAACAGGGCGCGCTATCAGAAACTCCCGATTCCATTGTCTTCGCGTCTTGGAAATGCAATTCGGATGATTAGGCTTTCTAATTATTTCTGGCCTGACTTCGCGGTCGGCCGCGTTCTTGGCATGCGGTATTTATCGTTTGCAGAGGGATGGCCCTGCTGTACATTTTTTCGATTTTTTTTTTTTTAACGTCAAAGGTGTCCCCAAAAAGTTTCAGTGTTGGTGGAAAATTTAGGAAAAATCTGGGGAAAATATCGGATTGAGGATGAGTGGTGAAATATTTTTAAAAAATTAACTGAAATGACCCTAGAAAAGCGACTCCGAAAAGCCTTACAGTATTATCGGAAAATTTAGTAAAAATCTGGCGAGAATATCGGACCGAAGGTAAAGGGTGAAGTAAAAACAGAATTACCTAAAATTATTCTGGAAAAATGTCGCCAAAAAACCTCGCAGTATTATCGGAACATTTCCTAAAATTATGAGGAGAAAATCGACCGAGAATAAATGTTTAAATAAAATAAAATAGGGCTGAAAGACTTCAGTCGATGGCCCGTTGACAAATACGTGGATGCAATTAGGTTACACATTAGAAATGTATTAATGTATAAATTTAAAAAAAAAAAAATTGTACCCATCATCAACGTATCGTATGTATTGTTAATAAATACCCACTTACTACTACTACTAAAATAAAATACCTGAAATTATCCTAGAAAAGTGTCCCCAAAAAACCTTACAGTATCATCGAAAAATTTAGTAAAACTCTGGGAAAATATCGGAGTAAGGATAAACAGGGAAATAAAAAAAAAACACACAAAATTTCCCGAGGACAATGTCCCCAAAAAGCCTTGTAGCATTATCGGAAAATTTAATCAAATTCCGGGAAAATAGCGGATCAGAGGATTAACAATGAAAAAAAAAAAAAAAAAAACTGGCAGTAATTCATTATCGATCCGAATTTGCATATCGAATGGAGGAAAAGGAACAATTCTCGCGGTTCGCTTATCTGATGAGACTTGAATGGAGAACCAAGGGGGACTGAGAAGTGCGAGGTTGATGGAAAAAAAAGTGTCGAGGGGAGAGAGGGGTGTAGCTGGGACGACACGCTCCGTGAAACTCTGACGGTTCAAGTGACTCACTGTGCCATCATCGTTCCCCATCCGCTGTTCTATAATCGCTGCTCGAACGCGCGACATCGTGTTGTTTTATTTATTCTTTCCTTTCTTTTTCCGGAGGTCTTTTCCACTCGAATCGAGGTTGTTCAGAGGGGTGATCTCGTTACATGTTCAACTTATGTCCGCTGGCTCGAATTGCGCGTGTACGCCGTTGCTCTGCGCTCGTATGTTCTTTTCACGCGAGTCCGGAGTCGCGGGATTTCATTAATCGTCATCCGGCTCGTGGCTCTTTTGTCGAAAGACGAAACCTTTTTTTTTTTATCTTTCAACAAAATCTGTGGAAGCCGCTCGCGTATATTCCATTATTGTGCCGACACGGGTAACGTCGCGGCTCTTCAAAGCCAAGCGTTTGCGCGATTCGTCACACCGCACGTTGAAATTGACCCCCTGGAAGTCCCACCCATGTAATTTTTATCCAACGCTCGAATTAACGCATTTGCATTATTTTTTTAATTTTTGATAAAAGAATATATTTTTTTTTAATCAATCGCGGATCATTGATAGAGATAAGAAATTTTCTTTAATTCTGATTTTAACCTCATTCGAGCCAGTTTAATAAAACATCCTTGCGTCTCCGGTAAGCGTAAAGGGGTCAATTTCATCGTGCGCTAGCGCCAAACTCATATCTCTTACGTACCATACACGACGAAGAGTCATCCTCGAAGCGTGAGATTTATTCTCCCGCCTCATGAATTTTCTTCATCGCCTCGGGCTCCGCGCGCGCGCGTTCCCAACACTCTCTCTATTTCAGTGTGACTAGGAATAAAATTATTTTACCGGCGGATAGAACTCGTGTTACAGATGTCGAGACGAAACGCTCGGATTCGATGTGTCGCTGACGGCGATGTCGTTAATAAATTTTCAGCGCGTTGTTATTTATACAACAATATTTATTTGTACAACGCCGAAAAAAAATAATTACGTACATCGTCGATTCGGCCGTCGCATGAAAAAAAAAAGATTTTACAGTCTTTCGAGTTTTTCTTCTTAGGCCGACGTTGGATAATCAACATTTCTACATAGTACTCTACTATATAAGCACGAAAGCGTTATGTACATTAACTCGGTATAAAAAAACGCCAGACTGGACTCGTAAAAATAAATAATTACGAATCGTAACGCGATAGGATTGGCAGTGCCGAGAGCGCAGAAACAGAACGATGAAACTAGCGAATCGAGTCTATTTGTGTGCGTCTTTGAGATGATTGAGCACCGACTCTCCCGGCTTCGTTTGCGATACGCTTTAATGAAAATTGGCGAGATAAAGGCGAGAATTTTCATTGAAAATAAAAATAAAATAGAAGAAATTATCGAGTATGAAACGAGAGGGATTATTATCGGTGTCAACAGCAGGCCGGCGGTTTTTCCTGAATGCCGTGAGCTATCGAGCTATTCGTGAGGCTCTCTTCGCTGAACGGGGCGTGCTGCAGCATCTCCTGACTGCTGAGACCGGAACTCGTTGAGTCGTAGATCCTCAGACTCGTCGTCACATCCTCGCTTCCCGAGCTCAACCTGCAATGCATCAATACATAATGCGATAATTATTGAATGAAAAAGAAAATTGAAAGAAAACCATTTTTTCGAGAATTTATTTTTCCCAACAAATTCACGAAAATCACGCTTTCCGTTTCTGTGATGTGAGCGCAGAAAGTCACTTTTTGCCATCGCGTGCAAGGAAAATACTGCGCATGCGTATAAACGTAATATGGCATTTTTTTCCACACTAGTGCGGAAAAGTGCCTTTCTACGCACACTTGACGGAAGCCGAAAGCGTAATTTTCGTGAATTTGTTAGGAAACATTATGTGAATGGCATGGGTGTAGAAAAGGGGGTACTGACTCCCTTTCTACGCCCTCCCTAATAACTCCCTTTCTATGACCTTACCATACAAATAACTATTGTAATTTTATTTTACTTTGTGAATTTATTTTACTTTGAATTTTACTTTGAAAATTTATTTTACTTTGTAAACTTATTTTTTCTTCTTAAATTTGTTAGAAAAAATTATGTGAATGACAGGGGCGTAGAAAGGAGAGTTCTGGCTCGTGCGGCATTTCCACACTCCTCAAGAACTCCCTTTCTACGCCCTTGCCATACAAACAACTATTTTCTCATCGGTTTGGATAATTCTTTTTTCCTTCAAAAAATGCTTTTTCTAATTAATTATTATTTATACGATCACAAAAAAAAAATTATCGGATTGTCAATGAAACGAGTTGGAATTCGCGATTATGTGCGTTCGATGGATCGAGTCGGACGAAAAGATGGATAACCTTAGAAGTCCGAGTGCCGCCGAGAGAAAAACCTGCTCGACGCCTTCGTCGTGTAGTGCCGAGGTTTCGTGATAACTAGCGCCAATTTTGGTCGCGTACTTTCTGCCCTCCTCGGGATCGACGCTCCTCTCGTTCATGAGGTCGCTCTTGTTGCCGACCAGCACGAGAACTAGAGCCTCGTCGATGTTGCGCTGGAGCTCGGTGACCCATGTCTTTATGTCCTTGAATGTGCTGTACTGAGTCAGATCGAAAACCAGCAGAGCGGCGTTCGCGTTACGATAGTACATCGGTGCCATAGATCGAAATCGCTCCTGACCGGCCGTGTCCCATACCTGCGGCAATAAAAAATTTAATGGAATGATGAATGTAAAAAAAATTAATTACATTTGTTTTTACGCAAATATTATTGCGATGTGAGAAATACCTGAAGCTTTATTCGAGCCTCCTCGAGATTGACCTTGCACGTGAAGAACGAAGCACCGATGGTGGGGCTGGCGTGCTGGCTGAACAGTTTGCCCACGTAACGCGTTATCATGCTCGTTTTACCGACACCTGGAAAATAATAATAAAAATAAATAAATAAATAATAATAATAATAATAATAATAATTCGGAAAAAGTGAGATTTTTTATCGAGCCTAATCTCCGATATAGGAGCGTGTCGACCACCTGAGCTAAGACTTCGCGCAAACGCACCTAGAAACTATTACAAAACTGCGCAATAGGCGATCTTCAAATGCAATACGCAAACAAAAATTTTCGCCGCACAACAAAAGCAAATTTCCGATGCATCACAAATGCAATTGCAGCCAAGAGTTTTATTGGGAGAAAATCTCAGTAATTTGAAAAATCTGAAAAAATCAGCCCTATTAATGATGTCTGGATGAATGTAAATTTTTTAAAAATTATTGATCATCTAGAACGCAAGTTTTTGCGAATCTTGAAAAAAAGTCCTTATACACGACGTTTCCTATCTATCGTAATAATAAATAATTAATATAAATTATATTAATTATTTACCGTGTTAATAATTTGGCCAATAAAATTCTTGTACCATCATTACGACTAAGATTTTTTAATCGTAAAAGTGTTACTCATAAAGATCGTTCGAAATGGTAAATAATATTTATTTACAGAACGAAGCGGTCACATCCGTTCAGAGGTTCCCCGCTCGGGGAACGATCGACTCACGGAGTGGGGGGCTCCTTGAGCAACGCCCTTCTAATGTTTAGTCATCGATGCGCTCGTATCACCGTTTTCGTACCACGAATTTATTACTCTAATTATGTTTTTCAGTCATAATATTTCAAAAATAAAAAAAATCCAAACCGATTTGCAGGAGTCGATACACAGTAAAAAATAATTTCGTAAAATCGGCATACGAAGTTTCGCAAAAACAATTTTGTCAGATAAATGACGAGCTCGTTTGTCCAGGTTCGAATACGGAAACCTGTCCTTTTGTTTCCCGTGTCATCAACAATTTCAGTTCGTACTTTTGTTGGTAGAACCAGAGCCTGATAGTGCAATGCGAAACTTACCAAGTAAAAAATCGTGAACGTTTGTGGACAATAAGTTGTAGTAAAAAGTACAAACTTTTGTTCTTTTACCGCGTACCCTGCAAAATATTTTTTATTCGCTACATTCGTAATATCAACTACGCCTCTTCAACTCCGCGCGTTGCGTAGATCGGCGTACTATACTGTAGGAAGCGAGACAACATGGGCTCTACGAATATACCGAAGAGCCCCTCAGAATTTCGGCACGAAATATTCTCATACGGATAATCTCGGATCATCCGGCGGAACGACGTGTGCCAAAGCGATCCATCGTCGTCTTAAAAGTACCTCGTCTATCAATCTTTATCGCCGACGGTTACATAATTCGTCGAAAAAAAAACTGGTCAGCGAACCGCGCTCGGATGGACCGAGTCCGTTAATCGTGTGTAACTAAAGAAATTGTGTACAGTAATAGCCGGTCGGTTGCGCGCGCCGAAGCACGCACATAGAGCCTAGCGGGACCAAAGATACGACGAACTTACCTTGAGAGCCCAACACCACGACTTTCCCCTCCACAGTTCTCATGATTAATAATCTCTTTGTGTCAATCACATAATCTGTTCGAGGCTCGCTCGAGGAAATCGTCGGGTTTAAGCCAATTTTCACGACGGTTGCTGACGACTTAATGCACGATAGTTCGGACCTCGAGTTTTCACACGCAACGGCACACTCGGTAAACACGCGGAGCGCTCTAACGTTCAGCTGTCCCCGTAGATACACTGTTGTTTTGACGTTTAGCGTTTTCCCACCGGTCGCGACATTGTTGTTTTGCTGCCTTTGTGCGCGTCCGTGATAAATGCCCTGTGGCGAGTCGGTTGAACTGCGGAGGCAACGCAGCCGGAGATCCGTCGGTGAGAAGATCGAGAGTTTCGCTCTCTTCGGTCGTAGGCGAGTGGCGCCCTCACGCGGCTTCCGGCTCGACTGACAGTCCGCTATCTTTGGATACAGCAGATCTACCGATTGAGAATTGCGTTTATAATATGCGGTGGCGCTGCACAGCAGCTTATTGTTTACGAGTTAGAACGCTCGACCGAAGATTTCGAAATCTGTATTATTCAAATTTTGAATTTAGCGTTCGTTGTGATCGTTCATTGAACTAAATTTCGGGAATTCAGGCTTCCGAAATGTTCCCCATTCCTCAAATTCAATATCGAATTTGTACATTTTTCTGAGTATTAAACCGTCTTATTTTCGAATGTCGTAATTATAGTTTGTTGGGAAATACGAATAGAGTCGCCGCATCCCTTTGGAAACTTGGCCTTTACTGGAAATTTAATATCGTATTATTATTCTTCGTAGCCATAACCATCATATACGATTATTTCTGCTGATCATTTAGATTTTCGGTTGATTGACTTGTCATAAAATGTATCGAGTGAGATATTTCGATTCGGGCTTTTGCGCCTTCGAGCTGGCCGAAAAAAAATCTGTATGTCTGTCCGTCCGTCCCAACAAAGGCGGGAAGCTCGGTGTGCATTTTAATTTTATTACAATGTGCCGAGAAATGCATTTTTCGCGGCGATGTACATGCAAGGGTATTATTATTATTATTATTATTATTATTATTATTATTATTATTATTATTATTATTATTATTATTATTATTATTATTATTATTATTATTATTATTATTATTATTATTATTATTATTATTATTATTATTATTATTATTATTATTATTATTATTATTATTATTATTATTATTATTATTATTATTATTATTATTATTATTATTATTATTGGGGCGCCGCTACGGCCGGCGCATGTTTGGATGTACGGGATGTCCTGGAAGTTGAAAAGTCCCCGCAAATGCGATCAGCAGCCGTCAAATGAACCGTTCACCGAACGCTTTCCTGAATTTCTATGCGTCTCTTCTCCGACTCTTCGTTCCGCTTCCCAAGCCGCCTAACCGAAAGGATCAGCGTACGGTTTTCTTGCCCCCCCCCCCCCCCCCCCCCTCGCCGCTCTTCGCAGCAGCCGATTGCTTTTCCTCCGATATACTGCTACGGGGAGCGTAGCGATACTCGGCAATTTCGACGGATCTATAATTCGAGTCACGTAACGTGGAATAGACTTGTTTTGTTTGCATCGAATTTAGACCCGATTCTGTGTTCTCCCCGGCTCCTCTCTTGTATCATCGAGCAGCCGATTTTAATAACGATGGCTCTTCTCGTAAATAATTGTGTAGACACAGTGCCACCGATTGGAATCGATAACTGCTCGTCTATTTATTCGTAGATTCGTCGGGGAATTTATTCCAGCCGAGCGTAATCCGCTCCGTAATTATTGGCAAATACGGGATGTTCAAATTACGAATCTGGAGAAACATTTTTTTTTTCGATTTGTTTTGTCTTTTCTTTTTTGCTATTTATCTGAGATTCGGTTAGAATCCGGTCAAAGAAGAAGATAACGTATCTTGGTTTCGTCTAAAGTTCGAGAAATGGAAAATGCCTTCAGGTATTCAATTTTGTGGCATCGGTCGGTAACAAAAAATGTGATACATTTTTTTCACGGTTTAATGTCGCTGTACTTTTTGTCGAAGAACCAAAAAATCAGGGTCCGCCCAACCCCAAGAAACTGATCGCTTGCTAGCCCGAAATTTTGAAAAAAAAATGGACAACAGTTTTCGTTACCTACCCAGCCAGTTTTACACAGCATCGAGCGACCTTAATGTCCTTTTGTGCTTCTGTAGTTGTAGATTTTTTTCTGCAATCACCATCACCCAACCTTGCAAAAAAAAAAAATGAATTACAGTTTTCGTTACCGACCGAGCCACTTTCGCATAGCTTCGAGCAACCTAAAAGCTCTTTTTGCTTTTACAGTCGTACATTTTTTTTTTCTTCACAATCACCATCACCCAATGATACTCTCCATGAGCCCAATGCCTAGAAGACACGTTCGCGTGCGAGAGGACAACGGCGTTCAGAATGGTGACCAGGATAACGTATCAAGGCAACAAAAGCTCTCATCCAGGACCCTGCGCAGCCGGAGCTCGATTCTCCTCGTTACTCCCACCGTCCCCGTCCTCCTCGCAACGCTCACTTATCCGACGCCATTTTCCGTTGATTACGATGCGGTTAGCTCCTTCCACCCGCTCTCACCCTCGCCGTCCCACCCTCGTCCTCCCCACCCGCGTTCCCCTCGCCACCCCCGCGCGCCATCTCCTCCTCGGTATCTCTTCGATCTTGTTGCTACTCTCGGGCTGAAATCACCAACCACTACTACAACGACCGACTCGACCGACCCATCCCCCGACATCCACCGAGCGCACCACCGTCTATGCAGCATCAAGAGCCAACGGGTCGGCCAACGACCCTGAGCTCCGTGAAATCGTCCGTGCCCAACCCCTAACAAAAATTCGTCAACAATTCATCCGGAAAGATTGCCAGGCGAGCGAACAGTAGTCCGCTTTGCCATCCTCCTCACTCTCTTCGACCTCTTCCTCCTCCTCATCCCCATCCGGCCTCCTCTTCGTAATACCTCTCGCACTATTTACCCCACCGTCTTTCCCTCGAACGCTGTGATGCGTATTGTTTTATTACGAAAAACTTATCCATTACGGTGATTTCGGAGTTGCGGCTGGATCGGCACCGATTCGACCGGGCATTCGAGGGCAAAGAGATTGGCGGGGACGGGGAGAGTCCGAGGGCCGCGGGAGGGTGAAACGGGATGGTGCATGCGACGAGGGGACGAAGAAGACACGAAGACGAGGGGGAGAGTCGCGCCGGCGGAGGTGGACGTAACGTGGCGGACGACGCTCGCCCAAGGGGTCGCGACGCCCCGCTCCTCCAGTCCCTCCACCCTACGTCCTCGACTTGATTGTCGCAGATCTTATTATCCCCTCCTTTTCCGTCGACGGAGTTATACGGCCACCAGAAGCGAGTAGCGAGGCCGTGGAATCATCGGGCTCTCTACGTATATCCTCTCCGGGGCTCCGCTATCCGTGGGGATGGTTATGGTGCCTCGTTCCAAGCCCCGAGGAAGCCCCGAGCAACCAGCCCACCCACTCCGAAACGCCAGCCAGCGAGCCCGAGGGCTAAACTTGTTAGCGCTAATGACGGGCTACGCCGCGAGATGCGCCTCAGCCAAGACAGAACATTATAGGTGGAACATCGCGTGGCCGAGAATCCTAATGTTGGATTCGTTGGGTATATGTGTGTGGTTGTGTGGATGGAGGTTTGCGCAACGGTGGCGTTGTAGAATTTATTTTATTTACCATTTTTGCCACTGTGCTTGGAGAGCGAGTGGTGGGTTTCGCGCCTTGGTGAAGGGAAGTAAATGGGAGCGGGGAAGATGTACGAGAACGTGGGAGGGATATTTAAGAAGAGATGGAGAACGTGATGAAGGGACCTGCTATTGAAAAAGCGCGTTTCTATTATCGACCATTATGACGTCAATTTATTTTATTTACCATTTTTGACACTGGGCTTGGAGAGCGAGTGATGGCTTTCGCGCCTTGGCGAAGGAAAGTAAATGTCAGCGGGGAGGATGCACGAAAATGTGGGAGGGATATTTAAGAAGACATGGAGAACGTGAAGAAAAAGCGCGTTTCTATCATCGACCATTATGACGTCAATTTATTTTATTTACCATTTTTGCTACTGTGCTTGGAGCGCGAGTGGTGGCTTCGCGAAGGGAAGTAAATGGGAGGTGGGAAGATGTACGAGAACGTGGGAGGGATATTTAAGAAGAGATGGAGAACGTGATGAAGGGACTTGCTATTGAAAAAGCGCGTTTCTATTATCAACCATTATGATGTCAATGAACGTGGTAGAATTCACTTTATTTACCACTTTGCCACTGTGCTTGCAGCTCGACTAGTAAGTTTCGCGCCATCGCGAAGGAAAGAAAAATGGGCGCACGGAAGATACACACAGCGTGCACAGCAAAAAAAAATTTGTACGTGCATTCAACAAACTGATTTTGCCCACCAACACGTCCACAATTATGTTGTCGTTAATTTTACAAAAAAATATTCGTAAAAAATTAACAGACATTTTTGTAAAATGGACAAGATTTTTTTTGTAAAATTAACATTAAAAGAATTGTGGATGTTTGTGGACAAGAAATATTGGTACCAATTCTACTGTGTGGTTCCGATATGTTAGAAGATATAAACAACATTTGGCAAAGAAACTCCCCGCCGTTGACAACGCCCATTTCCATCACCGACGCCCATTTCCATTACGACGTCAAGGAAAGACTCGACTTACGGGGGGGTCTCGGACCTTCGCGAGTGAAGTTTCATCCGTCCGCTGTAGGACGACATTCTTTCTCTTCGGGAACGAAGGTCTCGGAATGACGCACAATTGGAGAACATTTGTGAGCGATTTCACGGATTTCGTTCGGAGAGACTCTACGGGCAAGAATCCATATATGTATTCACCGCTACATACAAGTATACAGACAGTGCAAATCCGTCGGAAGGAAAATGACCATTAGACCGGAAAACGAGGTAGAATCATGGAAGGCGCAATGGCGTCGGCCTCGGCGTCTAGAAACAAACGACGCCCGATAGGAGTGAACAAGCAGTGAATCACCCAAGCACTTGTTTACCAAGGGAATCAGGATTCAGGGATGGCCCGTGTGCCGTTCCAAGTACCGGAATCCGAAAGGCACCCCTCGAGCCACCCCGCCGTCTCTCGAGCAACCCCCCGTACTCGCCCCAGCCTCGGCCCGGCGCAGGCCCAACACCACCCAACGTATCCAAGCCACCACGACTACCACCACTTTGGTGGCGGTAGTCGCGCGTGTCTCTGTACCCGGCCCCGGAACGTCGCCGAACTGAGGGAGGGGAGGCATCCCCGG
Source organism: Exephanes ischioxanthus (assembly GCA_958510785.1). Classification (NCBI taxonomy): domain Eukaryota; kingdom Metazoa; phylum Arthropoda; class Insecta; order Hymenoptera; family Ichneumonidae; genus Exephanes; species Exephanes ischioxanthus. Next base: position 18,216,867 of record OY294023.1, on the reverse strand, counting down.
AATGGCTAAATGTAATTCGGTTAAAAGGGTTTTAGCAATACAATGCATATAAACATGAGAGTGCTCCACCTCTCGACTCGAAGAGTCGACGGCGCGGAAGCCGGGCCACTCTTGCGTACTCCCGCGAGCGGATCCTCCTCGCTGCATGCGATACGAGACAAATCCGATGTGGGTGGGGGGGGGGGGGGGAGGGGGGGCAGAAACCACCCCCTACCCCTCGTACAAAAATCCTCGAACCGTCTTCGCCGTAGACCGTTAAACCGGCGACTTAACCGAACCGTAACCTTACGCGGATTAATCTCGCGAGCTACGATAAACGTGACGTCCCCCTCGATTCTAGTCGCTCGGTGTGAGGAAAGTTTTAGGCGTTTTTTTTAGGGGCGAAATTGAATTTGGAGAAATCTCTGTTTCGGTTTGGTGGAATTTTTTTTAGGATTTTTTTTTTTTTTTTGGGGTGATGTATTTTGTTTTGCGTAGATCTTAGTGGTATTCTTCACTGAGGTGTTACTTTGCTTGGGATTCATTTTTTTTTTGTGTTTTTTTTTTTAGGGAAATCGATAGGATAGGATGTGAGCGGCGAGTTTTACGAGCGCGATGCAGTGAAGCGTGCGGCGAACGCAGGTTCTGCAAACCAAAGGCGCAGGATGTCTTTCGAAGGTCTTGATAAAATTTCATTTCAATAATCACGTCTCCGTAAGGTGAGTGTATTTTTAGTATTTCGAATCGGGCGTAGCATTTTTTTTGTTTATCAGTTCGAATTTTTTATTATTTTTATTATTACGAATTTTTCGGAGATTTTTTTACTATTTTGATTATTCCCAATTTTTCGTAGAATTTTTATTATTTTTATTATTACGAATTGTTCGTAGGATTTTTTTTTTATGATTTTCATTATTTCGAATTTTTCGTACAAGTTTTTATCATTTTTATTATTACGAATACTTCGTAGAATTTTTATTATTTTTATTATTTCGAATTCTTCGTGGAATTTTTCATTATTATTATTTCCTGAAAAAAACTTTCCGAGCGAAACGCCTAAAGTCACCGAGCAGTGCGAGTCGAATCGCGCCGAGCGGGGAGCAGCACTTTGGAAATGCGGAATATGAAAATCAATGAGCGAGAAAATTTTTCTTGCGATTACTATGTAATTTTTTTTTTCGTCAAACGTCAACACTCACGATCGTTAAGATTCGGAGCCTCTTTTTTACGCTCAGTCGGATAACCGGCTCGTCGGCGAAGCGTGATAGCCCGACTCCGAAGCGATTCGCGGCATGTACGGTCCCTCCGGCGACGGAATCTCTAACTGGGAATTAGCATGTCATAAATACCGATGTGCCGCGGGTCCTTCGACAGTCGGTGCATCAACGAGCCAGATATATGTACCTCGGCACACAGGCGCTCCGGCGACCTGTCCCTTCTCTCGAGCCGAGAGTTCACGATCGTATAAACTCGTGTCCCCGATACCTCTTCAGTTTACCCGTATACACGTATTATTTATCTGCTGATCATACCGACACTATTTCTCCTCAATTTTCTCAATGCAATTACTTCCACATTTTTTTTTCTCTTTAAATATTTTATTATAGGAACTTGTTGCAATATACATATTTCATATAGCTATGTACTATTTTTTTTTTTAATTCTACTTCACACAAGTTAATTATCTAAGACTATTTACACACAGCAGCGTACGCGCGTTTTTTTTATTCTCACTCGTATCCGTAGAAGCAGATTTTTTTTCTTTTTTTTGCTTCTTTTTTTTTGGGCGATTTCGTATATCGAATATTTCTTTTTTTATGTACAGTGCATTTTTGGGGGATAAAAAGGCGGAACATGAAACGAGGGGGGGGGGGGGGGGATTTGTGGTATTTAAACAACGTAAGGACGATAAAGGGGTTCCTGAAGTTCGGCGATGCTTCTGCTGGAGTGGTCTTGCGAAGTCTCTCGCGAATCGTCCGTCGAATTGTTCGGTCCACGAATCTCGGATTCCGCAACGTTCTCCCTCTCCGTACTGCAGCGACTGCTAACTCCGCTGTCCTCGGATTTCGCGGCGTTGCTGTTGCCTCCCCCACCGCGCGCCTCTTGCTGAGCCTTTTTACTTCGCTTCCATTTCATGCGGCGATTTTGGAACCATATTTTAACCTGCGACAGGCCAAGGAGAGCAAAACAATCGTTAGTTGTTTGTTGGGTTTGCAGTTTTCATTTTTTATAAATTTATAAATTTAATTATATATTTCTAATTTTTTATAAATTTAATTTTTATTCAAGAACTTCACGGTTTTCACCATCAAAAGAATTTGAGATACCCCGGTCGGTAATGAAAAATAATCAATCAATTTTTATTTCAATGATTCTGACAATTCATCGTCAAAAAGCTAATTCTTAAATGAATTACTATTGATATCTGTTTCATTTAGGAACTTGCAATTCAACCGGAAGTATTTGGCACACATGAAAAAATGAACAACAGTTTTTGTTACCGGCAGACATATACATTATATACGTATACATACATATACATTTTTTTTTAATTCAAGAATCTCACGGTTTCCACCATGAAAAGAATTTAAGAGAACGCGCTCAATACTAATCAATCCATTAATCAATCAATCAATGTTTTTCAGTAATTCTGACTATTTATCTCGAAAAGCTTATTCTTAAATGAACTACTCTTCATATCTACTTCATTCAAGAAGTAAATATTAAGCACCTACGAAAAAAAAATGAATAACTGTTTCTGTTACCGACAAACACATACATGTACATATCTTTATTTTTATCTTTTGAAATTAATTTTGTACAAAGAGTACAAATACACATTTATGGCCACATTGATACTGTATTACATGTGTACAGGACGAAATCTGAAGTGGGTACGATATCGGGTGCGTGCGAGCGGAGGGTTCGTCTCGCGTTTCGTATGCGTGAGAGACGCGAGACTCGGTCTCGGGGAAAAAAGCTATAAATCCACGGTAAAAAAAAAAAAAAGTAGCGGGGAAGAGGAGAAACCCTTGGTGTCGGAGTGGTGCAGAGACTCGATTTCCCTCCGCGCCCGTTTTCATGAGTAGAATGTAAATCTGTCGGACAACATATCATACGCGTTGCGGAAGAGGTGAAGCGGGTGCGTTTCTCCCTCTCGGCTGGCAGCCACTCCGCTGGCACATTCTCGTTCGGAGAAAGCCGCACCCTTGTTCAAGCTCGCTTGGCACCGACTTCCTACCATAATTCGTCTCACCTCACGTCGCTGCACCATTACGCACCGGCAGCTTAAGCCCTCCATCATCGCCGGGAACGCGGGCGAACTCATACGAACACGAATGCCGTACAAATCTCACGTTACACTCGCGAATCCGACTAATCATCCGACCCGTTCGTTCGAGTGATTTTTCCAGCATCAGCGATCGAAATATCTAATTTTTTTATTTGAAATAGGTTTTTGTTTCTCAAAGAAGTTGGAAAAAGTCCGTGAGGACATTTTATTTACCAGCACTAAAAATTGTAATTAACTCTAGGAGGTCACGCACAACGTAATTGGTTTGAATCGCGCGCGCTTTTATAGACGCTATGCGTCGAGAATCGATATGTATCGCGCCGAGAGCGCGCGCCAATAGGAACGCCGGAAAAGCGGCCTCAACGTTACACTCGCGAATCCGACCAATCATTTCGCCCGTTCGTTCGAGTGGTTTTTCCAGCATCAGCGATCGAAATATCTAATTTTTTAATTTGAAATAGATTTTTGTTTCTCAAAGAAGTAGTAAAAAGTCTGTGAGGACATTTTATTTACCAGCACTAAAAATTGTAATTTACCAGTACTCAAAATTTTTATCTCCGGGGCGGTTTTATCTTCAACAACCCTTTTCCCACGTGTAAAAGCTTTACTGGAAACATTCCCACAATTCTATATTATCCGGTCGTTAACAATAAAAAAAAATCTAAGAACCCGCGCGTATCTCGCGAAGCTACGACGTGTAGAAATGTAGAAGCTCGAAACATTCGAATCGCTTAAATATCGGAACAAATCAGAAACTGAGCCCTCCCCGCCCTCTTTCCCGGACGTCCATAACTCAGACTTTTCCGTCTGTTTGCCGAGCGATCCGTCAGAGCTCGTAAGCTTTGGAGTTATGTTTAAGTTGTTGAAGTACGCGAGATTGGAAGGGGCCGGATTATTCAGGGATTTCTCTCGAGTTGTTTCACACCACCCTATCGTCACCCCCTTCTCGAGTTCTCCAGTCATATAGGTGTCCGCGGTGCTCGTACACAAACGCAGTCATATAAGCTCCGCGCGATGAAGCTGACCGGCTTACCTGGCGTACCGGCAAGTGAAGCCGGTCAGTTTCACCCTGCCGACCTCGTTAATACACGTATATTCACCTGGGTCTCCGTCAGCATTAGTGACGTGGCGACCTCGAATCTCTTTGGTCTGCTCAGATACTTGTTCTGTCGAAATTGCTTCTCCAGTTCCAAGAGCTGCTGCGACGTGAATGCCGTGCGTGGACGTCTCGTCTTTCCAAGAAGGGCGTGCTGCGCCGCACAACCTTTAACAGACCCATTATTATTATTATTATTATTATTATTATTATTATTATTATTATTATTATTATTATTATTATTATTATTATTATTATTATTATTATTATTATTATTATTATTATTATTATTATTATTATTATTATTATTATTATTATTATTATTATTATTATTATTATTATTATTATTATTATTATTATTATTATTATTATTGTTGTTACGTCTCAGCGGTCGATTAAATATTAGAGACTTTTGTTCCAGCGATTCGAGGGATGCGAATAACTTGGACGCGGCATTCAGAGGTACCTTTAACTTAGTGCGGCGACTCGTATAGGTGCAGAAGACATGTACATAACAAAATGATTAAATCGGGATCGTTCTTCGAATCGAATAAATATTTTGCACATATGGATTAGCAGAAATTTGATATCCACGTCCGTTGGCGTGATTTTGATCCGAATGAAATAAAAATAATAAAATAAATCAGGCGCGTGAATATGATTTAGCGAGAAATAGTACTCGAATAAAAGAAATTAATAACGCAAAAATAACAGCAGTGACGGGCAGGACCTAACAGTTATTATTATTATTATTACTACATTGGCTTAAATCTCTATAATTTCCAATATTCATAGAGGCTTCGTCCCCTTAACTAACTATTATAATGATAATTTATGTGTGTCAAAGGGCGAGAGTTGCTCATAAGGTTGAGGTGGCCTCGAGAAGCACCAACTCGTCCGTATGATCCAATAAAAATCATTGGATGCTAATGTAATTATCGGGAGCGTCAAATCCCTGTGGGTTACGGATAGATGGTATATAGGGGGGGAGGAGGGGGGTTATATACGGTGGCCGGAAGAGCCCTTGGGGGAGAAACGATTCGGGGTTAAAGGACCAGGACATTCGGTGGGGTGGCCGAATCGTCCAATCGAACCTCCGCAGCCCCGCTCATAACGCCCCTACAATTAGCCCTGTGAATGACTCTCGACGCTTTGCCCTTGGAGCGTTTAACCCCCCCGCCGCCCCCCCCCCCCCCCCTTGAACCCCCCTGTGGATTATAGTTGCTCGCTTCGATCTCTCTCTCCTTTATCATTTCCGGCGAAGGCTCAGTGTTGACTCGCCGACACGTTCATCCAGCTAGTTTATCGATGCCCTTCATCGTCGTGTCTTACCCGCACCGCACCGGCGACCCAACATGCCTCATTGATTTAAGCGCACGCGTCCCGACTTAACTAAGCAAGTGCCGGGCGGACCGGCTGTCAGTGTTTGTACACATGGCATGGGCCAATTGGCGAAACCCCGAATGGTTCGTCAAAACGCCTACCATTAGCCGCCAGGGATTACAGTTACGCTTCGGACAACACTTATGTTCGCCCTTCGGCTGTCGTCGAACTTTCGACGACCCGGCACCTACGCTCGGTGGCCGGTTTCGCACCTGTCCCGTTGGTGCACCACTCCCCCCCCCCCCCCCCCCCCCCCCTGCCAGTCGGTAACAAAAACCGTCACGAATGCCCCTCTGAGACCGCGGAGAATGTTCTTTTTCTCCATACTCGTTGCAACGTCGGTGATCACCGACTTCTTTACCGAAGGCAAAGAAAGCCGCCCAAATCGTCTCCTTTTCACTTCGGATATAACAGTTTGGCAATTTAACGGTGATTCTTGTGTTCCATCTGTTATGTGAAGCGTTACATCGGGGGTTGGTCGGGACCCGACCACTTTTTGCCAGAACCCGATGTAACGTTCCAAAATGTGTACCAACATTTTCGTTTTCACTTTACCATGATAGGTTTCCGGTCTCGAAACGACGTTCATTACATATTTCTTTACCTAAGGCAAAGAACGCCACCCAAATCGTCTCCGTTTCACTTCGGATATAACAGTTCAGCTATTTAACAAGGATTCTTGTATTCTACCTATCATGAAGCGTTACATCGGGAGCTGGTCGGGATCCGACCAGTTTTCGCCAGGATCCGACGTAACGCTCAACAATTGTTACAAAAGTGTTCTTTTTGCCTTCACCGTGAAACGGAGGAAGATTTGTAACCGCCTCTTGTTGTTCCGAGCACTCGTTCTGATATGGAAAATCCTGAATGACGGGTGTTTTTCCTTGCGCATGCGCGTGACACCACAGGAGGTCACGAATGATAATTCGATAAAAAAAAAAAAAAGACTGCTCTGACGCAGTTCACGCCGGTCCCCTTAACGCAATAACAGGAGTAGTGTGCACGCAGGGAAGGTGGAGGACAGGGTAGCTTGGCGCGTTAGTGTCGTTGGACTTGTTATTTGGGATTGCAGCGTTTAGCGGGCTATTTGTCGTCGAGATCGGGGTGGTTAACCCCCGCGGTGGCCATATGGCTCGATCCCGATGATCGGCCCGACGCCCGACTGGTTTGCTGCATTGTGACATTGTCGCCCAGGATCCGCGCACCCTGCATCCGAAACCAGCGGGACGATGATATCCCCGATACGACTATCGTGACTGTAATGGTCGCCGGTCCCGACGTGAGTGCACCCTGACCCGGAGACTGATTTATATTTATTGGCGAAATATTTTTCAATTTCAACAGATTAGAGTTGTACGAGGGGAGATTGCCTCCGCTGGTGGTCCTTCGACGAACTCGACGTCGAAATGGCCATTTCATTTTTGCGACACTTTGGGTCCAATTCTATACATAGATTATTGAATTTATTAACGGGGCATATTTACGCCTATGCAGGATATTCAGAGTGAAAATAATTGGCAATTGAGTTTCCTTTTTTTTTGAGTTTGATTTTTTTTTTTTTTCTATTTAAACAGAAGAATGTATTTGGTTTTTGAGGTCTTTAAGATTTAAAAGGAGCCACATTATTTTGCCGAAACTCCAATCGACGGAGTTATATGGCCGAAAATCGTGTGTCCGAATGCAATTCTTCCGAATTGTTAAATTTACGAATGCAATTCTTCCGAATTGTTAAATTTACGAATGCAATTCTTCCGAATCGTTAAATTTCCGAAACTTTGTTTTTCCGAATCGTCAAATTTTCGAAACTTTATTATTCCGTCTTCAATTTATATCTTCATTTGAACGAACATTACTCTTCGAAAATGGTACTTGATGGAATGGTACTCCTAATCGTTATTTAACCGAACGGCATTTTTGCGAATAATTGCACCGAACTTCTGGATGAAGCGTATCTGAACGGCATCTCGAACCTGCGCAATGTTATCGACTGCGCTGCATAAGAGTAAGATTTTTTACGAATAGATGTAATAGCAGATGGTCAGACTGTTCACTCATATTATTTAGTTGGTGGTTCGGTTGATTGGCGATTCGGCGACTTGACGTTTGGGGAGGTTCAACGATTCGGAGAAATACAGTTCGGTTAAATTATTATTCGGAAAAATTACTTTCGGTTACATAAAGATTCGAGTAATAACCTCCAGCCACCTACCATTTCCGATGAGTAACGATCGCCGAGATGAAGATTCGCATAAATAAAGTTTCGGAATTCGACAATTCGGAAAAATAAAGTTGCGGCATTTTGGCGATTCGGAAAAATAATGTTTCAGAAGTTTGACGACACGGCAGAAATGCATAAGGACACATGATTTTGGGCCATACGTCGATTCGGCCGATTCAAGTTTCGGCAAAATAATGTGGGGCCCTCGAGAAGTCAAGAAATACATAAAAATGCGATCCACTTCTTTGACATTTTTTAAAGATTGAATGTGATGGGCAAATGACGAAAAATGTTTTCAAATTTTCAGAAAGTTGTCTTTAAGATGTCACGTGACAAGTAGGGATGTTTGTAGGAAAAGCGACATCGTCACGTATCCACGCGCATTTCGTAAGCATGGCTCGGGAGAGCTCAGTGGGGCGGCTGTTTTCGGTGGAGACGCGTGCAGCCCATAAACGCTCGGTGACAGATGTCGGTAAACAAGGGGGGAAAGTTACAGGCTAGCCGGTGGATCCGTAGCATGGATCCACGGCAGAAGCTTAGGCTTTATCGAGTGGACAATCGTGCCCGTCTATTCACGCGCTCGTTCTTATATTCACGTTGATACGGAATTAGCTCTGGTTAGATCCACATCCACATTCTGTCATGGTCTGCACTCCCCCCTCAAACATTATTGCCAATCGATTCAATTTCGTCCCGATTCGGTCAGTTAATCAAACCTTCGTCCAGTTGGGTTCGTGCCCAATTAGGTCTGTGTTCAGTTTGTCTGTGTCCAGTTTGTCTGTGTTCAGTTTCATCTATGTTCAGTTTAGTCTGTATTCAGTTTAGTCTGTGTTGATTTTGTTCTGTGTTCAGTTCGGTCAGTATTCAGTTTGGTCTGTGTCCAGTTAAATCTGTGCCCACCTGTAAATCTGTGCCCAGTTGGATATAAGTCCAGTTGGATGTAAGTCCAGTTGGATATAAGTCCAGTTGGATATAAGTCCAGTTGGATATAAGTCCAGTTGGATATAAGTCCAGTTGGATATAAGTCCAGTTGGATATAAGTCCAGTTGGATATAAGTCCAGTTGGATATAAGTCCAGTTGGATATAAGTCCAGTTGGATATAAGTCCAGTTGGATATAAGTCCAGTTGGATATAAGTCCAGTTGGATATAAGTCCAGTTGGATACAAGTCCAATTGGATATAAGTCCAGTTGGTTCTGCGTCCACTTGGGTCCAGTCAGATAGATAATGTCCGAAGTTGATTTCCGACAAAACTTTTATCTCATAACCGTATTTCTGTTCCCTGCAATTGTTAATCGAAAGAAAGTATCCATAACTATGTCCATCTCGCAATAATAAATCTTCCGGCCCCCGAAAACTGCAACAGTAATCGCAAAACCCATCTGCCGCGCCAAGAACCAAATTCGCCGTTTTTTTGCGCTTCACGAACAGGTCGAACATCCCTAAAGCGTTACTTGCCGCAGTGCGAGCCGGTGCAGACTCCGGAGGTGCAGTTTCCCCGGAAAAGCAGCCAACAGCTTTAATCACTACCAATTACCAGCTCGATAGAGAATTGCAAATTGGAATGAGCTTGCTAAATCGGCCTGTATGCAGCTCTCTAAGCGGGCTACCGATCCAGCCCATCTACACAGGCACACGGACACCACGCCAGCCTCCCTAACGACTTTGTGGTCGACGTAGCTATATAGCCAACGTCGTACGGAGAACGGAGCCGCTGGATGGAAGGGACACCCACACTCTCGAGAAAAGCCAGGATACACGAACCCATACACACGGTCTTGCGCAGATCTACCGTATCAAGCACCGAAGCTGGCTCGGTGTGCTCGGATGCGCTCAATGCGCTCAATGCCGAGTACCGTGCCAGGGTTGCGCCAGCTTTGCGGGGGTGCCAGCGGCAAGCTCCGCCCTGCGGCCCCGATCCCTTGCTGGTTCGCCCCGCCTTTCCATTATCTACCCCCAGACCTCCCAAACCACCCTCGCAGCCAGAGGACTCGCGAAACTCCACGAATATCGTTCCAGGGACGGGGAAGAGACGAGCGATTCTAGGTAGCGGGTTATAGAATTATAGTGTCTGCAGGATGAGGCTGTCTAAGCGGTTACGAGAAGAAGCGCGATCGTCTGGTGGCGCCTGGGATCACCTCTAATCCTAAGGAATCCTCAGGAATGGTGAGGAACCCTCAGGACGGTGGGAGGAACGTTACCGGACACTGCGACGACCCACCCTGGGCTTCCTCGTTTGATGGACCAAGGGGGTGGCCGAGGGCGCAGGGGGGGCTCCTTCTCTTTCGAAGTTGGCTAACTTTTATCGGGCTATTTTCCTTACCCGGAATGGCCGAATTTAATCCCAAACTCGAATACCGAAGCTACCCACAAATCACGTCGTAAACGGTCCGACGGGTCGAGTCTCTCTCTTGGATTTTTTTTTCTTTTTTTCCGGGTATAGGGAGCTTTCTATCTTGGATATTCGCGTCGTTTGTCAATATGTGAGGGTGGTATTGAGGCGTATACGACGACCGCTTCCAGCAAGATTTGGCTCGTACTTTCGTCGGTAATATTGACCTGGATAATGAATCGGCAGTGGCAACCGTGGAATCTAATGTTATGATTTTTTTGTAACACGTGCACGAAAAGTCCCGCTTTTCGTGCCTGCCGAGAGTGGCGTATGTGGCGCTTTGCAACCATGAGTTGATAAATTTACATTAAACTTTCAGTTATTATTCTATTGTTTCTTAAGATCTTCTCGGACGTGCAATGCAATAAACCACATTTTCAACAAAATATATGATAATAATCGAATTACAGTTGAAAATCCTGTAAGCAAAATATATAAACTTTTAATTCTTGAAGCAGTCCATGACACCATTCATCGCAAAACACACACCGGAAAAGGTGACTTTAATTCCGCACCCTCAAATCGTCATCTATTCCATCGAATTTGATAAGAAAATATAAGTAAATATAAAAAATAGTTAAATTACTAACGGTTACGATAGCTCGCACGCTCGCAATATCCGTGGGAGTATCTGTGACTATCTGTGAGTATCTATGAGTATCTGAGTATCTATGAGTATCTGTGAGTATTTGTGAGTATCTATCAGTATCTGAGTATCTATGAGTATCTGAGTATCTATGAGTTTCTGAGTATCTATGAGTATCTGAGTATCTGAGTATCTCTGAGGAGCCATGTGAGTATCTCTGAGTAAGCATATGAGTATCTCTGAGTAACCATGTGAGTATCTCTGAGTATCCGTGTGAGTATTTGAGTGTCTATGAGTATCTGTGTGAGGGTCTGTGAGTATTTGAGTGTCTATGAGTATCTGAGCAGCTGTGAGTATCTCTGAGTATCTGTGAATATCTCTGAGTATCGGTGTGAGTGTCCAATCGACCTGGAATTTATTATTATGTAAACTTTTCGAAAATAATAATTTTCTTACACCAAACTCAGCCCTGGCTAAAGTGTCCTCCACAACGGTCGCGTAGACTTCGCTAATAGCGAGGTTCCCTCGTAGTCGCGTATACGTTAATAACTGATCGTTATAATGATTAGTGATTACGGTCCGGCCTGCTCGCCAGATAATTGCGGCGGTAATGGTATTATCGGCATGGTACAACCGTGCAGAATATACGCCGGCTATGGACACAAGTCGGCACATGGAAGGGCGCGTAGGTAGCTCCACGCAGTTATATGCATACATGCACACACACACGTGTCATACATAGCTCCACCACTGCAGTGCAACGCAGATACAGCGCGGCTGAGGGCGGGGGTGGGCGCAGGGTGGATTCGACGGTTTCGCGGAACGTGGAACGTTACACATCGGGTAACCAAGATCTGTTTGCTTGCGGACGGCCAAACTAGCTGATGCCGCTCGCAGCTAATTCAGAAACACCATTACCACCTACCTATACCACGAGATTTACCTATACGATCTATATATGTCTCCTGTATCGCGATACCATCTATCGTGACATTGGTAATATACATATATGTACATAGTAAATTTATTGGTTTTTTGAACGGCAAAAGTTGCATTCGCAGTATATTTGTATTTTTTTTATTTTCGGACAAGATAGGAGTAAAATTATGGCCGAATTTCAAGTCACCCGTATCACGGGACCATTTCTCATGATTTTGGGGAAATAGATATAGTAAACTATTCTTCTTTTTTTATAACACGAAGTCGGATTCGTAAAATATATATATATTTTTTTTCGTCCACGACAGGAGTGAAATTATGGCCGAATTCATTTAGAACATATATATATCTACATACATACATATATATATATATACTATATATGTGTATATACAAAGTCGGACGGGTAGCCATGGAAACGCCGCATTCCGAGCTCCGCGCGAGCTCCGACCCATCTCGTGCGGAAAAACGGAAAAAAGAGTAACGGGGGTTGGGGGGGGGGGGGGGGAGGGGCGGAAGGGGGATGAATAGACGGATGAATGACGCACAATTAACTAATTAAATCATCCATTCGTACCCTCGTCGGAGAGAGGAGGAGGCATTGGCAGTCGAGTCTCGGCGAGCTCCTATCGCATCCCCCTTCCGGTTCTGTATCTCTCCTCGGCGCACCCCCGCGACCCCGCCGGCTTCCCTATTCCGGTAACGCCATTTCGCCCTTATTCCCTCCCGAGGCGAGGAGAGATCGACAGATCGGAAGCTCTTTGTTCACGCCGAAACTAACGGGAATCGTCGGCCGAGGCCATTAACCGGTTGGAATAACTCATTGAACCGATCGATTATTTAAATAGCCGAGTTTTACTCTAAGAGGAGGGCACGAGAACCGCTCGGTAAATATGTATTTCCATCGATATCGCAAATTTTACGGAGTCCCCTCTTTCCCCGACTCTCGACTCTTGACCTTTACAGGGCTAATAGTTTGGCCGATTATACAGTTTGCGTGAAAACAAAAATATGTTTTTTTTTTTCTTTTAGGGCTTGAAGATGCGTAAAAATCGTAAAGATATTTCTCTAAATGTGTTTGGCGAAAAAAAAAAATGGCTGATAATTGGAAACCAGTGAAGCATTTGATCATCTTTAGAAAGTGGTCCGTTTCGATCGCCCTCGATAACATTAAGAGAACGAACTCCACGAACCTGGAGCTGAAATATTAATTTTTTTTTTTTAACATACGTGCAAAAAAAATGTTAAGATATCAGATAGGGTAAAAACTTCAGATTTCAGATAGTGAATATTGACCATCCCGATTACGTAAATCAATTATGCCTAAACCGGGCCATATTCACCACTTTTACTCTAAATTTTATTTATTTTTTGTCAACGAATAACGAAAAGATGAAAGATTTTTTATTTAAAACAAAATTTGAAATCCCTTGCAGGCCAGCACTTAATTTTTTGAAATATCGTATTTTCGTTGGAATCGCAAATCTTATCGAGTCTCTCCGCGACTCTCGATCTTGGCCTTGACGTGATAATCGGGTTCCCGTGAAAAAAATAAATAAATTGATTTTTATTGTTAAGGTTTCAAGATAAACACATTTCCAAATACGTTCGGAGAAAAAAAGTGGCTGATAATTGGAACCCAGTGAAAAATTCCATCATTTTTAAGAAGTGTTCCATTTCGACAACCACTATAGAAAAATAAGAGAAAGAACTTTGATTCACGACCCTAAAGCAGAAATTTGAATTTTTCTGCGCATAGTGAAAAAGAAAATATGCACCACCTCGATTACGTAAATCAATTATGCACGTTCCACATTTGCCACTTTTACCAAAAAATTTTATTATTCTTTCTCTACGAAAAGGGAGAAGTTACAAGATTAAGAAAAAAAAAATTGAAATTCCTTACAGACCATCACTCAAAATTTTTGTTTACCGACTTGATGCGGAAAAATATGGCTGATAATTGAAAACCAGTGAAAAATTCCATAATTTTTTTAAGAAGCGTCTCATTTCGACCCCCGCTCGAAAAAAATCAGAGAAAGTTTTTCGATTCATCACCCTGAAGCAGAAACCTGCATTTTTTGCGCATAGTGAAAAAGCGGGGAATATCGACCACCTCGATTACGTAAATCAATTATGCACGTTCCACATTTGCCACTTTTACCAACAAAATTGTATTATTCTTTCTCTATGAAAAAGCTTAGGGGAGAGCGGGGCAATATGGCATAGCTGGGCAAAATGGGATAATGAGGCAAAACGCAATTTTTCAATAACTTTGGACGCAATTTTTCAATAACTTTTGGATGGTGGCGGTGATTGTGAGTGGGGCAAAACGGTGTTGAAAATCCGGATGTATCGCTAGAACAAAATAGCACATCCAAAAATTGTTGGAAAATTAAGTAAGCTGTCCCGTATTGCCCCACCGTCCCATTTTGCCACGCTCTCCCCTAAGTTACAAGATTAAAAAAAAAAAAAAAATGAAATCCCTTAAAGACCATCACTCAAAACTTTGTTTACCGACTCGATGCCGAACCGTCGACGTTACCGCGCGCCGTCATCCCCGTACGCATCCCCCGCCTGTATAATTGGCCAGATGCCTGTAAACGCGCCGAATATTTCGGCGTACAGAGTCGCTCGTATTCGTAGCCTCGTGTTACACTCCCGCTCGCGTGTATACACGCTACACAAGTTATATATCGGAAAAACGAGTATCGGAAATTAACCGGCCGTCAGGCCAGGGGGGGGGGGGGGGAGGGGATTGTTAAAATTCGATACATAGAAAGCGTGTCGAAACGAGGAATGAACAATATATGCTCGTCGATTCGGCCGAACGAGTGACATTCGTCCTGAACAACGAGCTCTCCCGAAATAGATGAAACACGGTGTCGTCTATCGCACGTTCGGCCATAACCGATACGGTCAAATACGCGTCAAATAAAAAAAAAATGAAAAAAAATGATAAAAATAAAAAAGAAGAAAATTCGTCGAACAAGATCGTTATTTACAACCGAGTGAACGAGAATGCCGCGGTCTGGGATGACACAACTAGCAAATTTTTTAACAAGTCGGCGGCTGGTCACGCGTGTGACGCAATGCAGGGATGTCCGTACTCCGTGTACCGGACGAGATATAAACGAATGCACCGCAGACTTTTTTTTTTTACGGCAGATAGCTCAGCAACTACCAATCAGGATCATCTGACAGGAGGAGAGAGAGCGAGAGTGGGTGTATATACGGACGGATGCATCCCTGGTTGCTTTTCGCATCGGATGCGTTCGATGCGTTTGGGCGGTTCGTTGGGTCCGTATATACGTTCGTTTTGGGCTCCCGTTCGTTCACCCACCAATTTGTTCGATAAAAAAAACTCTCTCTCTCTCTCGACTGATTGGACTGACAACGCTTGCCACACCGCATTTTTCCCCTTTTGTCTACTTGTTTTTTTTTTTTTGTTTTTTGTTTTTTCCTTTACCCTGTTTTTCCTGCTTTTTTATTCGTTCATTTGCGAGCGCGGATGCGCATCACCTGCGCATCCGTACGGGCCTCTCTCAATCGGCGATACGGCTCATTCTCGCACAATTGCGTTAGGCTTTGTGCCTGTTTTTTGTATTTTTTTTTTTTTTTTATTGCATGAAGAATTAGCAGGAAAACAACTGTTCGTGGACCACTGACAATAATTTCCCGGCAAGTTCTCGTGCTATTTTTATTTATCTTAATTTTTATTTAAATCCAAATGTTAAATAAAGGAAAATTACAAATATTCTTAAGTTATTTTAATTAAAAACTGTTCGGGAAAATAAACTAATCTCAATGATTTCGTTGGAGCAGCATTGCTAGTTTCCATGTCATTTTAATTTTTCTATTTTTCCAATTTTTTTTTTATATTGGCCACTAGCAGTAAAACAATTGTTCTCGAAAATTGATCATTGTCTAGGTCACATAACGTTTCAATTTATTTTCATTTTTATGGAAAATGAAAAAAAAATGGCTGAAGAACCTCGGTCGATGGCTCATTGGCATTATATGTATCGCATATAAAGCCAATTTGCCAATTTGCAGCATTTGCAAATGTCTCATATAGTAAACATTAATGTCAATAAATACATGTGCCACTACTTAAAAATAAATTAAAATGACTTCAATATTTTAAAGTTATTTTAATTTATTTTTTAATTGCTCGAAGAAATTAGTACGTCAATAATTTCTTGGGAATAGCGTTGCTAATTTTTAAAAAATTTTCAAATTTTTTTTTTTTTTTTATAGTGACCGGGTCACTCTATTAGTTTTGTGTCGAGCACGGAGCCGAGGTGGCTTATCTCGCTGATAGGTAGATTGCGCGAGCCGATCGTGTAAGATATTATATAGGATGTGTACCCGCAATATGGCGCGTTACTCGGCGACATTAGGTGCATTAAGCATGTCAACACATCGAGCAACCGCTCACTATCTGGACCCGACTTCGGTGGCAATCTGTCTTCCCGGCTTGGATTCTACGTTACACCGGCTTTCATCCTAATAGCCGGTAATAGCTGTCAAGAGCTAACATAACACGGGACCTCGCGCAGCATTGACTACAGGGTGTTCCTCGGCCGCAATCTTATCGGAGACCGTGTCGTTTAACGTCGAAAATTCACTGAAAAAAAAAATAAAAAAAAATAAGTCCGCCGCAGCGCAAACACCGGCCAGTTGCGAACGGTCAGACTCGATGTGCCAGCTCGATCGGTAATGCATTTTTTTTTAACCTTTGAGCATACTTGCTGCGATGGTGGGCGAAAAAAAAACAAAATCTAGGACACCAAATCCCGATCATAAATTGAATATTTATGATTTCTTTTTTTTGGGGATTTTTTCCGTGATTCGTTACGATAAGAAGACGTCCGGTGATTTTGGGAAGAAGTCTTCCGCTCAACATCAAAATTTTTCCCGAGAAAATTTATTGGATTTGCTGGATGCAAATTCACTGAGAAAAAAATAAGTCTGCCACAGTGCAAACACCCCCAGTTGCGCGCAGACTGGCCGGGCCAACTCGATCGGTAATGCAGTTTTTTTTAGCGCTGAGCGTACTTGTTTCGATAGCAGGTAAAAAAAAAAAAAAACAAAACCAAGATACCAAACCACGATCATAAATTGAATATACTGAAAAAAATATCACTGATTCAAGTAAAATTTTCTTGCGGGCTGCCAAAGGAAAAAAAAATGTTCTTTCAATTCTACTTTCAATTCGTACAATTTCATACCGGATCGAAACGATAACATGTCACCTTCACAGTCTTGCCTTCGTTGTTTCAATATCATATGGAATTGTAAGAATTAAAAGTAGAATTAAAACAAACATTTTTTTCTTCGGCAGCCAGCAAGCGAATTTTTTTTGCAGTGTATTTATGATATTTTCTTTTTTTTTGGAGGGGGTTTTTTTCCGTAATTTGTTACGATAGAAGCCGCCCAGTGATTTTGGAAACAAGTCTTCCACCCAAGATCCTAATGTTTCCCAAAAAAAATTATTGGATTTACTGAATTACGGGATTTAAATTCACTAGAAAAAAAAAAAAATTATCCGCTGCAGCGGAAACACCGGCCAGTTGCGCTCAGACTCGTTGGGCCAGTTCGATCGGTAATGCAGTTTATTTACCGTATGTGGAAAAAGAAACCAGGCAACCAAACCCCGATAATAAATTGAATATTCATGAGGTATTTTTCATTATTTTTTTCCCCGTGATTCGTTTCGATGGAACGCCGGTGCGTGATTTTGCCCAAATTTTTTCCAACAAAATTAAGATTAAAAAAGAAAGTCCCCTCCGTCTCCTGGAATCATGCTCGACGATGAACGATAAAAAAGTACGAAGCTATTTGGCAAGTCGTATCGCGCCCGATCCGGCTTAATTCCCAACGAAATCACCGATCAATGACGCAACATTCCGTGTCCGCGATGACTGGTTCAAAGTTTCTGCGGAAAGATCACGATGCCCGTGTTCGCGAGCGATGAGTAGGCCCGCCCCGTTTATCAGTAAAACTCCACGATACCAATCCCTCATTGATCCTCAGTGCCGATATGTCCCTATCGGTATTATTCTGGTAAGCTGTTCCCGAGCGCAATTACGACGGCATTAAAACAACAATTTATAACGTGTAAAGATGTCTATCGGCAGCTTATCTCGACCTCAATTTCCTCTCAAATTACCCCTGGCGAGCGATTAATCATCTCCTTCTTTTTCGAGAGAACTCTCGATCCCGACAACCAGATTAATTCGAAACATTGTCCGATCAACTTAACGCGACAAGCCCAAAAATAGAAAAACTGATTCCAAAGTTCGGTCGAATCGACTCACCGGCCAGATCAGCGGGTAACCTGGGATACAGCATTCCGGTTCGCGCCAGCCACTCCAATTGCAACGGATGGATGTGATGCTGCTGAGGATGTCCCGTCGGTCCGCCAGTCTGAGGATGTCCACCGGTGTTCTGGCCGTCCTTGTGTATCGAGTGGAAGGCGCTACCGGCACCGCCACCGGAGCCACCAGGATGGTAGTAAAGTCCCCCAGGATGTATGAGTGCGGCCCCGGCGCCAGGATGAAGCAACAGGCTCTGGTTTTGCCGGAGAACAGCGTTGGTCGTCGTCATCGGTCCGCCCAATGAATAGTTTCCACCGGAAATATGGATGGGCTGATGTTGTCCGTGTTGTTGGGCGGCAGTGGCTGAGGCGATTGCCATGGCGGTCGCAGTGACGGAGGCTCCTCCGTGACCGGAAATGCCGTCGCATCCCAGGGCCGAGGAGAGTTGGTGGTCCTCCGAGCCGGGCGAGATCGGAGGACTCGATGCCGGACTGGGACTGCCGCCCGGATTGCTGCCAGGACTGGCGCTGTTCATTCCCCTGCTGTCCAGGGTGTTCCTCATGTGCCGGCGAACATCGTCGGAGCCAACGCCGTCGACGTCCACGTCGACGTCGACATCGACGTCAACGTCCACCATGCTGTCGGCCTCGTCGTCCTCGTCGCCGTCCTCCCGACGACCCCTCGTCCGGGATTCCCTGTCCCTGTATCTGGCTGCGAGGAACCTCATCTGCGGGGCGGTCTCCCGGTAGGTGGCCGAGGTCGGTTGGGACACCGGTGGAGGCGGTGGTCCCAGAGGCGATGGCGAGACCCTTCCGTCCACGAGACTTCCGGAACCGCGGTTGGGCGAATGAAGGTCGAAGGAACGTTGTTGCTGAGCCTGAGGATCGTCCCGGTAAAGCCGACGGTAGGGTCTCTCAGGATCCAGACCGGCTATGGAGTAAGCCGGTTTGGTCCGCCGTCGGAAAGCCCTGGAATCCTCGTCCTCATTGCCGTTCTCCATCTCCAGTCGCTTGAGGGACGGTTTGTTGCTGTAAGTGACTTCCTCCTCAGACGAACGACCGCGTCTTTCCCGGTTGTCGCTGAGCCGCCCATTGGTAGCGATGCTTCCGGCGCATCCGACCGGTCTCCCCAGCAAGGCGTCGATGCAGAAAGACGTCTTGCCTCCGGATCTCAGTGGCGAGCCAGCTGGACCGAGATCCGTCCTTTCTATGCTCCCCGGAGAATTCGCCGCGGGAACGTAACAACCCTTCGAATCGTTGTCGTCCCGACAACGGCTGATCTCCGCTCTCAGCATCTCCCCGACCCTCGCCAGACCTGACCGCTTGTCCCGTACCTCCTCGTCCTCCTTCTCGATCCTCTCGTCGACGCTCTCGCTGTTCTCGTCACCGTTCTCAAAGCTCACGTTGCCCCGTCTGGACAGTCTCTCCTGATTGTTCTCGCCACCGCGCACCTGATACTCCAGATCCTCCGACGATATCTCGTAACTCCCGCGATTCCCAGACATCTGATCGCGGACACCGATGTGCACCGCTGCGGCCTCACTGCCGGAGTGTCTAACCGCGGTTCCGACCTCCTGCCGGAGTCTTTGCTGCTGGGATTGCTGCTGCTGCTGATGCTGGACGGCGAACTGGTGTCGGCCACGCTGGTGAAGGTCCTCCGGAGTTAATGGCGCGTTGTAACGCAACGCGGCCATAACTCTACCCGGTCGTAGGTCTCACACTGGTTATCCAAACTAGTACTCAAGGGAACGTCGTCATATCACCGGTGCATCTTATCACGCGGAACCGAAAAAACACTTTGCTTATAGTTGGTCGGTCGGAAAACGATCAACTTTGCACTTGTTACCGTTGTCTTATGGTCGGGTGGACGGTCGGTGATTGTTCCTCGACGGCCAGTCGTGGAACCGGTGCGATCACCGGATTTTGGCGTCACCGATGACTATCGACGAAGGCTGGAAGCGACAACACCGGATCGCTGATACGCGCGAGCAGGGTGATTAGAAATTGTCCGGTCGGAAAGCGATCAACGATCCTTTGCACTTGTTCTCGTCGTCTTTCGGTCGACCGGATGGTCGGCAATCGTTCCGCGATGACTGGTCGTGGAACCGGTACGATTGCCGGATTTCGGCGTCGACGATGTCTATCGATGACGGCCGGACGCGACAACACCCGATTGTTGATACGCGCGAGCAGAGCGATCAGATCGCTGACGCGGCTCAAAGTAAAATTGACCGGTCGGAGAACAATCAACGATCCTTTGCACTTGTTCCCGTTGCCTCGGCGACTGGTCGTGGAACCGGTACGATCACCGGATTGCGGCGTCGACGTACGGCTGTAATCGACAACACCGGATGTCGGGCCTCACGGTGCAAAGTGAAATTGGCAGTTCGGAAAACGATCAACGATCCTTTGCACTCGTTCCCGTTGACTTATGGTCGGCCGGTCGATCGGCGGTTGTTCCTCGACGACTGGTCGTGTAGCCGGTGCGACCGTCGGATTTCGGCGTCGACGATGGCTATCGACGGACGGCCGGAGAAGCGACAACACCGGATTGTCGATACGCGCGAGCAGAGCGATTAGATCGGTGTCGCGGCGCAAAGTGAAATTGGCCGGCGGGTGGCGGGCCGTCGAAGCGCGTGTCACCCGGAACGGCGCTCGTTTCTATCTGTGTGCATATACCGAAAATCTTCTCCCCCCCCCCCTTCACCCCACCCCACCCGAACGGCGCGGGATATTCCAGGGTGATTAAATCGGGGGTGCCCCGCCCCAGCGGAGTTTGAGCGTCGCCCCACCGATCACCGGGGCTCCGCCCCCGTCGCGGCAATCCGTGCTCCAGCCGGCCGGAACCCCAGCATCGCCGACCCTACCAACCAACCATCCCCCTCGCACCCCCCCCCCCCCCCCCCCCCCCGCCCCCCCGCGCGCAACCCCTCCGGACGGGGTTAGATCGAGAGGCCGGTCGTGTCTTCTCGCGGATACCAAGAGAGACGCGAGATTGCACTAAGACACGGCCGGTGAGATATGATTCTACAGTTCGTGGGTGGGTAGTCGGCATCGACTAAACGGCGAAATTTCTCCTATTCCTCTCTACCCCCTCTCCGCCCCCTTCTCCCCGCGGTATTCGGCTCGGGTGGTAGATCCTCGGCCAATCCGGACTCCACACCCACGCACTTACATCACCTAGAGCGTGTATACGTGTAACGCGGATGGACCGCAATAGATGATGCTGCAGCGAGCGGCGGCGGCATCTCGGGGGATGACGGCCTCCGGGACCCGCGTCGATGCACGACTTATCGGCTCCTCGGCGTAAACTGTTGGCTCATCCTATCGCGACTCGATTCGTGCTTCTTCGTTTCTCTCTTTTTTTTTTGTCTTCTTCTCCTGATTTGATGTAACATGACGATAAAAGTCGGAGCTACTGGGATATGACCGGTTTCTCGGTGCTCATGTCGGATGGCCCTGGCGGTTGTTTTTGGACGAGGCTACATTAGAGTTATTTTCTTTTGATGGATCTGCATCGCCGGTGGATATTTCGGAGTGCCGTATCGGATCCTGATCAGGTCAATGGGTTCCCGCACGGAAGACGTTTATACGAAAAATATATTTAAGATATATTAAAATTTTAGTAGTACACCCAGAAAAAAAATTCTTTGACGGCCACCGTTTATTTTGTTTAAGTAAAATATTTATTTGATTTAAATACATTTTTATTTATATTAAGTAAATAGTTTAAGTAAATAGTAGTTCGTCTACGCTTTAAACGCTTCGAAAGATTTCCCGGTTTAATTCAACATTTCATATGACTTCCGAGCCCAGCAATTCATGCGATCGCTGGGTTGAATGTATCAAAAATATATTAAACATATATTAAAAATATATTTAAAATATATTTAAAATATATTCAAAATATATTCAAAATACATTAAAAATATATTAAAAATATGCTTTTTTCCATGGGTTGAGATATATTATTTTGTTCCGGATGATTGCAATTTTTGTAGTGATTATATATCAATCGTTATGAATCGACGACCGCGCGAAGGGTGGAACGTACTGTTCGCGAGGCGGGCCACGGTGGGCGAGAAAATCCGAAGCAGGTATATGTCCGAGGTTAGCGGGCCGCGCAACTATCAAATATACGCTCAAGGTGCGAGCAAACATTCATGATAGGTGCATATCTCTCCGGGCGACTCGTCAAAAATGATGGATCGTCGGGCGCTGTCGGGCGAGAACGATTAGGTACGCGTTAGCCGATGGGCTCTCGCGGTACGTGCGCGTCAAACATATCTACCGTATCGGCCAAACTCCCGCCGGAGTCCCTAAGAGCTCGGAGGATCGGCGGCATTGCATGTTTGTTCGAGTCTCGAGGCACGTCCCATTACCCATTTGCTCGGACACATATACACACTACACTAAGGGAATAACATATACGAATCGTGTACCGACGGCAACAGAACAAACATACGAGGAGTCAAGAATTTCCGATTTACGAACCAATTATGCCGCGTCACGACACATCGCACTTTATTTATTTTTCTACGTGAAGTCGTGCGACGTGTATCTTGCAAATGAATTTTTATCATTTTTATTTTTCTGGCAGTTAATACATGACTAATACCTTCAAAATTAACGCCGATAAGTTGTTTACTAATATAATAATAGTAATTGTTATTATTATTATTATTATTAATAAATTTTCAATTATGCCGCGTCACGACCAATCGCACTTAATTAATTTTTCTGCGTAAAACCGTACGACCCATATCATATAATCTGGAAAATGAATTTTTTATCATTTTTAATTTTTCTGGCAATTAAAAGTTGAGTTATATTTTCAAAATTAACTCAGATCAATTATTTGTTAATATAATTATAATAACAATAATAATGATTATTATTATTTAAATGTTCTATTGCTGCGTCACGACACATAGCACATAATTTATTTTTCTACACAAAACCGTACGACCAATATTATGTACTCTCGGTAAGAAATTTTTTATAATTTTTTTATTTTTCTGCCAATTAATAGTCAACGAATATTTTCAACATTTTTTTTTTGAAATTTTATTGCATGCAGCGATACTGATAAATTTCGGGCCAACTGCTATGAAAGCGTTGTTTAAATTTTGCATCAAACAGCCTCAAGCTTCGTGCCTTTTTGTTGAGTGACTGAGCTATGAATCGAAATCGATTGTACTTTTTACTTCAAGTCCGAATTACTTATAACTTGTGTTATTTCTTCTCAGTTACGAATTTGTAAGAAACCTCCCCTATCAAAAAGGGTCGCGTCCCCTCATATGCAATAAACAATTCTATCCTATTCTGTTATTTTCAAAATTAACTTAGATGAATTATGTATTAATATAATTATAATTATAAGAATTCTTGTATCTATAATTATTATTCCTATTATTTTTATTAATTTAGAAAAAAATTTAATTGAAAGTGTTTCGGTTGAAAGTTTATTGCTCGTCGAATTGAGGTGACTCGTAATCGATTTCAGTATTGTACGTTATTCCGTGTCGAATATGCGGTGATAAGTGGCTCGATAGGGTAGCCGTGCAGGCGGGGGAGATTGCCGGATCGCTCGGTGACCGTTAATTCGATCGTGCACACGTATAACGCGCTACACGAACGGACGCGAGTGAGAGATACAGTTAATCCGCGGATTCGTCAACGCGATCGGCAATAAGCCGCACGCGCACGATTATTAGATTAGAGGTGCGGGCTCACCGGGGCTGAGCGTTGCGTCTGGCCTTTGATAAATTCCGAGCTAGCCAGTCTTCGTTTATCGTTAAATCGCCTCGTTAAATCCTTACCAATATCGTTTTAATTATTGCAGAGATAGTCGTGAGAGAGAGAAATGCGCACGTTATCGAATTGATATCGTGAGCGAGCCGAGTGCCACACAGAGCTCAGCGAGCTCTTCGATACATCCGGCTGATCGCGCACGGAGCCCGGCATCGAGCGATCGATTTTTTTTTTTTTTTTTCATTCACCAGCCAACAAACGACCTCTAATCGATTACCGCTCTCGACAATTGCACGTAGGCCCAATGCCTCCCAGTTGTGGTATTGATTTTACTTTCTCACCGGGGAAGCTTTGGTCTGTAAATAAAAAATAAATTATTACGTAACTTATTTTCTTACGGAATTTTTTGGTAAAAAAAAATTTATCTAACTCTCTACTTTAAAAATAGTACGCTAAACACACTCCTTTAAAAATAGTACTCTAAGAACAGTAAAAAAAAGTTGAATTTTTCGATTTTAAATAAACACCAAGTTAAGGTTATTGAGTTATTTCGGCCGATATTGATCCTCAATTCCGAGTCTCCGAAGTAAAGGTACGTATAAAATTACCCGAAATGATTTTGGACCGGTGCTAATTAATCATTCGTCGTTCGGCGCAAGACGGAACGACGCGCCGGGTGTGAAATTCCCAAGAGCGCAATCGCGCGGGTATAGGCGTATTACGTCCCTCAAACCAGTACCAACATGTGCCCGACTGTACGGTATAATCGCGGCTATATACCCGAGGAAGCGTAATTTCTGGAGGTCTTCAGCCTTTAGGAGTTCCCGCCGCCATCAACCGACGGATATCGCCACGGTCCTCTCGCTCATCCAGCCAGTAATTACAATTTCCCAGTTTCGCGTCCTCCTCGTTTCTAGCGCCGGAGGAGCGGTGACGAGGGGGGGGGGGGGGGGGGGGGGGGCAGCACCGTCGCCCTACTCAGCCATGCTCCCGGCTTCTTCCTTCGCGGGAACACCGCTCCATTAACTATATACGTATGGCTCCAGTTTCCGGGTGGAGGGTATAAGCACCGAAGGCCCCCTCTGCCCCGCTCTCCTTTTACCCTCAGCGAGCCCAAGCCGGCCATTACTTTTAATGGCGTTGTTAATGAAACTAGGTGTCGCCAAATTAACCTCTCGTTCCGGCAGGGGTGCTCAAGACGGAAGCTCAACGCCCCGATTTTCTTCATCAAGGACACACCAGACCAAACGGTCAATTATCCCCGAAACTAAATCGGATCGAGACCTATAAAAAAAGCGAGCCTGCGAAGTGCCACCTAATTTTTTTTTTTTCATGGGCGCCTTTCGTTAGTGGATTTCGAGAAGTCTTCTTTGCGGCAGCGCGGCGGACCGCGAGACGCACAGTGGCGCTCCGTCGACCGCTGCAGCGAGAGAGGGAAACGCCGGCGTTCGCTTGAGCACCACTGGACCGGGCTGATTACCGCGGTAACCACCCCCCGAGCGCCAATTAATCTTAACTTTTACGGGGCAAACACTTTTCATTAAGCCCTCTCCGGCTCCGGGTGTATCCCCTTCCTCGTTTCGTTCGCGCGTTCGTCCCCCATCATCCACCTCGCCTCGGGATGCCCCCCCGCCCTCGTCCTCCCCTCCACGTTCGCGCGTAGCGGGTATCTACGATGTCCGTTCTGCGTACGGCCTGTGTATGCTGGGACGTATCGCTACTCGCTGCGCGAGAACTCCGCGGGCGCTGGGGAGCTCTGGAAGAGGAGATGAGCACGGCGGAGCTGAAAATGCCTCCCCAGACAAGCGTTTAATCTGGCTCTAATTAGGAACTTACTCCTGCGAGGTTCGAAACTCGTTGGGGGCTGCGAGGAGGAGTTTGCCGAGGGGTAAGCGGCGGTCGAAGTCATCCGGAATCGAGGCTCTGCGGCAGCCGGTAGGTTAGACAGACTACCGTTTCCTACCTTACCTACGGTCGGTATGACCTGCCGTAGAACCTTGAAGAGCCGTCGATCTGTACTGTAAAAATAGTGCTCTAAAAATAGTACTCTAAAAATAGTACTCTAAAAATAGTACTCTAAAAATAGTACTCTAAAAATAGTACTCTAAAAATAGTACTCTAAAAATAGTACTCTAAAAATAGTATTCTAAAAATAGTACTCTAAAAATAGTACTCTAAAAATAGTACTCTAAAAATAGTACTCTAAAAATAGTACTCTAAAAATAGTACTCTAAAAATAGTACTCTAAAAATAGTACTCTAAAAATAGTACTCTAAAAATAGTACTCTAAAAATGGTACTCTAAAAATAGTACTTTAAAAATGGTACTCTAAAAATAGTACTCTAAAAATACCGTCTTCGGTAACATTGGTACGTTAAAGCAGATTTCGCGAGATCGACGAGACTTTGCGGCAGCTTATACCGAGCGCAGGTAACAAATGCTGCAGTCGGTTAAATTCCCTTCCGTAGGTTCATAGGGCAGACAATTACCATACCGCAACATCCACCGAACAGTCGTGATCGTAACTGGGTGCGCTGGAAAGCTTGAGTCTGCATCACATCAGGAAAGTGGCTTCAAAATTCCGAAGCGATGCTTCATTTTCAAGTAACATCGACTCAAAGTGTCAACTTCCGGCATTCTCGAGTATAACTACTTGGTAGCTCTCGCCTAATTTTTTTAAGCACTTGGCGTCGAGACTCTACCGCATCCCTTGATAATTTACCGGTTGAGGGATGGAGGGTTTCCTTATTGTTGTTTCCCGAATATCCCCATACCTTTATCATTGCGGCAACGCCATTGGACAATAATCGAAGTATGCAGCGACACGCGACGAGTACACGTCATCGCGAAATAATACCGAAATCACCAATGTCACTGTACAGTCAAGTCAGCATTTAGACAATCATGAGCCACTCAGTAATCAAAGCATCGGCTCGGTAATTGCCGAGTCAGGTATTTACGCAATCGGAGCATCTCCAAAATCTGTTCGAAGACAGAGAATTTGGAGCGATATTTGTTCCCCCAAATATTGGGGACATAAACAAGATAATGTAAACTATAAACATGTACACAATAGTAAGCTAACGTGCTTGTTCAGCTTATCCATATGTAAGGGACCGCGAGCGGGCACTCATCAGTCTCTTCTGAACTCCCGATTCTGTGCCGTGACTATGAGTACATTACAATTACGAGCAAGGGCTCCTAACACCGTAGTATGATACACTACTAGTAGAAACAATTAATCGAGCAAGTGCTCAATTATCGTTACTATTATCGATTCTAATGTTATATGTAGCTGGGAAAAGCTCGACAACACAAATAACGAGAGACGATCGACGCTCAATAGAAACATATAAATATAATATACAGTAAATCGTACAGCGTACGGTACATAGGAGAAGAATATATTTTTTTATTCGATCGATCGAAAGTCTTTGGCCAGACGCGGCGTTGTTTTTCGCGTCGCGCGAATCCGGCGCACCTGCTCGATAAATCGTGTTTTTTTTTTATTCCAGTGTGTTATGCCGTCATGAGCATAGTCGCCGATCAGTTGGACGATCCAGCACGAGGTAGATCGGTACGGCTTTTCCTTCCCTTCAGCGAGCAAACCTCTCTCTCTCTCCGATTATTCTCAGCTCATAACTTTGTCTATCCACGGTACGAATTTTTGAATGTTCGTGTAAACACCCGGCAGATGCTCCCGTCCACAGCCTATTCCCCAGGATACCAAACCGATCAGGACGTACCGTCCCTCCACCGACATCGTCAGCGGACCACCCGAGTCACCCTGTTAGTACAAAAAATACCTGTCATTTAGTTTCAATCGTTCTATCGTTTTACAATATCGACAACAATATTATCCTTTACAAATAATAAAGTTTATTGTTTTTAAACAATAAATTTTATTGTTTATAAAAAATATATTTTATTGTTTATAAAATATAAATTTTATATACAAATAATAAATTTTATTGTTTATAAAAATATTTTTCTTGTTCATAAATAATACATTTTATTATTTAATAATAATAATAGATGTTATTATTTATAAATAATAAAATGAGATGATTGTACGGAGTAGCTGACCTGGCAGGAGTCGCGACCGCCCTCTTTGTATCCCGCGCAGAGAAATACGTCGTGGATGGTTTCCCGTCGGCCGGCAGCCCTGAACCACCTCTGGCATCGCTCGTTCGGTATTACCTGGCGCAGGAGCGCGGAAAATGGGTTAAAAAAAATTTGAGCTATTATTTCATTCATCCTATCGAGAGATCTCGGTAGGGTCGGATTCGAGAAAGGAAATGAAAAACGACCAGCGCTGAGGCTGGAAGGAAACGTACCTCGACGTCGACCTCTTGAAGCACCGTGGGTGCCGAGCTCTGACCGTGACGCGTCCGACCCCATCCGGCTACGGTCGCTGTCCGACCGGACAGCTTCAAGTTTCTCGCCGGCAGACAGACCGGCACGATGTGCTGCTTGAAGGCCACGGCCCTTGACAATTTTATCAGAGCCACGTCGTTTCGAAAATCCGTCGGCGAGTACTGTGGATGAACCTCCTTACGTTCGATGTTGTATTCCTCGTGGAGAAGCTTCTCCGCGGCTTCTCTCACGTCCCACTCGCCCAGTCGAACCTTCAAGTTGTTGTTCGGTGTCCTGTGTTTTTTTTTTTTTTTCATGTAACAAAATTTTTTTTAGATTCATGTATGTGCAATCCCAGTCGACACATTAATCAATCAGCCAGTAATGAATATTGAGTCACGATAGTTAATGCAACACGAAAAATAAAAATTGCAGCCAATTTTTATAATTATATAAAATAATTTAATAACTCTATCAAAATGAACTAAACTTTATTTTTAACGGACTTTAACTAAAGCTTTATTAGAATTGAACTAAAACTCTACCGGAATGGAAATAAAGCTCTACCGGAATACGAGGCTAGATCGTAGCCTTGTATTCCGGTAGAGTTTTATTTCCATTCTGACAGAGTTTTTTTTTTTACTTCCTGGTAGAGATTTTGGTAGAGTTCTAACACGGTAGAGTTGTAAATGTGCCGATTGTATACATGTAGAAATTATATAAACTTTTGAAACAATTGAAACAATAAATCGACCACAATAATCGAGGAAATCCATTCGAACTCTATCAGAAAACTCAATTAATTTAATTTAAATTCAGCAATTATAAAAAAAAATTGTAAATAAATTATAATATCAAGAATCTCAAGAAAAAATAATTTGCTGAAGTTATTTAAAAAAAATGTATCAATAAATGATAATACTAAGAATTTCAAGAAGAAATAACTATCGAAACTTGATACAGTGAGGAGTTTGGGTTGGCTAAAAACAATGTTGAATATTGACGGAGGATACCGACGTTGCGACGCAGTGAGCCGCGGTGACGACCCATCGGTTGTTCAGCAGGGCGCCCCCGCACGACAGCTTCTTCGACAGGAATCCTGATTTTATAATTGCAGCCTAAAAAAAAAAAAAAAAAAAGAAAACCCATTAATTACGTTAAAAACCTCGGGCTGCAAAGTGGTCGAACATTAAGTGGCTAACGGAAGTGAGCGCGTGTCGCGGACACTACTCTCACCTGCCACGGATGACTGCCGAAGCTCGAGCTGTGACCGCCGACGATTCTGTTGCTTCTGGTGTACAATTCGCCGCAGCCTGCAATCCAACCAAAACACACGGGTGCGCGTCCACCCGACGATCGATATAGTTAAATTCGCACTGATTGAGTCATTATTTAAAAAAATATTGCAGTGCTCTTTTATACCGACGCATCACGTTTACAAAAGTAAAACATTTTTTTTTTCCTTGGATCGTGAACCTCGACCGTTTTCCCCAATCACAAAGTCAGACAGACAACAGTAGGTACGGTGTGCACGGAAAATCGATCAAACATTTCTCGGCTCGATCCGGACGGTGAGGGACAGATAAGATGGATTTCCTAGTCACTGACTTAAATTTTTTTTTTTCGGTCGGTAAAAATTCAGTAAAAATGGTGAATATATTAGTTTTCCTTTTCGCTCTTTTCCTCGTATACCCTTCTCGGGTTTTTCGTTTTTTTTGTCCATAAGGTTGACTATTGAAAAATGATGAATATGCGATTTGAGATAAAAAGACCAAAAAAAGGGTGGTCCACATTCACCACTTTTACCCTATGCAACGAAATATGCTCATATCTTCCTACTTTTTAAAATCGCGTTCCATTGGCTCGTCGAACTCGTCACTGAGTTACATAGGTTTCAATTTTTCAAGTCCATCATACACACGTACATACACAGCAATTTTTTTTTTTCTAAACGTCGTTTTCTACATGTGGACGATTTTAAGCACTGACACATAAAAAAGTCCCCTACAATAGTGATAAAATGTTTTTTTATGTCTGTATGTAAGACTGTTGTCTTAAGGCGCTTCTGTAAGTGTTCGGTCAAGTAAGGGGGTCAATGACTCTGACATCCAACTTATTGGGAACGATGAATCACCGATTGTCGGGCAGAAATTAATTACTCGAATGACTGGCGTAAGGTTTCGATTTAAAAAAATCGACTCATCGTACAGTGTTCTCTAAAGAGGTTCATTAAAATAAACCGAACGTCACAACTGACCACCCGAAAAAAAAACACATCTGAACCAAACGATCCACATAACCGGTAATTCGTTAATGAAAAAATACTTTCAAGATTTTTTTTTAAATTCTAACGAATTATAATTTTCTGTTTCAGTGCCTCACATCCGCCATCAGAGTGGGGCTGTACAGTTGCTCCGTTTTGGCCGACTAAAAAATCTTATCCGGCTAATGGGCATTATAGTTTGGCCTGCTAAGCCGTCTGGGTAAGGTCGTTTGGTTGACTAAAAATTATCCGCGGCTTAGCCAGCTAAGATCATTTGGCCGGCTAAAAATTAGCCGCCGTTTAGCCAGCTATTTATTTTTATCGTCAATTACAAGAAAATTGATGAAATTCATGAGACACTTATCTTTGGCACATTACCTGTTTCATTCATTAATTTCTGTACTATTAATTGCTTAGATTCGACTACCTTTAAGATCTTCAAAATCTTATTCCGACGAAATAATTATGTTTGTCAATACGTCTCCATTATGGTATAAGAAAATTAGCACGTTTCCCGGAGATAACAGTAGTACAGAAATTAATAAATAAAACAAGTAACGTGCCATACATAAATGCCTCATCAATGTAATAAGTTACGTCGTAATTCACAATAAAAATTAATAGCCGACTTAACTGCGGTTAGTTTTTAGCCGGTCAAACCGTCCCAGCCCACGACGGCTTAGCCGTCCAAACTATGATGTCCATTAGCCGGATAAGATTTTTTTAGCCAGCGAACTTCCGGCCTTAGCGACGAAGACTCGGATGATTCGTGTTATCAATGGACAAGCTGTGAGGGTAAGACGATAGCGGTGACGCAACGATTGCCGATAAAGAAGAGGCCTTCCACGAGTGTCGACGGTGCATACAAAAAAATGGTGCCTGAGGAAAATAATCCCGTTGATCGATTACCACGGTACGTGGAGTCGTAGGGCTGATGCTGGACGCTGGGCCGATGCAGGCCGCTCTCGTACTCGTCCTGGGTATAATCGTCGATCTGCGGATAACCGTTATCGGGACGATCGACCGGATAGGGGCGATCGTTCGGACGATTGTTTTGGTCCCACGGCGAGTAAGTCGGCTCGTAGAGGCTCGGCGGGGCTATCGTGTTACCGTTGATGTAATAATGGCCCGAGGAATGCTGGCCGGTGGGCCGGTGCGGCTCGTGATGCTGGTACTGCTGCTGGGCCTGCGTCGGCCTCGGACGGTTCGAGCCCGGACTGTAGATATTCACCTCCTCGTCCACGTACGGACGCTGATTCGCCAGGTTTAACGAGAACGCTAAAATCCATCTCTCACTCACTAAAACCGCGCAACAGGCGCCTCTTCGTGCAACTCGCGATGAAGGTGCGTGGTTGCGAAAAATGTTGAGCGTTTTTTTGATGGAACGATTCAAGGTGCGGATTTCCAATAGTTGCGGCATTGTGCAATATTTTTTTTTTTTTTTTTTTTTGTTATTATTATTTTTTTTTGTGTAGACGGGTTTTCAACACCCAAGCCCTTGGTTTTTCCGATACCGTTAGCTGTGTTGTGCAATCAAGTTTTTTGCCTGCTCGATGCGCTATGCTTTGAAACATGCCATTCTCTCCGGAGAACGTTACACAATGGGGGAGGTGATTCACTGCTGGGGGTGTTGATCGATACTTTGTTCGGGAAGTAATTGATCGGTTTAAGTTTCTTACTAACCCTTTTAACCCCTTTAACCCTATTTTCCTTTTTTACCCTTTTTACCCTTCTTTACTCCTTTTTACTCTTCTTTACCCCTTTTTAATGCCGTGTTTACCCTTTTTAACTTTTTACCCCTCTTTAAGGTTTTTATGTTTTTAACGCCTTGATTACCCTTATTAATCCTTTTTATGCTTTTCTACCCTTTTTCCACTTTTCTTACCATTTGTCTTAATCCTTCTACTATTTTTACGCTTTTCCACCCTTTTTACCGGTTTTTACCCCTTTTAAATCCTTTTTGCCCTTTTGCTTCCTCACATGGCAAGCTTTGTTTTGGTGAAAAAAAAAAATTTCGAAATTTTTATGAAAACGTGTTCAGAATGTTTGAAAACATCCAAAAATCACATTTAGAAAAAATGTTCGGATGTATGTGTGTGTGATTAAGACGCAAAAAATTCAATTTATTTATGATAATAAATAAATAAAATTCAATTTATTTATGAAGAAACGATGTGGAAATTGAAATGCTCAACTTTTTTAAAACCCTTTTTACCCCTTTTTTCTCTTTTCTATTAAATATAGTGTGTGTCGTATATATATTATATGTTAGCTTACTGGCATTTTGGAGTAAACCGGCACTCGGTCGAGGAACTTTGTCAGGAATGTCGTCATCGTCGACGCAGCAGCTCCAGATGAGGCCACCCGAGCACAGATCTACCGGACGACCGCCCCCGAGAACGCAGCTTATGCTCAAACCGCACTCGAACTTGGTGCCCTTGTACTTGCAGGTCTGCGGTATCACTGCAAAAAAAAAATCTAATTTTCACACTGTACGCACCCGGCTCAACAGCGACCCATTTTTATTTTTATTTTTCAAAAATCGTCGACTGGCATTCGAATATTTTTCATGGTGGCTTTATTATTTATGCACAATCTCTCATCGGCGGATGATAGTTATAATAACTTTTTTAATTTTAATATAAAAAATATATAATCATCAATGGCGTAACCCAGAAGAGTCCGGCCCCGGGAAAGTGTCCTCGGAACTGAACGACATCCTTCAGTTTCGTCACGCCACGCAGAGCCATTTTCCGGCGCAGAAAGGACTCTTTACAAAGTTGACGAGTAAAAATTTGCCGTTGTGAGACCATTAAAAAAAAAAAAAAAAATTGATTGATGAAGTTACGAAATGTTTGTCCGACACAAAAGAATTATTTTAATTTCGGCCCGAAAACGTATTCTCGTGCGGGATTGCGACAGTTAACAGCGACCCACGAAAGTCACTAACTTACACCTCCGATTACTTCGAAATCGGCGATCAAATATTCATTGATTTATAAAATGAACCTTGTCGATAAAAAAAATTTTATACGTGAATTTTTAATACGTGACTTTATAATAGGTGAAAAGATAAATTCCAAAAATATATATGAAATTAATTGCCAATTTTAATTGATAATACGTGATACATTAAAAAGATTGATATAATTTCGATACTGTTAAAAAATATTAAATAAAAAGTACACGCAATGAATGTAGAAATGCCCTCCGATTACTTCGAAATCGATCGAATATTCATTGATTTGTGAAATTAATATTATCAATAAAAAAAAAAATTAAATCCACTTTATGACACGTGAAAAGCTTATTTAAAAGATATTCATTTAATTTCCATACCGTTACAAAAAAAAATAAAAACGAAAAAAAAGTATATGCAACGAATGTGAAAATGCTCTCCGGTTACTTCGAAATCGATCAAATATTCATTAATTTCTTGAATTAATCATGTCCATAAAAAAAATCCACATTATTGTGCGTGAAAAGCTCAATTAAAAAAGTCATTCATTTAATTTCCATACCGTTACAAAAAAAAAGTCTATGCAACGCATTTAAAAAGGCCGATTTCAAAGTAGCCTCCGGTCGGTTCTTCCGAAAAGACAAAAAAAAAAAAAATCGGTATCGTAGGATTCCTACTTCTCCCTAGCATATCCATAATCCCACTCTGAACGGCGTTGTTGCCGCCGTGTCCTCTGTAGTCGTTAACAGCCGCAGTGACCCCGGCGCTGGTGTAATTTCGTTTTTTCCTCAGGGTCTCGACGAGAAGCAAGCCCTGCTCGTGGCTCGTCAATTTTCTTCTCCGTCCGCCCCGGTTTCCGGGTTTCTCGTTGGTCCCGAATTCCCCGGCGTCGTCGCCGAAAAATTGGCCGCCGCTCGCCCTCCGCCTCTTGGCCAGTTCCTCGAGGAAGCTCGCCAGGGTGTCGGAATTTTTTCCAACCGCCTCGCCGTTCCACGAGTCCAGATTATCGTCGAGCTCGAAGTCGTCGATGAATCTTCGCAGGTGCGAATTTTTCGACCTCGCTCCGTTAACATTTTTCATCTGACGCTGAAGCGCCTCCGAGTCCTCGTCGACCCGGACCGAGTAAACGTTCCTGCGAATACCCAACGGCGAAAATCTCGAAGTTGGGAGAACATCGCCTCGAACATCGAACGAGTATCTCGGCTCGATCCCGAAGTGACCGTCGTGCTGATAATCCCGTGCCGCGACGCAGCACACCAGAGCGAGGAACGCCGTCAGCTCGAGCAACCTCCGGCGAAGCCGCGAAACCTTCGGCGACTTCATCGATGAACCGATGATTGGAATTTTTTTTTAAATTATTTTAACAATTTTTAAACACTATTAAGAATTATAAACAAATCGCGGGAGTGTGACATCGTAAAGACCCGGAGCGCACTGTCTCAGCCGGCGGGCGGAGGATTCTCGACTCGGCTCTTTGGCATGTAGGTTGGGCCTTGAAGGAAACACGCGAGACCACTTTTTTACGATCCTCGAATCACATTTGAATTTTCTTAAAATTATTAACACGATTTTTTTTTGCTTTGGGGAATTTGCGTTGAACCTTTTTTAATTAAATTTAATACATTTAAAAAATTTAATTAACAAATGTTTTCAATTTAATTTTTATTTTTTTTGTATAATAATCGTTGACTTAATAATTGGAAGTTTTGTTGTTTTAGGTGGGCCGATGGACACAACCGCTCACTCTCTGTCAGTGTATTAAAAAAAAATTTATTATGACGATTTTTTTACTCTGAAGTATTTGCCTTGAATCTTCAAATTTTAAAAATTTAATTTCTCCTTCTTTTAAAACTTAAACAATTTTCTTGCGATATAATGATTTGATAATTGAATTTTATGTTGTTTTAGGTGGTTCGATGGACGGGGCAAGCGCTCACTCAGCTAGTGTGAAATAAATAAATGATTAACACGATTTTTTTTTACTTCGAAGAATTCGCGTCGGATCTTCAAATTGTTTCAATTAACTTTTTACATTTTTTTATGTTTAAAGAATTTATTTTTTGTGATATAATAATTGGATATTTGTTGTTGTTGTTTTAGGTGGGCCGATGGGTCGGGGGCGACCGCTCACTCTCAGTCAGTGTGGGCAGTGTCGCCGGCGCTCCGTGCGTTCTTGGACTGCTGGTGTCGTCTCCGTGACGCGGACGAGAGACGATCACGAATTGCCGAGGCACTTGCCCGCTGCTTTCACCGAGAGGCACGACTTTGGCTTTCCCGCGAGAGCGTGTCCACCGCGGCGAACCTAGCTTATTTCTATGTACCCCGAGGTGCTCTCCTTATTCATCGGACTCAGCGTGCACGGTGCGTCTATATACCCTCTCCACGCGATTCTTACTTCCACTGCTTTCTTTTCCTTTTCAACTACCTCCCGCCGTCGGCAGAGCGCCCGGTTCCTTGCCGTTGGACCGCATTGTCTTTAGAGTATTTTCCGACGATGAAAGACTTTTTTTTTTTTACCCCTTAAGGACGCTTTCGGCACTATAGTTTAACCCTTTAAGGCTCTTAAGGACATGTGAAACGACTCAGTCGATAACCACAATCTGTAATGAATGCGATTCAGAGACCGTAGACTTTTCTCAACTGGGCCTCAACTATTGCTAGCAACATGCCCCATTGCCGAATGAGAAGCGATGTTTCACTGATTTTACAGACCTGGTTTTATATATTTAATCAATTTTTTACCACTTAGGAGCCTTTAAGGTTGTCCTTTCGGACTATCGTTTAACTCCTTAAGACTCTTAAGGTGGTCTCTGCGATACAGTCGAGTTATTTTTAAAGCAACATTTTTCATTTTAGTTTAACCCTGACGAGTGATCGGTTATTTATTTATTTTTAGATTTTTAGATTTTTCACGAATTCAGCCAGCAATTTCATTAGTTTTATTCCCGAATGATAAGCAACGTATGATTGACTTTTCAGCTCTATTTTCTTTATTTTATATATTTTTTTTTCTTAAAAAAAAGAGCTGGCTGTAGTTTGCAAAAGACGAATATCATGGTACATATTTGCCGGTAATTCGTAGAGCATGTATCGAGAAACCGACTTTCCAACCGTGTCGAGCGCGTTCACGAAAATTGCACGGTGATTTCCGCTGATCTTCGCGTGAAACTCTGCAATTTTCGAGGCACGATAGGCTTTATTTGCCATAAACCTGCGGTACGAGGCAAAGCATTTAGAGAAACGAAAATCACTTAAGGTTGTTACTGCATGGCACACTAATAAAAAATTAGTGGCTTGTTTTTAAAAATTAGTGGTTTGGGACAAAATGGGGCTTAAAAAATTAATGAATAATTGAGTTTTGCCCTCACTGTCCCGTTTTGCCCCGCTGTGGCATTTTGCCCCGGTCTTCCCTATTAAAATTCACGAGGTCGAGTTTATAATACACACAGTTACTACAAGCTGTTATGAAAATTGAGTTTTATCTTAATTGAAAAATATCAATAGACACCAGACGTATTGTGTTAACGACCGACAGCGTATCTCAAAGTCTATTCGTCCGATTGAGTTGATACTTGGACAAATGCTTGATTATGACATTTTCTATCTAACGACCGGATGATTAAAAAAATCTTCATTAATTTGTCAATGACAAATGGTTAAGGTATTTTTTTAGTCGCAAATCAAACTTCTTTTACCGGATCACCATCTTCCGAATTTTCAAAATTTGTTGCTTTATTGCTTATCTAAAAGTCCAATTTGGCTTTTTTAAATTTCATATTACTGTAACGGCTGAAACGGTTTACACCGTCGGACCAAACAGCGTCCGAATCTCTTTCGTATATTCACAATAAATCCGTTGTTAATTGATATTTTTCAACAACAAAAAACTAAAACTTCGTAACAACGTGTACTGTGTGTAAAAACTCGACCTTACCCTTCCAATACCGGCATAAAAAAAAAAATCGACCTGTTTTTTGGACCAAATCCTTATGCCTCAACGCGTATCGGATTTTCGAGCCGTTCTCCCGCCAGCGCGCTCGATCGGTAACCAAACGCTTTCCCTATATTTTCTCCGAGCCTCTCCATAATTCGAACAAAAGCGAATTACAATTTTCATGATTCTACTTATTATCCATAATAAACCTAATTCAATGTTAATCGAAATATTCTCAGAAGTCCCGGAAATAATTGGTGAAATTTCTTTACCGACCGCGATACTTCATCCGCCCTAAAGGGCGTTGTGAAAAATCGTCTTTTGGCCGATCGGAAAAATAATCGTCTCGGTATTATCACCAACGCGCGCCAACACTCGCAAAGAATCGAGCCTTTCTCTTTCGCGCGAGAGAATGTAGTACAACAGGTGTTACAATAGTGTCTGTGTCGGTAATCGCGAATCGTCCAGCGAGGGCGGCAGGCGCAGCGCGACGTCGCGCTTCCGCGAGCTACGGAGTGTGCGACGGCACATAAGCGAGCACGCAAAGTCTCGTCGCGGAGTCGTAAGGAGCAAACTCGTGTTCACGTAAACGGTGGACTCCTCTGCTACGCTCTACCTTCTTGGATGGTCACAACCAACGGGAGCAACAGTTCCATGTGACTCGAATGTCGACTCGCTCGGAACGACGCGGTCCGACCGTCCTCGGTCACTACTTTTCTAAACTACGAAAATAAGAAGAAGCAAAAAGAACACGTAAAATTGACCAAAAATTCTTTAAAAAACATACTGAAACAAATTTATTAAACTCACGGCCAAGCTCGTCGAAGAATCTCGCCTCCCCCGCGTAAGACTGAACCTCGTTGGTCTCCAAGGACGGCTCGCCCGTGTCTGTGGATGCATAATTTTTTTTTCGTCACTTTCACACTCCTCCATATATGCGTACACTTCCGTAATACATTATTCATTGGGCGTCGATACGATCGATAAAAAGGAATTGTTTCCAATGGCATTTTTAGGAAACGCCATATTAAGTTTTGTTTTTATTTTTGTTTGACCGTGACGACTGATAGGTAATTTTTTTTTAAAGATCTTTCACGATTTCACCCAGTAATTTGCTTTTTTTACTCCCGAATGAGAAGAAAACTTTCGTTGACTTTGCAGCCGTGTTTTTTTCTTATCTTTTTACCTGTTCGTATTATTCATTTGGCTTCGATAAGATCGATTTAAAAAAATTGGTTGCAATGGCATTTTTAGGATATGCCTTGACGAATCATCATTTAAAAAAACATTTTTTTTTTTACGAATTCACCCAATAATTTGCTTCGTTTTACTCTCGCAGGAGAAGAAAACTTTAATTGACTTCGCAGCTTTGTTGACTTGGTTTTGGTTTGGTTTTCATATTCGGCTTCAATACGATCGATAAAAAAATCGTTTGCAATGCCATTTTAGAAAACGCAATATTAATCTGTTTTTAAATTCAAGTTGACCTTAAAGATTGATAGGTCAAGTTCTTCTTTTTAAAAGATCTTTCACAAATTCACCGAATAATTTATTCGGTTTTCCCCCCGAATGAGAAGAAAACTTTAATTGACTTGGCAACTTTCTTTTTTCTTTTCTTTTACCCGTCCGAATTATATTTTTCATTTGGCTTTGATACGATCAATAAAAAGAATTTGGTTTTAACGCCATTTTTCAATTTTAGTATAAGTCAATTTAAAGTAAAGTAAAGTATTCAGTCAATTTTAGGAATTCGACGAAATAAGTCATTTTGTGTGTGTGTGTGTGTTTTTTTTAAAGATCCAGGAATTCACCCATTAATTTGCTTTGCTTTACTCTCGAATGAGAAGAAAACTTTAGTCGATTTCGCAGCTTACTTTCTTATTTCTTTTATCTCAAAGATCCGATTAGCCCAATTGTTTTTAGAGCTTCAATCGAACCAGCCTGTAAAAATTGTTTCTTACCGACGGTGAGATATTTGTCGTTTCTTCGTCGCCGAGTCGAGGCTCCTCCGTTGCCGCCGGTGGCGCCGAGGACGAGTAGTAGGACGCCCAGAGTGCCGAGCGGGACGAGGGACATAGTAAAATTTCGGGGTAGTCGCACGAACTACATTCAGTTTGATATTTCGATGTTCCAGAAAATTCTGCGCCGTCCATCCAGCATGTTTGAGGTAGCGTGGCAGAGGACGATGACGAAGACGACCGGCGACGGCGAGTCGAGATCATACACGTGTGACACAAGTCTCTCCGGGGCCCCGAGAGCGCACGCCACTTCGGTACAGTCCCGTCCAAAAGTAGGACACGAAACCAGGCCACTGAAACAAGTGGAACGTCTCTCAGCGCCGGTACAGACAAGGATCGTCTATAGTGCGAGGAGGCAGCGCTCGTCCGTTCCATCGTACTTCGTTCTT
Organism: Exephanes ischioxanthus; assembly: GCA_958510785.1. Taxonomy (NCBI): domain Eukaryota; kingdom Metazoa; phylum Arthropoda; class Insecta; order Hymenoptera; family Ichneumonidae; genus Exephanes; species Exephanes ischioxanthus. The sequence continues at coordinate 18,176,987 of OY294023.1, read as the reverse complement.
ATACATATATATGTATATATATATATATATATACAGCAATCAACTTCCTTCGGCCCGGTAGATATACGCAGCCGATACAAGCGAGCACGTTTTGTACCGCCATACACTTTTCGTCGTCAGTGAAAGTTTTCTCCGGTGACTTTCGACTTTGCCGTTTGTCCGGCCTGCTCGCCCGTCGCGGCAACGAATGCAGACTCGGATCGCATCCTACTTCACATGTGTGTACATCCGAGCGGGCGTCGCCCAAAGAATTTTCGTTGAATCGGCGTTTCGACGTTGCATCGAGAGAGGCGATTGTGCCGGATCTCGCGTGATTCTCTTATCGGTTCGGAAGAAAGTAAACCGAGAAAGATACCGCATGTACTTTACATCTCCGTAGCAGTCGGTAAGGCAAGGGTACACTTTCACCGATTTCTTGCTCCGCTGTTTTGCCCGGTACGATCGAACGTCGAAACGCCTGGAATTGTTTTGAGGTAAACGTACCGATGAGTGGGCACGTCCCAGTTACCGGACAACGAGTCCCCAGAATTGAGTTTATTACAAATATTTAATGGTAAAAAAAGGAATTACTGTTAAAATAGTATCTACAATAGTAATTTATATGCTTGCAAAAGATCGGCAATAGTTTCTACGATTAGTAATTGATATGCATGCAAAATATCGGCAATAGTATCTACGATTAGTAATTGATATGCTTGCAAAAGATCGGCAATAGGATCTACGATTGGTAATTGATATGCTTACAAAAATCGGCAATAGTATATACGATTTGTAATTGGTATCCTTGCAAAAGATCGGCAATAGGATCTACGATTAGTAATCGATATGCTTGCAAAAGATCGGCAATAGTATCTACAATTAGTAATTGATATGCTTGCAAAAGATCGGCAATAGTATCTACGATTAGTAATTGATATATTTGCAAAAGATCGGCAAAAGTATCTACGATTAGTAATTGGTATCCTTGAAAAATATCGGCAATAGTATCTACGATTAGTAATTGATATGCTTGCAAAAGATCGGCAATTTTATTTACGATTAGTAATTGATATGCTTGCAAAAGATCGGCAATATCTTCGATTAGTAATTGATATGCTTGAAGATCATCGGCAATAGTATTTAATTTATATGCTTACAAAAGATCGGCGATAGTATCTATAATTAGCAATTGATATGTTTGCAAAGAATATGATTGCAAAAGATGGGTAAATACAGTAGAACCCTGATTAACTGGGATGCTCGGGACCGAAGAGTCTCCGGATAATCGAAATCCCGGTTAATCCGAACTAGACAGCGAAAGTATATAAGTCAATAATGGCTAATGATGCAACTTTATTTTGACTAGTTAGAAGAATGACACTTGGTACATCTTGCACTTAATTGTTAAATAGTGTGAACTAAAATGTAAAACTGGATATTTTTTTTCATTAATCGTACGTAAGCTGGTATTTTTTTTTTAGTACAAATTTCGATATCATGAATATTTTTTTGAGATACAGCGATTTTTAATACAGCCCAAAGTAAGTGCCCGCCGAGCGATTCTGGTCGAATCGTCCGGAATCGAGGTCCTCGCTCACATCCCGTGCGTGAAGGGTAAACATTCGCTGCATCGGGCAAAACAGCGAATGACCTTATCGACGATGCCGCGTTCTAACCGCAAGATCAAGGTGAACAATCTCTGATCCCATAAGGATAATGGGAAACGAGAATCGTGGAGAGCGGCGCACCGGCAAGGGCACACTTTCACCTGTGTTCATCGTTCGCTCGCGAGATAGTTAAAAAAAAATATCGCACTGTTCGTGGTTTTTTCATGGACTCCATTTTTTTTTTTTACAAATACAAAACTCTTTGGATCTGCGGCAACACAATATAGTCCGAATACGACCGCAGTCATCTAACGGGGTTTTTGGAACATATTTTATTTTAAAGTGATGTGGTATAAACTGCGGCCCATCTGCACCGCACCCGCTTGGTAACAAGAGCTGTTCCGAATGCCGTTTAGAGACCGTAGACCGCCAAAGAAAAAGAAAATGATCTTTCCTCGCGGGTGCCGATTCGCTAGGCAAAGACAATTTTCTTTATTTCACTCGGTGCGAAAATTGCGGTTTTACACACGCTCGCGTAACCTTCGGTTACTTGGGAATGGGCGATCAAATATTCATTGATTTATAAAATTAATCTTATCGAAGAAAATAGAATTAAATAGACTTTATTTCACTCGGTTCGAAAATGGCGGTTTTACGCACGCTTCGCGTAACCTCCGGTTACTTCGGAATGGACGATCCAATATTCATTGACTTAGAAAATTAATCTTATCGAAACAAAAACTAAATACACTTTATTTCACTCGGTGGGAAAATGGCGGTTTTTGCGCACGCTTAGCGTGCGAAAACCCTCATTTTCACACCTTGTGAAATAAAATTTTGTTCGATACTCGTGCGAGAAACGTTTTCTGAACTCGTGTTATTGCAACACTCGCCTTCGGCTCGTGCTGCAAACTCACACTCGTCAGAAGAAGTTTTTTCGCACTCGTATCGAAATGTACTATTATTTCACTCTGTGCGAAAATTGCGGTTTTAGGCACGCTTCGAGTAACCTCCGGTTACTTCGAAATGGGCGATCGAATATTCATTTATTTGTAAAATTAATCTTATCGAAAAAGAAAAATTAAATACACTTCATTGAACTCGGTGCGAAAGTGCAAGTTTCACAGCTTGTGAAATAAAATTTTGTACAATACTCGTGGAAAAAAACGTTTTCTTAACTCGTGTCATTGCAAGACTCGCCGCAAACTTACGCATTGCAAGTACCGCAAACTCACACTCATCAGATAAAGTTTTTTTTGCACTAGAATCGTAATGTACTTTTTTTTCTCGGCGGACTGCGGTCTCAAGACGGCATTCAGTACAGTTTTCCTTACCGGCGGCGGTGTTTCATATCAACTTAAAGCTGGTCTACCGATACCATTTTTTTTTTTTTTCATTAATAAAAAATCAGAGATAAAGTATCTTCCAACCGGGCAAAATGTAGGTCATCGGACGAGCCAATAAAATGGGAATATATTAATTCCGCATATTCAGATCAAGGTCAGACGATCTTCGATGCAATAATGATAACAACATGCCACACCGGATTATTCCACGTGTACCGCGAACGGTCTAGAGCGATAGAAAGCGTCGCTTTCCTGGCAGAAAGCTTACCTCGGCTATCAAGTTTCAGGAATCCGCATATATATTCACAGCACACACGCGCACCAATACCTCGTTTTATTTATATTTTTCAGAACAACGCAAACAATTTTGTTCTTTTTAAAAATTTAATTTCAATAACGATCGAAGTGTGCGACGATAACGAGTGTCGCCGATCGATCGACAGGAAATTTTACTTGACGAGTCCCGGCGAGGATCGGGACGATCCGACGAATCTTGGAGATACGCGCTCGCGGCGGGAGAGTGCGAGACACCGCGGCTGACTACTGATGAGGAACGGAAACCTCACGAGCTGGAGCCCCCTCGCATCAACGAGCGCTCTCCTCTTACCTGGCGCTTTTGATTGCCCTTCTCACTCTCCCCCGGTCAGATAATATATGTCGCCGGGTTATAAGCCTCGCGCTGCTCTTTTGCTCCTTTAGCGATGCTGGACCAGCCTCCCAAGGAGCGTCACTAATTCTCAGTGAAATTGTGCCTTTTACTTGTCGCAATGTACCGTATCCTCCGTTAAACTTATCTTCGCCTGCAACGAACCTCTGTACTCTAGGGTCCATTATTCCCATTTTACCGTGTTTGTTTAATTGAGATGCACATCTCAATCGCCTCCTACAAGAAGCTTTTTTCCCGGAAATAACCGTCGTTATCCTCGTTATCCTCGTTATCCTCGTTATCCTCGTTATCCTCGTTATCCTCGTTATCCTCGTTATCCTCGTTATCCTCGTTATCCTCGTTATCCTCGTTATCCTCGTTATCCTCGTTATCCTCGTTATCCTCGTTATCCTCGTTATCCTCGTTATCCTCGTTATCCTCGTTATCCTCGTTATCGTTATCGTTATCGTTATCGTTATCGTTATCGTTATCGTTATCGTTATCGTTATCGTTATCGTTATCGTTATCATTCCCAAATTAGATTTCAATTTTTTTTTTTATTGCAGGGTAATTTACAACTAATTGTTATTTTCAGAATTTTCGACCAACATCTAACATTTTCTACATTAATTTTCTATATTTGTTTACTATCTGTTTTTAGAATTTTTCTACCTTACCGATGCTCGGGTAAAGTAAGCTGCAGTTCACTGTAATATCCGCGGACGGAGTGCGGATAGCCGTGTTCGACGCGGCACCGAGAGAGGGCCTCCGGATCACACTGTCCCGGACAGTCGCGGAATTCATCTGTCAAATAAAAATAATAAGAGAACGGAGACCGTCTGTTTTTTATCGTTGCTAAGCTCTGCACATCCGCGAGGCTGTCCGGCAACGAAAGATGGGTGAATCGGAAAAACCCTTCGCCTGTCCCTCGCCGGGCTGCAACATGGTAAGTTTTTACGTTGAACTCCGAATCTTTCGTCCAGTCCGACAACTAACCCTCACCTGCATCGTTCGAAAAAAAAAATGTTTATAATTTTCGTTTAAAAAACGCTCAGAGCTTCACGAACGAGGACCATCTCGTCGTCCACAAGAAGAAGCACGACATGGTTTTGAATCTTGGAAGCAATGGGAAAAACACATTCGTCGGTGAGTATGGGAAAAAAAATAAAAATTTTGTAATCGAGCATTTGGCAAAAATGTTTATCACTTTCTAATGCGAGCGACAATTCAACAGCCGATCAGACTCCTACGCCTACGAGGTTCATAAGAAACTGCGAAGAGGTTGGCCTCTTTCAAGATCTGCAGAATGTCAATCCCTTCGAGGAGACTTTCAGGAGGGCTGTGGAGGCCGGTAAAACAGGAACGCTCTCCGAGACTGAGGTACGAGTCAAGAAAAGTGAAATCAAAGCTTCGAGGAGTAGAAGATAATTCTTACGACTTTATCAACAGGTGTTAATGTTGCAACATTTTTTTTACCTCTGAAAAGACGTTTTTCTTCTGCATTTTTTATTATGTCAGTTCTTTTGTACCGTGGGGTATCTGAGACCTCACAGGGGTAAACCAGGGGTTGCTTACGGGACTTTGATCGGGGAGCCAAACTCTATGGATGAATTAGAAAATTACGATTTTTTCAACAGGTGTTACAGTCGTAAAATAGTTTTTACCTTTAAAAATACGTTTTTCTTGGGCATTTTTTTTATTTTTTTAAGGGTCTTTTTGCCATGGGGTATCCGACACTCCACAGTGGAAAACCAGGGTTGCTTGAGTGACTTTGATTGAGGACCTGAACGCGAAAAATAATTTACAAAATTACGATTTTATCAACAGATGTTACGGTCGTAACATTTTTATTACCTCCAAAAATACGTTTTTCTTGTGCATTTTTTCATTATTTCATGGTTTTTTTGTGCCCCGGGGTATCTGAGGCCCACAATGGTAAACCGGGGGTTGCTTACAGGACTTCAATTGAGGAGCCGAATACTAAAGACAGTTTACATAATTACGATTTTATCAACAGGTGTCACAGTTGTATAATTTATTTACCTCTGGAAATTCTTTTTTTTTTTTTTTTGGATCTTTTATTTTCTCACGGTTTATTTGTTCCATGAGGTATCTGAGACCTCACTGTGCTAAACCGGGATTGCTTACGGGACTTTGATCGAGAAGCCAAACACTAAAAACAGTTCACAAAATTACGATTTTTCCAACTGGTATTACAGTTATTATAACATTTTTTAATCTCTATAAAAACGTTTTTCTTGTGAATTTTTTTATTTTTTCGTGGTTTTTTTGTGTCCCGGGGTATCTGAGAACCCACAATGGTAAACCGGGGCTCACTTACAGGACTTCAGTCGAGGAGCCAAGCACTGAAAATAGTTGACAAAATTACGATTTTTTAAACTGGTATTACAATTATAACATTTTTTAATCTCTAAAAAGACGATTTTTCTTATGAATTTTTTTTATTTCTTCATAGTTTTTTTTTTTTTTTTTTGTGTCCCGGGCTATCTGAGAACCCATCGTGGTAAACCGGGGCTTACTTACAGGACTTTGATCGAGGAGCCGACCACTAAAAATAGTTTACAACATCACGTATTTATGTTAGCTCCAGATATCGAGATGTAACGTTTCTGAATTAATTATTTAGGTCGGTGGAACTGACGACACATTGCACACACCCCACATATTTCCGAATATAACGGACGTCTCAGCATCGACCGTGACCACGAGCGTGATAAAAAAGCGCCGGGATATTGATTCCGGCTCCGGCAACGATAAGAATCTGGGCGCGAGCGACGAAGATATCGCGGACCGGAATCCGCCTTTAATTGCCCGACAGATTAGCAAGAGCGTGGAGATCGTCGTGGGACCGAAGAAGCCCGTCGAAATTGAGGGCAACGCAATCGTCGTGCAAGAAGCCGACACGTCCATGACGACGAAGATCCTCGGAACGACGGCGGCAAATTTGTAAATAACTATTTTCTATTCTCGCCGATTATTCAACCTTCTTTCTTCGAAAGTCCCACGAATCGATATTAATCGATGGAATTTTGTGCAGGTCGATAAACGGACAGGAAGTTCAACTTCTGTTGAAGACCGCCGACGGTAAAATGATGCAGCTATCGGCTATACCGTTTTGCGAAAATCGGAGCAACAATCGGATCAACGGAAAAACTCAGAGCGTCCTTTCGCACAGCGGCGAAACATTGTTGAAACGAATCGAGGACACGAACGAAGCTAAAAAATCGACACAGAACAGCAGTACTAATAGGATGACGATCGCTAAAATGGTTTATTTTATTTCTTGTTTTAGCGTTCATTCACCATTTGTCATCATTTCTAGGGTTTTCTGTAGTAAAAAAAAAAAATATTCCGCGACGTTGAAATTTGTTCTACGAAAATGTTTTAGCGTTTGAAGCAAGCCCTGACGAAAAATGGCACGGTTGTCCCGAGTGCGTTGACCAACGGGATTTCGGAATCTCCGGAAAAGCCTAAAAATCAAAAGTCGAACGAAAGGATAGCGGGAAATCCAGAGCAGCGAAGAAAGCAAGAGGTTCAAGCCCGAAACCGAGCGAGCTCGATGCGAGCTCGGGCAAAGCGGAAAGCTTGGATTCAACAGCTCCAGAGAACGGCGTCGAACGCCAACGAAAAGAACGCCGCTCTGCAGTTGGAAGTCAAAGCTCTGAGGTCCGAAGTCGCCAGGCTGAGGGCCTTGCTACTCGCCCACGACGATTGTCCCGTCACTAAAGCTATTCAAAAAGGTCGGCACTTAAAAATGTTTTATCGAGCGTTCGGAAATTTTCCCTCGCCGAATAACGTTGTAGACAAAGTACATCAAACTTGCACATTATATTATAATTCATTCGTTGCAGTATCCTACATTGATAAAGTACATCATATTATCCACATGGCACGGAAATATTTTTGAAAGGTTTCAAAAATGGTTCACCACTATTTTTGAAAAAAATTTGTGAACTGTTTGAAAAACATTTTGAAAATATTTTTGTGCCCGCTCATAAATCTTACATCGAAATGTGAAAGATCGCATCACCAGTTCAATTTGCAGATGCACACCCGTATGAACACAGAAACACTCGTAGAAATATTTCGGTGAAACATCAAATTAAAAATATTTCAAAGCATTTTGTCACTATGTTTCAGAAATATTTCACATGTTTTGAAAGATTAAGTATGTTTCTGAAATATTTTATCAACATTTCGTTGGACTATTTTTACAGAATATTTCAAAATATTATTTATCGCACTAGTATCGTAAATTACTATTCCATAGATTACAAAAATATTTCGTAAGATTCGAAAGATTGACAATACTTTCAAAATGATTTCGAAAATATTTCGTGCTATATGGGTATACTTTATTCGTTAGACGATCCTACGTTAATAAAGTGCATAACATTACACTTTATTCGTTACACGATCCTACGTTAAAAAAGTGCATAACATTACACTTTATTCGTTACACGATCCTACGTTAAAAAAGTGCATTATATTACAATTTATTCGTTACATTATCCTCCATTAATAAAATACATTACATTACACTCTATTCGTTACAGGAACCTTGGTCGCCATAGAGTCCAAAATGCCGTCTTCGATCCTACCAGTGACGCAAGATATTCGTTCGGGCCCGACGAAAGCCTCAACGTCGCGAAAGAGAAGCGCGGCTCTCGTCGAACTGTCCATAGCGCCGAAAACCTCGAAACCCTCGTCCTCGTTGGCTTTCTCGTTAGCGACGAAGCCGCAGGTCATCTTGCCGAAAGCCGAGGTCAAAGACAACTGCTCCGTTGTCAGCGACGCCTCGTCTCTCAAGATCCTCGACGTCCGTTCACTTCTCAACGTCAAGGAACCCGCAAAGCGAATAGTTCTGATGCCAAATTCGGTCGGGAGAACATTGGAAATAATTCGCCCGCCGTCGCGTTCGATAATTCAAGAGAACACCTCGACGATGCAAATCGACAATGACGCATCGAAATGCACTGGCACTTGATAGCGCCCAAGTGTTGCCTCATCGAGGATTTCCAATTCCTTATCGCCGACGACCCCTTACCGTGTTACGTCGATGCGGGCGCGCCGAAGTCTCCAGGCTCGTCCCACGTGACTTTTCGCCAAACGACTTTGCGCTCGATTTTTGCAAAGGGGCACGTGACTCGTGCGGAAAAATTACTGTTATGTGAATACCGTGTATTTAATTAATCAATACTTCTATTGACGTAGCAACAAAAATGGAATGCATTTAACAATAATAAACGAAGCTTCGCGATCAGTGAATGAACACCTTCGAGACACTTCGTTCAAAAAAATATTTATCGAAAGCGAGTTTTTTTGTTGTTCCTTTTCCCCTTTTAGGAAAATCCATGTTTTTTTATGTTAATAATGAAAATTCTCGAAAAATATCGAAGGGTATTGTTGTCGTTTTATTCGTGCTGTGATTGGCTGCTGCACGAGTTTGAAGCTGACGCTCTTCGATGCGTCACTTTGGTCCTATAATAATTCCGCTGTCTGACAGTTAATCAATTTTTTTTTATTTAAAAGACATATCTATAGTTATTTTGAAATAAAAATACGGATACCGTCACGTTTATTCGCGTTGTGTTTTATACGAACGACGCATTGAAGAATGTTTCGTTCGGGATTTCAAAATTAGTAGCGCTGTTCCTTTTTGGTAAGTTAAATGAAATCCTTTACTCAATCTTTCGTGTATGAGATTTAATTTTTTTTTAAGTTACGTTTTTTTCCACGAATCAACGTTCGTACCTTTTTTCAAACTTGAAAACTCGCTGGCCCGCGTATGAGTTAGTTTTTTAAAACAGTTTATGGGATGGCACCTACTTTACTGAGAGCGCACATTTATTCCGATCGAAGACAGAACCGTGGAGATGAAAGTTTGTTAGGTAAACAATTAATCGTATGTTACAATTTGCAGCTTTGTTATCAAAGTTTTATTGAATTCCGTGAATCATACAATTGACAAAAATGTTGATAGACTGTTGATTCGATGTAAATACCGTGTATCCAATTAATCAATGATTCTATTCTATACTATGATATATTCTATAATATGACTTCTATTGACATCGTAACAAAATAGGGTGCAATTAACAATAATAAACACAGCTTCGCGATCAGTGAATGAACACTTTCGAGATATTTTGTCCGCAGAAACATTTATCGAAACCACTATTTTTTTTTAATAAAGGGATTGCACCTGATTCCTGAAACATGGTTTTCAGTCGAAAGTCCGTCCGAAATTCAAGGACATTCAAGGACAATTTCCAGATTGTGTTGAGACATTTATAACCAAAATCAGAATATAATAACATTTAATTCGATAACCATTTTCATTTACGTTGGAATTGGTTCAGGAAACAAAGCAACTCACTATGCACGAATGTACATATGTACCTCAGCGAAACTGAGACACATTTTTTTAGGACGGTCGCTAGTAATATACGTTTTGAAACAAGCTCAAATTTGCGGGAAAAAAAAATGTAAAGACATTGTGACAATCAAGGACATCGCAGGACTTTTTCAAGGACAGGCAAAATTCAAGGACAGCTCCAGGAATTCAAGGACTTCATTTCTTCAGATCGGCTACAGTATTGTGACGATGAAACTTTGTTGGGTAAACAATTAATCGCAAGTTACAATTTGCAGTTGCATTATCAAAGTTTTATTGAATTCGATGAAACACACGATGGATAAAAATGTTGATTATTTTTTTCATAACCCGTAGTTCCGCTCCAGATTGCCGACACGTTTCCTCCGATGATTCTGTGACCCTCGGGCCCTTATCAGTTCTCCGTCCAGTAGCGTACGAACATTACACCGGACAGGAGAATGACAAGGGACTTTGGGCCCGTAATAATCCTTCCACGATTTCTTCGATCCCAAACTGTCCTCCTCGTAAGTTGCCTCTTCCCGCCATTTTAGGCTCCATTACCGATCCTGCAAAACACATTCCAATCAGTACGAAAATCCATGCACCCAAAATTATTAAAACTTTGCTCGCTCAACGGGAATTTGCCAGAGGGAAAATAAAATGGCGATTTGTGAGTTTCCATTAACACCATTCTATTTTTTTTACTAACAAATTGCCATTATTCGAAACAACGTTTCACTGCGATCGCGCATGCGCGCCAAGACCGCGGACCGCCTCGGGTCGCATCCGATGACTCAGCGGCCGACAAGTGGCCTTAGTAGGATGTAAAAGAAAAAAAAAAGTTTCCTGACCGACTTCCAAAAACAAGGCTCATAATTCGTTAGACAATCGCGCCCGAACGTGCGAGCCTCGAAAAACAAACGAACGGGCGATTAAATATCGTGCGGTGAATCAGGACTCGCGGACTAGTTTGAAGAGGGAAGTGGGATAGGAAGAGCGTGTTCGCAACGAAAAGTTCTATCATCTCCGCACGAAGCGCTCTGTCGACTGATATCGGCTCGCTGGCAAACACACCGCCGGCGTTTCTTTTTTTTTTTTTTCTATGCCGACAAGACTCTCTTGTAGTCGTAAACCGATAAGAATACACAGAACAGGCAGCGCCGGGTGACCGTTTCCCCTCCCCGCTCTCCCCCCTCCCCTCCCGCGCAACTCCGACGAATTCGAAAACCAACAAACTTTCGTAGTCCGCCTGAAAATTCCGAGAAATTTTGGGGCTCGAAGCAGCGAATAGACCGATAGCACGAAAATAGAATCGCCTGTGTCGCCCCAGTGGAAAAGTTTATTACGGCCTACGGTGACGATAACGCGTCGCGCTAGCCGGTCACGTGGTCGATGGAATCGAACACAATCGGACTTTCGACTTTACACCTGGCGAGCTGTGACGACGCGTTTTTATACAAATTTTTAAAAAACCATTAACGAACCCCTCACCATCGATTCTAGAATCCCAAAAAATTATAGCGCAACTTAGACATTTCTTTTTCTTAAAAAATATAAATTACAAATTTACAATAATCGTTAATAACTTTGTGTAAAGAAAAATAGAGTTGAGTCGAACCGCCTCAAAGTCCTTATCTCACGTGACTCGCGACTCTCGCCGCGCATGCGCGATCCTCGGATCGTGTGACCGAGAGCCTCGAAATGTGCTTATCGCGTAGAGATGAAAAGAATAAAAGCACACACACACACACATGCGCGCGCGCACGAACGCGCGGAGAGTTGGGAAGACGCAGAGCGACATCGGAGGACTGGCGGTGGCCTGGCCAGTGATCCGACGAGGCAATATCGACGCACACTGCTCTCCTCACTGCGTCGAGTGTTCTAATACTCGCCGTGCTAACGGGAGGCAGATGAGCAAACCTGACCGAGAGAGAGAGAGAGATTTCGTCTGCTCCCCGTATATCCGTCCCGTTGAGAAGTCTGAGAGCGGCTCGCCGGACGAGCCAGAGCACAGCCAGACATCGAAGTCGTCCGAGCGCCGCGGTGGTGGGGATGGCGATATAGAATTGGCGCGCGCGCGCGCGCGTCGTCGTCCTTGTGCCCCGAGCACGCTGCACGCGTGATTCCATCGCCATCTTTTCGATCCCTCGTTTTTTCTTTTTTTTTTTAATTTTTCTCACGGCTCTTAGCCGAAGAAGAGACACGCAAAGTTCTCGGGATTTTTAGTCGCGGTGGGGAACAAAAAGATACTCAAGAGGCGAATAATATTTTTTTTTCTTTTATGGTTATAACTTTAGGGTGAGAATCGCGTTGTCCCGTGCGCGATTTCGATTCTTGTTTTTTTCGTACGATGGAGAGAAGAGTTTTGGTGTAGGGCGAATAGGCGCGCACTAAGGTTCGAAGAGGTTTTTCGGCTCGTACTTTCGACGCGTATGTTCGGTCGCTGAACTGTAACAACGCGATCGCTCGGGCGTTCGGGCACCGACTGAGGCGGGCTTTCCGTATCTAAACGTGCTGGGGCGGCATAGCCTCCCAGCCGACGTCGCTCTCGCATACACTCGAGCGGAATCCACCGGGGAGCGGAGGGGGGGACGCGGCTTAAGGGAACGAGCTTGCTATATCCGTGTGATCACTCCGTTACGACAGTAGTTCCGCGGTTCTTTTTTTTCGCTCTTTCTTTCACCGTAGTCTCTTCGTTTTTATCTCGATTTCCGTTCCAGTCGAGTAACGTGGAATTGCAATTTTTTTTTACGAATTGTAGTTTACATCTCTCCTCGATAGATATTAATTTTCATTGTCGAATGGAAGTTGGACTGCTTTTGTGAGCCTGAAGATATCTGCGTGAGACTAAAATTATCTTCATTTCCAGTCTAGTTGACTGACTCGAATTTGTACTTTTTTTTCTTCCGAATTTAAGTTTACATCCGTTGTCGCTCGATCGATATTAATTTTCATTGTCGAATGGAATTTGGACTGTTCTTGTGAGCCCAAAGATATCTGCGTGAGACTAAAATTATCTTCATTTCCGCTCTAGCCGAGTGATTCGGAATTGTACTTTTTTTTTCCTCCGCATGTTAGTTTACTTCTCTCGTTGCTCGATAAACATTAATTTCCATTAATTTCCATTGTCGAATGAAAGTTGAACTGTTTTCATGAACCTGAAGATATCTGCATGAGACTAAAATTATCTTCATTTCCGGTCTAGCCGAGTGACTCGGAATTGTACTTTTTCCCTCCGAATTGTAGTTTACATCTCTTGTTGCCGATATATATTAATTTAAGAAATATATTAATTTATGACCTTGAAGATATCTGCTCGGAACAAAATTCCATCAAGTTGCAACGGCTGTGTTTTGCATATACGAACTTCGCTTGGGGAAGTTCGCTTGGAGAATAAAATGCTAAAAGTGAACAATTTTTTCTTCTTCTCAAATCAGTGCATTGGCAAAGACTTGCCGACTATGAAATTTGATCTCATGCGGATATTTCTAGGGTCATCGATTTTCCAGTCTTGGGACTCAAAGCGAGGCCCCTTCGCGATCGTACCATTCTTCAGACCTATCTTTCAATTCCCACTGCCGAGTCACCCGCACTCACGAAAAAATTAGATCTTTCCTTCAAAGGTCATTCTCACGAATTCCGTACATAGAGCGCGACCAGTTCTCGCGTCCGTAAGCGTGCGTAATCCTTCTGGCCTCGTCGAAGCCTTCGATGTCCCCCGTTTGGTGATTCAAGAGATTTCCCTCTTCTTCCGTACGCGAAGCGCCTGCGAACATACACAAAGGATCGTTATCTCCGAGTTTGTCATACTTTGTGAGGCGCGCTGAAAAAAAAGTAGTTACTCGGTCGGAATGTTAATTCTTACAAGGCGAAAGGGAGCCTGCGGTGAATGCACGACGATAAGACAGAACAGCTTAACATACTTAATTACAGCTGCGTCGAAAGAATTATGTTTCTTCTTTTTCTCCACTGCGACAGCTTCGAGACTCGCTCGCTGTTTATTTTAGCCGGAACGAGAACTAGCGAGGGTCACGCGGAGGTGACACGACTTCGCTGGGCTAAACAAAATGCTAACTACTGTTCCATTGTATTCAAACGGTCACGATGCCCGGTTGTGTATCTCATTGTTAGTTTGCTGCCTCTCTGCTGGGGTAAGCGAACAAACTCATTTAACGTTACACAGAAACCGTTAATTAGCGCATCGTGTCTAACATTTTTTGTTAGTCCGTCAAACGGGATCGCGAGTAAAGATTATACGTAAATAGCCGTAAGCCCGATAACATTTCGTCGGTGCTCGTGAGTTCTATCGTAAAAAAAAATAATTAAAGACGCTCCTCGATTTTTCTTTAGGAAGTCGCGAAGAAAGAATTTTCAATTCTTCGTTTATTATTGATTTAATCGATTTTGAAATCTTATCGGTATATTGAAATCTGTGAAGCCCTTGTTGTTTCGTCTGCTCCTGAAAGCGAGCAGACTCGTGTACTTCCGCACCGGAAATACACGAGTCTGTTTCGCACACCTCCGCGCCGGAAATACACGAGTCCGTTCGTGTATTTCCGCGCCGGAAATACACGAGTCGAGAGCGCTCGTCAAGGCTGCCGGACGAGCGTCGCAGCGAAACGTTGTCGAGAACGACATTCGCGATTTTAAAAGTGTCCGTGAAATTACTAAGTTCGATGCGATGCTCTACATCGGCCGATGACAACTGTCGGCAAGATAAATCGGGACAATTCTGGAAAACTGCAAAGAATTATTTGTTCGCCTTTCCGAATTCCGCTCGATACATCGATTTCGAGCACCCGTTACGCAAGATGACCTAACCTACGAGCGCACCCGTAAGTCCGCAGAAATCCGATTATATAAATACAGTGTTGACGTAAAATTGAAGACAAATACGTCCGTAACCGGTCGGTTCACAATTAAAATTTACGAAACGCCTAACCGTGACCCAATAACTTCGTCTCCAATTTTGCGCCAACCATTGTCGGTCGATATCGTTGTACGAAAAGGTTATACAATTTCGGGTTTATATACGTAAGTTTGCAGTCGTGTCGGCCACGTCCTGCCACATTGTCTGAACGCATCCACTTTACGTGGCAGAGTTTCCAAGCCAGGAAAATAAAAAAACAGGCTCGAAATAGGCTTTTTTTCAGCACCGTTTTATTCCCCGGATTTTATAATAACTACGTGCTGACGTAAAGTTGAAGATAAAGAGCCGGTCACGGTTCACAATTAGAATTTACCGAATTTACCGAAATGACCGAAAAACTTCGTTTCCAATTTCGCGCCAACCATTTTCGGTCAATGTTGTGTACGAAAAGGTCACAGTTTCGTGTATAAATTTGCATTCATGTTGGCCACGTCCTGCCACACTATCTGAACGTATCCATTTTGCATGGCAGAGTTCCCAAGCTAGAAAAATAAAAACAAACTCGAAATAGAGTTTTATTTCACCGCAATTTTGCTCCCGGTATGGAAAAGATCGAACGGGCAGTTAAAACGGACGGAATTTCATTCCGCTAGTCGCCGACGTTGAAGGAACGACGCAGCGTGAGTGTTTACGTGCGTTTCGAAAAGTTTCAGCTACCGAAGAGGTTACAGTTTAGTGTGTACATTTTTGCGATCACTAATTGACGCCATTTTTCTGCGAAAAGTTTTCGGCCCTGTCCTGCTACATTGTCTGAACGCATCCATTTAACATGGCAGTGTTTCCAAGCTCGGAAAACAAAGAGAGGCTCGAAATAGGGTTTTTTCACACCAGTTTTACTCCCAGGCTAGAAAAGATCGAACGGACAGTTAAAACGGACCGGCCCACTCAACACGAATGAAAAAAATGTTCTATCTGTTTCTCCGCATATCCCGGTGGTTCTCGACCCACCTTAAGGTGAAGTGAAAGTCACGTGACGGAATCGAAAGTGTGAGGGAGACAGAGGCATTGGTCTTAGCAGTGGAGCGAGAGAGACCGACAGTGAACGTATTTCACTTCACCTTAAGGTGAAGTGCAACTCTTCGGTACGTAACAAAAACTGCAATCCAAAATTCTTTAAGACGGTTAATTTTTAAGGAAAAATACGAGAACATCAAACGATGCGCAGTAATTCTGTTGTTAACTGTTCTCACAATTTTCCCAAGAAATAAAGGACTTGGGAGATTTTTGGGTTGCGAAATTGCAGCTGTCTCTCTCGCACCCATAGCGGTTAAACTTCACCTTAAAAACTGCAGATCCGGTTTTACTAAATCTCTCTCTCTATATATATATAAAACGCAATCTTGCATGGTCAAATAAATCTCTACCTGGTCGTATTGTAAAACTCGTCAATGCGACGTCCACAGCCATTCCCAAGCACAGACCAACCAAAACGGCCCTAAATTCGTTCCGGTAGTTCGCCGGCTCGGAGGGAAACGACGAAGCTCGACCGTTTACGTGCCATTCGAAAAGTTCCAGCTACCGAAAGTCTTAAGCATATGGAAATGTGTCGACGCTCCGGAGTTCCCCGGATCCCACGTGTTGACCCTACATCTTTGTTCCTCGTCGCAGCGGCGACCCCTCGAGCGCGCGAGCGGGCTCTGGCACGTCGGCAACCCGCGCGCGCCCGTTCGCGTCGCCATTGCGTAATAATAACTAGAGAGCCCGATACAGGCGGAGCGTCGGGCGGCGCGTATGTACGCAGGTTCGATAGTTATTATACCATTGTTGGTTATGCGGCAGATGGATCGATGATCCCGAGAAGAAAAGGAAATCCGGACGAATGGCATTAGTATAAAGCTTTGTCGAGTGCACGTTAGCTCTCTATCGAGAGCGAGGCGCAGTCGAGAGGTGCCGAGTAGCGCGCAGCTGAGTCTGATTACACCAGTAGTACGACAGGGCAAACGCGTCCTTCCATACGACCGCGCGTCGACAGCATTATCTCCTTATTAGACTTAATTGGAAGGTCTATACGATACACTCGTAACGTCATACGACGTCGAATCGCTCGACAGTATTCGACCGCTCAAGGGAGGACCCAACGGTGACTTAACAAATTAATCGATCAGCTTGGAAAACAAAAAAGAATCAAATTGGGACATTCGTCTCACAAGGTTTCGCGAGACAAACAGTTGGGATTCGATAACTTAGGTTGGTTTTTTTTTATCGTCCGCATCGCTCGAACTGTATATCATATTTGTGAAATTGAAAATATTGATTGCCATGAAGATATCTGCATGAGACTGCATGAGACTGTCATCAAGTTATAACGGCTGTGTTTCGCATCGCACAAAGTTCGGTCGGGGAAGTTCACTCGGAGAACAAAATTGTACGAGTGAACAATTTTTTGGTTCTTCCTAAATGAGTGCATTGACAGAAACAGAGCTGGGCAAATATCCTAAGGAACTTGAACTACGTATTGAAGTTGCAAGTACTTGAAGTACGTACACTGAAAAACAATATCAATGACGCAAATAAAGTTCGCTCGCGGGCTGCCAAGGAAACAAATTGTAATTTCAATTCCACCTTCAATTCTTACAATTTCATACGGGATTGAAACGATATCACCTTGACGTCACCTTGATAGTCTTGCGGTCGTCGTTTCAATATCATATGAAATCGTAAGAATTGAAGGTAGAATTTGAGGTAGAATTGAAAGAGGAATTGAAGGTAGAATTGAAAGTAGAATTGAAAGAGGAATTGAAGGTAGAATTGAAAGTAGAATTGAAAGTACGATTGAGAGTAGAATTGAAATAAAAAATGTTTTCTTTGCCACTCCGCAAGTGAATTTTTTTTCAGTGCATTGAAGTAGCGAGTACTTAAAGTACGTATTGAAGTAGCGAGTACTGGAAGTACGTATTGAAGTAGCGAGTACTGGAAGTACGTATTGAAGTAGCGAGTACTTGAAGTACTGAGCGCTGGATAGTTCTTGTTTACTAACGTACTGAGTGCGGGCAGAACTGAATTGCTGAAGTTCTGAGTTACTGTGCGCTGGCTCAGTGCTTGATACTTCGATACGTACTTCGGTGTATTTGCCCAGCTCCGTCACAGAGGCTTCCTACTGTGAAGTTTGATATCATGCCGATATCTTCAGAGTCATAGAGACTGAACGTCCGGAAGTGTAATCGTATTATTATTATTTAATTGTCAGATAAATTTAGCCAACTTTGTCTGCGATAAAAGATTCACAACTTTTCATCGATCCATCCAAAAGACAAGAACATCAACGGAGACGGCGGCGATAACGAGTGACCAAAATCTATTTCACTGTGGCCTCGCGAACTATCGATCCGAGTTCGTCAGCTGCGAGCTTGTAAAGCGAATCGATTTACATTGCTGATTTGACACTGCTCGAGGTTTTCATGTGTTTTATCTTCCTTACAAACCTATACGATTTACGAACTGCATGACACGTACCAAAAATCTTTGAATTTACAAAAACCCTATAAAAAAAAACCCTTCGAATTGAGAGGAAAAAAAAACTGTCCACGATTCACCGCCGAGGTCACGCGAGCGACGAAAAATGGTGTCCGATCATTGTGCGTTGCGACTGCGGTCCACGCGAGTCTCCCGCTCGTCGTTCGTTACGCGATAATTGTTCTATCGAAGTAGAACGACGCTCAATAATAACGCGACTCGGCTGTTCAACGACTGACTGAATCACCGAATATGCTGAGCCGGGGAAGGAGAGGAGCGGCGATACGCGCGACTCGGAGACACCCGCGTGGTACACAGCGTAGGAATCCGCCAAGAGAAGTGGAGACGGGACCGAGAGCGAAAGTAAATGGTGTGTACCGTCGGGCGGTGTGCTGCTGCAGCAGCGCCAGCAGCGGCGTCGCCTCGGGGACCCCCCGTGGCTTATCTACGTGCAACGTGTGTATACAGCCTACGGCCACGAACGAATGATACAGTTTATATATACCACCCGGTGTAAGCGCATTTGCTAACACGATCCGACCAGACGACAATCCTCTCCGCTTTCGCCCCGACAAACTATCTTATCTTTATCGGCCCAGCTATAGACGCCATTTCTCTCGAACAATTTTACCAATCAGATAATAATAGTACGTTACGACACTTGTACAAAAAAAACTTTTTCGAGAAAAGTAGTTGAGCCGCAGTCGCAATCGCACGAGTCAAGCGAAGGTTTTCCGCACGAGTATGTCGTACAAAATTTTATCTCACAAAGTGTGAAAATTGAGGTTTTACGCACGCGAAGCGTTCATAAGACCGCAATTTTTCCACAACTTTTTCTGACGCGTTGGGTTGCAGTTGCAATCACACGAGTTAAGGAAACCTTTTTCGCACGAGTATCGCCCAAAATTTTATCTCACGAAGTGCGATAGTGGGGATTTTACGCAGGCTTCGCGTGCGCAAAACTGCCATTTTCGCATCGAGTGAAATAATCGATCTTTCTTTTTTTTCATCCTTATTTAATTTGCGCCCTGTGTGTGAGGTAGTTTTTTTTCTCTCAGCTCGTCGACGATCGCTGACCCACAGCAGCCGGGTGAATACGAGGCTTATATAGTAGAGCGGAGAGGCGTGTTTGAGGAAACCCCGAGATAATGACTATGCAGCGGTGTAAGGTCAATGTTTTTGGGACTGTGGTCTGGCTGGGCTAAGAGAGCAGTTGCCATGCCAACGAGAAAGAGACGTGGCAGAGGGAGTGAAATAGGGGAGGCCGGCGAGAGCGCTCAGAGACTGCGGAGAGAACGAGCGAGAGCGCGAACGAGAGCGCGAACGAGGCCGAGCGACGGGTGAGGCGAGGTGCGGAGAGGCAGACCGAGCGGGAGAGACGTTAATCAGGAAAAACTACGACGCTCATCCCCCCCCCCTCCCCCTCCCCCTCCTGCGGGCTCTCACTCGACAATTGAATTTCGTACTTCCGTCATTAATAGCTGATTTAGCGTGAGGAAGATTTATCCTTCTTTCGGGTGTTATTACCAGGCCGGAGGGGCCAACAAAAAAAAAAAAAAAATGGCGATTAACCCCGTTCTAGGTTAGGTCGCAACTTTCGGGCGCGATGGATTCTCGCTTCCAACTGCAACACGCCCGCGGCACGGAATTCTAACGTATTTTGTTTTATCTCTTAAAAGTTGCCACGGCGATTATATGCTTAAATCCTCTAGCTACGGAATTTAATTCCTCGCTTCAAACGAAAATTCCTCTCGGGCGCGCTCACTTTTTCGCGCAGTTCTGCGCACTTTTTCGCGCAAATATCCAACGATCTCCCCCGCCCCCTTTTTCTGCGGGAAGAATTACGTTTCATAATTTTTTTTTTTTTTTCGGAATCGTTAAAATTTTTGAGTCTCGGAGAATGTTTTGGAAAAAAAAACAATGTTACCGATAACTGTCCAATCTTTCGTGCTACGAGACCAACCAATTGTATAGAATTTTTCATCCCAGATAATATTTCGCCCAAGTTTCATTCGAGTTGCGATGTGCAGTAGTTTTTCGTTTCCGCCCACAAATTTTTCGCGTTCTCGCGGAATTTTTCGTTCAAAAATTTCGACCGGCGAAAAACCGCCAAAAAATCGTCCATAATTTTCTTTTTGTATAAATAGAGCTGACCTTTCGAACTGGCAATAAAAACTGTCCGATATCGTCGCGCGCCTCCGCGTATCCGGCGTGTGTCGCGGGGATCGCTCGACGCGATGAAATGATCGAGGATCCATTACCGAACCTTCCAAAAAGCTTTCCCAACAGCCGCCAGCGACGAATCTGCATGAAAAAAAATATCTGAATGAAAAAAAAAAAAAAAAAAAAAAAACGAATCCACCTATCCGAGGCTCTCGGAGATAATCATCGTCGCCGAGGCCGACTCGAAAGTCCGCCGAGGAAAGCGCACGTATCAATTCCCGAGTTTGAGTCTCGACGAAGGGTCAGCGGAGAACGATCCGCAACGCTCGTGTCTCGGTCGGCGAAGAGGCATGTGATTCGATACAGGACGAGGCAATTGCGCCCAATCTTTTCATTCGTTTGCAAATTAATGGTGTGCCTCGGTGACCTCCAGAGCGATATGTATACACACACACGTCGCCCACTGTAACCGTACATACAAACTGAGAAGTGGCCCTATATATGTCCGTCGATCTGTACGTTCCCCGGGGGTCTGTCATACCCCAGCGCCTTGACGGGGCATGACGGACCCCGGCTACCCAAGTGGACAACTTTCCAAAAATATATATACATATTAGTTATTAACCCTACGTGTGTACACTGGGTCTTTGAAGGAACAGTCGAAATTGAAGGAACAGCGGTTTTTTCCGTTTCTCGACTATTCTTTAATTTTTATTAACAACGGTTTAAAACTCTTGACTTTGGCAACTTCACGGGCATGTAGTAGAGACTTCAGGAAGTAACCCAGAATTTTTTCAGATCTTTCGAAAGCCTGGAGAACTTTGAAAACCAGACGGTTCCCTAAAAGACCCAGTGTACTTACCGTGTCTCTGGAAATATAGTGTACAGACGCAGGTTTAATAATATATATATATATATTTTTTATATATTGCAACGAATATCGTACGCGGTATAGGATAGATGATTATCCTCGGTAAGCGGTCATGAAGAACCGTTCGGACAGTAGGACATTTGACGGTGCAACAAACGATCGACTTCACGGCGATCGTGGATTTGACAGTCAGTCAAATCCAAACCCAAGTATCTTCTCTGGGGGTCCATCATGCCTCAGCGCCTTACCGGGGTATGACTCACCCCAGGCACAAACAAATTCACAACTTTCCAAAAATATATCAGTTATTTTTAATATACACTTTATATATATATATATATATATATATATTTTGTATATATTTATATATATGAAAATATGACATATACACGCCTCTTGAATAATGCGCGGTTCCAGTAGAAAGCGCGTCATCGTCCGTGCGGTCTACCGAGAAGACGTTCTTATCACCTTAGCGCACATCGCCTCCCAGGCCACAGTGTAGGCCTCGAGTGTATATCTCAACCGCGCTGCGGCCTCGGCAGTGGCAGCACCGGCGGCGGCTCGACCCTGCCGTACGGAGATAGTCTCGGAAGATGAATCCAGATTACGCTCCTGTGTGCGTAAAGCGGCGGTGCGCCTATCGGTGGTTGGCTTTTTGAGACGAGAAGATCCAGTAAGCAGGTATACACACAGCGCCGAGCCCGCTGCAGCCTCCCGAGTGCCCTTCTCCACAGCCTTTCTCCCATTTCCGCCTCTCTCGTTTTCTCGTTTGGCCCCGTTTCTCGTTTCTACCGTATTACCGTCGGTTCTCTACCCCCCCCCCCCCCCCCCTTTGCTCTCTTCATCTCTGCCGCATTTGCCTCGGTGTAGCACTCTTGTTTCCTGCGCGATGCCGATAGTGGCTGCTTCTCTAGTGCCCTGGTCTCCGCATTCCGGATGCTGCCCCCCTTCCCCCCCCCCCCTCCTCGCCTCCAGCTCGCCACGTTTTCGTCTACCCGGCAAACAACCCCCATCGTACACTCGTTACGAGACATCCCAGAAATATTCGTCGGCATTTCCGCTCGTACGAAAGTACCGAGTGGCCGAACATGGTCGTCGGTTGAAGGCGATAACGGTTCGTTGATAAGGGCACATAACCCCTTCCTCCGTGCCCCGAACATCCAGAGCCAACCCCCTTTTAGGACAACCGTCTCTCTATCATTATCGCTGTACTCTCTTTAACCAGCCCCCCTCCCCCCGGCCCTACTCGCTTCTCTGCCCCCCTCCCTCACCTGCCCCTTCATAGCCCCCCCCCCCCCCCCCTCCTGCAACGCTTTTAATATCTCGGCGCACCGGCGCCCGGCCTTTTTAATTATCTCCTACGGCTATAATGGAAGCTTGGATCTTTCCAGCTTTCGACGAAATAAACGTAAAAGCACGCTTTACCGAGTGGCGAACATTGATGTGTAGGTGGGTATATATATTTTTTAGTGTGATCTTTTTTTTTTTTTTTCGGGAGCTTTTCCTGTACGAATGCGTGTTCTCCAGTATGAGAGTCATCCGTACGTCCGTTCGTCTGTGGGGGCCCCGATGGGGAAGGAATCGAGGTGGCCGAAACTGGGAAGGGACACTCAGCGCCACACATTTAAACGTTTCGTAAGTTGTAGCTTTCGTGTATATCGGTATGTATATTTTTAATGTTTTTTTTTCTTCTTTTTCAGAAAGCTTTTCCGGTACGAATGCGTGTTCTCCAGTACGAGAGTCATTCATCCATCCGTTCGTTCGCCTGTGCGAGGTCCCATGAGGAAAGAACCGAGTTGGTCGAAATTGGGAAGGGACACTCAGCGCCATACACTAAAGCACTACGTAATTCGTCAGCCTCGTGTATATCGGTCTATATATTTTTTTCGGAGAGAGCTGTTCCTGTACGAATGCATGTTCTCCAGAACGAGAGTTATCCGTCCGTCCGGCTGTGCGAGGCCCCGATGAGGAAAGAACCGAGTTGGTCGAAGCTGGGAAGGGACACTCAGCGCTATGGCGCTGAGTGTTTCTTCTCAGCTTCCGTAATTAAAGCGCTTCGTAATTCGTTGATCGCGTATATATCAGTATATATATTTTTACTATGTTTTGTTTTTTCAGAGAGCTGTGCCTGTACGAATGCATGTTCTCCAGAACGAGAGTTATCCGTCCGTCCGATGAGGAAAGAACCGAGTTGATCGAAGCTGGGAAGGGACACTCAGCGCCATACACTTAATCGCTCCGTAATTCGTCGGCCTCCTGGCAAGCCCGCCCCGCCTCCCGTAACGGGTTTTAAGGACGCGGGAAGGTTATTGCATTCGAGTGGCAAAGGGAGTGCACAGGAGACGTCGCCGAGGAAGCGGAACGACAGGCTCGCCGGGGGAGAGCGGTGGATTCTCCGCTTAAAAGGTGTCGAGATGACTTTTCGTCATATTACGACGTCTACGAGTATCTTGAAACCATTAGGCCTCGTCTTCAACGGGCGCCCCGAGGCCTTCGCTCTCTTTCTCCCACCCGTCTCGTCTATCCCAGACTGCCGTTTACCTCGTCCTAGCAATTATTCAAGCGAAACTTCTCAACCCCCCTCCCCCCCCCCAACTCTCACCCTCTACGGTGTGTCTAACGCGATGAGTAAATTCGCGAGAAAAATTTCATAATTTTTCGTGTCGTCCTTGCGAGTCCGTATTATAGTCTCGTTGTATTATGCACGATGTTTTTTTTTTTCGAGAGAGGGTCTTGATTGCTGGCTCGGGGAGGGATTCGTGAACGCGACATTATCGAAACACAAGTGGTCGAACACGAAAACGGTACTTCGAGGTCTTCGATCCAGATTGCAACGATTGTTATCTAAATTTTGTCGAAAAAAATGTTCCCAAGCAATTTTTTTTCGATAATTCGCGAGCATATTTGTTACTTCGTGGAACACTTTTTTTTTGTAAAAAAAACATTCACAAAAGTCTCAAGGGTTGGGTTATTAAAAAAAAAATGCTTTGCTTCTATTCTCGTCCTCGTTGCCCGTTAAATTATTTTTCCAAGGCATTCTATTTTGTGTACCCGGGCGAAAACCGCGAAATCGCGATAATCATCAAATAGGAGGATCTTGATTGCTGGTTCGGGGAGGGATCGATGGATGAGAAATTATCGATATAAGGTGGTCGAACACGAAAACGGTACTTTAAGATCTTCGATCCAAATTGCAACGATTATCATCTAAATGTTGTCGAAGAAAACTTTTCCCAATTAATTTTCGTCTCAATAATTCTCGAGCATTGTTCCTTCATGGACCACTATTTGCGATAAAAAAAAAAAAAAAAAAAAAAAAAAAACAGTTGTTAAAAGTCCGAGCGCTCTGCTTAATTTCGAGAAAAAAAATCCATTACTTCTATTCTCGTCCCCGCCGCCCGTTACATTATTTTCCCAAGGTCTTCTATTCTACCCGGTCTAAAAGTGTGAGATATCGCGATAATTAACAGAGAGCATTACGAGCTCGCCGCGGTAGGGTAGACAATCGGCCTCGGGGTTGGGGCTCGACCGTTCGTTCTGGCTGCACGGGTCGACCCTGGCTCGCACTTCGCCTTCGTTCCTTCCTTTCGGGAAAATATGTAATATCCACCACCTGGGACACTGCGCGTGCACTCGATCGCTTCGGGCCTCATTTACTAATGACTACCAGTTATATCGCTTCCCTCCTCCCGCCACACGAGGCCACTTCCCCTCCGCCCCGTAGATCAGCGCCTTCGATAAATTAAAACAATATTTCCCGTGTTCCAATTCGCCCTCCCGCTCGATAACTTTGACGCTCGCATCAGAGGCAGCATCACGATTTTTCATCCCACCGGCCGGCCCAACACAGCCCGCTAATATTGTTACGAGTAGCGTTGAAATTTATAAGCGGCATGTTGGACAGTCCCGGCCTAGCATATGGAGGCATTTTAATTGAGAGTCTGCTGGTTAGGTCATCACCGCTGCTCGGTATGCCAGCCGAGGCGTATCCGAACACATGGACGTACGAGAACCGCCACTACGTACCCCGGATAAAGAACGTGGGAGATGTACGGCAGCGACCAACACGTGACAGACGACACTACGGCAACCAATGAAAATTCAGGGCTTTCTCGCGACCCGAGGAAACGCCTCTGAAAAATCTCGTCGGTTCTCACAGATCGTGCAATTTTTCTTTTTTTTTTTTTTCTACGTCAGTGGCATTTTCTTTTTCTTAAATTTCAATGCTTGGGCGACGCGAAATTAACTGGGGTAAAAATATCTGACCCACATCCGCGTGAACCGCGAGGAGAATCAGTCGAGAGAGCCATTAATCCGCACCCGTTTATCTCCAACAATTGTTTCCACCCAAGTAATTCGCTCGCTTTTTTTTTATTTGTTTATTTGTTTATTACGGGTATTTTTTATTTGTTTATTTGACCCATGTAGCACGAAGTGTTTTGAAAGCATTTCAGAAATGTTCTTAGTCTTTCAAATCTTACGGAATGTTTCTGAAATATATTGAAAATTATATTTTGAAATATTCTGTCAAAATATGGAATACGAAACGTTTCTTGAATATTTGAGAAACATACTTAAGCTTACAATACATGTGACATATTTCTGAAAGATAGTGATGAAATGTTTTTAAATATTTTTTTATTTCTTGTTTCACCGAAATATTTCTATTGAAACTTTCTTTGCGTTTCGCTAAAGTGTTTCAAAAACATTTCCGAAACATTTCAATGTAAGATTTACGAGCGGACGGAAAAATCATTTTCAAAACCTCTTTAAAACATTTCACAAATATTTTTCAACATTGGTAAAATATTTTCAATGTTTCAAAGAAATATTTTTGAATCCTTTAAAAAATATTTCCGTTCTTTGTCGGAAATAACACGACAAATGAAAAAGAAAAAATAATAATAAAATTCATAAAATTTCGTAATGGATAGCGCAGTTGTACGAAAAAAAAAGAAAAGAAAACACGATCCGTTTTTACGGGAGATGAATAAATATTTTCCAGATTGGATATTGAAATTGCGGGTATAAACTTTGCAGGCAAAGTAAGTAAAGTGGCGGTTGCAGAGGAGCGAGGCAAAGGCCGAGGGGGGAAGGTTGGGAAGTGAGAGAGCGAGAGAGAGGAGAGCCAGGTTTCTCGGTCCATAAGCCCAGCCCAAGTCGGCTTCCGTGGCGGCGGTACAGCCGTGTACATGTGGCGTACAGTGCTAGGTGGAAGACGGCGTCGAATGCTCGCACATAGCCGCAGCCAGGGATGAAGCTAAAAGAGAGCGCAGAGCTCGGAGCAGCTCGACGGTCTCGCGTCGAAGGTTCGGCGGATCTCGTACACGGGCCTTTGTTAAATATGGCCCGCGCGCTTCTCGTTCTTTTGTCGTCGTTGACAAAGCCCCCGGAGAATCCATCCTTCGAATGTGGAACAGCTGCCATCGAATGCTCGCTCCCGAGTCGGCCTCGCCGGGCCGTCGTGGTCTTCTTCTTCGGTTCCCTCCCTGGCGAACTTCCTATCCAGTTTTTTTGTACCCCTGTTTGCCTACTCCCTACCGTGTCCCGATGCAGTTTTTCACCCAACGCACGACGCTCTCATCCTCGACTACTTGGCCCCCTTTGGGATTTTTCTTATTTATTTTAATTATTCATTTTGAAAAAATGGGCGAGCCCAATTACAAGCTGGTGCACTGAGAGAAGGATCTTGTAAATATGACTATATCGCTTGAGAGATATTACTATAGCACATAGTTGTAGGGAATTAGAGCGCCACCTATCGCAGAAGGTACCGGATTTATAAGAAAAATATATTATGGTAAGAATTCTTGGAAAATCTGAGATTTTTCGTCATAGGGTGTGCCCTAGTTTCCTACTAGTATGTACTATGGTAACTTTTCTTAGATGTTCGGTAGTTTTTACTAGATCCTTCTCTTAGTGTCTGAAAGGTCATCAACCGAAATAATGTTCCTGTGGCCAGATTGGGGCGCCCTCTGGTGGTGGAGAGTGTCCAATCAAACTGTTGCAAGATGAAGAAGAAGAACCGAAATAATGGACAGCCCGAGTGACCAGAGGCGAGGACAGTAATAAGCGAAAACAAAAGTCAGAAAACATAATTAATTATTCGCAGACAAGTGATATTTCCCCTTTGGGTTTTATTTAATTAATTTATTTAGTAAAAACGGGTGAGCCCAATTTCAAGTTGGTGGGAAAGACCATTGACCGAAATAATGGGCGGTCCGAGTGACCAGAGGCCAAATCAATAATTTGCGAAAACAAAAACGAAACATAATTCATTATTCGCAGAGAGCTCATAAAAGCTATCTGTATGGAAATAACGCAAAAACCCTCGAGTACTGACTCCCTTTGGGATTTATTTATTATAATTTGTTTATTTTGTAAAAATGAGCTGGCTGAATTACAAGTCGATGGGAAACTGCATCAACTGAAATAACACACAGTGCGAGTGACCGGACGCCAGAACAATAATAGGCGAAAACAAGAACCACAAAAGATAATTAATGATTCGCAGAGAACTTGCAAAATCTATCCATATGGAAATAATGCAAGAATCCTCGACGACTGGTCCGCTTTGGGATTTATTTATTTAATTTGTTTATTTTTGTAAAAATGACCTGGCTCAATTACAAGTCGATGGGAGACTGCATCAACTGACATAACACACAGTGCGAGTGACCGGACGCCAGAACAATAATAGGCGAAAACAAGAACCACAAAAGATAATTAATGATTCGCAGAGAACGTGCAAAATCTATCTATATCGAAATAACGCAAGAATCCTCGACTCCCGGCTCCCTGTGGGATTTATTTATTTATCTAGTAAAAACGGACAAGCCCGTTTACATCGAAATAATACACAGTGCGAGTGACAGGACGCCAGAACACTAGTAGGCGAACAAAAACCACAAAACAGTACTGGGCAGAGCAAAAAAACTGTTCTTTCAAACAAAAAAAACTGCTCACTTTATCCAGTACCCAAATTCTTGCGTTTCGTTGCCTCTCGACTGAATAGGACAATGGATTATCGTGACCACGATTACGAGCCTAAGCCCGTTCTGTTCAGTCTACAAACTCAACAATCTGCTTTTGCATCCGAGGCTCCAGCAATAAACGCACCAAGTATATTTCAGCTGTTTACATTAGATAACTTCTTTATATTGCTTCTATGATGAAACACGTTATGCGAGCATGTGCACACTTGTATGCAAGAATCTTGTCACAAAGGGCTTGTGTCACGTATAACACAGATAAATGAATAAATAAATAAAACATAATTATTGTTCAGTGTATTAAAAACATTTGAAATATCTTATTTTTAATAATTTACTTTAATTTTGCTATAAAAGTACTTTAATTTTAATCATTTACTTTAATTTCAATGAAAAATCATATTCATTTCTCATCACGATTGTACATTAAATTTAATGTACGAGTTTCTGCATAAAAACTTCCATGCCGGTACATTAAATAGACAATTTTTTTCCAGTCTGCTTGAAGATATCGGTGATCTGGTTATCAGGTTAAACGACGATCTTTCTCCGGCGAATTTTATTCGAAAGCGTTTCCGATCAACCGGAAAGCCAAGCTACACAGAGGACGTCATCAGGTCTTCTCGGTCACGTAAAAATTTGCTTTTCGACGGAAACGCCGGAGTTTCTAGCCGAGAAACCAGATTGGCTGCTCCTTCCTGTTTTACCGACCGAGCCATTTGGGGTCATTGCGACGTCCGCCCCTATGCCAGACCAAAAACAACCAAAACGAATTTTTACGCCGATCTGGCATTCAAACTAGAGTGGAAGACAATTCCAAGCCTCGACGCTGAGAGCAAATATCACCGACGTGCATTGCAATGCTTCGCGAAACTGAGCGTTCCGAGCCGTCTGCGATCCTCCGCGCCTGCATAATGCATAAAGCTCCGTCCGCGTCCTGCATTTCCAAAAGTGACGACGAAGCCGCTCGGACGGTAAGAAAAGAGGAAAACTGAGAGGAACGAACAGAAATGAAGATTTAAAAAAAAAGAAAAAAAAGAGGCCGCGTCGGATCGACGTTCACGAAGAGCTCTCGATAACATTGCCAAAGAGTCTCCAATTCGCAACAATGCAACATCTTTGAATACCTTGAATGGGACTCTCGTTCGCTTGGCCGGTAATGGGCAAACTTTTCTATTCGGCATGCGAAAAGAGATGCTCCGGGTGAGAGTGGGAGACCCGGAGAGAAACGAGGGGTGGTCCCGCTCCGAATAAAGACCCGGCCAGGGAGGCTTCGAGCTTTTAATAAATGATAGGGAAGCCCGAGGGAAAGGACACGCCACTGTACAATTTTGTGTACGTATAGAGTCGGAGCGTTCAGTTTTCCCGAGTTGATGCTCCTGCCTATGTACATCCACATATATATGCTTGTATATGTGCATCGCGAAACGTCACACTGGGAAAACTTGTGACGCGTCGAGCCTATCGACTATTTCCCGTTCCTACTGTGGGATTCTCAGCATTGCTTTTTTCCCCCTTTTTTTTCCCCGCCACCTCGCGGCTTTGTCTTTTCTCTGTAGAGCGAAAAGCACCGCACTGTCTCCGTATAGAGCGTATCTCCCTGTTGTACCAACGTTTGTGTGTGTGTATGTGTATTTATGTATGTATATATATTTATGTATATATATTTATGTATATATATTTATGTATACATATTTATGTATATATATTTATGTATATATATGTGTATATGTATGTGTATGTAACTGTAGCATAATGCACTCGGTACTCGCGGCATTGCCGTAGGTTGTGAGTGGTTGAACGCAATCGTGAAAACTCCTCAACGGCCGCGGCGACACACATTAACGAGAATCGCGAGAAGGAGATGAGAGAGCGCTCAGCGTCGGAGAGGAGACGCATGAAAAGTGCTCGAAGCGCTTTAAGGCGGCTCTCGCATCATCGTTATAACAGTCCATTTTTTTTTCTCTTTTCTCTCTTCTGTTTTCTTCTTTTTTTTTTGTCGGAGATGAATGCGAAAGATTGTTGAATATTGCGATTGTCTGATTGAGGATTCGGAGCATTAAATTAATTATCGTGGGGCTGATGAAGGAGGCGGTTCGAGCGTTTTAGTTTTTCTTCGATTCGCGACGATTTGAGTGCAGCGAGCGCTCGATCGTCGGAAAGAAAGTGAGCGTCATTTTCTCGGGTTTTTCTGCACTTCGAACGTTTTTTCTTTCGCGGGTTGAATAGCCGAAGACGCCCGGTCGTAATGAAAAATAATGAAAAATAACAAGCTGTAACTCATATTCAATTTTCCGACTACTATTAATTTTTTTCTTGCGAAGCTCGCATAGCTGTTTTTTTTTCACGAGCGTTTTTTTGTTCACATTTGATCACGATTATCTGATCGAGTATTCGGAGCATTATATTAATAATCGCGTGGCTTCGAACATTTTTCCTTTCGCGGACGGAACGTTGCAGCTTCAGCAGAAGCCGCTCGGTCGTAATGAAAAATAATGAAAAGAGAAACAAACTACCTCATATTCAATTTTGCAAGGACTATTAATTTTTTTGTTTCCTGCGAAGCTCGGATAGCTGTTTTTTTTTTCTCCAACGATCGTTTATTTTTACATTCATTTGTTGCGGTAAAACATTGGGAATCATAAAGTGTTAAGTGAGATAAATTTTCAATTTAGACACTCAGTGAACCGGACCGGTTTTACGAGTCATCTAAAATTTATGATAGGCCATCCGTGCACTCGTTTGATAAACTCGCTCCGAGTGTTGACCATACAATTACAGTCTATGACTGCATAGGTAGAGAGGCTGGCGTGTAGGAAGGCAAAGACAACTCACGGAAATACCGAATTAGGCGGGTTAGGAAGTCGCTCGGGCTTGCGGGCGTGAATGTTTGGCATTTTAATGAGGAAACGAGCATTTACCTTGCAGCTCTTGTCGATGCAGCACGCGTCGGCCTTGCCTCTCTCCCTCGCCCGCGCTCTTCCCTCGCCCCTCCGACAAACGGGTCACACACCGTAAACGCGATACGCCACTCGTATGGCTTCCTATGTTTTACACAAAAAAAAAAACTCACCATCCGCCGTCCGAAGTACGTCATAAATCGTAATTACCTTGGTGAACTTTACTCGCCGTAAATCGCGCATCGATTTTCTGAGCTATTTGCATCAAAGATAACATTTTTTTTTAAATTTTACATTTAGCGACACGTTTTTCGTCAATTTTCATTTTCGATGAGGAAAAAAATGGCAATTCATGTACCCTGTTTTTTCTTTAATTTAGTAAAAGAGGTAACAATTTTTAGTATTTGTTTCGGATAAAACCGGATTTACGCAGTCTTTGATGTATTTTATTGGCGTAACGAAAATATTCGGCATTTTTGTTTGTTGACAATCAACGAAAAAGAGAAATATGTCCTCTGTACGCGTATATGAGTAAAAAAAAACATAAAAGTTGATTACAACAGCGAGCGTTCGTAATTAAAGTTTTACATCTCGGATGTATTCCAATATTCTTGGTTTTTTCATTTAGTAAAAAGAATAACAACTTCAATTATTTGTTTCAGATAAAACTGGATTTATGCTCTCACCGATATATTTTATTAGAGTAACGGAAGTATTTGTGATCTTTGTTTGCTGTTAACCACACACGATGTGTGTGAAATTTCAGCTTGATCAGTCGAGGCATTCCCGACTTATAGCGATTTGAATTTATCACGTCTGAGTCACACACAAACATACATATATACATGCACACACATAGGTCCGAACATTTTTTCCAAATATGATTTTTCGATCTTTTCGAACATTCTAATGAAGTTTTTCATAAAAATCTCGAAATTGATTTTTTTTTTCACCAAAAAACAAATCTTCCTCGACGTGCAAGCAAAACATAAAAGTGCATTATAAGAGCGAGCGTTTCGTAGTTAAAGTTTTACATCTCGAATCTATTTCAATATTCTTTTTTTTTTATTTCGAGTAAAAGAAATAACAACTTCAATTATTTGTTTCAGATAAAACGGAAATTACGTCTAACGGGAGCGAGCAGCGAGTTACAAAGTTTTGAATCTCGGATCTACTTCAGCTCTCAACTGCAAGTCTTTTCTGATGCATATGTTTCCATGGGGGGGAAATCGTGCCGCTAAGTCACCGTTTCCTCTTGGAATTTGATTAAACCCAATGCATTCGAGACCGGGCGGCTCTCGGCGGCGGACCGGAAGTCGACCGGCCGATTGGCCGATGGACACGTTTTCTTTGTCGTTGTACTTTTTATGTGTCCCGAGAGTCCGACGAGCCAACTTATGCAGGCCCGCGACAATAAGGATGTCACCGATGAAAGAGATCGGGCGAGAAACCGCCGAAGAAATCTCCCGCCTTTCATGCCCTCGGGCCGCGACTATTGTCCGGCAACTTATATACATCTTTATGTTCCAGGTTACGCGATGAGGGAGCCGGCTTCTTTCGACTTTTCTCGGACGAGAAATCCGGTTCCACGGCTATTTTGCGACTGTCCATGCGCCCTCTTCGCTCCTCCGCTTCTCATTCATTCGGGAGTTGTTAAAAAATAGCAAACTTTGCCAATTTGCCGGACTCTTTCCGATCGGAGGGAGGAAACAAAACTCGCGACGGGGCGAGATTCCCGAACTCGAAGACTCCGAGGACTAAATATTGCGGGTGCGAGATCTGGATTTCGGTGCCTGGAAGGAGAGTGTGGCATTTTTTTTTTACTTCAGTTTTTGGATATTTATTTTTATGCTTAAAATGGATAAGGGTAATTTATGAGATTTTTTTCTCGGAGAACTGGCGAGATTTTTCATTTTCATTGTTCGGAGTGAAAATCGAAATTTTGCTGTTTCAAGCGCAAAAAGAGTATTAATTGATAGTGGATATTTAATGAAAGCGGAATTAAAAAAAATCTCTGCTCAGGGTATGAAAAATATACAGGGTACAAAAAGTATGAAAGAGTAGTGGATATTTTTGCGAAAGAGATTTTTTTAAACGTTTCATAACAATTAATTTAACCGAATTCACGAACGTATTTCTCCGGATAGATTTTCAATGCAAAAATAATATAGCATTGGCTCTGCTTTGACGAGTCGCGGTCCATTATGTTTGTAGCAAAAATGCCTCACGAAGGGGCATCGTATTACATTTTCCCATTAGCTGCCTTGAATACCGCGTAAATCGAGTTTAATCATCAATTGATATTAACCGAACTTGTAAGTTAATTATTAAAAATTTCCGCACGGTTAATCATACACCGAGACTCGATTAGTGGGCAGTGACACGAAGGATCGCCGACAGTTTGGGCAGAGCCGGGGAGTTAACGGTGTAGCGAGGGCAAGTTTGTCGCTTGCGCAATAAACCCGTTGCCCCGCGGCTTGCATACGCTGTCACACTCGAGCTCCGCGGACGACGTGCCGCGAATAAAACGCAAAGCTAAATTCGACACGCTAACCCACGACCATGACTTTGAGCCAAGGAAACGACACTGAGAATTCAAATTCGCCGAGCTGCACGATTTGTCTCTTCACTTCATTTAATTAATTAATTTAACAAATAATTTAACAAAAAATAATTTATTTATTTAATACATAAAAAAGAAACATTCTAAATAAATAGATTTTCTTATTCAAAAATAACAGTTTTTTATTTACAAATAATAATAATAAAAAAACATTTTAGACAAACATATTTTGTCTTGCACCATAAAAATTTGTCTCTATCGTTCACAGCTTTATCATTTTTTTTTACAGAACGAAGCGACGAAGCATCCTCATGCGCCTTGATTGAAACGATCAAGAGTCATTGCGTGTCGGAAAGAAAATTGCAGACTGCGAGATAGGCATGGGAGTCAGCGAGACGAGAGAGTCTACCGTTGGAAAAGAAGCCGTACGCGTATCGAACATTGATTTAAAACACGTAGTCGCTACGTCTCCAAAGCCGCCTACGGTTCTGTGTGCATACACATCGTATCCGCATATATTTTCCTCGATCAAACTTTATTCGGATATCTTTCGTCGCTCGCTCGGCTGGTCCTATTCATTCTCGAATAGCAAGGAAACGAACATACTCCGCTATTGCATATAGAAAATATATATATATATATACTATATATATATCCATATATATTTACTATACATATATCCATATATATTTACTATATATACATATACATATATTTGATCACAGCTCGAGAAATGAAGGAAAGTCGGTGTATATAGGAAGGGCGGACGTAGGAAGGCAAGGGGTTCGAGGGTAATATCGGAAGCCCAAACGGTAATCGATATCGCGCCCATCTATCTCCCTCTCCCGCTCACGCAGACACGCAGACACGCACATGCGGCTACACGATTCGAATGCCTCTCGACGCGAAGCGAGTCCTCGGGGCGATCGTTGCTCTCGACATTAACTAAAATGTCACATAATGTCAACACCATTGCGACCCTCCAATCTTTTTTTTTTTACGGGTCGTTATTATTACACCCAACAGAGAACTTATTCCGTCTTGAGATTGGGCGTAATAATTTCCCTAGCCTGCAGTATTGAGAGGGCAAATTTTCATCTCTTCGGTTATTTATTGTCTATTTATTCGTCCGAAACGCTCCGCTGGCAAAAAATAATCGTATTCGAGTCGTAAATTGTCGATCGCGTGTCCGCAAGCGCGACGGCGCGCACGCTTGCGGCGCAAGAGCCGCGGTGCGCAGGCGCGGTAGATCCGCGCGAGAGAAAGACGCGGGAGACAGGGTGGGGGAAGTTAAGTGATTGTCCGTGAGACCGCGCGTAGAGACATGAAATATTGTACGCGACGGCTCGGTTAATAGTCAAAACAATCTTGAATTCAGGACGACGCTGCGTTAAGGTTTCGCGAAGTCCGATGGAAACGGAGAGCAGCAATAATACATTACAATACTAGTGTGAAAAAGCTTTTTCTGAAGAGTGTGAATTTGCTGCAATCACGCGAGTTAAGAAAAAGTCTTTCGCCCGAGCATCGTTTTACGCACGCAAAATTTTGCGTGCGTAAAACTGCGATTTTCGCACCGAGTGATGTAAAATTAATTAAAATATTCTCGGCTTTCTGGGCGGGCGGCGGCGAACATAAAGAAACACATATTTTCTTCCGACTTTAATTTCACAATCTTCTTCAGCCCTCCCTCTCGCGCCGCGATATTTATCTACGTACTAACATAAACATATATGAATAATGATGTTTTTTTCGGTTAATATCGGTTCGGTTAATATCAAGCAACGTATTCCAATTCCTTCGATATTTCTGCTACTAATTAGTAAGTTAAAAAAAAGTAGAAAAAAAAGCGATAGACGAGGGCTCCGTCGCGGCGATCGCGCCGCGCATGCGCGGTAGATCCGCGCGAGAGAAAGACGCGGGCGCCAGGGTGGGGGAAGCTAAACGATCGTCCATCAAACCGCGCCTAGACGCACGAAATATTAAACGAGACGGCTCGCTTAATAGTCAAAAGAATCACGAATTCAGGACGACGTTGCCCAAAGGTTTCGCCAAGTCCGATGCGAACGTGGAGAAGCAAAATTAATTAAAATTCTCTCGTCCTTCTGGGCGAACCCGCTGCGTTGTCGCGCGGCTTACCCGTGCAAACGAACACATCTTTTCTTCCGACTTTCAATTCACACTTTTCTTCAGCCCTCTTGCGCCGCGCCATACCTAAATACCTATATGCAAATATATACATATATGTATGTATATATATATGTATAATGATGTGTTTTTTTTTTTTTTTTTTTGCAGCACATTCACGAACATCGAAGTAACGCATTCGAATTCCTTCGATAATGGCGCTACTAATTAATAAGTGAAAAAAAAAAGAGAAAAAAAGGGATCGACGACGGTCTAATTACCGAGCCGGCGTGTATGTACTTTTAATTAGTCGTAGACTCGGGCGACGAATATATCCGTCCGTCGAATGGTGCTTGCCGAAGCGAATTCGCAATGGGCCTAGGCCCCTATTGAACGGAAACCGGCGCGCACACGGTCCACGGTCGGCTCTGTGTATCGTCGAAACGGAAAAGCCGCGTGGCTTTTCCAAGAGCCCGAAGCCTCGGAGGGGGAACGACACGGAGGAGCGACGGTACGTTATGAGTTTGCCGCCTCGGGCACCTCATTTAATCCTCCAACTCGCTAACCTACATCCACACCGGCGCATCGGCCACATTCACCGACTCCAAACGAACCCCCCCCCCCCCCGCGACACGACTCTTTCACTTGACTCTCCCGTCGTTCTCTCTCTCTGTGCAAATCCCCGCCGTCGGGGATTGTCCATCGATTTATTTGTCGAGTGCCGATCCATCCTTCGATCTTTCGACTTTTTTCGCCAGTAAAACGCTGTCGAGTTTGCAGCGGAGATTCTTTTTTTTTTTTTTTTTTTTTGCTGCAAGACCCGAGGCATGTTTTTACAAATTCGTTGCAAAGTTTCCGTGGTTGCAAATGTGAAAAGGCGCGTTAACGAAGGGTGGATCATTTTTTTTTTTTTTTTTTTTTTTGCGAAAAAATTAAATGACACGCCGAATTGTGCGAAAGAAATTCGATTATTTTTTTGTGTTTGACGTAAGGATTAAATAATAGTCACTACCCCCAACGACATATTAGAGTTATAATAAAATTCCTCAATTAATTCTTTGCCCCCAAAAATCTCTAAACTCTGTGGATTTCTCACTCCGCTCATCAATTTATCTCACGATTTTCTATGTTTATTAAAAAAAAATTCCTCCTTCATATTTCTCCACGGACGTCCCAAAAATCTTGGCATTTCTCACTCCGAGAAGCCCAAGCTAATTTTGCTCATCAATTCATCTCACAATATAATATTTTTATAAAAAAAAATTCCTCCTTCATATTTCTCCACCGAAGGCCGAAAAATGTCTTAAAAATAAAAATTCCTCAACTTTTACCTGCGACCCGGAAAGTTGGCTCTTTGGTAATCGGCGCGCGGTTCTCCCTCGCCGTTTTCCCCGGTCCGGGGTTGATACTTTAAGGAACAACAGATCGTCCCTCGTCGCGTCTCGCCTGGACGTTAGGTGTTTCGCGCCGAAGGGAAACTATCGAGCCCGAAGCCGAAGCGAGAGTGGGAAAGACATGGAAGAACGAGAGACGGAGAGCGAACGAAGCCCGGCGGCTATCGTTACTAACGACGCCATTGTTAGGAGCCCGTCCATTGTGCATTGCATCCTGCAGCCTGCAACCGGGATTTTACCCTTTCGCCGTCTACGTCAAAGCCCCGTCCTCGGCCGGCTTCCTCGGCTGTATTCAAAATTTTGCGCGTACACGAACCCACCTCGGCACTCTCCTCTATATCGGTTTGTGCGGCGTTTCAACCGGCGACCAACTTGCGCGAACTTCGTTTCGTTCGCCGCACACTTTGCTACGCTCCGCGGAGTTTGGCCTTTGCAAAGTGCAGCGTCTCATAATCAACGCATCAACATCGTTACGAACCATTCACCGACACCGAATATCCCATACATACATATATACATATCCACTGGAAAAATTAATTGTTAATTTAGCGCACTGGAACTTGAAATTTGCCCGCGTCATCCTACATTAATGTATCTTTTTTTTTGTAATATCAAAATACCGGTTATTAACATCAGAAAATATAAAAATAAATTGTTAATCTAGTGCACTGGAACTTGAAATTCGTCTACGTCACTTACATCAATTGACGATTAATGTACTTCAAAGAAATTAAAATACCAGATATCAAAATTACAAATATTTAATGTTCGTTAAAAAGATTTTTTTTTTTTTTTTTTTCTAAAACTGCAACGCACATGTCTTTGAAATTTCAGAAACAGTTTATGTAAAAAAGCTTGCGATACCGTTAATTAATTTTCAAACAAAATTTTTTTTACACTATATATATGTATATATATATCTGTATTTATGCATTATATATACATATATATATATATATATATATATATATATATATATATATATTTGTTTTTGCATGTGTGTATATGTGCAGAAATGAATTAATTTTTTTCCATTTATGGGTATGTATGTATATAACTGATCTCATCTCCGTCTATCGTCAGCATCCCTATGCTGCACGCTACTGCTGCTGCGTATGTACCTATCGATCGGTGGAGGCTCGAGGGGTTCTCGGGGCTCGTGGAAGCCGGCCCGAATCACTTGGCTGCACCGAAACTCTATAGGAGCCTCGACGACACAAGGGGTTAATGGCCGCTTGGACGTGAACTCGTGTCCTCCCATGAACGCGATAAACCACCCTCCACCTACCACCCAAATGAATGATTTTCAACTCTTTTCCGTTTTTAATTTTTTTTTTTTTTTTATTTTTCAATTTTCAACCCCACCAAGGCACGAAGGTTTTTGGACGCGCGTGCGTGGGTCACACATGCACAGATGCCGTGCCGAGTCGCTCGGCCTCCGCACGCGATCGTACCGGGGTCGCAAGGTCGCAGGCGTGCTTCCGTACTTCCTTACCGACCAACGCGGATCTGCGCGAACAATTTTTTTTTTTTTTTTTCAATTTCCCAATCTCTCAAAAAATCTTTGACTTTTCAACAAAAATCCGATTTATATCAATTTTTTTTAAACACCGATTTTTATATATACATATATATATATATATATATTTTAGGGGGTAAAATGGTCCTCGATGGACTTGAAAATTTCGCGTTGATGGAATATAAAAAAAAAAAAAAAATGCTTAGATATTTTTTCGACGCGATAAACTAAGCCACGGTAAGGTAACTCTGATATTGGGACTCACCCGTTAGGAGGGAATCTTGTGCAACTTCCTTGGGCGCCGGCGAGACTCGCGAGTTGAAACTTGAGATTTTTTTTTTTTTTTTCGGGGTTTCAGAGAACTTCTCTGGATGAGGTGCGTCGTCCCACAGAGTCCCGTCGTCCGTGTCTCGGATTGTTGTGCAGGCCGACAAAAATAGTGTGCAAGTGGAAGCGAAGCAGAAGAAGCAGGCAGAGGCGAAGGCGGATGCAGGTGTAGCACGATATGTGAAAACCTCGTAACGGAGTATGCGACACGCTCCTGTCGGACGAACTGAGCTCTCCCCCCCTCGCGCACACCATATATAGCACCCCCACCCCTCCAATAATTTCCCCTCACTTCGTCCCACCAGGGTTGCATCCCCTGAACGGGGGTTGCAGCCTCGCGTGGGGGTGACTTCCCCCTCCATTTTACCTCTACATATATATGTCTGTTCATAGTTATATATATATATCTATATATATTTATATATATGTAGTAGGTATATTGTACCGCTGAGCGTGTAGCTCCGATACCTTCGAGGTAAGCGAGATCTTTCGAAAATATACGATTTCGTCTCGAAAGGCGTAAGGAAGAGAGAAGGAAAAATGTGCGACTTGTTATGAATTATTGTAAGGTTTAAATTTTTTGAGAAATATTACGGGCTCGTAGCTCAAGTGCGATTCTCAAAAAAATTGGATAAATGAATAACAATGTCCTGTACATTCGAGGGAACTCTTTTCAAAATATCCTTGAGCGATCTGCATACATTTTTTTTATATCGTCGAGCGAGTTGCATTAAATTTTTTTTAGCGAATTAAAAATAGAAAAAGGGCAATTTGTTGTGAATTACTATTCGGTGAAACATTTTTTGAGAAATATTCCGAGCTTGGACCTTTAGTGCGATTCTCAAAACATTCTCAAAAATGGGTGCCAATAACCAGAGCATTAGATAGAATTTTTGAAAAATATCATCGCGTCATTCGGTAGTTGCGTTAAACTTTATGTAATTGAATTAAAAATAGAAAAAACTTCGATTTGTTACGAATTATTGTGCGATAAAAATAAAAATAAAAATAATCCGAGAATTCCAGGGATTTTTCAAAAATCCCATTCAACCAACCGGCACTAGCATCAAACTAAAAAAAAATTAAATAAAAAATAGACAAAAAAAATTAAATCGTTTTTCAAACGCATCAAATAGTCCCGCGAAACAGTGGCGGGTACTTTGGCCTCGATAACCGACATGCCATTTCCCTTTCAACGATCCCATAAAATAAAAATAAAGATAAAAAACAAAAAAGCATCTTCTCTTAATTCATAAAAATCGCCGGCTCGACGGGTCAACGACTGCGACACCCAGTCTGCGTTTTCCTGCGAGTCTCACTGCAACGCAAAAAAAAAA
The DNA here is from genome assembly GCA_958510785.1 of Exephanes ischioxanthus. Taxonomy (NCBI): domain Eukaryota; kingdom Metazoa; phylum Arthropoda; class Insecta; order Hymenoptera; family Ichneumonidae; genus Exephanes; species Exephanes ischioxanthus. Next base: position 18,136,436 of record OY294023.1, on the reverse strand, counting down.
AAAAAAGAAAACGAGTGAAGAAAAACCCACCCCTCTAGGGGTGGTTCTATAAGTCTTAGGCACGCGGTCATCATAAGTTCCCGCTGCGGTTCCCGTTGGATAGTTGGGCCCGGAATTGCGATGGTCCATAGCGAGATCGCCGAAGACTCCGCCGGAGAGAGAGAGAGAGACCCCGAAATGAAAAAGAAGTCTCTTACAGAGAGTAGCAAATGCAGCGAAGAGCGGGTACGATTCCCAGGCGCGTAAGGGGAGAACCGAAGGAAAGGATCGTTGGGTTCTCCTCTCACCGGAGCGAGTCTCTCTCTCCGCCACTGCTTGATTTCTCGATCCCGCCAGGTGCCAGGTGTAGGTCAATGTGGTCCACTGGTGGGGAGCCTGAGGGATGCAGTTGTCATGGAGACGAGAGAAATTTCCGAGTGGGGACACTCGGGATATACGAGAGAGGCCACAGACATCGTTTACACTCGTCGTACTTCACCCGGTCCGGCGCTCTCGATCTTCGTCTCGCTCTTTCGCCGCTCTGGCATTGATCGCTCCAGCATGGACCACGCGGCCACCACCACTTTCCACCCTCAAGCGACCATACACACACACACACATACATATATATATATATAAAATATATAGGGCTGAGAAATTGAGGGGCGTAACTCGCGCGCTTAAGGGCGGGACTTGCGCCCTTTTGTCTCTCGGCATCACGACATATATATATGTATATATTTGGCGGATAGATATTTATATATAGGTGTATGTCTATGTGTACGGCAGCGAGGAGGGATGAATACCTATAACGCTGGGGCTGTGGCTGGAAGGGGAAAGTTTGCACCCCTGGTTTCGCTCTCGGAGTCCTCGCGTGTGCGTCCGTGTATTCCCTTTCTCGCATCGGCCGGAGGAACCCTCTCGGCTCTCTCGTGCCGCACGCATTATATGGACTCTCCGCTATTCGCGGACGGGAGAGGAAGGCATATGCCGCACACCGAGTGTGGACCCGGTTGCTTATGCCGGGACGGCTCTCTTATGCGAGCGTGAATGATTCGCGACACGCCACCAACCGATATCAGCCAGTTTCCAGACACCCCCGGACCTCCCTCTATACCGAACCCCGACCACCCCCCCCATCCCCCTCCCCCCCGCCCGCCCGCGCCGGCTTCCCCATTCACCGCTGCATACCGATGCAGCCTCCGACGTAGACTCGTGACTTACGGCTCGAGGATTTTTTTTTGTTTTTTTTTTTTACGTATGTGACGGCGGGTATTTAAGAAAAATTTGGGGGGGGGGGGGAGGCGAGATTTGGGGTGTTTTGGGGCGTCGTTGGGTCCATCGTTATCGCGAGGAGAAACGGGCTTTTAGATTGAAGAGGTTCGATC